>JAGIQG010000006.1:108293835-109493835 GCA_024679065.1 Sphyrna mokarran | reverse complement strand
AACTGCACATGCGCAGTTCTGAGTTCGATTGTTTCGAGTGTGTATGCTTGGTAAACTGCCCACCCCTTCTCCCCACATTAAACTGTCCATTCACGTTGGTGTGCTAATCACAATAGTTCCCTCATGATGTGCAACTGGCTAGCAGAACAGGTGGAAGAGGGTCATGCCCGGGCAGCAACTTGGCACCCCCCCCCCCCCCCCCCCCAGGGGGCAGTGCGAGGGAGATGTGCCAGCTGGCGTTGCGTGGAGATGGGGAGTTCTGCGGTTTTGGAGGGTAGTGCATTGGTGATGGTTGGGAGTTTTTCTTAATTGGGCTCCCTTTCAAAAAGGCATTTAAAAACCTGAGCTGGTTGGATGGGCTCAGTGGATCTGGGTGAGTTGGGAGGTGGCACTAAGTTGAGCTGGCACTTAAAGAGCTGTGGAGATGGGTAGAGAGGCACATGTTGCCATGGAGGGTAAGAGAATCCATGGGAAAGGGTAGAGTAGCATATGTTGGCATGGAGAGTTTGAGGGGCCATGAAGGAGGTAAGTGGAGGTCATGAGAAGGCATGAGTTGGCATGGATGTAGTACAGGGAGTGTGAAGGCCGAGCACTGGAGGGTTGTTCTTTGTTTTATTCATTTTTTTGATATAGATGACAAAGTGCCATAGCAGCAAGATAGGTCTTTCACCAAGTGAGCCTCTGTAGCTGGGAGACTCAGAACTCTTTCCAGGATCACCAGCGATAATTCTAATATCATCTTCCCCATAATCTGGATTGAAATTTGGAACTTCCGGGGTACATTGTTGTTGGATATTGGACACCATTCAGTAGGTATTAATGAAGCCCTTGCAGTTTTAATAGGCTGACTGCATGTATTTGTTAACTACAATAACCATGCACATATATACAGTAATGGGTTCAAGCTAGGAGTTGTCTCCATGCTTGCTTGTGCACATCGCTCTGTCCAATACCAAACTGACTCCTTACCCTACATTTGCCAGATCCATACACAACACAGCTTTCCCGGGTTGGGTTTTTATGGAGCCGGGAATTCTCCCAATTCTGCACTCCTGATACAGGAGTGAAAACTTCAGTTTGAGTGATCAGGTTTTCAGACATGTGGTCTTTCAAACCACATAAAGATTCTGGATTCTAGAATCAAGCATTTAGAAGACGTCCTCTGGTGTTTGAGACATGTGACTTTGTAAGCTCTGTCTGATTTGGAATATATTAAAGTTCATCTGGAGTGTTGTAAAAACATGTAAAAATATGAAGCACAGTGGAAGAAACATTGAACAACCTAACTTATTTTGTGCTGTCACTAAATCAGTTTTTAAACATTAAAATGCAACCGGATGTTCCAGTTTACTATTATATGATGAGGAGGACCCTAAAAGAGTTGATGCAGAAGCTTTATTTTAATGCAGGTTATTATCCTGCAACCAGTTACCATTAATATGTTCTGAAGTGAATAACGACAGCAATTCAACAATCCAACTGGAAATTGTTGGATTGGTGCAATTACTGAAGGATCTCTACTGGCAACTATTAAAATAACAATTACAGTATTATGTGCTATATAAAACAATTAAATTACACCTGTTAGAAATTATTTTTTACTATTATGGTTTTTTTTATAATATCTGCAATGAAAAACCTTTGGTAACAGTGACTGTGTCACCTGGTTTTCATTCAAAACAGCAACACCATTCCTGCATTAGATAATTCAGCATACTTCACAGTCACAACTATGTCAAAATAACACAGCATCCAGTCCATTGAGGTCCAACCATTATCCACTTACTACTAGCTCCCCTGATGGGTATAAGGTAATTGAACTATAAAGAATAGGAAACACTCAACTTGATCCTTGTGTTCTGTTGAGATAACTTGGGCCAGTGGTGGATGTGTTACAATTGGCTTTGGTATCCCTGGCTAGGTTTGTGAGGATTTAAATTTACCTCTGATGGCGTAGTGGCACAGTGGTTAGCACTGCTACCTCACAGCGGCAGGGACCTGGGTTCAATCCTAACCTTGGGTGACTGTCTATGTAGAGTTTGCACATTTTCCCCGTGTCCGTGTGGGATTCCTCTGGATGCTCCAGTTTCCTCCCAGACTCCAAAGATGTGTGGTTAGGTTGACTGGCCATGCTAAATTGCCCCTTAATGTTGGGGTATTAGCAGGATAAATACAATGGGTAACGAGGAGAGGGTCTGAGTTAGATTGTTATCAGTGCAAGCTCAATGAGCTGAATGGCCTCCTTCTACACTGAAGGGATCCCATGATTCTATTTATTAATGTCAGTTGGAGGTGCACATGGATTAACATTGGTTTAATGACCATTGAGATGAAGTATTTGGTGCACCCAGGGCCAATGGACCATTTCCTAAAAAGGAATAGAAAAGGCTACATGAATGACACTTTTGCTTGGGAACATGTTGGCCATTTGCTAAATATGTTGTTCTTGTCAAAAAATGTTATCTACTGTGGAGTCTACATTTTTTTTTATATAGCAACATAAAACAGATTTGGGTATTACTAGTGTACAGACAGTACATAAACTAGGGGGAATGATTTTCTCATCCCACTGCATTGATTCTTCTAGCACAGCAGGATTGGAGATTTAAGTAGGGCTGGATTAGCGACATCCATTCCAGGCATCTGGCCCCAAACGCTATTTCAGGAGGCAATGTTTGCACCAAAAAATCACCCATTTAGTTTTTACAGTGATAACAAATCCCCTTACCAGGGTTATACTTTACGCTATTCCTTAAGCGGAAAACTGAACACTCAGTTTTTTTCCAGGAAGCAGTCCAAGGTTATTTTCATCTCCTGTTACCTTTTCCTGCTCAGTAACTCCCCAAACTGGCTTTCATGGTTGAGGGACAAATGGGAAATCTCTCACTATAGCAAAAATTCGGCATTTTTTTTCTCTCAGTTTAATTTGAACACACATGAACTTGGTCATTTCAATCAGAGCGTGATCTCCCACGTGCATTCTGCGTGTTGAACAACAGACATCGCTGCCTCTAACACTCTGCCGTTTCTCTCTCTCTCTCCATTTGCAAAACCTTACATTCCTAACACCTCCTGGGGCCTCAGAGATTGACATCTGTCCACTGTCAGCACAGCAGCCCGGGTCATTGTTTACAGGTGTGAATGCCTTGTGCCTTCTTCCCAGTAATACAATCTGGAATGCTCCTTTAATCTTCAACAATGAAACCATCCAAGCTTGTTGTCAGCACAGTTCAGAACAGGTCACAGGTTACCCACTTCATTCTACTGTTTTACCCTGAAGAGACAGTCCTAAAACACAACAATCACACTAACCTTTTATTTGTAACAGGTGGCAAACAGATTATGCGTCAACTCCAATCATTGTAATTGAGTAAAAAGCAATGCAAATTGGTTGAAATCAAATACTACTTAAGGTCACCCACTCCTCTGACAAATCTAAATTAAATCTTAAGGTGACTCCACTGTAGTCCAGAGTACAATACTTATAATTATTGAACAATAACCCAATTTAGACTCTTCTCTCTCTTTAGACTCCTGGGATCAAAACCACCCTCATATTTCACATGCTAACAGAAATGTTGGCATATGTATTTTAGGTTATAGAGTGGGTGTAGCTGTACCCATGTGACCAACTTGTCAAGGCTGGATAATAAATAGCTGCCAGAAAAAAACTACATAAAATAGGCCAATCAAAAAATACTTATGCGGATTAACCACGGATTACATCTCACACTAGAGTTTGGTTTTGTGACATGATATCACAGAACTATATAAATATAGAGATCTGAATATGTTACAAATGATGCTTGAATATTGAATGCAATATTCTAGATACTCATTATCTCACTTTGGAGTTGGAAGGAAATTCATCTTCCTGGGATTAGTATGGGGTTGTAAATACCAAGGTACAAGATTAAATCAAAATTGTGTAGAAGAAACATAGAATCCTGACAGTACACCAACTACAATTGTACACCATTCGGCCCATCGAATCTGCACAAATCTCTTACAGAATATTTTGCTAAGGCCCTATCCCTGTAACCCCACAAATTTACCCTGCTACTCCCCCAACCTACACCTCCCGGCACACTAAGGGGCAATTTAGCATGGTCAATCCCCCAACCTGCACATTTTTGGACTTTGGGAGGAAACCGGAGCACTCAGCAAAAATGGTCCTGCAAGCAGGTTAATCCTATTAACATTAGTCAATGGTCGGTGGAAAGATTCTCTTATATCTGATGGGCAGGATTTAAAACTGTTAGCTGTAGTTTTTTGTAAGTAAAACTTCAGCCACTCAAGGTGGTTCATGGCCTGAAATACTTTGAAACTCTCAGATGCTGTATAAAATGCAGTGTTTAGTTTGTGCTGCTGATGATTTTGGGCCATTCTCACTTAAGTTAATTTTTTTTATAAAAGATTCTGTCACCATTGTTAGAAGGGTAAACATCTTGGGGGCGATTCTCCCCCCAAAAAATCTAAGTGTTGAACTTACATGAAAACTAGAGTAAATCATGCTGTTATCTGTTTATGAACTGCCTGACTGCCGTTGGTTTTGAAAAGCTCTCTGACCAAAATCTCAATTACTTTAACAAGAAAGGGATGGTCTTATAGAAGATCATCCTGCAAAAAATCTGCATGTACACCTATATGGTGACACATTTCAAATTGCTTTGCACAGCCCAGTGATGTTCAAGCTCTAAAATGTGTGCAAAAATAAACTACCTTCCTCTCCCCACTTTCTAACCCAGAATTACAGACTTAAAATAGGTGGACCAACATATCCATCTAACTACTAGGAGCTGACCAGACTTCCACTGCTCCTACCAGTCAGGAAGCAGCCAAGTTTACACCTGAAATGATTCCAAGTCCTCAAGGCTGAAAATGGGCTGAGTCATCCCAAATTCAGATATCGATATATCCCCAAAAAAGGTTAACGAGAGAGCATGACCCAGGACAAGCCTGTCTCCCAACTGTCTCCGGGGAATCAAGTAAAATGTTATCAGCTCTGCTGCAAAACTTCCCTCAAAACAGCAGCAGAATAAACAGTTCAGCAACCAGAAATTCAGAAAAAGTAGAATAACTTTATACGGTGCCTTTAATCATGTAAAATGTTGCAAGGCATCTCACAGGAGTGTAGTCAGATGACAACAAACAGTGAGATAAAAAAAATTAGGACAAGCATTGGAATTGCTCCCCAAAACTCTCCACTCTCCTCCTTTCAGATGCTCTTAGAATTTACATCTTTGATCAAGCTTTGGATTTTTGGGCAGCATGGTGGTACAATAATTAGCGCTGCTGCCTCACAGTACCAGAGACCAGGGTTCAATTCCAGTCTCAATTCACTGTCTATATGGTGTTAGCACATTCTTTCTGTGGCTGCTTGGGTTTGCTTCAAGTGATCTGGTTTCCTCCCACGCTCCAAAGATGTTGTGGGTTAGGTTGATTGGTCATGCTAAATTGCCCCTTAGTATCAGGGGTATTAGCAGGGTAAATATGTGATCTTACAGGAATAGGGTCTGGGAGGATTTTTGTAGGTACAGGTTTGATGGGCCAAATGTCCTCTTTTTGCACTGTAGGGATTCTGTGGTTACCTTCCCTTTGGTTCAGTGTCAATTTTTATCTCATCTGATTTATGAGAGATTTGAGATATACTAAGTTAAAGACACAATATAAATGCAAGCAGTTATTGTGTGTTTGTGCGGAACACAATGCTGTGTCTAAGGTATGAATCATTTTGTTGTTAGCCAATAAACAAACAGAAAAATAAAAGTTCCTCAACAATTTAATCAACTTTCCTTGATTCACATGTTGGATTCTAGCAAGGTAAAACTCACCTCCCTGCTTCTGACTTTCTTATGCAAGATTTAGCTAAACAGATTGGAACTACTACAAGTGTTCACAAACAAAGTTATAGGGAAAAGCAAGTTAATTACCTTACATTAACTACTTGGCATGAAAACTCTGTGGTAAAGTGCATCAAGCAATCTGTGCTGCCTTTGTGCCAAAACACTCCCTTCTCTGAGCCTCTTCAGCCATCATCACCACCTCATTTGGCACAGACCCTGAATACTTCTGCATTCATGTTCGTCTACTCTAAATTCACTCCACGTATCAGACCACAACTTATTTATGCAGACACAGCACTACTAACGGACAGTAATTCATTTCTAGCTTGGGAGTGCACTGCTCATTCTTTAGGTTTGTAAAGGGGGAGAAAAAAACCATGTCTAATAAAATTTGCACTGGCACTGTAATGCCATCATAAGAATGCAAGAATTCTGACATTCCTGCCGAGTGTTCGCATTTAACAAACGCTTCAATCTGTTCTCCTGTTGCCTGGCTGCTGACCTAGTTTTGTTAGCATTTATTCGTACAGCACAACCACTCATGAAATTTGATACCATTTTTTGGCAGACTTTCAGACATTTTCTCTGCAGTTTATATAATGAGGAGAATGAAGTGGGGGGGAATGTTTTTGAAAGATAAGACAAAAGGCTTGAAATTTCAGCTTAAACAGATGAAAAATTGGGTGCTTTGGAAGCAAAGTTCAAAAGTTTAGAGCTCTGTGCCCAAAGACTTTTACAAGGGCTCAGTTTTCATTTTCGCTGTTTTGATTAAACAGGACTGCTATCCATAATCCAGAAAGCAAGGTCTCCATTCCAATAACTAATGGCATGTGACTTCATATTAGCCTTGCTCCAAAAAACTCAGTGACAACTGCATTTTAGTCCTTGGTCTAATGAAATCTATGGTACTCCAAGGACCCATTTCCACACAACATTTTATGGAGAGTCAGTGGCATAGTGGTTAAGTTACTGTCTTAGTAATTTGAGGTCCAAGCTGTCACTTTGACGATGCACGTTCAACTTCCACCAGAAATTTAAATTCAATTAATAAAACCTGGAATTAACAGTTACTCTCAGTAACAGTGATCATGAAACTATTATTAGTATAAAACACCAACACTATCACTAATGAGCTTTAGGGAAAGAAATCTGCCTTCCTGATCTAGTCTGGCCTACATGTGACTCCAGGCCTAACGTAGTGTGGTGACTCAATTGCCCTCTGGAATGGTCAGGGAAGACACTCAGTTCAAGGACAATTAGAGATGGGCATTAAATGCTAGTCTTGCCAGAAATACCCATATCCCCTGAAAGAATCAAAAATTTAAATGCCTCTCTTCTCAACAATTTCTAACAAGAGATAAAAACCAAAACAAAGCGAACCAGCAGTCATTACTTCATTTGTCAACACCACTAAAGTTATTCAAGGAAACCGTCAAAGGCACGATTTTCAATCCGAGGCTTGGAATTGCTTGCCTGGATAATTTCCAAGTCCCAGTCCCAAATCGCAAATGCAAATGCTCACACGACACATTTTTAACTAAATGCCCTAATTGTACCAGAGGTATACTCGAGCCCAGTTAGTAGCACTCAGTGTTACCAGGAGGAAGGAGCTGCCTGCAAAGCGTAAGTGGCAAAGGCAGACAGCGGCCATGGTGGAATCTGCCATTGCCTTGCCAAAGTGAGGAAGCAATACCTTGGAGAGGATAGCGATCTGACCACGTACACAAATGGCCAACTAAAAGGTATTTCACATGATCCGGAACAAGATCCTTCAAGTGCCAACCTTCTTCAGTATAAAAAAAATTATTCATGTATCTCCACATTGAGGCCAATAGCTGTGCATTAATATGCACGTATGTGAGATTGCCAATTTCAAATTTTAAACTGACTTCTTACCCTTCCTGGCTGGTTGACAGGCATCTTAAGGAGCTTAGTAGACTATTGGTGGAGAGTGGGTGCCTGGTTATCCCCCAACCTGTCTCTCAGTTTGATAATTGCATTATGTCATAGAGGTGTCAGGCTACTGACATGCCTTCCATAAAGGCAATGTTCACATCCCACCTCCACCTGTTCCCAACAAATTTGCAATTGAAAATTGGAACCGAGAATCTGCACAATACACCAACTTATTAAGATTAGAACTTTGCTCCAATGGGGAATTGGGCTCCAGATAAAATAGATGGTTACTTAAGTGCTAGATATGAGTTTTGTTGAGATGCCTGCTTTATGCTGTGGTGGTCAGCTCTGTGTTAAGCACTGTTTGGTGAGGCTCTGGAATATGCCGGTCACTGCCACGTGCTACACAGGAAGGCAGTGGCCTGAGTGGGTGGTTGAGTCACTGGAGTCGGTTTTCCCTGGGTCACCTCCTCAGCCAGCTGAGCTTTTCGTTCCTATCATGGTGCTCAAAGCCAACATGTAGATAATCACCGTCACAAATGTTCACAGGAGACTCAGAACGCTCAAGCCAAATTTAAATAAAATCAACAGAAGCAAGAGTAGACTGGGAACCACGTAGAACAACTGCCTAATGACTACATTTCATTGGAGCATTTCAGAAAAGTATCTGCAGAATAGAGCCAATGGAAATTATTTTCACTGATAATGGAGCACATTGCCAGTTGAAGTTACAATTGCGAACGGCATGGTAGCACAGTGGTTAGCACTGCAGCCTCACAGCACCAGGGACTTGGGTTCGATTTCTGGCTTGTGTCACTGTCTGTGCGCATTCTCCCTGTGTCTGCGTGGTGCTCTGGTTTCCTCCCACAGTCCAAAAGAAGTGCTCATTAGGTGCATTGACCAAGCTAAATTCTCCCTCAGAGTGTTCGAACAGGTGCCAGAGTGTGGAGACTAGGGGATTTCCACAGTAGCTTAATTGCAATGTTAATGCAAGCCTATTTGTGACGCAAATAAATAAACTTAAAATAAAATCTGAAACTTCAATTCCCGATCACTCAACAGCACAGAATGTGATAATTATAGATAGATAGCATCAGTAATGATTCTGTGGGAGCTTCAACACAAAAATTTGACAAGCCATGTTACTACATCCCAGTGTCACAAATTGTTTTTTCCATGTTACTGTTATACAGCAATCTTGGGTGGAATACTCCAAGTGCAGTTTAAAAACAACACGAAGGATCTTGTCTTTCATTGCATTTAATCTGAGCTTTTAGCTTCTTCACCTTAATTTTATGTCTTTGATTTTTCTTTTTGGCTTATTTGGAGGTCTGCTCATCACCATTAAAAACATAAAATGCCTAGCCAGTAATAACATTCTTACATAAATTCAACTTGTATATTTAGTCTATTTTGACACCTTTGCTCTTTGCTTCCCCTGTGATCAAGGTTTTACAAAATGCTAATTTCACATTGTAAATTCCTTATAAGGATGAATACAAATGTGGAAACAAGCGTGGAAAGGGTGTGGAAAATGCAATGCGCCCAATGCATGCCCTATCCAGTTCCTAATGCTCATTTAACCAGTGTACACTCCTAATACTGAAAATATTTATCTGTCATTTCTTATTAGCACATTGAATAGTGCAATAAGACCACACAGGTTCCTAAAGAGATGGGTGACAGTTGTAACATATTCTACCACAACAGTCTGTACCATGACCTGACATAAGGCCACCAAAGGTTATGAGTCTCTATTCATTGCGAGCAAATACAATTTATTCATACTGAGCCGTGGCTTTTGGAATAGGAGAAAAGAAGAAAAAAATATGGTAACTGAAGGTTGCATTTAATTGAGACTTTTTGTGTCTAGTACTGAAAGTTTCAATGTTAATAAGACAATTGTAAATGCAAGTTTATGAGAGTTCAGTGATATATTAAACATTTGTTTCAACAAAAACGATTCAAGTTATATTTATGAAAACAAATGGATTTTGCACATTACTTTAAATGTATTGATAACATTCACTGAGTACCAAAAAAAGTGTACTAAAGCATTGCTGATTATATTTACATTTATTACACTTATAAGATTGCAAGGAAATTGACAGATGAAATGCACAGAAAATTGAATGCTTAGTATACTTTATAAATTGTCAGAAAGTGGACTGACAGTAATGAACTCTTTGGAAAGTTCAAGTATTGAAGTTAGTTTATTTCTAGCAGAGAATGTTGATCAGAAAGCATCACTTAGTAATCATTCCTGGTTTGCAAACTATGTTCCAGTTCTTTTATGTTCTTTGGACTTTCCCACACAATCATTTATTCCCAAGCCTCTGCCAAAATCCCTCCTTATGGAGTAATGCAAGATGCGCAGTAGAGCTGAAGGGTATTACACACTCAGATTGCTGTGATGGGGAACACATTTTACTGTCCCTCACTGCCTCTGGAATATCTGAACAGGGATCTTCTCATGGAAATGAACCATGTCACTTCACTGATTATCAATGTTGTGGAATGTCTTTAGGATTCTCCCCGAACCCCAACACAATATTCTGCTTTGTTAGTCTCAAGACAGATTCTTCCTGCCCCTGGGATTCTCTGGTGCAATGGGAGCTCAGCGCAAATCACTATTGCTCTCCACAAATGGAGATCAGTCATGATTGCGATACTGAGAGGTAGGTGATGGAGAGGGAGGGCTTGGAGGCCTTGAAGTTTCCCGATAATCAGGGAAATGGTTGGATAGTGCCCTGGCAGCGTCCCCTGCTGCCAAAGTACAGAGTGTTCAGTGAGAGTATGTCTGGGCATGGTCCACACCAGTTGACCATCAAGAATGAGCTATCTCTTCATATTTAACTTCAGACAAAAATATATACGCAATGATTATATTCTTTGCTATCATTTCAATGATCTTGTATTAATTTCTCCTGCAGTCTAAATGCTAAAACAAAGGTACAATATGAAATCCCCTCGCTCATATCCAGCACAACATCTATCAGAAACAATGGGTAAATGGAATCCAAACGGACAATCTCATCTCAGATTCACATGATAATCGTAAACTGTTCAAGCTTTGTTTGTGTGGTCTATGCTGTTGTCTGAATCTCATGGAGATTCTTGTCTTGTAATCATTTCTGGGTATCCACTATTCTCTACGCTAAACATTTTGGAAGAATTATCGAGGACAAAGCAGCCTTGTTCCTCAGAAAATGAGAACCAGCAGTCAATTTTCCACAACTACCCAATGATTAAACATATCTCAATGAGAAAAAAATCTCCACAGTGGAACTTCATTCCTGTATATGGCTCACTGATTTAAGTGCGCCGGTTCTTCTTCTGACAGTGCTGTGTACTGTCGTGTGATTCTCCAATTGTAGGTGGAAAATACAATTGAATCACATCACATTCCTCTGAAAACAGTAAATTTCCTGCAGCACTAGACTGAAACAGATTTCAATAAATGAGTTGGTCACACAGCATGAGGGGAAACCGTAATGGACAAGGCAGGTGTGCAGCAATATTGCTCATCTATATAAATCAAATATTTATTCAATTTTAACCAGACTGAAAAGGGTCAACTTCATTGCCATCACAAAGTTCTTACCATCAAGTAAAATGTACCAGCCAATGAATCATTGATTCATAGAATCCCTACAGTGCAGACGGAGGCCACTTGGCCCATCAAGCCTGCAATGAAAACAATTCCACCCGGGTACTATCTCCATAATCCCATGTATTTACCCTACTAATCCCCCAATACTAAATGACAATTTAGCATAACCAATCAATCAACCTAACCTGCACACCTTTGGAGTGAGGGAGAAACCAGAGAACCCAGAGGAAACCCATGCAGAGATGGGAAGCATGTGCAAACTCCACACAGACAGCAACCTGAAGCCTGAATTAAACCCTGACGCTGTAAGGCAGCAGTGCCAACCACCGTGCTGCCCATAAGTATTCATATTATGGGCATCTCTAAATTGTAAAGGACACTTCACTTAGCTTCTATTTTGGAACAATTATTTTGTTATATTCTGAAGAGTCTGTTTTTAAAGCTGTACCATTGTCCAACTGGATTCCAGTCAAAAAGTTTCTGAAGAATAATCCAAAAATGTTGATCGCATATTTAATTGCAACGTTGTGATTCGAAGTCGGTACTTGTCACGTTGAAGCATCAGCCCATTTTTATTTTCTGTTCAAAACCATTTAACGTTTACAGCAGTAATCTTACTAACAAACATAAGAGTGCTGCAGCTGTGTTTAGTAATCCAGCTCCATTGCACTCTGCAATGTGTTGGAACCCTCTTTGTAGGGCTCACAGATACACAGCAACAATTACATGTTTGTTGGGTAACTGTTACATCTGTGGCTGGGTTGCAAGGATGATTTAAAAAAAACATCCAGCAGATGGATAGCCAATGCCGCCATGTCAACAGTAAACAGGTACGCTGATGTGAGAGAAAGTGAGAACAATATGTCCATGCAAGGGACTATGAACAAATGGCAATGTGTGAATGATGGGACATATGCATACGGATTTTTAACAGAGGCACAAAGAAAAAGAGAAAAATAGTCTAGACATGGGTTATTGTCACTGTTGCAGGCGATTAAAACAAAAATCAGTCATCAAACTCATTGTGGAACATGGGGATTTGAACAATCTCAGCACTGGTCCAGATTTTGGAACCTGATAACAAGCTTTTTTGTGAAAACTGAATCTGGGAGTTCATTTATGTAATTATCTCCCTTTGCTCCAACGCTTTTTTTTTCAACCTCCTCAGTCCCATATCCCACAGCCTTTCTGCTTCTCATGCATTGAAGTTTAATAAGACAGAAAAAAAGTTCCATGCCTAGAGCCAAGTTTTCATTTAATATCTAATCAAAATTGCTTTAAACATCATAAAAGTGTAACACAAAGCTGTGGGATAAATCTTGCAGATCGATGTCAGGCTGAATTTAGAGACAACACTGCCTGTGCATACAGATGACAGACATCTGCCTGAAGATAAGTGTTATTTATGTTTATGTGCCAAATTTACTATCAATCATCTCTTATCTATGTGTACACGATTAATAAAGCGTTTATTCTATGGTAACAAAACAGTGAGATTAAGACCCCTTCATATTTGAGAACGAGATGTTGAAAAAAAGCTGTATCGTGGAACTGAAAACACACAAATGTTAGTTTGAAGAAGCTAGTCTTTCTCGTGCACCAGAAGTAGTAAATACATTAAAAAATTTCATGACTCAAGTGTCATAACAGACCTCCTTGCTTATGTTTCTTCATATCAGTGGTGAGGCCAGAAAGAACTCCAACACACTGCATTATAGAAAGATTTAAAATTCTATCAGTGAATCCACAAAATTAGGGTTTCACGGCTTATTTTTGCCAAAGATTAAACAGTAATGCAAATATATTGTTTCCTTCTTGCCTGTTCAAAACATACATATAATTATTCCATCCACTGATTGGTACTTGGTTATCTATGCAAATAAACTTATGATTTACTGCTTGGGATCTGCTATTGTGTTACTGGTCAGCCTTTTCCTTTTGTTGTTCAATTTCCAATCTCAAATGTTAACCTCTGACACAAGCACCGCTTCAACAGAGATGGTTTGATTGCAAAGCGCAATCACCAGTTAAAACAAAAAGGATGGGAAAACTAAAATGCGCTCTTATTAATCATCCACAAAGTTTTAGTTATGAAACAAAAAGCGAAAAAGTAAATAAATGGACAACGTAGCAGGAAAAATATGCAAGATTTCTTCCTAAATTGGAATTTTTTGGCTGCATTGACAGACTGTTAGGGTCTTTGCACAGGACAAATCAATGGCAAGTTGCCCACCATAGTTAAAAGGCTGGACCCTTCACTAATCTCAGGCAGCTCATTCTCTTCCCAGCAGCAGTTAATTGCGATTGCACTCACTGAGGCTCAAAGCCAACCATTGAGATTGCTCCCAGCCTACTGGCTTTGTAAAGGCCATGCACTGCCAGCATCCAGAGCAGTCCACATACCCCATCTCATTTTAGTTGGTGTACATTTTGTTCAGCATCTGTTCCATTGTGAGGGGAATTGACTGTCTCCACTGGCGCATGCGTTACCATGGTATAAAATCTGCCATGGTCCAATTTACTGCCAGTAGAACTGATTTAATTTTGTTGTGATTAATTGTTGTTCATTAAAACCCACATTTGCAAATGAAATTTTCACTAAAGTATTATTTATATTTAACCTATTTTGAAACATAAGGATATTTCAGCTGTCAGTTTCCAGGATGAATTGTGGCTTTCCCCTTTCTCCCTCTCAAATAGCAGCATTTTAATGCAATACTTATTATAACACAACAATAGGTCTCATAAAGATAGACAGGAATAGAGTTTTTTTTAAACTTATAGCAATGTTTCGCTTCGTAGGAATGATGAGTATTTGGAGCAGCCAAATTAATTCATCATTCTGAAGTTACTAAAGTTGGTGGGCTGCGTTCAAATTCACTGGTTCTCAAATTGGTGCACATAGACCCTAGATATGCACGTACACCTTTGAGAGGGCTCTAGAATCTAGGGTCTGCCTTAAGAGTGGGTGCTGTGGCTGATCGCCTGGAGTTCCAAAGTGAAGATGAAGCAAATGAGCGGTAGCTGGAGGCATGCACTCTCCCTGTGCGCTTCTGCTCTTAGCCTGCATTTCTCTCTCTTTGCTCCTGCACTCTGTGTTCCTGCTCTTTCTCTCTCTGCTCTGCATTCTCTCTCCCTCTGCTTCTGCACTCTCTTTCTTTGCTCTTAAGCTCTCTATTCTTGACTGCCCTCCCTCTGCTCCTACCTTCTCTCTCTCTCTACTCTTGCACTTGCTTTCTCTGCTCCTGCACCTTTTCTCTCTCTGCTCCTACTCTCTCTCTACTCCTTCCTGCACTCGCTCTCTCCGTGCTCTTGTGCTCTCTTTCTCTCGATGCTCCTACTCTCTATGCTCCTATGCTTTCTCTCTCTTTCTCTCTGCTCCTGAGCTCTCTCCCTGCTCCTGTGCTCGCTCTTTGGACTCCTGCTCTTTTGACTCCTGCTCTTTTTCCCTCTCTCCCTCTGGACTCCTCTCTCTCTCTCTCTCTCTCTTTCCTCCTCTGGACTCCTGCTCTCTCTCTCTGGACGCTTGCTACTCTCCCTTTAGACTCCTCTCTCCTTCTCTGTGCTCCTGCTGTGTGTGTGTTCCCTTTGCTACTGCACTCTCCATACTCCAGCTCCATTTTGTTTCTGCTCCCTCTTCATGCTCCTACACCTTCTTGTCCCTGTGCTCCAGCTCTCTCTCTGCGTTCCTGCTCTCTCTTTGGGCTCCTTCTCTCTCCCTGCCCTATTGCTCTCTCTGTGCTCCTGCTCGCTGGGCTCCTTCGCTCTTATTCTATCCAACCTTCAGTTCCTCTGGACTTCTGCTTTTTACATACTCTGTTCTCTCTATGCTCTCACAGCTTGAGTGCTCTTCCTTCTCATGCTCTCAGCCTGCTCACCAAATGCTTTCCCAAACTTGCTGCTCTCTATCAGATCTGTTTTCTCAAGGTTCTGATCTTTTCTTTTCCTCTGTCAACAGACGCAATGAGAAGCAAGCACACCCATATGATGGTCTATAAGGAAGTACCAGTTTTACTAAGAGCAGTCTTAAAACACTCATTACATACGACACTTCTGTTGTGAGAATAATACAGTATTATAATTTAGATAGTACAGTGTGCCTTTGGTAATTATTAATTCAATAGAAAAGGGGTCCTTCAACATAAAGTTTGAGAACGACTGCAAATAAATACAAGGTGATGCACTAACTGAAAGCTCATTGCATTTCTAAGGGTCAGAACATGAAGATTTCCTTGTAATTCTGCATTGCTGGCACTTGGTGTCCCTTGCAGGCTGGTAGCTGAGACTTTATACATTTTCACTATCAACACTCTTGTCTGGCCTACTCACCAACACAGCCATTTTCACAAACAGGAACAAGGAAATCAATCAAAATGAGAGAAAGTATCTTGTAAAATGTATACAAAGTGACAGATGGTAGAAGCCTTTGTTGGCATGACAGCATAGAAGTCTTTGTTGTCCTTAACCATTACTGCTGCACATTTTGGATCAAGATTGGGGGTTACATTTTTCAGTCTCCTCCCTTTAATTCAAAGTTGCTTATTTCAAATTATTTGAGAATTGAATGCTTTTTTTTCCCACATTCTCTCACTTTTATTTACTTTGCTCAATTCACATTATTGGATAAATTAAAGTGGCAATGCACTAAGAAAGCCCAGGCAATGTATAGTTTAATAGAGCAGATTGTACCCCCCCCCCCCACCCCACGCCAACTTACAGAACCTGCCTGCCTTTCATTCCATTGCTGAAAGTCAACTGGGTTATACAACGAACAGCAAACTGCTCCAAAGACCTGCCCCGTGTGCATAATTCATCCTGAATTCTCTCGGTAAAAAAAAATTAAAATTGGTTGCCTTTTCATATTCTGACCAGTATGGAAACACTGTGGTTGCTGAGCTGCAGACTCCTCTTCTGCATAAGGCAATATTAACAAATAAGAAGCTTTTTAAGTCATCAATGAACATTTGACAAATTAAGCGACTGAAATAGGAAATTGCTACAAGGGTTGTAAACTGAACCAAGAGACTGAAATTCTTGGGTACAAACAACTGTCCATTCTGAGAAGAACTTTTCCCATAAAAATTCAGAATTACTTAACTCACTCACCCCCCTCATCATCAATGAAAATTAGACTTAAACTTGCACTAATATTTGCTATGTCATATTTGGTTTCTGTGAAGCAAGAAATTCCTGCTTACAAACAATGACTTTTTTTACATAGTTGTGCAAGTTGAAATAAAAACGTTCCGAAGGAATAACCAAATTTATTGGCATAGTATCAAATATTTGTGGGTTCCATCTGCCTTTGTGCTATAGAACACGACTGAGGCCTCCGGCCCACCAAGACCAGTTGATCAGGTTAAATAATATGCTAAAACAAAACCACAATCAAACATAACAACAAGACAGTCAGGCATTCAAATTATCAACTCGGCTTACACAAATGCAAGAAGGTAAAAAAACATCTTGTGACAGCATAAGAAGTTTCAAAATAATCAGATTTTCTAACACCCTGTCAGTAAATTGTCATTGTCACATACAACTAAAAAAAAACCACCTCAAGACTCAACTGCTCAAAGTTGATAACAAACCCATATATTCACAAATTGCTCTTTATATTAGAGTATGACGTTATTTAGGCAAACTGTCATTCAAGTCTCTTACGATAATATAGCTTCTCCTCACATCATAATTTTGTTTTGAGTTAACAAGCTACAACAAGTAAAGTGCCAGAGGGCTCAATGCTGGGGCCTCAACTATTGAGAACCAATAGCTATGACTTGGCTGTGTGGTAGTTAAATTTGCCAATGACATCAAGAAAGGTAGGAAAGTAAATTGTCAACCTTGGATATGCCTCAACAAATGGATATAGATGGGTTAGGCGAGTGGACAAAGAATTGGTCAATGGGAAAATAACGTGGTGGAATGTGAACTTGTCCACAACAGGAAGAATAGAAAAGCAATGGCCGGAATTAGTGGGATCTTCCAGACCCAGCAACAGTGCACGCCTGCAGTGGGTTTCCCAGCAGCAAGGGGTGCATTCAATGGAAAACCCCATTGACAATGGCAGGATCAGATTGTACAGCCACCAGCCACCTCCGCTACTGCGAAACATGCAGCAGCAAAATCCCACCCAACATGTCGTTTACATGGAGGCAGACTACAGAGGGATCTGGGTGTTCTAGTATGTGATTTACAAAAAAGTTAGAATCTGGGTGCAACAAATGATTAGGAAGTCAATTTGAATGTTAGCATTTATTTCAAGAGGAAAGGAGTATAAAAATAAGGGTGTTTCTCTGCAGCTGTACAGGGCCTTAATGAGACCAGTTTTGGTGCAGATTTAGGGTGCACATGCTTCCCGTCACTGTGAGATGGCACATTGTTTGCTAGTGTCCAGATTCTCTGGTCCAATCACTATCAGTGGGAATTCCCATTGACTTCACGCCAGCCGGCGAGAAACCCGCAGGCTAGGGTGCGCTGTCGGCCGACTGGAGAATCTCACCGGCTTAAACAGCCACGCAATTTCAGCCTTCTTATTTGAAATAGGATATAAATGCATTAGAAGCAGTTCAAAGAAGATACATGCAGCCTGGAATGAAGGATGTATTGAGAAAGGAAGGTTGAACCAGTTGGACCTATACTCCTGGAGTTCAGAAGAATGAATGATGATCTTATTAAAACTTATTGGGCCTTGACAAGATTTGATAAGGGGGATACTGGGAGGATATTTCCTCTCCGAGTGGAGTCTAGAACTTGGGAGCACATTTTAAAAATAACAGATCTCTTTTTAAAGATTAGGAGGATTTCTTTCTTTCAAGTGGGTCTGTGGAATTCGCTTCCCCGGCAAGCAGCAGCAGTTGGATCAGTGAACTTACAAAAGGTTGAGTTGGATACATTTTTGATAGACAATACAGTTGAGGGTTTTGGGGCACAGGAAAGTAGAGGCCACAATCAGATCAGCCATGATTTAGTGAATGGCAGATCAGGCTCAAAGGCTAATGGGGTTACTCTTAGCTGGGCACTCCTACACAAACTTCAAAACAAGTTCAACATTTTCAATGTTCAATGAAGCTTAAAGAATATATTCCAGTCAATATTGTACCATTTGTCATTAGAAAAAGGTTTATCTGAAAAGACATTCACATACTATCAAGAATATTCAGCTTTTAAGTTACATGATTAAACTCTTGGATACATACAGAACAAACACTTAAATGTTGGTGTTTTCATTCCTGTCTTTTGATTTTGTTAAATCGGGTGCCCATTTTCTCTCTTTAATGGACAGTATTGGACGCAAAGCTGAAGTCTACTGTGCAAGACACAGATGCAGACTGCAAACACAGTGCCTGCCTCCCCATGTATTCCTGGCTGGAACACTTATTCTGACGGCGGATATACACATTCCCATTTTTGTTCTGCTGTTCTTGGATCCCTGCAGATCCCTCGCACAATCTGGACTTAACGGCAAGAGCTCTGCAAAGATAAAGCCCCATAAAATAGAACAGCTTCAAAATAGTATGCCTCGTGGTAGCCATTTTGTTGTCTGTTCTGCCGAGTTGCTGCATGCAATTTTTTCTCCTTTCACACGGAGCCAGATGGACGAAGCGATGAGCAGTGGAAAGTGTAGGAAGGCAAAGATGAAGAAAAATAAATCATTTTCCAGTCACTATTGTCAGAGATACGCTAAATAAAAATCACTGCTGATAAATGCCTAATTTAAAAACTAATTTTTTGAGTGTTTCAAATATGCAAAGAGACCGTCACGTCAAGACCAACACCGCACCTTATTCCTTAAAGCAATTCTCTCAATTTCAAAAGTAGGTATTTTGTTTAAAGGGAGAGCATTGATGGTATCATTCAGGAAGTTTGATTTCTTAAGCTTAATGGTGGCAGGAACATGAAGATTATATCCCAACAGTTCTCCAGTAGTTCTTATAAATTAAGTTTCTAATGAATTCTTTTTTTTAGAAGTGTAAAAGTCCTTCAATTCTTAAAAAAAAGCTTGTGCACGATACCCTTTGAACCTCTCAATGTTTTACAGCCTTGAATAAAGAATCCACTGAGTCTCCATACCTTCATTAATTCTAAGTAAAAGAAACAAATATTTTGATTATGAAACATGCCACATGGTGTCATTTTTTTTTGGTTTCTCGCCTGTTATGTGATCTAAGCCACCTGCTCCTTTGATTCTGGCATCTCCCAGGCCACTTATCAGATATAACAACACTCAGTGACGATCACAGGTGCAAATATCGACAACCTGACTTGCAGCTGATATCCTGGTACACTCCAGCAGTCATACCTCCGACATGCACCCTTATCGCCAGAGATGCCAGCACAACATAGCTTACGCAATTAGCAGGTGGCAAGCTATCTATCCAAAGAAAGTGGCACAATATCCTTAAATGAGCTAGGATAGAAATCTTAATGCAGATTTATAAATGAATGTAACACCAAGCCAATCAGCCATATAGGTTTATATCACATGAGCACTAAACTTCTATCACATCTCTTTATCTCTTTCCTTTATTGGCCGATCTAACCTATTTTTGAAAAGTAACACGACGCTGAATTTTAAACTGCCCGTCACTCAACATTGAAGTCACTCCACCCGCTTTCTCTCCACCCCAATTGGTGTGCTTGCCCGCAGCCATTTAACAACGCTCCATCCGTTAATTAGCTTCAAGTTCCAACTCCGAGAGCTGTCGGCCAATCAAATGGCTGGCAGCTTTCCAGCCCTGGGAAGTACAGAGACCACTGCTGTGACTCCCTCCATCTAGAAGGACAAAGCGTTGCAGATAAGCGGGAACACAACTACCTGCAGGTTCCCCTCCAAGCCCTTCACCATCTTGACTTGGAAATATATCGCCATTCCTTCACAATCATTGGGTCAAAATTCCAGAATTTCCTCCCTAATGGCACAGTGAGTCGACCCACAGCACATGGACTACAGCAGCTTAAGAAGACAGCTTCCCACCATCTTCTCAAGGGCAACTAGGGACAGTCAATAAATGCTGGGTTAGCCAGCGATGCCTATATCCCATGACCAAAAAAAAAAGTCCCAAAGGGCAGCCTACTGCCAATGGAGACATACTTGAAGATAAATACAGGATCTCCCAGGGCCAGCTGATCCCATAAAATTCTGGCCTGGTGCTTACTTTGAGCATTCTATTATGAAGATCCAAGCTGCATACAGGATTTGAACAATAATCTTTCAACTCTCTTTGTTACCAAGTTTCTCCTACTCTCTGTCTTAAATCCCTCATATATATCCACTCATTTTCCATCTCTCAATTCCTGGAAACAGTTTGTTTCCTCATCATTTTAAGAACTTCTTTCAAATAACCCTCTTGTTTTAACAAAAAACAGTGCCAATTTTGTTGCGTAAGACACTATCTGCAGAAAGCTTTTTCATTGTCTCAATATTTTTCCTATCGTGCAGAGCCTCAAACTGGACAGATGATTCCAATTATAGGCTTACTGAGCTTTTGTATAGATCTGCCAATACATCTTAACTTTTATCTGTATCTCTAGCCATAAATTCAGTACTTCATTAGATTTTTATGCACCTACTTTTCTTGAAATTCTGCTTTTGTCTCACGAATCTGAACCCACAAATCTTTTTATTGTTCCACCTCTTCGATCCTTTTCTCAGTTAAAGTGTAATCATTACCTCGTGTTTTCTAAAATCTGGTTAATGGCATTGCCGGAATTCTCTGATGTTACCTGCAGTTGGGATTCTCCAGTCCCGCTGCAGTGAAGGGAATTTTGGCTGAGTTCCAAATTCTCCATTCTCACTGGCAGCAGTGGCAAAGTTTATGAGACTGGAGAATCCAGGCCATTGAGTTGACTTCACACATGTTTGCTCATTTAACCCTCCTATCTGTTTAAAAATGTATTTATATATTTATTAGTCACAAGGAAGGCTTACATTAACACCACAATAAAATTACTGTGGAATTCTCCTTATCGCCACAATCTGGCGCCTGTTCAGATCAATGCACCGCACCAGCTTGTCTTTCAGAATGTGGGAGGAAATCAAAGCACCCAGAGGAAAACCACACAGACACGGGGAGAACGTGCAAACTCCACGCACACAGTGATCCAAGCCAGGATTCGAACCCGGGACCCTGGTGCTTTGAAGCAGCGCTGCTAACCAGCGTGCCGCTCTCCTTGTATCTGTATTTCCTTGCAGCTTCCTTTATCTGCTGAATTATTTACAAAGCCTTAACAATGTTGTAAAGGTAGATTGATATCAATTGTACAGTTATTACTCGACAGTGGAACTGAGAGAAAAGAAAATATCCACTTTTGGTCACATAGAACTCCACTATTACCCACATTGTGCAGAGGAAATATTCCTTTGTCCCCACACCCATGCTTCAATGCAAAAGTATCATTAAGAGACCACAGTGGGTTAATTATACATTAAAGGAACAGAACGATGGTGAGAAGGTGCCATCTGCAAACCTGCAACGTTAACCCTTCAGAGGTCAAATACTCCGAAAGGTAGTTTTCTCATGGGAAATTGAAGAGAAACAAACAGACGGTGTCTGTAAATAATTACTCAACATGTTTTTGAAATATTTTGTTTTCAGTGATGAACATTCACGATCAGATTCATAATTGCCGAAAAACTTACACAAAGCTACTTTGTGAATGAGAACTGCATGCCACAAGAAAATAGCAAGTGTTGTGTCACCTGGGAATCAAAATGAAATAGAAGGCTAAGTCTCACAGCCAACAGTGATCTTAGATAAATATCTCCACCAGTGAGGTTGACCAGATAAGTCACAAAGTACAGTCAAGAGTGAGTTATGTACGGTCTCAAGTGTAGAGATATTTATCACATCCTGCTGGCCAGAATGAATCCAATTTATACCACACATTTAGAATATTGAAATAAATCTTACAGTAAGATCATAAGAGTGCAGAGATGACTAATATCTCCGTGGCCAACAGACCACAAGATGATAAATAAAAGCTGCATGTCCTCGACACATCCTGAGGAGCATTAAAAACAGCCAAATCCAGAGATAGGAATTCCTAATACTGGAGGTCACTTTCATAATACATTGCCCTCTCACAAATACTGATTGCTCCAAGAATTATTATCCCTCATTATTTTAAACTATTCCACTGCTGTCAGTAATTCATGTGGGGCTGTGCAAAATATTCCCCGTGGAAAATAAAATTGTAAGGGGCTATTTTCCCTCTGCTTTGCTCAGCAGTTGGGGATTTTTATCCCACATTCTGAATGCGAGGTCCTGCTATGGAACAGGCCTGCATCAAGAAAGCATCCCGTCTCGGCTAACATCTAAATCCAGCGAGTTTAGGTCATACGAGACAAGAGTGCACTTCAAGTGCACTTTGTCTGTTTTCTGGCGTGAGATTGCTTGGGAGGAAGAAAAATTTGCCCTATGCAAGTGAACTCTGTAAACAGTTCTTCTAAAACTATGGACAAGAGAAAAACAAATATATTTTTTCAGGTTACAGATGCACAACTAAACAGAGAAAAAACTTGTATAGTATTTCGAGTAACGACAATTCAAGCAATTTACAGTAACTATACATCTGAAATGCACCTTGAATGACTTGACTAATTTTCAAATTGTCTGTATACAACATATCATGTTGGGGGCATCCTGAAAATTCACTACAGCACAAAATGTACACTTCACTGGCACCAAGGGATAGTTCAACAAGCAAAACAGCTTTACTGTCTTAATAAGAGTCAATGATTCAGTGTAGGTTAAATATACAGAAAAACTAACTAAACTGAATTACTAAAAAAAAAATCCAATAACGAAGCAGGTCTCCTCCCCGTTCTTCCTGATGCACAGGTAAGCAGCCTCTTCCTCTGAACATCCTGCCCTCCTTCTGTTCACAGTGACTGGCTTCGACGTGCAAGAGTACCACGTCTATCTTCTACGTTCCTTCACATGAAGTGCTTTGCATCCTTCTCTGACACAAAATTCTTCCTGGTACTTTAAGGCCCTAAGAACACAAGATATTGGAGCAGAGTTAGGCCATTTGGCCCACAGAATCTGCTCCACCATTCAATCATGGCTGATAAGTTTCTCAACCTCATTCTCCCACATTTTCCCCATAACCTTTGATCCCTTTACCAATCAAGTATCTGTCTTCAATACGCTCAATGATCTGAACATTCCAGAACATTCTGTGGTAATGATTTCCATGGATTCACCACCCTTTGACTGAAAAAAATTCTCCTCATCTCAGTTGTAAAGGGTCATCCCTTTGTTTTGAGATGTGCCCTCAGATTCTAGTCTTTCCGATTAATGGAAACATCTTTTCCACATCCACTCTACCCAGGATTTTCAATATTCTGCAAGTTTCAATGAGATCCCCCTTGTCTTTCTAAACTCCATTTAGTACACGCCCAGAGTCCTTGAGTAATTGAAATTCCAACATGGAAAACTTTTGGGAAGACTTCTTTTCAACTTTAAAGTTAAATGGGATCCATACCTAATGGTTCAGTGTTATATTTTAAATATTTTTATCCTGAACAAAAGTATTGTTTTAAGCGAAAATCTGGAACAATTGAGTCGATTTATGCTGTAGATAGTATCATAGAATCCCTACAGTGCAGAAGGAGGCCATTCGGCCCACTGAGCCTACACCGGCAACAATCTGACCCACATCCTTTAACGCCACATATTTACCGTTACTTTTCCTGATAGTAAAGGGGCAATTGAGCATAACCAATCAATGTAACCTGCACATTTTTGGACTGCCGGAGGAAACCGGAACCCAGAAGAAACCCACACAGACAGGCGGAAAATGGGTAAACTCTGCAGACAGTGAGCCTAGACTGGAATTGAACCCAGGTCCCTGGCACTGTGAGGCAGCAGTGCTAATCACCATGCCGCCCAATATATGTAGAATTCACTGAGAACCAAAGAGACAGTCTTCTTATATGTTGGCTCACATCACTGGCAATGTGAGTAAGCACAGTAAGAAGTCTCACAATACCAGGTTAAAGTCCAACAGGTTTATTTGGTAGCAAAAGCCACTAGCTTTGAGCGCTGGCTGCCCCTTCGTCAGGTGAGGACTCAGGGTGGCAATGGCAGGCACTACTGGCTGGCATAGTTGAAGTACAAGTCACAGGCATCACAACATAACTGGACTAACGGTGAGAGACGGCAGTGTTGGTAGAGAGATCGACTCTGCTGAACACCAGAGTCAAGCAGAACAATGATGGGAAATGCAGAGAAATTGGTGACTTTGATAAGAGCAATCTTGGACAGGACAGAAAAACCTAACAATAAGAACTGAGCTGCAGAGTGACATCCAGGGTTAGCAACAGATTTTGCTGCAGAACCATCTTTTCTCCTAGGACTGGCAAGATTTGATCTCTGGCCTTTTCTTGACTGCAGTCACATTTAGGTTGTGTGTCCCCTAAGTGTCAATAATTCAATTTTGTTCATGTTGGATGTAAAAGCTGAAAAAACATCTCAACCTCCCCAGATCCTCATAGTGCACATTCATCACTAATTTACACAGTGAAGGAAATGGTTAAAGTCATTGCCACAAAAGCAGGCTGATGGAAAATTGGTCCTTATTTTATGCTGAACTTAGTTTTTTTTTTACAAAGGAAATGAAAACTAAGAAAAAATATTGGATGGTGAAGAAAAGGGGATGAGTAAAATGGGCTCATCATCAGTCCATTTTGCACCATGGCATTAAACAGTTTTAGTCACATATCCTGTTACCCTATGTAGTACGATCAGGATCTGGCACAGCAAACTGAAACCTTTCACTATGTAAACAAAAGATAGAAAATTCCTCAGAAAAGCCAATGCTATTTGACAAAGGGTTCACAGACTTTGATAAAGAAGGCCAAGGCATTCATGACTGGGCTCAGATCCCAACTGTCTAGTAATTTAATCAACATTACTGGCACAAACACTTTTTTTTAATGTGGGAGGGAAGGATGTTGTAACTTGTGTATTAAGGGCAAATTCCCTCTAATATCCAGTCTCTACTTCGCTGGAACAATGCAATAGAATTTTGTAGGTCCAAATATCTGTCAAGTGGCCGTATCACCCAACAAAGAGATCAAAGGATCCGGAGCAACCCTCATAATACAGAACTGCTGATAACACTGACCAGAAATTAACACTGAGATATTAATCTAACCTATCCAGCAGAAGGGTGGGTTGGAGACAACTTCCTGTATCCAATCTGACTTCGCTCTCCATTGAAATTGGATGGGGTACAAACCAGGTGTTTGAACCAAGCCTGTATTTCCAAGTAGGTGCAGTAAGAAGTCTCACAATACCAGGTGACTCATGTGATGAAGGAGCAGCACTCCGAAAGCTTATGATTCCAAGTATACCTAGTGGAGTTTAACCTGGTGTTGTGAGACTTCTTACTATACCCACCCTCATCTAACACCGACATCTCCACATCATTCCAAATGGGTGGGTTAGGTAAAAAATTGGACTCAAAATATAATAGATTCTGTGATCCATAAATTTGCAAATTTAACATATTCCATGTACCATGTTGCAACATACATTTAGCACTGAAAGTTGCATTGCACAATAATATGCTTCCCCATCTTTACCCTTCCAATCTAAAGATACAAGGATAGAATCTTGTGCATTCTCTTGTGGCAGACTGGGGGTATTATAACCTGGTGGAAGCTAAGGACCCCTCTACCTTCCTGTCAAAAAGACTCTGTGGACAGCCTTCAACTTCCTCCGGCCCCACCCCAATACCAACTGGGCAATTAAAATACCATATGTGTTTGCTTTGTAGGCAGTAGGGTGTGTGTGTGCAAGAGGGAGAGGGAGTGGGTGAAGGGCTTGATTAAAGGCATTTAGTGCCTGATTGAGGGGCTGGACAATTCACCAGGAATTTCCCCTACACCTAATCATAACTTCTCAGATAATGAAGCACATGTGGATCAAGACAAATCGGGCCTGTGCTGGTAAACTGCAACTAACATTCATGCTACACAAATACCAAGCAAAGGTTGTCTCCAATAAGACGGAGTCTAATTACGTACCCCACCCCCCTTGACATTTGATGATATTACCCAACATTACCAACACTGAACACCCTACCATTAACCACATGGTAGTGTGGGGGAGTCAAGATTGACCAGCTACAAGAGCAGGTCAGAAACTGTGTATTCTGCAACAGGTGCCTCAACTCTTGACTCTTCAAAACCTTTTGCGCAGCTACAAGGCATAAGTAAAGAGTGATGAATGCAGCTCCAACATGAAAGGCAATGCAGTCCGTTTGACTGGCATTCTATCCTCCACCACTTAAAGATTCACTTCCTCACATTGTGGCAATGTACATGCACCACCTACAAAATGCACCGCAGCAATTCAGCAAGGCTTCTTCAACAGCACCTCCCAAGCCCGGGACCTGTACCACTGAGGGCTGCAAAAGCAGAAAGTGCATGGGAACACCATTCGCTTCTGAGTTTATTCAGCATTTTCTGTCTTGATGCATGATC
The DNA here is from genome assembly GCA_024679065.1 of Sphyrna mokarran. Taxonomy (NCBI): domain Eukaryota; kingdom Metazoa; phylum Chordata; class Chondrichthyes; order Carcharhiniformes; family Carcharhinidae; genus Sphyrna; species Sphyrna mokarran. Next base: position 109,466,984 of record JAGIQG010000006.1, on the reverse strand, counting down.
TGAAACCTGTGTTCACTAGGACTTTTAGGTCAGCAAGAAGAGAATTGTAAACCCATATTCACTCAGTAATGTGGAAGTTAAGTATGGCTGATGCAAGTTCCCTCCGAAATCACACACCTTGTAAATTTAATCGCTCTTCCTTTATCATCACTGCATCAAAAACCTGGAACCCATCTAATCCTGTAAAATACTAGTCCAATCCTTCAACATCGATTTTCCAGCCACACTCGCTCCAAAATCGGAAAATCATGCCAGAGGGTAACAGAACTTTTCATGGTCCACCACCCCCACCACCATCCGCCCACCCATCTTCCCACCACCTCCCCATTTGCCCACACTCCCATCAACCTCCCCCCACTCTCAACAGCCTCTCTCACATACCCGCACCTTTCAGTGCAGGAAAACTTTCCCCATGGATTGCAGTGGGAGAAGGTGCCTCACTGCTTTCTCCCCAAAAACAATGTGGATGGGGAATAAATGTCATCTTATGAATGAACAAAAAACAACTTTGCGTCAGTTTGCACACCAAATCACTTCACCTGAACACAGAAGTGACCATTTAACTGCAGTCTCATCACGGGGCTGTCATTTAGAAATAAATTTTATGAGTTTTGTCCGTCCTATCACGAGGGCAGAGAAAGAAAGTGATCCTTTTGAAGAACTCATGACAATAGCAAGAGAAAATTATTCTGAAATTGAGAAATTCATGAGTGGAGATAGGAGCAGTATGATTTCACCTCACACGCAGTGACATCTGCTTTGTATATTTTCAAAATCTGATGGGTTTATTATGGAATTATTACTTGTAACTTCTCACGCTGCACATTTCTCTGACCTGCAGAATGTACAGAAATGACTAAACGACTCTTGGGAAGATTACCCAGTCGACACCTTGAGCTTTGAAGCTGTGGTTTTAATAACTTTGACTAACCTATCAAACGACATATAAACTTTATAAGTTTAATAATTTCTTTTTACAAAATTAATGCTGTTACTTTTTTTTTACTGACACGTAAAATGTGGGCGTAGGAAGTGAACTTCTCACAGTTTGGTCCATCAAAGTGAATCAACATTGATATAGTTCCACGATCTCTACCATCTAGGAAGACGATGGCAACAGACACATGGAACAACATCACCGGGGAGTTCCCCTCCAGATCGCTCAGCACCCTGACACAGAAATTTATCATGTCCCTTCGCTGTCACTAGGTCAAAATCCCTTCCCTAACTGCACTGCAGTTGACCTCTGCCACATTGGACTGCAGCAGTTCACCACCACCTTCTCAAGGGAAATTAAGGATAGGCAATAAATACTGACACCAATGTCCGTATCTCACGAATGAATAAAGGAGGAGGTCAGAATATTGTGAAGCAGCACATGCAGATGTTGGTGTGCCCATGCAGCTGTTGCCTTTCTCCTAGGTGGTAGAGGTCATGCATTTGGAAGGTGCTGTGGAAGAATCCTCAGTGAGTTGCTGCAGCCAGTGTGTCAGTAGTGGAGGGATTGAATGTTTAAAGTGGTGGGTGGAGTACCACTCCAGTGGGTTGCTTCATCATGGGTGGCGTTGATCTTCTTGAGAGGTGTTGGAACCGCATTCATTCAGGCAAGTGGAGTGTATTCCATCACAGTCCTGACTTGTGCCTTGTAAATGGTGGAAAGTCTATGGGGAGTTGTTTATGTTGCTTAAAACCTCGAATTGGACATGGAACATGCATCTAAGAAATCACATGGAACATGCATCTAAGAAATCAATGCTAGAATAAATTGGTTTACCATAATCAGTTTTTATTGGTAGGAAACTGATCATTCAGTATTTTAACACGTGCTTAATTGTTTCTTGTGAGTGGTTTGCTAGCTGTTTTCTTGTCTTAATTCCGATTGCTGCATTTATTTTGAGGCAATCAACAAAGTGTGATGGCAAAAGAGCAATAGCGGCACACAGCACAAATAAATACTGGGGATGTAGGAGAGCTGGAATCAAACTACCCAAAGACTAAAAGGTTACAATTTTGGAATACGAAGATATTTTCATACAGAAGCTTGGACAATTTTGAGTCAGTACATTTGGAAATGCTTGCTATTTTTCTCAGCACTTTTCGCCAAACGCCTTCAGATTTGCAATATATTTTTATCACATTGCAGCAATATCTGAATATTAGTTGAATTATACCAGAGAACCTCACTGGAGAATCAACTATCTAGTTGGAGACATGTAGTAAGTTCCAGATGTCCCCCTCCCATGATCTTTATATCCCACAGGAGTGTGGTATCGCATCATTTACATCTGATTAAACTAATTTCCCCAGAGCTGCAGCAGCTCCAATTTTTTTTCCAAAAGTATGCTGAAAATAACTCGTTTTTGAAGGAAACCACAAGTATGTGTTTTTGTACTGCACAACGCTGTTTTTTTGAAAGGCTGGGAAATGTGATTATTGGATTTTAAGTACTAACTTCTCAATTCAGCTTAATTACAAATGTAATGCCTGTTCTGGAGAAGTGCTTGTTAAAGGCTCACTTTAATGAATCATATTTGAACGGTTAGGTAAATGCTTCAAGTCCAGCAATGGAGTCACTATACAGTAAACAGAGCCCAGCGATTCATCAAAGAGATCATTTTGCACCAGAGGCACCTATTCAAAAAAAAAAAATCACTCGTCTCATGAATTAGAGAGAAAAAGAAATCTTCTCAGCAAGATTATCCCTTTTTGGTATAACCATAGACAATCTGCTGACCCAAGCAAGCAATGTGCCTCATGATGCCTTTTACAATAACTTGTCATTTTACAGCACCTTTAATATAAAGCAACATTCCAAAGAGATCAAGAGGAGGGTTATGAAGCAAAATAAAGTTTATTTATTAGACACAAGTAGGCTTACATTAACACTGCAATGAAGTTACTGTGAAAATCTCCTAGTCGCCACACTCAGGCACTTGTTTGGATACACCGAGGGAGAATCTAGTATGGCATCTAATTAGCATGCCTTGTGTGGACTGTGGGAGGAAACTGGAGAACCCAGAGGAAACTCACGCAGACACAGAGAGAATGTGCAGACTCCACACAGACAGTGACCCAAGCCAGGAACTGAACCCAGGTCCCTGACGCTTTGAGGAAGCAGTGCGAACCACAGTGCAATTTGATATTGAGCCATTTTAGAGCAAAAATTTAGTCAATGTCGGATAGTTAGAAGCTTCATAATAGAGGAAAATAAAGAAGTGGCGAGGTTTAGTAAGGAATTCCAGGGCTTAGGATCCTAGCATTTGAATGCATGGTTGTCAATGGTGGAACAATGAAAATCAAGGATGCTCAAGAGGTGAGAACTGGATGAGAGATTTTCAAGGGTTGTGGAGCTGGAGGAAAGTTATAGAAATAGAGAAGGGGCTATAAAGTGATTTGAAAAATGAGAATGAGAACTTCAATACTTAAGGCTTTGCTTAGCCAGGAGACAATATAGATTGGTAAACAAGGAGTGATGGGTGAACAGGACTGATGTGAGTACGGTGGAACAGTGGTTAGCACTGCTGCCTCACAATGCCAGCGACCCAGGTTCAATTCTGGCCTCATGCAATTGTGTGGAGTTTGCACATTCTCCCCGTATCTGCATGGGTTTCCTCTAGATGCTCGCGTTTCCTCCCACAGTCCAAAGATGAGCAGGTTAAATGGATTGGCCATGTTAAATTGGCCCTTAGTGTCCAAAAATGTATAGACTGGGGGGGATTAGCAGAGTAGGGGAGAGGGCCTGGATAAAATATTCTGTCAGAGGATAGCTACAGATCCAATGAGCTGACTGCACTGTAGAGAATCTGTGATTCTAAAGATGTTGGCTGCAGAGTTTTTAATGTTTTCAAATGTACAGAGTGGAGAATGTCGAGGTCAGTTTATAGTGCATGGCGAAATAAAGGCTGGGAAAAGGGTGACGGTGTTGAAAGTTAAACATGACATCGAGGTTACAAACAGGCTGGTTCAACCTAAGACTATTATCAGAGCGAGGGATAGATTTGGCAGCTAGAGACCAGATTTTCTAGCAGGGACCGAGAACTCACAGATTCCCAATATTTAGTTAGGGGAAATTTCAATTCCTCAAGCGTGTCAGATAAATAGTTTGATAATTTAGCAACAGTGGAGGAGTCGAGAGAGATGGCAAGGAAGTAGAGCTGAATGTGTTATCACATGAAATTCAGGTACATAATTACTTCAAATTCCCATTGGTTTAGTGTTACTGTTTTTCTAATTGGATATTATTTAATCAATTTTCTATTGCCTGAATCCTCACATGCTTCATGTAGTAGCTGTATTACTCCAGTTGTTCAGCAATCACCTCAAAGCACTAGTGAAATGCAAAGTAGCAGATGCTTGTTTTCTCCTATTTGTTCATGTGATTCATTGGCCATCCCCAATTGCTTCTGAGGTGGTGGTGGTGAGCTCCCTTCCTCAGCTCCAAAGATGGGCGGGTTAGATTAATTGGCTGTGGAAAATTGCCTCTTAGGTCAGGGGGGACTAGCAGGATAGATATGTGGGGTTACAGAGATAGAGTTGTGGTGGGATTATGATCAGTGCTGGCTTGATGGGCCGAATGGTCTCCTTCTGCACTATAGGGGTTCTATGCTGCAGCCTCTGAGGTGGAATTATGCCCACCAGACTGATAACGAGGGATCTCCACCTGGATTTTTACCCAGCAATGATGAAGGGACAGTGATACCTTTCTTGGGGAAGATGATGTTTGATTTATCGGTGGTCATTTCCCATGTGCTTGCTGCCCTTGTTCTCTCAGGAATTGGGAGTTTAGCAGGTGCTTTCCTGATGATGTCCTCTTCCATCGCTCTGCTGACATTTCGAGAATGGAATGATAATTGCCTGGACTGGATTTCCTCTGCCTTTTTCTGGAAATGACACACAGCACAATTTTCTGTTTTATTGAAAATGGGGCAGATGCCACCATTGTAGCTGTTTTGGAATAGTTTGGCTCAAGGCAATGGCTAGTTCTGGAGCACAAATGTCAGGCACTGCAACTGGAATGTTGTTTGGATCTCAGCTGTATGCATTCTGTTCGGCTGTTTCTTAGTACAATGTGGAGTAAGTTGAATTGGCTAAAGATTGATGAGGACCTCAGAAAGAGGGTGAAACGACTCATCTATCTCACGCTTTTATCTGAAGATGGATGCAAAGACTTTAGCCTTGTCTTCTGGGATCCTTTATTATTAAAGAGGGGGGATAATTTTGGAATTCCCTCCTGTTAGTTTTTCATCATCTACTACAATTGAGGACTGGACATTACCAAGCTACAGAGCTTTTGATATATTCCACTGATTGTGGGGTTGTCTAATTCTATACATACAACATGTTGCATTTGCTGTTTAGCAAGTACACATTATGGCTTTGTCAGGTTGACAACTCAATTTTAGATGTGCCTGGGCTTCAAACGCTCTTCTGCATTTCTCCTTGAACAAGGATTAGTTCCCTAGCTCGATGGTGATGCTTGGGTGAGAGACAATGCCACACCATGAGGTTACTGTTTATGATGGAATAAAACTTTGCTGCTACTCATGACGCCGAGTGTGTCATGAAGACCTATACATTGGCAGTGTAACTCAACAACCCAATTTGCATCAAATTATTTGTTATGGAGATGTGTGCGTGGCATGGAATATTAATGTATAATGTTGTCGGCTGGAGATGTACGTAGAAAAAGAAAAAACTGCTTTTGAAAATAACGTTTTTGCTAAACAAAGTGTGTTGGCCTATAGCAGCTATTATAATGCATTTCCAAAGGTCAGAAGTTGCTTTCTGGAGACACAGAGCCCATGGGGCTCATTGAGACAGTGACTAAGATAAACTCAAATTAAACTGAGAGAGGTCACTTGAGCCAACTCATGGGTGTAAATATACTTGATTTGAGATGACTGTTAACAGGCATAGAAGGAGCAACTGCCTTACCCCCTCTTTCTCTGAAATCTCTCTTGTCAAGGTTCATAACTTGAAAATCTACCAAAGTTGAGAGCTCGTAAAAGGAGGATTCCAAATCACTGTCTCCTGGAGAAAAGAGAATCAACCTAACAGAGAATCAGGCAGCAATGAGTGCTTCAATGAGAAACCCAGGTTGCAGCAGCTATTGTGGAAAGTGAGCCTTCATTAGTAAATAAGTATCCTGACAATCTGGCAATGTGTTTTTCTGACTTTAACATTTACTTGGCTAAGTTTTAACATCTGACACTCTGCCATGTTTTATTTCTTTTTTGCATGTTTGCAAGGCAGGGGATATGTGCTGTTTATGTATTCGTGGATAGTTGGATATATTTAAACCTTTTGTTAATAATTTCTGCATCTTTGCCACAGTGAATAGCGATAAAACTAACTCCTGTTAACTTAAGGAATGAGGCTGTTTACTTTTGCACCAAGATACATACTTAACTGTGTGTATCTTCAATTTAAACTTTATAACCATCCCAGGAATGGGACAAAGACAGGATGTAAAGATGCCGGCGTTGGATTGGGGTGGTAAGAACTCAGTAAGAATTTAGCAACACCAATTATTAATCCAACCGATTTATTTGATAGTAAAAAAGCGAGCTTTCAACACTCTTGTGTCTTCCTCAGGCAAGTGCACTTGCCTGAGGAAGACACAAGAGTGTTGAAAGCTCGCTTTTTTACTATCAAATAAATCGGTTGGATTAATAATTGGTGTTGCTAAATTCTTACTGAGTTCTTACAAAGACAGGAGCCAGTTTACCACTCCAAACTAGATTGAAACATATAATTCATCCCTCTAAGGTCGTGCAGTGTGAGATCCCTTCTAGGAATCTCCACCAGATACCAAATTGCCTATTCAGTCCATTAAACCAACTAGTATTTGTAAACATTAATATTTTGCATATACACAATAGAATAGGCTTTTCTCCAATATATATAACAACTTTAGCATGGTGATCAACACAAATAAAACCAAAGTAATATACTAGCCTGCTCCAGAAAAACCCAATCTTCAGGCCAACGTTTCATTTATAACTAAAACCTGTCAGCTGTGGGCATGTTCTCTTGCCGTTTATTCTGACGAAGAGCCATGTTCAAGAATTGCCAAAGGAAGTGAAACTTTGGCAAGTTTCGAACATCAATCTGGAAACAAAAAGGAGTAAGTCCACTGAGCAAACGTTAAATCTAAGGTGCTGCCCCCTCTGCTCTTTTGAGATTTGGCACGTGAAATAGCATAATACCAAAAAGCTCAATCACTTTCACTGGCATTGCCTTTGGAAGCTTCTGAAGATCAGATGGCAAGGCAAAATACCATGAGGTGCTCACCTGAGCTGACAGGCCAATCATCCATGCCATACTGATAGTCACAACCGAGTTTGTCTGGTCATGTCTTTGGGGGAGGAGGGATGCAGAGCTCACTGGGGAAGCCGGCTGCCGAGCTCTTGGAGCGCTATTGCGCAGATGCCCCGACATCCAGCGGTCTCCTGCCAAATCCCCCCTCCCCTTCTTAATCCATCTAACAGACATTGCACTTACCCCATGTCTATTGCCCCTATCTGCAGAGCTCCCCTTCCCTCATCCCCATCATAGTTCCACCTCCTTGGCACCGCCCCGAAACATTTATTGTGCTCAGTGGGCAGTGCCAAGGTGCCTGGTGGACAGTGCCAGGCTGGCACTGTCCCATGAGCATGACCCAGCCCTGCCCCCACCACAAGGAGAGAGAGGGAGGGACTTCAATAGCCTCCAATCCCCTGATTTTGCCATCACATTTGATCTCTGCTGGCGGAAAACATTTATGAGTCTCGTCCAAAAGAACCTCGACCGCAGAGGTGGTTAAGGTAACTGAGCCTGGACAATAGCGACCAGGACTCATTAATGGTATGTTGTTATTAATATTTCAATTGGCATTGCCAGCAAAACAGGGCTGGCACGATCGAGGGGAGGAGAGAAACCGAGCGCGTTTCTTATTTTCATTTCCCGCCTGATCTTACCCACCCTCACCTCACTGAAAGCCGAATGGGACAAAGTCATCATGCTTCTTTCTTCTTTCAGAACTGAGGAGACCCTACGTCCCTTTTGCAAAATAACTGTGTCACACTTGCCACTGTCCAATCCTTTGGCACGTCCCCTACACAGTGTGAAGAATGCACATGAGGATCCCAACTTCCTCATCCTGGATCAGTCTATTCAGACAAGTTCGAATATTGGTAACAAGATTGAGACATTTATTGGTTGCAATAAATGTTGTCTTTCAACTTCAATATTGTCAAGTAAAAACACCATTTTCAAGAAAGTTACTCAACTTCTTTACTCAAGCCACAGAATATTCGAAGATATGCACAATTTTTCACTGTTTTGACTGAATTTTGGGTTTGCACATTTGTTTTGACTATATTCTAAAATACAAAGTAATTAAAAACATATCACGTCCCCTTCTCCTGCCCCCTCCACGAGTAGTTTCAATTTTTCCCTTTCGATATTTCACTGAGAAGGTTGGACAGTATAATGCTGCGGGTGGGATTTTTTTTTCCCCTTTCTGACTTCTCATAAATGAATCAAAACCATTGACAATGGATGTAGTGAGAACGTGAAGTCTTTTAAAAGAAGCTGTTCAAGTTTCAACAGCAATGAAACATAAACCGAGTAAAGCTGGAACTTTAATATGATCCAGACAGAGAGACCGTACAGGGTAGATTCAAAGCAACCAGATCCAAGGTGGCCAGCTTGAGTTTCTCTGCTCAGTGACACTCAGAGGGCTGGGTCTCAGAGAACAAGCACTGAACGACTTAACCACAAGTTAGTTTACAGGAGGAAACCCCAGCATCCTCCTGCACAATGCCGAGAAAGCTGTGTAATTGTGTGTAACCTCTCCCCAAATCAGCCGTCTGTCTTGCCCAATCTCGTCTGGGCTACTTCCAAAGACAACATCTGCTTGGCAGATAGTCAAACCCATGGAAAGTTATCTACTGTAGCCGAGGCTTTTGTGCCTCATTGTTTATTCTAGAAGAAAAGCCTTTCGAGCCCAAAGAGAACTTTATATCAAAAAATAGTGCAAGTGGACATAAGCTTAATAACCACCACCCCCCCTCCCAACCTGCTTGCCAAATAAACCCAGCCATCTGACCAATAAGACAGCCGTCTGGCTCCATTTAACTTTGTAGCAATAGTTTTGCGAATGCACGTATGATAACAGTCAAAGCAGACCTCGGGGTTTTTTTTTAAACTAACGCAAAGCTGATCTGGGTATAATGAATTCAACATGCAAAATATAGACGATTTTTGTTAATGTTAGATACATGTGGTTTAGAGTAGAATAGAACCCCTACGTGCAGAAGGAGGCCATTCATCTTATTGAGACTGTACCAACAACAATCCTGCCCAGGCTCCATCCCTGTAAGTCCCACTAATCCCACTGACACTTAGGGACAACTTAGCATGGCCGATCCACCTAACCCGCACATCTTTTGGACTGTGGGAGAAAATAGGAGCACCCAGAGGAAACCCACGCTGACACCAGGGAGGATGTGAATATTCCACACAGTCACCTACTGCCGGAATTGAAAGTGGATTCCTGGCACTGGGAGGCAGCAGTGCTAACCACTGTGCCACTGTCTCATCCACAATCCGTGCAGTCATAAACTTATAACTTACAATCCATGCTCATCTGTAGCACTGAATACACAGTTACACCAGTAGGCTAATTATGCAATAATCCAGGTTTTAAGGTACAGAGAGCAAATACTGCAGAGCAATTTACTGTTGGGATATCCCAAAATATTGCACATACAATTTATTATGCAGTCGCTATTGTAAAGTGGGTAAATGTAGCAGCCAATTTACATAAAATAGAATACCATAGATAAGGGGAACAAATGGTTTTTCTGTTGACTGGTGGTTTTGGTTGAAAAAGAATCCTTAATTTGAAACAAACCACAGTTCATTTGTAAGGATAAAGCAATGGGATCATTTGCATCCACCTGAAACTCTAAACAAATCTCATTCGAAAAACAAATGGGCATTTTCCCACCTGGAGACTAAGTGCCGTGGTGGGGGTAGAAATGTGGAGTGTTTCCTGCTGATGAAGCTGGAGGGAAGCACACTAAATCTTCCAGCCCCAGCCTCATTAATTATTCACCAGGGTGTGTTAAGCCCTATTATATGGTAGTACATCGTCCACCGTCATGTTTTGGGTGCCATATTGAAAAGACTACCAATATTGCCGACCCACTATTGAAGAAAGAAGGTGGACCTCTTGAGAACGAAGATAGATCTCCAGGAACATTCTGAGGCTGGAAGATGGAGCCCCTCTAAAATACCAAAATTTGGAAAGTATACCTGTAAATGCTCCCCGCCCCCACTGCTATGGTGCTCAAGGGTCCATGGTCTGGGGTTGTTGGTAGCCTCCATCCCAGGTTCCAGAGACAGCCCCAGCATTATTCAGATGAGTCCCCCCATCTGCACATCATAACAGTCTAAAGCCAGTGTGTTTTTTCACTGACATTATAGAGAATCTGGCATGAGGGTAGGGATATCAAGTCTTTCCCTGCATCCCATTCGTGGGATGCAAATTAGGTTCACACTGACCTCCAGCGGACAAAATACACAACAATGTGAAATTCAATTCCTCCAGTGCAGAAGGGGATCGTTCGACCCATTGAGCCTGCACCGACAATAATCCCATCTAGACCCCATTCCAGTAACCCCATATATTTACCCTACTAATCTCCCACACAACACAACTTGGGACACTAAGGGGCAATTTAACGTGGCCAATCAACCTAACCCGCACATTTTTGGACCGTGGGAGGAAACCAGAGCACCCGGAGGGAAACCACACAAGGAGAATGTGCAAACTCCACACTGACAATCACCCAAGCCGGAATTGAACCCAGGTCCCTGGTGCTGTGAGGCAACAGTGCTCACCACTGTGCCACCATGTTGCTCCGGGCCTTCCGCCATTTTCTCCATTCCTGCCATCGAATATGCTGGCAAGGCCCCGGGGGAATTCCATCCAATATTTCAAACAATATGACACTCCCTCAATACAGTACCAGAGTGTCAACTTAAATCATGTATTTAAATCTTGAAATGAGGCCCGGAGCCAAAAAACATTTCACTCAAGCATAAATGTGTGATCAACTGAAGTAAGCTAACAGCTCAAGAATTGTATTTGTTCGTCTTCTGCTCTATTATTGGCAATGTTGCATTCTCTGAAAGCTAATTTCCCCTTTAAGTAATGTTGACTACATTTTTTTTTGTGTGTGAATATATACAAACTTATTCCATCTGAAACACGTCATAATCAACCACTGGGCCAAAGTAATAGAATGACTGTCACTGAATCTATAAACACAAAATGACTTGAAACAAGGCAGCACTAAGATGAATCTCAAAGAAAACAAATAAATTGCAAACTCCCAGTAACAACAAGCACTGACACGAACGTTAAGAACAGGAAGAACATATCACTCTGCCAGAACGCACTGAAAGTCTCACATTTCTGTGCAAAATGAACACAAGACTTGGCAGAATAGATAGGTTACTTTACAGAAAGAGTAATCTTATGGAAAACCAGTGGTCAAATTACTTTTGTAACTAAATGGAATATATTTTCTGTTCCTCTATTGAAAAATCAACATTTGCAGACTTTATGAATTCCCCATCGGGAATCAAAGTTTCACAGAATCCTAAAGTTACTTTTCTTTCCCTCGTCAATAATGCTAAATAATTCTTCAGTATATATGTGTTTTTCAAACATTACAGATGTTGTGTTTTCTTGTGTTTCCCTCCATTGCACACGCTGCAGCAGGAACTCAAATCGAAGGATCATTTTATTACGGGTCCTCATGTTAGTTGAAGACAAGCTGACAAGAGATATCTGACTCTGAATTTAGCTTTAATTGATCACTCTGCTGGAGATGGATTGACAGCAAGAAAGTCTGACAAAATGGTGAGGCAAGGTGGTCAGAATAAAGCCTGTCAGCCATATCACACGCCCACCAGAATTGTATTGGCATGAGGAGGGGACACTACTACAAAGTAAACGATGGTGGCCCACAGTGGCTTCTCAGTAGGTTCGGAAGAAGGGAGAAAGCCTCTTTTATGGCTGCTCCATGGCCCACAGAAGGCTGTCCTCACAACTTTGCCAAAGAACCTGCCAGACTCTCACAGGCACATTCAAGTGAAAATATTACCTGGCCATTGCAGGCACCTCAACATGGAGTGGCTCTTATTGTTCTGAAGCTCATTAGTAGCCACCTCTGTCAGTGATGTAGCCAAGACTACCAAATTGCCAACCCTCTGCACTCAATTGGCCACGGCCTCCTAACTGGCCCTGACCAGGAGTCAAATCTCTTTTGAGTCTTACGACAAAATACAGTTCTATGTTTTTCCTTTCTTTCTGTTGCAAGACTGAAATGCCAGAATACCGGAGCATGACCGGTGTTGAAATTTACATTTTGCCACGTTATTTTTGAAGTTACTCTGCAAAGCTCCCCAAGGGCACCAGTCTAAATTCTGCACACTTTGATTGCTGAATTGTTTGTATTTCTAAATCCAATTAAGCCACCTGGAAATACAAGAAATCTTATTTTAAATTGCCTTAAAATGATCACATTTATGCAACGACTGTAATGTAACATGAATATAATTAGTATTAATAATATATCATAATACTAATATAATTGCCATTTCACACCTTCTTGCTCTCCTGTACGCATGCCCATCCTTGGCCTTTTGTGAACCCCAACACAAACTTCAGGAACACAAACTCATCTTCCGAATGGGCACTTTGCAGCCTTGCAGACTGAACATTGAGTTCAATCATTCAGAGCATGAACTCTCCCCTCCACCCTCCCCCCATTTATTTTACTCATTTCTTCTTTTCATCTCATTCCTCCATTTCTATCACCTCTCATTTCTATTTTACACTTCTCCAATTTCGCTCTCCATCTCATCTTCAACCACATCCCATTGCCGCCCCAACATCCTCCCCCCACAACCCCTTTCAAAGTAACTGCCACATTCCTCAGATAGCCCCTATCTGTACCTCCATTCTGCCATTCACACATTTTGATCACTTAATTTTTAGCACCTTTCTCAGCCTTGATTATCACCATTATAATTTTCTTTGATCAATTACAGCTCATCGCCCCCCCCACCACCTCCACACCCTTGTAATATAAATCTTGACTCATTCTCTTTGCTCTCAACTCTGACAAAGGATCATTCAGATTTCTCTCTCCATTGATACCGTCAAACCTGCTGAGATTTTCCAGCAGTTCCTGTTTTTGTGACTAACGTAATTCTGTCGGAAGTAAGCATAGAACATAGAACAGTACAGCACAGTAGAGGCCATGTTGTGACGAGTTATGTCTAAACCCAAGATCAAGCTATCGCCCTTCCTATAATTCTGGTGTGATCCATGTGCTTATCCAACAACCACTTGAAAGTTCCTAAAGTGGCTGACTTCACAATCACAGCAGCAGTGCATTCCACATCCCAACCACTTTGAGTGAAGAATCTACTCAGTCATCCCTCCTACATCTCCCACCATGAATCTTATAGTTATACCCCCTAGTAATAGCTACATCCACCCGAGGAAATAGAGTGGACATGCAGAGACTATCTAATCCCCTTAACATCTTATAATCCTTTATTAAGTCACCACTCACCCTCCTCTGCTGTAAAGAGAAAAGCTCCAGCTCCCTCAACCTTTCCTCATAAGACCTATCCTCCAAACCAGGCAGCATCCTGGTAAATCTCCTCTGCACTCATGCAAACAACATTCTCAGCAACCATCTGACCGTATAACAGTAGCAAATTGAACATCAAACCCAAAACTACAGTGATTCCGCTTCAAAACTGCTCAGCACCAATAGTGGAGGGCAGAAGGGGGAGCATCCCAAAAACATAATGGAGTCAGAGGATCAAGACACCAAAATCATTTCAAACTCCATGTCAAAGGGGTTTGAAAAGGCCAATGTAAATCTCTCCAAAATTGCAGCTAATTTGTGTGCAATTCAAAAAGTACAAATGCAGCTTTGGAAATGATACAAAATTGCAACAAAAACTTAAATCTATTCAGCATCATTAATACTATAAAACATCCCAAAATGCTTCGCAGGAGCACAACCAAAGACTGAGAACAAGCTGATAAAAGAGGTATTTGGACAAGTGATCAAAAGCTTGGTCAATGAATTTGCTTTTTAAAATTGTTTTAAAGGAGAAGACGTGAGATGAGGGGCGTATTATATGAAACTAATTTGATGGTTTACAGCCTAGGCAGCTGAAGGCACAGCCGCAAAGGGGGGAAAAAAGTCACGCTACACTAGTGACCATAAGTATAGAACACAGATTTCAGGGAGGGTTGTTGGCCCAGAGGAAGCAAGGACTCAGGCAATGGAGGGATTTGAACACAAGGATGTGAATTTTAAGTCTGAGTAATTGTGGATCAAAAAGCTCAGCGCTGATGGGTGACTTGGCACGTGTTAGAATACAAGACAGAGGAGACAGAGTTTTGAAAGAGTCAAAGGTTATGGAAGGCAGAGGTTGGATGATCAGCAAAAATAGCCAAATTATTAGTTGGAACAGTCAAATATTATGGTAACAGAAGCCTGGACTAGGAAGAAATTTTAGCTTTCAGAGCGCTTGCTACTCCTTCGTTGAGTGAATGGGAGATCTTTTCACAAACAGAGCATATCATCTCCCACTCACCTGATGAAGGAGCAACAAGCACTCTGACAGCTAGTGGCGTTTGCTACCAAATAAACCTGTTGGACTTTAACCTGGTGTTGTGAGACTTCTTACTGAGTTTACCCCAGTCCAACGCCAGCATTCCACATCATGACTAGGATTTCAGCAGCAAAGGCATTAACTTTAAGGGGATCAAGGGTTAAGGGGAAAAACCAGTAGAATTTTTCTATTGGGATGAAAATTGTATCAGTCATGATTGAATGGCAGAGCAGACTTGATAGGCCAAATGGACAAATTCTGCTCCAATGTCACTGCTAACTAGATCAATACCTGTGGTCAGTTGTTGGCACAGTTAGAAAGAATAGTGAAGTTAATCAGCAAATGCTGCATTTTTAGCACTCACGAGTTGATTTCCTCCAGTCAGTATTTATCACTGAGTTGAGAAAGCAATTTCAAGCATTAGAGAAACAAGATTTTGGGAATGCTGGCAGAATATGGCAGCTAGTGTCCCAGCAAAGTAGCAGTGATTATTATTCCTTGGAAAATTTGGGCCAAGAGTGCACAAACACGTGGTCACAGCCCATAAATGAACAATCTTTTAAAAGCTCTGCAGTTTCTGAGAAAATGCTTTCTATTTCCCAACCTTCTCACACCCAGTAATGATTCTAGGTAATTGAGTAATGTGGTTTCATCAGTTCTTAAGAATTTGTGATTTCAATATACCACCGCAGGACTAAGTTGAAGTTGGTCACTCCTGCAATTTAAATCGGTCTTTCAGAGAATGACGTACATGATCACTGCTTTAGGTGGTTAGTTAACTCTTCTGTCATGTTTTATTTGTGACCAATTTCAGAAACTGTCTGAGCGTTTGCCAAATAAATTATTCCAATGATTTATCAAGCAACAAATGGTTACTAGATGGTTGAGACTACAGAAATGTGGCATTGCGCATTTGTTGATTGAAAGTGATCCTTATCTTATGAATTGATTCAGATTCTCAGAAGGATGGATGTTGGAAAGGAATATTTCTTGGCTCCAGTGTCTGACCAACAAACTCTCCTCCACCCAGAAAAACCATCAGACATCTGGTTGAAATTAGCTTCATATGATTTTATGTACATAATGTGAACTGGAATTCAAGTTATCTTTTTAAAATCAGCGTGGGAGGGGAGAAAAATAAGACGAAGTGTAGCCTGTGGCTTTCCGTCAGATGCATTTTAACCTTTCTTGATGGGATTGGAACAAAATGTTTATTTATCTGCTTATCTGATGAATATCCAATCACAGTTCTATTTCACTGAGGGTATTTGATGGTTTTGAGAATATATTCTCCTTTTTCTCTTTCCCTGCTTCCATTTCCACTTGCCACCACATTATTGTCCTCCTGAGAGAGTTGCCAGTCAGGCGTGCACTCAGCGTTAACTGTTGAGCTGGACAGAAGAACCTTCAGAATGTCCTTGTGCTTCCTCCTTCCCCTTCCCCTTCATACCAGCACTATTTTCAACTTTTTCAGAAACTGTATAATTTTGCTTGACTTTAAATTTTGAATGATGTGAGAGGAAACTATATGGCACGGGGACAGGGCAATATTATTTCTGGACATCAAACAGTTAAGAGGTAATGAAAAGAGGCAGCCAAATGGCCTGGTAGGGAAACAAGACAATCCATTGTGTTGAAATGGGAGTTGGACCCTGCACTGCAATTTTCTCTGCTTTAGTACATGCGTTTACGCGCTGAATCGAAATGATCTTGGGATTATTGAACATTTGGTTAGTGTACTTTGAATCTCTTGTGAAGTTAGGATGCCCGGAATAAGATAATGCAAAACAGCATTGAAATCTATGCTGATGCTACACATTTCAACCGGATAAAACCTGATTTTAAAATAGATGAGGTCTCCTTCCTTTCCAGACTCTAATGTTATTCATCACATGCGAAAATGGCACATTATTCTCATTCATCTTCTTGCAATAATCCTTCTAAAGTAATAACTTGAAAAGAATTCAGGTACTTAATATTGGATTGTTATATTGTCCACAAACAAGCCAAGTAAAATTATACAGTTTGCATTGCACAATGTTTGCTTTTTTTAATTGCAGATAGCTAACGTTAAATTGGGCAAGCATGTGGACTAGAAGTGCATTTTTTAAATACAGTTGGATTCAGCATTAAGGCTGAAAGGAACCACCCACTTTAATTTAACATTATTGGTGGCAGAATTATAGCATTATCAGGATGAGCAATTAGCTAAATAAATATATTAATTAGAAAAACAACACAGTTCAAACACTCCTAATACTGTACATGACTGCCTTTTGTCTATGCTTCTATGTAGCTTGCTCTATTTCCATCAACTTCTCAATCAGCTTGGTACGTTGACAGACATGCCAGGTTGATTAACATATCTTTCCAGATGACCCAGAAATGGCATGACAATGCTGATTTGATTAGGAGTTTCATTTTCTCATTATTTAGCTGTTCTTTCCCTTCTTGACAGGTGAGGTTTACTGATTATGTCCCACAATAGTGCAACTGCCCAAACTGAGAACTGATAAAACTCACTCAAGCGAATGTGGATGAGCTAGAACTTGAGCAAAAAAGTGCCACTTGCAGTGGATTGTAAGTAGTGAGAATATGAACCAGCTTGTATTGCCGCAGGCTAACTAAAAGCAATTACAATAATGGGACATTCTGAGCTGCACCTAATATCTTTAAGGGCACCGTTGACCTCAAGTACTTGGCTCTGTGGGTGTTTTGTCTGTAATCCAGATCACAAAAACTCCAACATTTTGTCTCTGGACCACACAATTTTGGAAAGGAGGCTTGGTGGGAAAGTAGGCTGAGTTTAATTAAGTGAACAATTTACTTCATTCAGTGTGCCAGCATTCCCAAAATCTTGTTTCTCTAATGCATGAAATTGCTTTCTCAATGCCAGAGCTCTGCATTTCTGGTTGGGATTTCCGGTCCTGGTGCCTCCATAAATATGAAGCGCAACCAAAATGGAACTGCTTCTTCAAAGCACTGGACCTTCGGGGAAGACAAGCCCCCTTTTATGACACTAACTGCCATATTCTGGTAAGTAAAGAGTTAATTTAAATATTCCAAAGTTTCTTTGCAAAGCCACAGAGAGAACATAATGGCATAAGAGGTTTAGGATGGCAGGTGGACAGAGTGGGAGGTAGTTGAGCTGGTACAGTGACAAAGGAATAGAGTAGCGTGTTCAAAGTGTGACAGGTGAATAGAATGGCAGGGTGACAGGTAGGTGAGTGGGCATTTACGTTGGGAAACGTTGTCAGGTTAGGTTGGCATGAGTCAGCGATGCAGTCGCAGAAGGTGAATGACTTGGGGTGGTCAACTGCACAGTTACCCACATGTTAGAACAAGAGTTTTGTGTTTAAGAATGTGTCTCAAGAAAATTGTCCATCAGAAGTTCAAACTTTCTGGACTATTTCCACGTGTTTGGACTTCTGAGGGGTATCTTGGCAGGAAGGGGGCATAGAGGGTACATCTGGTTTCTGGAAATCTAGAAATCAGAAAATCTGGGACAATGTATTGCATGAAATGTTTTGAACATATATTAAATGGTAAGTGGTAATAGAATTTACATTTCAAATTAAAATCCTTATGGTTATGTGCTCGATCTCTATTCGCTTTCATCTCAGTTTGAAATAAGCTCGGTAGTGCATGTTGAAACGGGATTACAGCTACACTGAGACCAAAATATCATCTGTGATACTTGCATACACTTACTTTATAAATCATAGGATTCTATATCAGTGAGGACAATGACAGAAGTGCATTAAATATCCACCAAAACTATGCAGACCTGGAAAAGCATGCAGCAATTTGTGCGCAATACTGATTTATTATCAGTGCTGCCATTTTAGATCACAATCACTTGTTTTCCACTTTCCCTTAATCTTACACAGCTCAACGTGCCCCAGCAGCAGGAAGGACCCTCTGCTAGTACTAGTTAAAAGCATCAATTGCTTACTGGCGAGTAATAGTTGATGCCAACAGTCTTACCCTCCCTCTATCACTGAGAATCACAGCGTTTGCTTTGGCATAATGCAAATCTAAAGTCTCCACACATTAAATATTCTAAAGCAAATTTATAAAAGAATAATACCATATTGTACACAATATTAAACAAATCGCTTTTGTGTATTCCCTTATAGTGCCCATTTTCTGTATGCCTTTGCTTGTCTAGTTCTCCTATGTAGTGCTACACCACTGACTGCAGAATGGCTGGTGAAAATCTGCTAACTTTCAATGCAGGAGACTGCAGATTAGCCTTAAAGTGCAACGTTGAGATATTTTAGGGCTACAAACAGTACCACCTGAGTAATGGTAGCAGCAGTTAGTAAAAGCAGGTGAGATTCCTGTCCATTGCTCCAGACTACAACTTGCACGTAGAAGTGTGCGTTGACACAATAACTCAGGCTACCTGAATGATCTGTAGCACATCACAAACCAAGAGCATCCTGCGACCTCACAATGACATTTGCTCATCCTTCTCCTCCCCGGAGGTTAGGATCTTCCCTTCCTAACAATACCGTGGTGTACCTACACCGCATGAATTTCAGCGGTCAATAAGGATGAAGTGAAGCAAGTGAACGTTGACTGATACAAAGCTGGCATTACACTGAACGAATGCAGGACAATTGTGCGTTGGAATCACTGTATCAGTTTTCAAAGGCTATGTAATGTAGAACTCCTTGGCTTTTACGAAATATCTGGGCTCAGTCCATTGACAGTGTAAAACAGAAAACAAGTGTCCATAAATGGATAGAGCTTCATTCCTGGTCCATTTCTTTCGCTGGACTGAACAAGATTAAATATGGTTATAGTTCACATCTGTATAAAACAATTATCAAATTAATTAATTAAGGATGTGTGAGTTAGTTATGTTAAATATTTCAGCCTCTAAAGTTACTGGTGCTCAGGATAAAGAAAAGTTGGCAAACATTAATATAAATTTGGAGAGGGAGAAGCTCAAAAAAAAATCATGCACCATTTTGTATCTTTTTAAAGTCACAAGCAAATGGTGATGTTACTGCATTACATGTGAAAACAACGAGAAATTTTCCACATCTGTTTCATAAAGTTGAGAGCTCTTGAATAGATTTCCCGAAACGCATTTTGGTTCGAACAATAAGGAGCTTGGTGTCAAGTTAAGCAACTGAGAAACTGAACTATGACACAAATTACTGAGAATAAAACAGTCAGAGCTGATCAAATGTATACAGTCAATTGAAAATAGGAACATTGTCTACTCAATACAGCTTGCCACGAATTGGAGCAGATTCACATATGCCACTACCGGCATTATAACATATTCCAATATTATTCATTGTGCAGACTAACTGTAATGAAACTGCTGTGCGATTTCCCCACATTGTCTCATGTTCACAGTCTTTAAGTGCACGTGCATCATCAGGTGCATCAAAATGATATGCTGACAGTTTTGGAACACTGCAACGTATTAATGTTTTGATTGATTCAGTGCTTCAACACTTGTATTCCTTGAGACTGACCCGAATTGAGATGGGAAACTGAAAGGAGAAATTGAGAAAGGAAACTGTCACATTTCTATGGAAAGTAAGATTAAACCGAGAAAGGAAACAAAAACTTCTGAGGAGACTAAAGCTGACCAAAACCACATAAAAGAGCCATCAGAGTTTAAAATGATGATTTCAACAGGAAGGTCGAGAATAGAGAAATAAATAATTACTATAGCTGATTACGTTAGCTGAAGATAACATTGGTGGATCTAGGTTATCTAGACCTTTGGGCGAAAGTTGGGATTGGGATATTGAACTTGATGATTAGTCATGATCAAAGCGAATGATGGAGCAGGCTCAAAGGGTGGTCTGCTCCTGCTTCTACTTTCTATGGTTCTGTAAGCAGAACTTACATCTGCAGAACACAGATGTACGTCATTTTTGATGAAGACCTGTGGCATTCAGGTTGGCTGAAGTGCTGCTGGCGGCTGGGAATCAGGCTAAATCCTACAAGATGTTCTAGAATGGAATGTTATCAACCAACTGAACCCAGAGGTAACATAAATTGGACACTGAAAGACATTTAAGAGTCCAAATCAAAAAAGCATGTTGATGAACAGGCTGAAACTTTGCAGCTTATCGAGGCAAGGATACAGACGTGGACGCACCTTAAAGCTCCTCGAACTCTAAAAGATCACTTTTATTTGGCCAGATGTTGAATCACGCATAACATACATTAAAACTGCCTCTGTTCACAACAAACAATGTGTTTAACTTAGCACAGGGAGATTGGATCCTGACTGAACACTCAAATCTCACAAAACTGGTTCAGGCACAGCAATATTTTAATTATTTATTAGTGTCACAAGTAGGCTTACATTAGCACTGCAATAAAGTTACTGTGAAAATACCCTCGCTGTCAGAATCTGGAGCCTGTGGGTATACTAAGGGAGAATTTAGTTAAACCAAAGCACCAAATCAGCACGTCTTTCAGACTGTGGGAGGAAACCCACGCAGACACAGGGAGAAAGTGCAGACCCAAGCCAGGAATCGAACCTGGGTCCCTGGCGCAACGAGGCAGCAACCGTGCATCATGCCGCACTCTTAATTGTTTCCGAAAGAATGAAAAAGCAATGGACAGTACTCAAAATAGCGGCTCCAATGATTAGCATAACTTAAATAAAGAAAATACCCTTTTATAGTTTCTGTCATTAGTTCACTTTGGTTGATTTAAGCAATAATCTGTGCTTTCCATGTGTATCATTAATAGAAGGGGACGCTCATTAAAGAAAATGGAAAATCATGGATTGTGCATAGCAGGAGTTTACATAAAGTGGGCCAGAGTTTAAATTTGGATTGCCAGAGGGTTAAATCAGTTAGCCTCTGAAGACAGAAACAGGGGTTGCAATACGTGATTACCCTGTGCCCATTCAGTGAAATGCAGGCAGGAGGCCAACTTCATGTTGCATGCTCATTATAATCAGTTCTGTGTGCAACTAATGCTAACCGTGATGTTCACTGGCTGTACGTTTCAGCTGAGGTCTGTATGGTTTCTTCCAACTTAAAGCCAGCCTGCAGTGCCTAAAGGGAAGATACACTATGGCAGATGTAAGCACTGAGATCATTAAGAATAATGTGCTGTACAATAATCAAAATGGTTCACTGTAAGGCAGCACATACACCTAGTTTTCTGGACGCTGTGCTGGAGATTTTGGTAGAAGAAATGAAGCGAAGCAGAGATGTCTTGGACCTTCAGTGGAACCGGAGGCCTTTGACGCAGCTGCTCAGAAAGCAATGGCAAGAGATAGGATCAAAGGTCAGTGCCAGAGGTGTAGCTTCAAGAACATGGATACGGTGCAGAAGAACGTTTAACACTGTCACTAAATAGCCAAGATCATTGAATAGATTTTCAATTGTTAAAGTTACAACTATTTGTCACACTCCAACTCACCCGCCAATAATGTCTGTCAAACAGGACACATATCTCACATTCAAATGCTTCATGTCACCCTCACTTGCACGTACTTAACTCTGTCACACGTCCCAAAGCCACATCCCAGCTTGTAGATGCTGCCAGCTATTTCAACCAGAACAGTCACGTGACCCGCACAGATTGCTTGGCACTCTTCACCATTTCAATCTCTTTTGCATGAGAAGTTGGTGCACAGGCATTAACTGAGGGAGACAGGCTGGAGTCTTTGCTAAAAACTTAGGGCTGAATTGCAATACTTGGTGTACTGAGAATGTTGTTGGAAAGCTTGTGGTCAATGTCAAAGAGCTTGATTTGTCTACCACTATCTAGAACACAGCTACGCACAGAACCTGGAACCCCATCTCCAGCTCCTTAAGAACATTTTGTTTATTCATTCATGAGACAAGGGTGTCACTGGCTGGCCAGCAGTTATTGTCCATTCCTAGTTGCCTATGGGCACTCACATTGCTGGTTCTGGAGTCACATGTAGGCTAGACCAGGTAAGGGTGGCAGATTTCCTTCTCTAAAGGACATTTGTGAACCAGATGGGTTTTCCCAACAATCGACAATGGTTTCAGTACGATCAATATATTCTTAATGCCAGATTTTTTCTACTGAATTCAAATTCCACCAATTACTGTGCCAAGATTCAAAGCCGGTTCCCCAGAACATTAGCTGAGTTTCTGGAATAATAGTCTCTCGATAATACCACTAAACTGTCACTTTCCATTGAAGACCTGACCATGATGCAGCTTCTGAAAGCTGATGTTTCAGCTTCAATTGCAATATCGAGTCAATGTTTGGGTGCTCCAATAGAAGCTGAACCTTGTTACCATGGAAGCTCAGTTCCTAGCCATCTCACTACCTGTATGCAATGCAGCTTCCAGAGTATCACAGCACCAAGCACTCTGTCCCCTAATATACCTCCTCCCTCAAGAGTGTCTATAGATAGGCCTTTTGCTGAGAGTCCCTCTCTCACTCCTCTTCCTCCCTAGTTTGGCAGCTTGTTCTGTTCTGCATTGTTTTTAGAGAGAAGTTTAAGAGGTGACTTAATTGATGCATATAAAATGATCAGAGGATTAGATGGAGATGGCTAGCATGAGGGGACATAGCTTTAAATTGAGACATGATAGAGATGGGACAGATATCAGAGATAGGTTCTTTACTCAGAGTAGTGAGCATGGAATGCCCTTCCTGCAACAGTAGTGGACTCGCCAATATTAAGAGCACTTAAATGGTCATTGAATAAACATATGGATGACATTGGAATAGTGTAGGTTAGATGGGCTTTAGATTGGTTTCACAGGTCAGTGCAACATTAAGGGCCGAAGAGCCTGTATAGTGCTATAATGTTCAATGTTCTTTGCTTGTTCTCCCAGTCATGCTTAATGTTGAGAGGAAGTCCACCCATGTCTGAGAGCAACAGGTTTGTGCACATTCCTTTGAGTGAACAAAATGTACTTTAGCACCAGCCCGGCCACACCCTTTAACCAACAATAGAGAGCAATCAAAATTCACAGAACTGTAGCAAACTGCCAAAAGAAATTAAAGAGCAACTTAACCTGTACGTAGTGGTGATGGGGGAGGGACAGGGGGGTGGCAGGGTTCTTCATGCTGCTACACATGTTCAGCTGTATGAGGTTAAGAGACAGTACGGGCTAAAGAGTGAAGCTCCAAATAGCGGTGCTGGTATCTAGTTGATTAATGTCATGACGTGCTTTCTTTGCACATTTCCAGTGCATATTCCATGCTTACACACTAACCCCTTTATGAATGGGACATTCACACATTTCACAGCAGAATTGTGATTGCTCACTACAGATGTCAATTTGGAATCTTAAGGGACCTCACTACACCCCCAAAAACCTGTGCAACCTGGTCCAAGCTCCCACTCTTTGTGAACTTCCAAAGAATGTTAATGGGGTCAGATATGCACAAATCTCTTTCCTTGAGACAACATTAGGGTTCTTGAAAGGTTACTGTTCTTCAAATCACAATGCTGGACGGATCTTTCTTCAGTGGAATTAAGGGATGCAATAGTAGATGTCACTGTGACTTTTACTGTAACATTAGCTGTGGATCTCATCTAGAATTGGTCTCTGACTTGGTTGGATGAACTGGAACAATGTTTAATTGTGCACTTTTGCTGTATAACCATTTTCAGCAATACTGTGGCATTTCTGTTACTTGCGCAGTGCAATTATTGTTGAAAATCTGAATCTCGTTTGCTTCATTGTGTCATTAATTCCAGTGTATCATGTTGTTTCAGTTGGCGAACCAGAAATGTAAATACTGCAATGCCATATAGGTGAACTCAAACTTGTTATCTGGACTTCAATTTGGGAAAACATGGTATCCTTCTATGAATAGTTCATTTTAAAGGCTAACAGGTTAATAAAGAAATGAGGATCATAGTGATTTGTTTTCTCTGATGCAGTTGTCACACTAGAGAATGCAGGTATGCATCATCGTATTTAAAGGAAAATAATTTACAATTATATAGTGCCTCTCATGTCTTTGGAATGTTCCAAAGCATCACCAATGCAGCATTTTTTAAAATTAAGTCATTTTTGTAACACAGGAAAACATGTCAGTCAATTTGAGCACAGCAAGACACCAAGCAATACTGTTATCTGATCAAATAATCTCACAGAATCAAAGAATCCCTGAAGAGCAAAAAAAGGCCATTTGGCCCATCAAGCCTGGACAGACAATAATCTCACTCAGGCCCTATCCGTAACCTCTGACACTAATGGGTGATTTAGTATGCCCAATCAACCAATAACCTGCACATCTCTGGCTTGTGAGAAGAAACCAGAGCACCCAGACATGGGGAGAACGTGCAAACTCCACACAAACAGTCACCTGAAGCCAGAATTGAACCCAGGTCCCTGGTGCTGTGAGGCAGCAGTGTTAACCACTGAGCTAACACATCATCCTCTGTTTTCCATTGTTTTATTTCAGGGTTAAACGTAGCTGGACACGCAGAGAGCTTCCTTGATCTTCTTCAAATGGATTCTTTCACATCCATCTGAAAAGGGCAAACTTAATTTAAACCTGAAGATGGCACATCTGAAAATGCAGCACCCTTGAACACTGCACTGAAATGTGAACTTAGATAGATAAAGGCAAATCTGAAACAAAAACAGAAAGTGCTGGAAAATCTCAGCAAGTTTGACAGCATTTTTGGAGAGAGAACAGAGCCATTGTTTCTGACTCAAAACATTAGCTCTATTCTCCCTCCACAAATGCTAAGTTTTTCTAGCATCTTCCATTTTTGTTTAAGTTTACATACATGTTCAAGTTTCTGTTTTTTGGGTTTGAACATCCAATCATGGATGAGTCACACAGATAAAGATGACATCTGAAGAAAACATTACTGAGGCTACAATCAGATCTGAACAAACTGACATTTATTGCAATGAGGTCTTGAATTGTCAGCGGTAAGAATCAAAACAAATGATTATATGTACCTCACCCAATTTTACAATTGGGGCTGGGCTCAACTTGATTACACTTTTACATTCAATCTCTCTGAGCATCATCATTTTGTTTGCATCAAATTAATTTACAATCCTTTGATAATTTGTGACATCAAATAATATCCGTTTACTCAACAAAAATCCAGGAACCTTTGAACATTTCCATTTATGAGTTAACTCCATCCTCTATGAAGTACACAAGTACAGCTCATAAAGATTAACCTCAAAGGTTTCCCAAGAACATCATCTTTGGAAGATTCCATGAAACCAAGTCAATAAACTATTGATTATAAATGTACACAGGAAAGCACAAGGCACTGAAATATTGCAAAAGACTGTCTTATGGTTAGACACTGCTCCATTATATCTGTGCGAATCATATTATTTTAATTTTTTAGTGACTTAGAATAATTGATTAAATATAGATATTTTCACTTTGAACAGATTGGCTGCGAGCAAACCAAATTCAACTCGGCCTTATTTTTGCTAGTGTAAGAAACGGCACCTCAGATCATATAAAAAAACTAACATTGGTTATTCTTGTGGAATGAAGTAATGATAAAAGTTAAACATGTTTTTTATGAGGTTTAGCATTTTCCTGGTCTCTATAATTCTGTGTGTGTACAAAAGAGGAAACATTTTTTTGAATTGATTAAATTTGCTTGTTCCCATTATTCCTTGGAAAGTATTTCTTAGTCTGAATGGTGAAAACCATGGAGGCTGCTTAAAGCTCATGGAGATTAATCATAGGCTCATAAACTTCCTACAATGCTAAAGGAGGCCATTCAGTCCATCAAACCTGCATTGGCAACAATCCCACCAGGCCCTATCCCTGTACCCACACATTTTTACCCTCCTAAAAGCCCCGACAGTAAGGGGTAATCTTTTAGCATGGTCAATCCACCTGACCTGCACATCTTTACACTGTGGGAGGAAACCAGAGCACCCAGAGGAAACTTATGCAGAGGGAGAACGTGCAAACTCTACACAGTCACCTGGGTCTCTGGCGCTATGAAGCAGCAGTGCTAACCACTATGCCAGAGTGTGTCCAGGCCAAGATTATTCTACTGATAGTGAGAGAGGAAAAAGATACGACATAACTTCACACAACAATTTGTTACTTTTTGATGAGAGAGTTCAGATTATTTACTATGAACGAATCTAGGTTATAATTTAACATTTATTTTTAAAGAATAAATTAATTTGGCATCTAAACCGTATATCATGGCCTAATGTAACATTATTTTGTTTCCTTCATTTATAAAGAAAGAGCAAAAGAATATGACTAATTAGATTCCTCATTTGAGGTGCCGGTGCAAACTTAATTGGCCCAATGATCTACTTCAGTGTTACTCTATTCCATCAGAAACAAAAGGTAAAACTAATAAACCAAAACACGATGAAGTGAGGCTTCCGTTCAACACAGAGCTGCATTAAAGCTTTACCTGAATATCTGACCACGCGAAGACATTCCCTGGAACACAGGGAGCAAATGATCACATCTGGGAGTGATCGGAAATTGAACTCCCAAGAAACTAGGGCAAAAAGTAAACAACTTTCAAAGCATAGCTGATTTAGTCCAAAATTAGCTAACATGTCAGCTAAGCGTTTTGAGGACGCTTTGCGAAGAGTGTTTCAATAACTTATATATGACTATATGTTTTATTTGAATTCATTTGTAGCATTGTGCAGAAGCATGCTCCTGAACGTTTGCCACAAGACAGGTTTAATTTTATGGTTCCTGCATTAATGGGTCAGTCAGATGCACAAGAACATGCTCTTTTTTAGCCAGTGATGACAACAAATCTTTCAGTGATGAATTTTAGGGCGGATGGATTACCCACATCCTCCACCCCGACTTAAAAGTTGGTCAACACAATGTGGATATGAAAGCTGGCTGCCCTCTCAATAATACGCTAAAGGGATCTTAATTAGCTGAGAATATGCATTCAATTCCTCAGGAACCAGAAGTCCTTCTTTAGTTGATCAGTCTCTGAGTCTGACAGCTCTGCAGTCCCAGCCAAACCAGAAGTCAGTTGTAGCCAAGTACAACGAGCTCTCAGAAAGAAGATGTTCTCAGCTACCAGGTAATCCAGTGATTTTGGGCAGGCATGGCTAGGAGATTCCAGAAAGTGGGGGAAGGATGGAGAGACTGGGGGAAGGTCAAAGGGAATGCCTCCAATGGGCACAGAGGACCCCCCGAAGGAGGTAATTCCCTTCACGTCTACCAGCTGCCCAGGCAGTGAAGACTGCTGAGCTCACCTTCAACCGGAACTGGAATGAAGGCCCTTAAGCGGCAGTTAGTTGTCTACTGAGGGCTTCAATGGGCCATGGGGCAGTGGACAGACTGATGCAGCACCCACCACAACCGCATTCCCTTCCTGACCATACTACAAGGGAGGGGTCAGACTGGGAGGGAAGGTGGTGCCACCTTTATTTAATGTGCACCCTAACCTACAAATGCGCCATGGGGAGAGGATGCAGAAATATCACCTCAACATGGAGAATACCCAATAAAACCATGAATAAACAAGATATTCGGCAAGAGTCTCTGGCCTTCTTGCAAAGCTTTTCTCTATATGTTCACCAGCTTTAACTTGCTTAACATAGAAAAAGACTCTGTGAGTCAGCAAGGTAATTTGAGAAAGGTTGTTTTAATAAATGGTTTGAATGATGACTTCTGCTAATTTATTTATGAAGTCACTCATAGGTACCCAGTGCAGAGTTGCAGACATCAGCTTTCTAGGAACCTCAAGGGACCGACTGTGGTTACATAATCCTCGACTATTTAAGAGCATCATTTCACGCAAAGGCTTTCAGCAAGTTTTCCAGCCCTACTTAGCAGGGCTAAGCAGAAGAATCTTTTGAGTGCAGCATTAAAGGACCTGATACCATGATGCAAACATGCATACAAATACTGGATCTTACATGTCCCTTCTGGGGTGTGTTTATTGTTGTGTACAACAATTTTACAGTTGTAATCTTTAACTCCCGAAATAAACTTCAGTGGAAAATTAGGCCATCACATAATGATGAGTTGTAATAAATTTCAAGCTTCACCATCATTAGGGGAAAAAAATTCTTCCTCATGTTGTTAGGTTTTCTCTATTTTCCATGTATAAGCTTTGTCAGTGAATGTGGGAGTACTAACGTACTATGAGGAACATCATTGCCAAGTTCAATCAATTTCTCAGCTAATGTCTCCAGGTGCATACATCCAATACAGGATAGTTAGCAGGAATAGGATTCTTGGCCAATTTCTTCTGTCTATCCAAAGATACTGAGGGTCAATTGTCCGCAATCCCCGGCTGAGATCAATTAACTGGGAACAAATTGGGAATTGACCCAGAACAATCCTGGTTTGCATGGCTCGGCTACTCACTGAATAAACATTCTGAAGTGCAGGAAGCATAAAAATTAAGATCAAAGGATTGTGCTGTGGTGCGAATTGTATATATTGACACCGAACAGAATGACTGGACACTTCTGCCTGTAATAAAACACTATTATACAGACTCTCAAGCTGGTTAACTACTCTTCAAACATTATTGTTAGAAGCCATCCACTTAATCACTATCTGGAAACCACATGCACATCTGTAAAATTAATAGTCTTACACTTGATGCATGCCCATAGGGTGTGGGAAATGTTTATAAGGCGTGAAGCATGATAAATGGCACAAATGACCCATTCACTAAAAATTAATCAATCAAGGCAACACTATCTGTTAAGAGAAGCATTTGAACCGATTATTATCTATGAAATGGTATTTGGAGTCAATAAAAATAGAACCTCTGCAAAAATTACTCATAAAAATCTTTTGTAAGAGAAACCAATTCACTAATAACAAAGCAAATGAACAAATTGCAATCACGAAAGATCAGATCTTCTCAGGGAATGAGCGATAGTAATGAGAACAGAACCAAATACCAGAATCACAAAGCTACATATACCAGGAGAGGGGGATGGACAGGCTGGATCTTTTCTCATCTGTAAATCGATGACTTCGGGATTGTCTAAGAGAGTTCTTTAAAATGAAAAAAGGTTTTGATAAAGTTCCATGTTTCCTTGTGGAGAAAACAGTACAGATAGAGGCCACTATTCTAAAGACACCTAGAAAGCAAAAAGGGAATTTAGAAGTAACTTCTTTACCCAGGGGATGGCGAGAATGTGGAATTCATTAGCCAAAGCAGTAGTTGAGTCAAACAGTATAACTGCATTTATGGGGCGGTTAGGTAAGCAGATAAAGTTCTGCTAGCAGAACTAAACAAATGATGGGAAGTGGTTCGAGCAAAACATTAACTCTGCATGGATTGGGTGAGCAGAATGGCCTGTTTTCATGCCACATATTTTGTATAATTTTGGAAAATTATGGAATTCATGAAACATCACCGACTCTCATTAGATTTATTCAATCGTAATGTTCTTGCATTTTGCAGTATGGTATTCAATACACAATACCACCACAATATCTCAATATCTTAATTTCTTCCACAGTGTAGAATCCTAAAACTGCAATGTTGACACGTTATGGAACCTGTGGCAAAGTTACACAAGGAAACAATAACACTGCCACAAAAAAGGAGTACTGGGGTAAGCTATGCGTAGGAACAATCTAAATGGATTTGTGAAGACGTTTTTGATTCAGTATTTTGAATAAGATTGCACACGAGCTCCAAAAGATACATGATTTCACAATAATTATCATGCAAATTATGTTTATGATATTTACAATTTTTATAATATGTTTATGATATTTACAATATTGCTGCATTATAAAACATTTTAGATAGTTATGGAGTCATTGAGCCAGATTTTCATATCACAGGCAGGAAACGGGAGATGGAAATATAATCCAACCCACTCAGCAGCCATTGTATTTGGTGTCCCTTCCAATGAAAGACCATAAAGTCATTTACAGGGCCTTGGGGAGACCATATCAGGAGTATTGTGTGAAGTTCTGGTCTCCTAATCTAAGGAAGGATATATTTTCCAGAGAGGGGATGCAGCAAACATTCACTTGACTGATTGCTAGGCTGTCATATGAGGAGAGATTGGAGTTTGAAGAATGAGAGGGGATCCAATTGAAGTGTGTACAATTCTGATAGAGCTGGACAGGATGGATGCAGGGATGTTGCATCCTCTGGCTGGGGAGGGGGATAGAACAAAGGGATCACAATCTCTGAGCTTGGAATTGGCCGGGATTTAGGCCTGAGATGAGGAGAAAGGGTGAAAGGGTGATGACATATTGAATTCTCTACTACACAAGGCTGTGGATGCCAACTTACTGAGTGCATTCAACAAGGAATTAGATTTCTAGATTCTAAAAGACATCAAGTAGTTAGGGGGAGAGCACAAAAGGTATCGAGATAGAGAATCAGCCACAATGATAGTGAATAGACCGAACAACTTACTCCTGCTCCTAGTTTCACCCATTTTCTTGATTCTTTGAGCCGCAGTTTTGTTAACCAGGCCTTAATTCACTACCTTGTCAAACACCTTCACAAAATCCATGTTGACAACATCCACCGCATTCCCTTCGTCAACCTTCTCTGTTACTTTATCGGGAAATTCAATTAATTAGTCAACCACAATCGGTCTTCATAAACCTGCGAACAGATTATATTCTTTTTTGTGAGATACATCAGATGTCAACGGGTTGCTATAAATTTATAATTCAAATTGAAGGTTTCCCAGCAGATTTGTCAAATGTGAATAATGAATTTGACCAAGTCAAAGGCATCAAGGAGCTTCAGCAAACCTGGAGTCAGCGGGAAGCAGCAGGATGACTGTCCACTATTTGGAGTCATACTTAGCAGAAAAGAAAATGGTTGTGGGAGGCCAATCAACAAGCAGCAGGAGTTCCTCAGGATTCAATTATCTTCAGCTTCTTCAGCGATGAAGATGACCTTCTTTCCATCATAAAATCAGAACTGCGGATGCTCATTGCACAATATTAAGCACCTTCTGCGACTCCTCAGATACTGACGCAATCCATATTCACATGCAGCAAGATCTGGACAACATTCTAGCTTGGCTGATAATTGGTAAGCAGTATTTACACCACAGAAGTGCCAGGTAATTACTATCTCCAAGGAGAGAGAATCTAACCATCTCCCTTGACATTAAATGTCATTAATCTTGCTGAATTCCCCCATCATCAACATCCTGGGGCGTTTGACCAGAAACCTAATGGGAATAGCCATAAAAATGTTGCGGCCAGAGGAACAGGTGAGAGGTTGGTTGTTGAATGCTGAATAACTCACTTCCTGATTCTCCAAAGCCTGTTCACCATCGACAAAGTATAAATTGGGAGTGCGATGGAATACTCTCCACTTTCCTGGATGAGTGCAGCTTGAGCAACACTCAAAAAACACCATCCACTACAAAGCAACCTGCTTGATCAGCATCCCTTCCACCAACCTAAACATTCAAACCTTCCAAGACAAATGCACAGATACAGCTGTTTTTACTGTATACAAGGCGTAAATAAACAAGGCTCCTTCCAAACCTACAACCTATAAAACTAGGGTAGCCTGAGAAGGCCACCACCTGCAAGTTCCCTCCAAACCACAAATCATCTATTTTGGGACTATATCACCATTCCTTCACTGTTGCTGCATCGATACTCAAACTCACTCCTTAAGCTCATTGTGGGTGAACTAGATGCAATTCAAGAAGGCAATTCGCCACTGTTGAATAATGGGTTAAAAGTTATGCTAATGAAGGAGTGAGGTGCATCAAGATGTAACAGTGGCATCGACAATTACACACAAGAGACTGACAAGAGATGGAATGTTCTGTACAAGAGAGAGATGTATTTACTTTTTGGTTCATTCTAAGTTTCAAGGTAAATAAGAGTTTTTGAAGAAACATATCAGTGTTAGACCAAAGTTCTCATATATAAATGGAAACCTTCCCAATATAGCTCAGGCCAAAAGTTACCAAAAGAGAGAGTCAAATATAATTCAAAGTATTTTTGAATCAAAAAGATTCAAGAGAGAGTCAAGTATAATTCAAACCACAAACTAACCACCACCTTCTCAAGGAATGGACAGTAAATGCTTGTCTTGCCAGCCTCACCAATATCCCATAAAAGAATTTTTTAAAAAGTTGCCTTTTCTTTCAATTCTGGATTATCAGAATAAAATTACATCCTTTAGCTAATGAGTTAAAGCCTTCAGTATTGATTTATGGCTTAACCACAGCTTAAGTCTCATATCAAAAGTTCATTTTTAAGACCACCTGCAGATTTTAAGCAGTTATCTAGTCTGACTTGAGCAGATTTAAACAATAGGGGGAAAATAGATGCTGCCTCTTTAAATAGCATACAATAATTATCATACTTGACAAAGAATGAGATGAGAGGAACTTCAAATCATAATAGGAGCTGTTTTTATGCATATGAATATGAATTCCAATAAGTATAAAAAGATGTAGCTTATATTTGATAATTAATGTTGTGACATCGTTTTGAACGCCCTATTATAAGTACATCAAAGTGTTCTTTGAATTTACGTGCCTTCCTAGCCCACATTTCCCTACCTCTCTAATAAAAGCACAAAGTCATCCCAATAGGCAAATTATTGTAAAACCTTAGAACCAACTAAAGTGTTGCCATAGAAACTGTATTTAAACAGCATCCTCATCGCAAGTTTGTGAGCAATAAATGGTGAAATATATGCAAGGCAGAAGCGCTTTCAAATAACTACTATATAAAGATGTTCTGGAGAGTTTAAAAGTGTAGAATTGGTGATTGCTTAAAAAAAAACTTACTGAAATTTACTGATCAAACCCACATTGCACTTTGCCACCTCGACAAAATCCAACCTACCTTATCATGAAACAGCAGAAAGAAAGGTTCTCAATGTCATTCTATTCCCATTCTGTGCAAGCAGGCGACTTACATGCTGAAAATGACCAGAATCCTTACACTTTAATCCAACATATCAATGGATAAACATTGGGGGAGGGGGATCAGAAAACAGCTGCATTTCAGTCTGAACGTAATACTTGAAACTTCAAACAATATGACGAATCAAACTTGAAAAAAAGGCCCCCTGAATTTCACAAAAAAATCAATCACAAGAAACACATTTCAAATTCACACTGGACAGATACCCATTAGCAACAAAGGATTTCACGAGCTCAAATGGTTGAAGGAAAATGATGAATATTCATTTAACTAACAGTTGAGGAAATTTATTCTGGTTTAACCTCATAATCTCGTCCGAATAAAAACTCTCGAACAGGTCAGTGATTTTCCATTATCAATAAGTTTTATTTATTAACAAGTCAGAGGAAAAAAAAGCTGTGCTTTGAACGTAGAAACAGTGAAAAGGGCCAAGAAGGAGTAAAGGAAAGACAAAAGTTGTGACACAACATTGACAGAGCTCATAATAATCCTTTATCATAATGGTTCAGTGTGGTTGTCCTCAGCCCGAGAGAAAGTGGGAAGCGCTTGCTGAAAGCAGCTTAAGATAGAGACCATAAAATTTAACCACTGTGGTTGTGGTTTCCTCAAACCTCAGACAGATAGAGAGTTAAATGCCTAAAAAGCCATAGAGAAACATTAATTATTCCAAACCCAAAAGAATGTACAGTTTTGAATATACCCTATAATTCCCATTGGTCATGCTGTGGCATATTTTATAAGTCAGGGTTGTAAATAAGAGATATTTTTGTCATGCTTATACTTTTTACATATGGTTGTAATTATGATCGTCAAACTGTGGCCATGTCTGCATATCAGAGGGAATCTGCCATGACAGAACCAGAGAATCTCTGACCAATTTATGAAATTAGTAGCATGGAAAAAAAGAAAAAAAATTGTCCTGGCCTGAAATGCAGTTAATATTATTTAACAAGTATCTAATTGACATACTGTAGCATTTCACCCTGTGGCATGCCATTGCGAAACACAGCCTTTCCAACTTGTTTGCTCTGCATTAACACAGAAGAATGTCACTGCAGTTACAAGAAACCATTGAAAGAATTAGGATTTATAGGATCCAAGTCCATTCCTTCCTGTTGTACTCCACTTGCTGTGTAGCATCTGGAAGTTTTCCAAAAACAAATAAGTTATATAAAACTTTATTACTGCAAAACCACTAAACGAGGTGCATTTCCTTTAACACTTACCTTTTGCCTACAGTTAACATGGCAGAAGTATTCTTTTTCTCTACAGGAAATTGTTTGTTTCCATTTGTATTTTAACAACATAAGAGGAAAGTTACATTATTAAAAGAATTATTAAGGTCCTGATGCTTCTCAGTTCATAGCACTATGCGGGTACTGACGATTGAACTCATAGAATTGCTTAAGTTTCTCTTTTCTTATCTTTTCCCAATAAATTATTCACCATGGAATCCATACTTTGTTCCACATTTTAAGAATAATGGTAAACTAATTGGATCATGCACTTCACTTAGAGGTGCAGGAACCATCACTGCTTATCCCATGCTCTCATAGCACAATATGGGGGCCCACAAATGTAAGAAGATTTTCTTTCTCATGCATTGAAAATAAACTGTTAAAGAATTGGACATTTTGGGATAGTTAATTTCAAATATTCAATGCATTATGTTTGACGCTACGGATTCAGCATTTGGTTCAAGAGTTCAAAGTATAAATAGTTCTACTCAATAGGCAAATAAAACTAATCATGATTACTCCATTTGAAAAAGAAAATCATCAAATTCACTTGTAACATAAAAACAAATAAGTCACTTTAGAACATAGAACATAGAACATAGAACAATACAGCACAGAACAGGCCCTTCGGCCTTCGATGTTGTGCCGACCAAAATAAAAAGCAATGCCCCTCCAAACTAAACCATTCCCTTCTCTTCCATATACTTATCAATTAACCTCTTAAACGCCACCAAACTTGGCGCATCTACAACAGCTGCAGGCAGGGCATTCCACTCCCTAATCACTCTTTGAGTAAAGAACCTACCTCTGATATCCGTCCTATAACTCATACCCCTTAATTTAAAGCTGTGTCCCCTCGTGCTAGCTTTCTCCATCCTAGGAAAAAGGCTATCACTGTCCACCCTATCTAAACCTCTAATCATCTTATATGCTTCAATAAGATCCCCTCTTAGCCGCCTCCTTTCTAACGAAAACAACCTCAAATCCTTCAACCTCTCTTCATAGGACCTGCCCTCCATACCAGGCAACATCCTGGTAAACCTCCTCTGTACCCTCTCCAATGCCTCCACATCTTTCTTATAATGTGGGGACCAGAACTGCACACAATACTCCAAGTGCGGCCGCACTAGAGTTTTGTACAGTTGCAACATGATGCTGCGGCTCCTAAATTCAATCCCCCTACCAATAAAAGCTAAGACTCCATATGCCTTCTTAACAACTTTATCCACTTGACTGCCTACTTTCAGGGATCTATTGACACATACACCAAGATCCTTCTGTTCCTCAACACTATTAAGAGCCCTACCATTAGCCCTATACTCTACACATTTATTGTTCCTGCCAAAGTGCATTACCTCACACTTTTCCACATTAAACTCCATTTGCCACCTCTCGGCCCAGCTCTGCAACTTGTCCAAGTCCCTCTGCAAACTATAACACCCCTCTTCACTATCTACCACTCCACCGACTTTAGTGTCATCTGCAAATTTACTGATCCATCCCTCAATACCCTCATCCAGATCATTTATAAAAATTACAAACAGCAGGGGCCCCAAAACAGACCCCTGAGGCACACCACTCGTCACCGAACTCCACGATGAATATCTCCCATCAACCACCACCCTCTGTCTTCTATCTGCCAGCCAATTTCTAATCCAATTAGCTAAATCACCCTCTATTCCACACATCTGCATTTTCTGTAGAAGTCTTCCATGGGCCACCTTATCAAAAGCCTTACTAAAGTCCATATATACTACATCAACCGCCTTACCCCCATCCACCTCTCTGGTCACCTTTCCTAATGTATGCATGCATAATAGGGCAGCATGGGCAGCACAGTGGTTAGCACTGCTGTCTCACAGCTCCAGGAACTCGGGTTCAATTCTGGCTTTGGGCAACTGTCTGTGTGGAGTTTGCATGTTCTCCCCGTGTCTGCGTGGGTTTCCTCCCATAGTCCAAAGATGTGCAGGTTAGGTTGATTGGCTTTGCTAAATTGCACCTTAATGTCAGGGGGATTAGCAGGCTTATGGCAATAAGGCCTGGGTGGGATTGTTGTCACAGCAAACTCGATGGGTTGAATGGCATCCTCCTGTTGGGATTCTATGAACTTATTATTACTACCTGCCTTAAAATCAGCTATAGTTGCAAAAACCCAGATATTACAGTACACTTTCTACGTTACAATAGTCACAATACCTCAATTCAGTGGTTATAAAGCATTTTGAGACATCCTGATGTTAGAAAGGAACTTTCTTTTATTCTCAATTCCTTTTGCAGTTACTCTATTTGAACTTCTAAAGTAAACTCTAGCATATTAATGTAAAGAGCAAGCTGATCTAAATAACAGGCAATATCGGGATCATGTTTCATATCATGAATATAGCCACAGTGATTTTTTTTTCCTGTTGGTTAAACATAGGAAGTAATAGGACATTCTATACATTAAACTGAATAAAAGAGCTGTGGAAAAAAAAGAAAGCAAACAATAAAGACATTTGTGATCTCCAGAACCATAGAATCCCGACAATGCAGAAAGAGGCCATCCGACCCATCGAGTCTGCACCGACTCTCCGAAAGAGCATTCTACCCAACACCCTATCCTCATAATCCTGCACATTTACTGTGCCTAATCCACATAACCTGCACATCTTTGGATTCTTTGATAGTTAGCAAGCAAAATAATAGCAGATTTGTTAAATGAGCATTTTGCATCCACTTACAAAGTGCAGGAAAAGAAACACATACAATGGAACCTAAAGAAGAAAAAAGAGAATTTTAATGAATTTAATACAAGTTTTTCAAAAACAAAATGAAAAGAGAAATACTTAAGAAAAAGAAAAAAAATCTCTTGGATCTGACAGGGACAAAGCCCAGGTTATGTAAAGAGATAGGTGTTGAAATGTCTGTTGCATTAGCTCTCACTGCCCAAAGCTTTCTATATTCAGGAATTCATAGAATCTCTGCAGTGCACAAGGAGACCATTTGACCCATCGAGCCTGCACCGACCCCAATCCCACCCTGGCCTATCCCCATAACCCCACATATTTACCCTGCTAATCCCTCTGAGCACGGCCAATCTACTTAGCTTTTGGAGTGTGGGAGGGAACCGGAACACCCAGAGGAAACTCATGCAGAGAACGTGCAACCTCCACAGTCACTCAAGTCCGAAAGTGAACCAGGTTCGTGGTGCTGTGAGGTAGCAGAGCTAACCACTGTGCTGTCACGCCGCCCTTTAATTGGAAAGGCTATTATCCACCAGTTCAGAAGGAAGGGAGAGTTAAAGTAGACCTGCTGCTGTATTATCAGTTATGGGCAACATACTGGAACTTATCATGAGAGACAGATTTGAACCTCCTCCAAAGATTCCCTGCATCACAGATGTCAGTCTTCTGCCAATTCGGTTCACTTCATGTGATATCAAGACAGCTACGGGCCTTGACAGCATTCTGGCAGTCACACTGAAGATTTGTTCTCCAGAACTTGCCGTTCCCTTTACCAAGCTGTTCGAGGAAACTGGCATCTATCCGGCAATTTGGAAAAATGCCTAACTATGTCCTGTCCACAATCAGGGCAAAGGTAACCTGGCCAAGTACCACACAATCAATCTAGCCTCAATCACAAACAAAAACGTGCAAGTGTGAATGGCAGTGCTATCAAGCATCACTCCTTCACTAATAACCCAATCACTAATACTCAGTTTGGGATTCAAAGGGATCACTTAGTTTCTGACCTCTGCATAGTCCTGGTTCAAGTAGCTATAATTAAGAGGTGAAGTGAGGGTGACTGCCCTTGACATCAAGGTAGCATTTGACTAAATGCAGCACGAAGGAGCCCAAACAAATCTGCAGTCAGTGGAAATTAGGGGAAAGCTTTACACTGGTTGGAGTAATACTTTGGATAAAGGGAGATGTTTGTGGTGATTGGAGGTCAATCATGTCAACTGCAGGAGTTCTTCAGGGTAACGAAAAAACCAGTAGGACTCATTAAGGACCACAATGATGATTTGTGTGCAGAACCAGATGATGTAAGTAGGATTCTAAATAAATACTTTGCATCAGTGTTCACTAGTGACAGAGATAACATGGGTTTAGAAGTCAGAGAGAAGGACTGCGATACAATCGAAGAACTTAACAGAGACAGAAGAGAGGTTTTAAATGGTTCGACAGGCTTAAAATGGATAAATCTCCAGGGCTGCATGAAATGTATCCTAGATAATGGAGTGAGGAAGGGAGAAAACAGCAGTGACGCTGGCAATCATTTTCAATTCCTTTCTGGCCAATGGAGAGGTGCTAAGGGATTATAGGACAGTTAATTTGATACCATTATTCAAGAAGGGAGGTCAGGATCAACCAGGAAATTACAGGCCAGCAGTGTAACCTCTGTAATGTAGTTTTGTAGACAATTTGTGCTAAGTGATATGCATTAAAAAGCATTCAGTAGGTCAAGCAGCAGCTGTGGGGAGGACTGGGCAACATAATCTTAGAATTAGAAATAGGCTTTGTAGGAGTGAGATGAGAAAAAAAGACCTTTTCACACCAAGTGAGAATATGGAATCCTCTCCCTTATATGATCACGAATGCTAGGATGGAAATTTTCAGGGCTGAGATTAATAGATTTTGTTGAGTCCTTACCCCAGAGATATGGAACAAAGGCATTGATTAGCCATGATCTAACTGAATGATGAACAGGCCTGTAAGGGTGAATGGCAGGTCCAGTTCTAATGCTTCCGTGTACATAAGCAAATAACTCAGTTCATAAGAAACAATCAAAGAAGCAAACAGCCTCCCTGCAGGATATTGAAATGGAAACATCTGTTTTTGTTCTCCCACTGTCGAGATGTCCAGTTAAGTTGTGCTCTGTCCCTTTCTTAAAAAAATTTTCCTATTATAGTCAAATTTAAAGCAAAATTTGTGCAAATTATTGTTATTCAATATGAGCTCAAAATTCTAGTGGGGTTTTTGATTGTCATACTTTTCACATAATAGTTACATACCTACAGTTTGATAAAATGAACTGAAGCTGAGGCCATATAGAGTTGAAAAACATTGAAGTTGGTCAGCTATAATCTGATCATTTAATAAACATTTCATGCCGACCTGCTATAATAATTAGCTTATCACAGACCAAAGGGGCAGCAAATTTATGGGTGAGCTAATAGAATGTCTTTTCTTCCCTTTTGATACAGCCATTTGCTTCTAACTTTGAAATGCTTGAAGCAGTCGTCACTGTAAATATGGTACCTATATTTCACAAACCATCTTAAAAGAGTATTTACAGAGCTCATATTAATCATTGAGGGACACAGGCACACCACTCACTTAGGTAAACATTTCAATCCCTTCACCTCAAAAAATGTCACACATGTCTGCAATTCTCTTATGACAGGTACTTTGTCAAATCATCAAGAGGAGGACAGTGGTACTTTGTTTCTTCCTCATAAACACACCCAAGTTCAATTCTGACCCAACTTACTTCAAGTTTGCATCTTTTTCATTGTGACATTATTCAGTCTGTTTAATTCAATTTGTTAAGCTTTTTTTCAATTACTGTAAACAAAGTTTTGCTTCTTTCCTTGAGAAACTCTTACAAATTAGCAATTACTGTGCAGCCATAATATTTACAAGTAACTTGTTTATCTTTCATTTGGTTACTGCCATTATGTTTTGTTAATTTTCATTGTATCATATTGCTTAAAATAATATTGGACGTTTTAGTATTGGTTAGACATTAAATCTGGACTCTATGGAATCCTATAAATGTTTACTTAACGCCGGGAATGAGATGCGCAGAGGTGAATATCTTTGGAAAAAGCACAACACAAATCCAATCTTAAAGCACACACATCTGCATTTTTTTTATAGCGTGAACCAGAGTTACTGAATTTAGCTGCATGCATCTGTTACACTTTTAGAAAGCTAGACCAAGTTACTTGTGTACACAAAGCAATCTCTACTGGGGGATAAAATTCGATAACTAAACTTCTGATCGTTCACAACATAAACATTGGGCACTATTTAAATTACCAATACAAAATTTCGCTCAAAGATATGCCCACACTCATTCAGTATACAATTGTTAAGCATCATTGCTTTCCAACGCAAATGTAAGCTGCAATGGCATCATTATTTCATCCATTAATCTGGCCTTCCTCCTATAATCTTAGGGACATTCAATCACAAAATCCTGATTTATTTGATTTATTTTATAATGTTTACATTCTCGGTTATGTTCTCTGTCAAGAGCATTGATCAGTTAACTTGGTTCCTCAAATTAAAACTAAGATCCCAACACTACTCTTCCTTAACACGGACCAATTTAATTCTGTGATTATTTATTTTATGATCATAAATAACAACAACGGCATGTTGTTATTCAATGTGATCTCTTGAAATGTTCTTAAGCCATAATTTTGATTTATAAAAAAAAGTAACTACATATATATATGGCCTAAGGGTATTATCGCTAGATTATTAATCCAGAAACTCAACTAATATTTGGGGTTCCAATCCCACCATGGCAGTTGGTGCAAATTGAATTCAATTAAAAAAATCTGGAATTAAGAATCTATAGATGACTATGAAACCATTCTTGATTGTCAGAAAACCCCATCTAGTTCACTGATGTCTTTTAGGGAAGGAAATCTGCTGCCCTTACCTGCATGTGACTCCAGAGCCACAGCAATGTAACTGACTTTCAACTGCTCTGAGGCAACTGAAGATGGGCAATAAATATTGGCCCACCAGTGATGCCCATGTCCCACGAATGAATAATATTTGAAACAAAAGCTTCATGCAAGACTTTGATTCAATGGAAAGATTCCATCAATTATCCTTCAGGAGTCTGAAGGAGCAAACTGAATAACTCATGAGGAGTGCGGTCAGCTTGGCGTTCTTTCAGCTCTGTCAACGGGAAACTGCCTTGCACTTTAAGGAATAGTTGAGGCAGTGGCAAACCAGTTTAAAGCTTACTTATTAGTGTCACAAGTAGGATTACATTAACACTGCAATGAAGTTACTGTGAAAATCTCCTAGTTACCACACTCCAGCACCTGTTCAGGGGAGGAAACCGAAGCAGTCGAAGAAAACCCACACAGACACAGGGAGAACGCGCAGACTGCACACAGACAGTGACCTAAGCCAGGAATCGAACCCGACTTCTCTGGCGCTGTGAGGCAGCAATGCTAACCACTATGCCATCATGCCAAGCACAACTGTAACTTTAACTACAGATGTGTTTTATTATGAGTAAAAACAGCACATCAGAATCTGATTATGCCTTTATAGATATTGACAAATTTATTTTGCGATGACAAGTTTTTATTAATTATAACATGAGTACAAACCAATTCTGGCAGAATCTAGTGTATATACTTCAGTAATGCACAGTAACTGGTTAATATATATTTCAGTTACATGTTGAACTTACAATTGTCACAGTAATGGGGTGTCCAGCTAGAATCATAGAAACTCTACAGTACAGAAAAATGCACCGACCACAATCCCACCCAGGTCCCACCCCATATGGTGGGAGGTGGAAATTCACTCTGTTCCAGCTGGATATTGACAGGGTCACAATGATGAAGAACTTTTAACTTATATACAGTATGCAGATTCCAGAATAACAAATTAGCTAAATCCAGGAGTTTACAATGAATTCAAGATGAGTGTAGGTGAAGCATAATTTCTGTTTATTTACATTTTGAATGTAAATCTTGGATAAATTTAGAGTACAGGGGCAGTATGGTGGCATAATGGTTAGCACTGCTGTCTCACAGTAATAGGGACCTGGGTTTGATTCCCGGCTTGAGTTACTGACTGTGTGAAGTCTGCATGTTCTCCATGTGTCTGCGCGGGGTTATTTCCGGGTGCTCTGGTTTCCTTCCATAGTCTGAAAAATGCGCTGGTTAGGTGTGCTGGCTATACTAAATTCTCCCTCAGTATACCCGAAAAGGCACCGGAGTGTGGCTCCTTGGGGATTTTCACAGTAACTTCATTGCGGTGTTCATGCAAGCCTACCTGTGACACTAATAATTAAACTTAAAACTAAAAAGTATTTTTCTATTGTTTGTGAGAATTGATTAAATTGTGATCCAGGGCACATTTGACCACTAAAAAGGTTCATGTTGCTCCAGTTGTAGTGCCTGCAACTCTCACAGTTCTTCTTTTGCAGCTAAATTTGAGATCACAGCAGGTGCACTTCTAACAGAGGTCAATGAACAGCAATGTCAAGCTGGAACAGAGTGACTTTCCGCCTCCCTAGCCCATTTGGCTCATTATAGAATCTCACAATCTCTGCTCTCGTCAGATAATCTCAGTCAGATAAAAGGTGTTCTTACACTTCATGGTTCACTATCACACCAGTTGTGGTCGTGACTCTGTGAGCTGAAGGGCCTGGCAGTGAGTTAGTAAAGATGCTTTTTCTCCTGGAAAAATATCAAGGAAGCAGCACAGTATGTTAACAAAGCTTTAGGACAACCAAAGAGTTCAATATCGAAAGAGAATGGAGACACTGAACTGTTCCATGACTCCAATTCTGATTAAACTAGCATTAAACTTGAGGAGACAATGTGAAGGCATTAGCATACATGAGAATTTTTCCGGGGATGGGGGAAACCACAATTAAGCTTTGTCTCAATAGAGTGGGAAAATGGGGCTGTTCTCCTCAGAGAAGGCTGACAGGAGATATGATAGAAGTGTTCAAAATCAAGAAGGGTCAGGACAGATCATAAAGGCAGAGGGATTGTGTATCAGATGCCACTGATTTAAGGCGAATAGCAAAAACATTCAAGACTACATAAGGAAAAAATAATTTGCATAGCATGTGGTTCGGATCTAGAATGTGCTGCCTGAGAGTATGGTAGAGACTGATTCAATCACAGCTGTTGAAAGGAAATTAGGCCCGATGGCACAGTGGTTAGCACTGCTGCCTCACAGCACTAGGAATCCGGGTTCAACTCCTGCCTCGGGAACTGTCTGTGTGGAGTTTACACATTCTCCCCCTATCTGTATGGTTTGCTTCGGGTGCTCCAGTTTCCTCCCACAGAAAGATATGTGGGTTAGGTTGGGTGGCCATGTTAAATTGCCTCTTGGTGTCAGGGAGACTAGCAGTGTAAATATGTGAGGTTACAGGGATAGGGACTGAATGGGATTGTTGTCAGTGCAGGCTCGATGGGCCAAATGGCCTCCTTCTGCACTGTGGGACACTATTCTATTCTACACTGAAGAGAATAATTTGCAGGGCTACAAGAAAAGGGTGGATTTGAGAGTTTTAGTTGAGTTGCCTTTGCCGTGAACTGACACAAAAATGTAGGGCTGAATGGCCTCCTTCTTTGCTGTTGTGATTCTAAATAATGCTCAAACCGACTGGCACCTGACCTGTGATATAATACAGTCCACATAAAATCACAGGTGTCATCGCAAGCCAGCCTCTCCCAATCTGTTTCTTGCCAATACCAATGTGTACAAATTTCACTGTAACCTGCCAGCCTGCTGACCTCAGACCTCCCTCTACCTGTGAAATATCCTCCTCATTCCTGCTTTACACTGGCATGCTAAAGATAATGCTAACTGCCAAGCAAAAATGGTCTTAGTGCATTGACACATTACAAAATTAGTTTCCAAAAATGTTGACTACGGGTAAATTACTCTTCTAGTGAAAAGATGATAAATCAACAGGAGACTTCCCTCATGTTCTTCATACTGAACCTAGGTTATGACAATAGGGTCTGCAGTCTGGGCATAACTGAACTAAAGATAC
Organism: Sphyrna mokarran; assembly: GCA_024679065.1. NCBI lineage: Eukaryota > Metazoa > Chordata > Chondrichthyes > Carcharhiniformes > Carcharhinidae > Sphyrna > Sphyrna mokarran. Next base: position 109,422,456 of record JAGIQG010000006.1, on the reverse strand, counting down.
TCTATATTTTTAGACAGTCCCATAACTCATGCAACACGGAATGTTCAACTGGTGGACACTTGTGTAATACGGCTTGGTGAAATGTCATCATGGTCCATTATCAAGCAAAATGAAGCCAACTCATAAACCGGTGATTAAAGAGCTACATCTTAGCCATAATGTGAGGCTTGGCCATTTACAGGCTTCCACAGTTTATTTATTTTGGGACTGTTGTTGCTACAATATGCTTTAATCATAATAAACCAACTTCTTCGAAACTGCAGGATGAAAGCAGAGCTATATTTCCGAAAACAGCCAAATTTGGTTTCTATTATTTTCTACAAAACTTTCACTTCTGCAGTTGCACTTCATATTTATCGAAGAATGCTATTTACATTGCCAAATAATGAAAATTCATCCAAGCAGAAAATAGTTGGATGGCCATTTCTTTCATTGTTATTGTCACAATAGGTAATTCAGCGGTTAAAGTAAAATACTGCGGATGCTGGAATCTGAAACAAAAACAGAAAGAGAAACAGGCCCAGCTTTGATGAATGGCCATATAGACTCAAAACACTGACTCTCTCCCCACAGATGCAATCAGACTTGTTTAGATTTTCCAGCATTTTCTGTTTTTGTACCATAGAATCAGAGTCCCTGCAGTACAGAAGGAGGCTATTTGACCCATCAAGTCTGCACTGACCACAATCCACCCAGGCCCTAATCCCACAACCCCACATATTGACCCTGCTAATACCCTGTGGATTGTGGAAGGGAAGCGGTGCACTGGAAGAAACTCCTGCAGACATGGGGATAATGTGTAAACTCCACACAGATAGTGACCTGAGACCAGAATTGAACTTCGGTCCCTGACACTGTGAGGCAGCAGTGCTAACTATTCTGCCACTATACCGCAATTTATCAGTAGGTGATCTATTACAGAGCTTCAAGAAGGATATGGGGTGGTCAGGGATAGGAGATTGAATTACCCTTATATGCAAATAAAGATGCTGCACATTAGCATAAGCAGAAAATTAAATGAGGAAATTTTAGACACACGCACAACATGCATATGTCTAAATGCAGCCTTGAAATCAAATGCTTACCATTTCTTTGAATTCTTTGAAATGGTTATGTATTCATGCAGTAGTTTCTTCACTTTCAGATACAAACATCCTATTCAATCCTGTTTCCTCCCCAGGCAAACATTAGTCTTCCATGCACACATACATTCCCACTGGTGCCCCCAGTCCTTCACAAACAGTTTCTTCAACAATTTTACGGGTCATCATAGCCTACTAAATGATGTCCCCTATGTTTTCACAAGGTGCTCGCAACCATCGTTTCAAAATTCTCACTAACTACCAGCAGCTCACATCAGTGTCCCATGAACACAAGAGGAATTCTAAAAACTGAACAAGTCCACAGCGGAGGATGTGCACTAAAGGGACAGTTACAATAAACTTTAGCATAGCTCAAAGCAAAAGCTCAAATCATGACAAATGTTGTATTTTGGTTGTGACTGGCTAAGGAATAATTTCAGTGACTTAGATATGTCTGAACAATAAGAGATTTATTGGATTTATACAACTTAATACAGACATACAAGGATATTGAAGTTAGCCAGTCAAAGCCAAGAGCTTTCTTCTTCTCAATTCTTAATCATGTGTCTGTCCCTTATATCATGTAGATGGCATCGTTTCTCTAGCCCCACACTGTAGCCCTTTCAGCCCTGAACACCTGAATACTGCATCCCCACTACTTCCTCAGATATTTGTCCAACTTTATTTTATATTTGCATTCCAGCCTCATCTTCCCCCAAGTCTCTGACTTCATCAGTTGTGTCAGTCTGGCGGTTTCACAATTCTCTCTGATCATGTCCTTGTTAGGTCCACCCTTTGGACTTGTTTGGATGGGCTTCGTGGGTCTTCGACAAGAGTTGCATTATCAGTTTAAATCTTAACATCTGGTTCTAGTATCTGGATCTAGATTTCATCCTCTTTTTCCTCTTCTTGCTGATTTGATTTGATGGGTTCATCCCTTTCTTTATCTTTGATATATTCTCTATCCTTGTGTGTTGAGTCAACTCTAGTTCTCTTTGACGATTTTACCTTTCTTCTGGAGCGATGACTCATTGTTGCCTCTTGATTGTATATCTTGGGTAATCTTGTTGCTACCTGTGGAAGTTATTGTTTAGGCAAAATAAGAAGTTTTGAAGAAGACATTTGATCACCTTGTTGCTTTCCCTCAACTTCCAGTGCCCAGATGTAGCAGTAAGATTAGTGTCTTTCCAATGTGAAAATGATGGACATTGTACAGTTTGATTCTTTTTCTAATTCTGGTAATTTTTCACTGCTTACATCCTGAACTACCACTTTTGGTGGATGGATAGGTGTGGATGAATTTTAGAAAGGATCACAACTGTCTGATGAATATTGAATCGTACCAATGAAGTCCATTGCTCGAGTTTCATCTTCCATCTTCTCTGTTGGAATATAGAATGACTCTTGCACTCAGGTATTAGTTGGCCCAGTTGGTTCAGTACCTTCTCAGTGAGAACGAGTTTACTCTCTATCAATTGTCACTTCTTACTCTTCTAAACTCCACTGGATACAAGCCTAGCCTGTCCAGCCTTTCCTCAAAAGACAATTCACTTATTCAAAATATTTGTCTAATAATAAAAGCAAAATCTCTGAAGAATGGACTTGAAGCTTTAATTCAGTTTCTCTCTCCTTGGATGCTGCCAGAACTGCTGAATTTTTCCAGCATTTTAAGGTTGAACCCTTGCTGTATGATCAGATATCGCGAGCTGTTAAATTATGACATGACTGTTTATCTTTCAACATGTATGCATTGAATGTTACGCTTCTTATGGAGATTTTCCACCTGTCGTCTGCTGCTGAAAGTAACAGAAAGGCCGGAATTCTCTGACTGTTCACGCTGGCTGGATTCTCCAGTCCTGCTTGCAGCACATCCATGCCTGCAGGTTTTCCAGCTGCGTGGGTTGACATCAATGAGAATTCCCATTGACAGCAGCGAGACCAGAGAATTCTGCCACTAGCAGATAACGCACCAGCAGTGGGAAACGGGTGGTGAGAAGGTCAGAGAATCATGCCCAATTTTAAAATTTTAGGCACTAAGTTACTCCAGAAAAGAATTGAATGACAGCTGCCCATTGCGTTATATTGTATTTTGCATAATTCATGTAACATGTTCTGCAAAGAGATTTTCCAGTGCATTATCACTCCTCCCAAGAGTAGTACTCCAAGGGTTAATTTACATTTCCTCATTAACTTCACTTCTTGCAGTCAGCTGCTTCTCCCCAAGACACGGTAACTTTGCTGGAAATATTTTAAATGTGTAAAACTCAACAGCATGGATTATAAAACAGACCAGCGCCGTTTACAACTCACGGGATGCTTTCTAATTTGTCCACAACTTTTTCAACCTCCAAAAGAAAGCAAATGCTTCAGTCAAATGATATCAAACTGCCACAAATGCTCCCAGGGGATGTCTACACTCCACTGGGTTGGAAAGTCAGATCAGTGACCCCTATGTTAGCAATCCCCGCACGGAACTGAAGGAAATGGTGACACTGCTAACAACGAAAAGGTCAAGTGGCTGGCGGTCGCTCAGTGACCCAGACTGCAGAGGTCAAGGGCTTCAGGTAACATCAGGCTTAAGACTGAATGTGTGCATGATCGATCTGTTTCAACAAATCAGCTTTGGTCAATTAAGCTCCACACGGCACACTGCTTCTCATTGCAGGGGTCCTGACTTTAAAGCAAGGAGTTAGACAGCAGGCCTCGTAAATACAGCTCCAAATATGCAGCAGTAAATTGAGGCTGATGTTTCTGGGGCACAGGGATGTCACAGCCTAACCAATTCAACATAGTGACAGAAACAGGCATCAGTCATTTCCAGTGGATAACTACTTGCAGCTTTCCTGTAGCATGAATAAAGTGTGAAAACATCAGTTTGGATCAGTATTATCTTTCTCCCTCCAATCATAACACATTTTGCCATTAATCCTCAAGGGAGGAAGGTATTACATGGGGGAAAAGAAATAGTTCTACAAATGATGCTGGATCTAACTACCCTGTCATCCTCGAGATCAGCAGGAGAGAGAGACGTGACAGTCGTCGAACCAGGCACCCAGTGGGAAATAGATTCTGGGTGGAACTGCACAGGTGTAATCACATTTAAAGTGTGGAGTTAACAAAGTAACCAGAGCTCTCCGCCCTCCAAACTATTCAATAGAAAGAACAGTTTTGTGCATTCAGAGGACCGAGGTCATTTATCCACCCATTCCACCACCAGCACCCACAGTTCAAGGATGTGTCCCTCATACTCTTCACGCCGTGGGAAGAACTGTACATTGATAAACACAAAGCACTGAATTAAAACTTCATGTAAAGAGATAACATGGACAACAAAAACCTCATTTATACTCTTCAATCCGGTGGTCACCTACATGATGGTGCTTTTATTAAGTTGAAACAAGAACCTTTTTAATAACTGTGCTTCAACCAGAATATAGCCCTGCATACTGCTAAGAAATCACTGTGAAGATACAACTACCTAAAAAGGATAAACAAACAGCTTTTTTGAACCACTCCCTGGCTTTGCTCTGACCAGTTGACTTCACTCTATAAATCAGTTCATTGGTTAATGTTAAGTCTGTAGTTTAATTTCAGCCCTCATCAAGTTTCAGAGTGGGAATAACTTGAAAAATTCAACTTTAGTTAAAAAAAAACTTAATAAAAGCTCTACATTAAAGACTTTTAGTAGCTTAATTTCAATATCTGGATTAATTCTCTAACCATTAACCCACTTCCATTGTTTGAAATTATTAACAAACCAGCTTAAGTGAGGCAGGAAATTTTTTCTAAAAAGGCTAGTAAAGAGCAAGGGAAAGCAGGCAAATCCATGAGGGAACCAACAGAGGCAGAATCCTTTAATAATGACTCAGGCTGGAGGTCCAGCAAGCAGCAAAGAGAGTGGAGGGACTGCTTTCAAATCAAAAACTATGATGTTGCACTTGAATGCAGATTGGTGACTGACTGGTGGTTATCTTAGTTTTATCTTTTCTTCATCCATGTCTAAACCAAAGCATTGATTTAAACTAACAGCTGGGATTTTAGAAATTTCAAACAGGGTAAGGAAGCCGCGACAATACTTTGGTCCTTGATGTGTTTATATTGAGGGGATCTGTAAAATTCTGCAAGTGTTCTTCCATCACCTACTTGTCCACCTACATAAGAACATGAGACATAGGAGCAGAGGAAGACCATACAACTCATCGAATTGCTCAATGTAATCTTGGCTTCAGCATTACCTTCACACACATTCCCCATTGTCCTTGTCCAAGAGACCAAAAGTCTGCCTAACTCAGCCCCTAACTATATTCAATGATAGCACACCCACAACCCTCTGGGGTAGAGAATGCACAGCATTTTGAGTGAAGTATTATCTCCTCACTCAGTACTAATGATCATAAGATAGATTAAAAGATAAAATGGTAGACAACCAGTGGAATACCTTTAAGACGTAATTCTCAACAAAGTTATAATTAAATGAGAAAGGAAAAGGTGGGGTTTTCCAATCCTGGCTGCCACAAGAATCACGGAGGATGGAGTGGAAAATTTGACAGGCCAGCAAAAGGTCCTGACTTCAGAAGGAAATTTCTAGTCCTGTAATGGATGGGACCAGAAAATCCTACCCAAGATGACATAAGAAGGAGTAACTATCATTTTGGGTGGGTCAACTAAACTGGGTTAACTATCATGGCTAACTAAAGAAATTAAGAATGTATAAAATGTTGCAAAAATTAATGATAGGCCAACAGATTAGAAACATTTTAGAAACCAGAGAAGTATTATTTAAAAAAAGATAGGAAATAGCTCATGAAAGTAAACAAACAAAAAAAAACAACAAAAATACCATTACCTTGTGTACAAAATAGGAAGAGAGTAGCTAAAGTAAATGTTGATTCTATCGAGGACAAGGTTGGGAATTAATAATAGGAATCAAGGAATTGGCAGGAAATAATTGAATAAATCTCTCTCTTCACTGTAGAAAATACTAAAAGCACAGCAATAATTGCAGAAAATCAGCAGATAAAATGGAAGGATGAAACTTAAAATAATCATTGGGCGGGATTCTCTGGCCTTACTCGCCCCAAGGCCGGAAAATCCTGCCCAAGGTCAACAAATCTTTTCATGGATCCTGTCCCATCTGCTACAGTTGCAGAGCTGGGCCGAGAGGTGGCAAATGGAGTTTAATGTGGAGAAGTGTGAGGTAATTCACTTTGGCAGGAATAACAAATGTGTAGAGTATAGGGCTAATGGTAGGACTCTTAATAGTGTTGATGAACAGAGGATCTTGGTGTATATGTGCATAGATCCCTGAAAGTTGGCAATCAAGTCGATAAGGTTGTTAAGAAGGCATATGAAGTCTTAGCTTTTATTGGTAGGGGGATTGAATTTCGGAGCCGCAACGTCATGTTGCAACTGTACAAAACTCTAGTGCGGCTGCACTTAGAGTATTGTGTGCAGTTCTGGTCCCCACGTTATAAGAAAGATGTGGAGGCATTGGAGAGGGTACAGAGGAGGTTTACCAGGATGTTGCCTGTATGGAGGGCAGGTCTTATGAAGAGAGGCTGAGGGATTTGAGGTTGTTTTCGTTAGAAAGGAGGCGGCTAAGAGGGGACCTAATCGAAACATATAAGATGATTAGAGGTGTAGATAGGGTGGACAGTGATAGCCGTTTTCCTAGGATGGAAAAAGCTAGCACGAGGGGACACAGCTTTAAATTAAGGGGTGATAGTTATAGGACGGATATCAGATGTAGGTTCTTTACCCAGATGGTGGTTAGGGTATGGAATGCCTTGCCTGCGGCAGTTGTAGATGCGCCAAGTTTGGTGGCGTTTAAGAGGTTAGTAGATAAGTTTATGGACGAAAAGGGAATGGTTTAGTTTGAAGGGTCATGGCTTTTTCCTAATTGGTCGGCGCAACATCGAAGGCCGAAGGGCCTGTTCTGCGCTGTAATGTTCTATGTTCTATGCTACGATTTCCATGGCAGGTGAGATGGAAAAATTCTGCTCATTATCACTAGAAACAAAAATTTGAGAAAGTTAATGTGATTAAAGAAGGCGTGTCCCTTGGATCTCATGGCTTAAAAAGAAGTGGCTGAGAAATGAGTCCCATACACTCGTTATAACTTGCTAAAATTCCCTAGATTCTGCAGATTGGCAAACTGCAAATCTAACATCCCTATTCAGGTTACTCTCTGTCACTGGGAAACTGCTGGTACCCGTTACTAATGAGATAATAACAGTACATTTAGAAAATCTTAATACAATCACTGTCAACACAGTTTTATGAAAGAGAAACTGCATTTGATAAATTTATTAGAGTTCTTTAAGGATGCAATAGCAGGGTGGATAAAAGAGAACCAGTAGATGCAATATATTTGGGTTTCCAAAAGGCACTTAGTAGGTGCCATGTTGACAATTACAGCAAAATATAATAGCTCATAACTTTAGGGGTGATATATTGGCACAGATAGGGTAGTGGCTAACTAATAGGAAACAGAGTTTGGATAAATGGATCATTTTCAGGTAAGCTGTTACTAGTGGAGTTACCACAGGGTCAGTGATGGGGCCTCAATTATTTACAATCTCTATTAATCACTTTGATAAAAAGACCAAGTGCATTGCAGCCAAATTTGGAGAGGAGTATACTTAGGTAGAAAAGCGAGTTGTGAGGAAGATACAAAAGGCTGGAATTTCATTCATGGTTTCCAACACACTGGTGGACTGAAATGTAAGTTGGAAATTGGGAAATGTAGGCAGTGGAATCTTAGCGAGATTTAGGAAAAAAGTCAGCAGATTAAGAGGCTATCTAATTAAAGACAGTGAGTGGGCTTCACAAGCAGCAGATTAGTTTAACTTTAGAAAGTTTAAAAATCAAAGGTGGTCACAGCTGCCAGACTGATATTGTAAAGAGGGATCCCACCACTGAATGGTCTGTGGCCACAGCTGTGGCTCTGTGGCCACTGGGGTTGCTTGTGGGGGGAGGGGCATTAAAAATTAAATCAGACGTTATTGGCCCAAAGGTCTGCTACCTCTAGGAATCAAAGCTTCAGCTTCATTGGGGTATGGCAGTTGAAAATGAATGCTCTCAATAGCACTGTAATTAGTCAAATTGGTCAGTCTCCTTCAGTGAAGGAAAGCCATTCCCCATCAACACAGCCTCCATAAATACACATCAGAGACAGGAACATGCCCACTTCTTGGTCCCACCTCTCAGTTATAACAAATATCCAGCACAAAATATCTGGAAGGGAGTAGACAGGTTAAGTTAGCAGACGGAAGAGAAGATATCCACTTTGTTTAAGTTTATTTATTGGCGTCACAAGTAGGCTTTCATTAATGCCTCAATGAGGTTACTGTGAAAATTACCTAGTTGCCACATTTTAGTGTCTGTTTGGGTATATTCTAGTGTCTGTTTGGGAAAATTTAGAATGACCAGCACACCTAACCAGCATGCCATTTGGACTGTGGGAGAAAAATGGAGCATCTGGAGGAAACCCACTTAGACATAGGAAGAACATGCACATTCCGCACAGACAGTGGCGCAAGCCAGGAATCGAACCTGGGTCTCTGGTGCTGTGATACAGCAGTACTAACCACTTTGTCACCGTGTTGCCTCCAGAAAAATAGAATAGCAAAGTACTATTTCAATGGAGAAACACTATAGAATGCTGAGAAACACTATAGAATCACTATAGAGGGATATGGGTGTCCTTGTACATGAAACACTAAAGGCTTTCGTGCAAGTACAGTAAATAATTAGAAAAGCAAATGGAATATGGCCTTTATTGGAAAGGGCGAAATGTACTTGGATTCTGTGTAGTTTTTATCTCTTTGGTTTTATTTTTTTCCTTGGATATAACTCTATTATTGCTGTTATACGTCATCATTGTGCAGATATTGATAATTCTCAGACATGTTGATTGCTCAACTATCGTAAGAGCACCCATTCAAGCACACCAGTAAGGAAAGACTTTAGTGTTTCTTGGCACATAGCAAGGGTGTCACACCCAGCTACTATTTCCAATGCAAGACAACCAGTTGTACTACACAACTTGTGGGGGGATGGTGGGAAGTGGAGGTGCTGTGTCTGCAAGAGACTTGAGTGTGAAGGTGAAGGTTGATTGTTCCAACTGCATCAGAGGGCCTAATTTTAACTCTGTACAAGTGATTGGATTTTGAGTGAGTTAAAATCTTGACCAGTCGCCTCGGTGAAGTACTGAATAACATTCACTGTGGCCGCAGTGCAGTCTGTTATTTGGACCAACCTGCACTTTCTGGTTGAACTGAGAAAGAGGAAGGATGATTTGGGAATTTAAACAGATGCCTATTCATTCAAAGAACAAATGTCCATCAAACAGTTCACTATTTTAAGGACTGGCACTTGTATTCTATTTGAATTATTAAAAGATCCTTAAAACATTTTCATTTGGGGGAAAAAGAATGTCTGTCTTATATCTAGACTCAAAAGAAATTATTGCAAACATGGTCACTAATTAATGTTAACAATTGCAAGTGAACAGACCTTGCAACAAATGAAAAATTTCACTCAGATGCACTTGGATTACTGGCCACAATCTAATGACCAGCAATATATTGTAAATCTTAAGTGTTGAATTCTCCCCCTCAGTACCTAACCCCAACTTAGTTGCCAAAGATACAATCTCAAGCTTTTTAATCTTATACACAAACTAGGAACATTTGATAGGTTCTTCAATTCTGTACTTGATTTTTAAAAATATATACTTTCATTAATTCAACAATGTTATCTTTATGAAATACTTGACCAATTTAATTTTCTTTTGCAGGTAGTAGGAGGAAGAACTAACTTTTGTAATTGAATTAAGGCACATTATTCTGATGCCCCACACATTCTTCTACACATCTGTGCTATTTCCCCCCCTAATGTGTTGATCTCCTGTAACTAGAAAACAAAAGTGGCACAGAAACCCAGCAAGTGTTACCATTGTCACTTTAGTCCTTCTTTACTTGTACAGCGAATAAAACTAGAATTTTCTTTCAATAAATCTCATTATTGCTACTGAAGAAAGTGTTAAATTTTTTGACAAAAACTGGAAAGGGAAAATTTAAATATATTAACTTGTGGCACAAGATCGGCATTTATACAATACATTCAGTAATTAGGCTGACATTGCAAAGCCTACACTGAGTTTTTAAGTCTTTTTTAAAAAAATTAAAAAGCCTCACTCCATGAGTTCACTATAATTGTGGCAAAAAAAATAAAAGACAGCAGCTTAGAAACAGCAACGGTCAAAAACTTTTCAGTATTCTTCACTGCATTGCAGATGCCAGCCAACGAATCACAGGCATCGTAGATGTAGACAATCAGCTTTCGATGCCAAGCCCAGTTCTACTGGCAACCATTATTGGCTCCGTGCAAATGCCTTAATCTCTTGGCATGAGCAGAGCAAAATGGTGGCTCGCAAATCAATGGTACAGAAGCACAAACACCACAAAAGTGTCTCCGAGCTCTGCAGAATATGACAATTTTAAACTCAGAAAGTTGCTTTTTTCTTTCATCATCCCACCTCTCAAATTATTTCAAAACAAATGAAGATGTTCTATGTCATCCATCAAAAGCACCAGTCTGCAACCTAGGGCTTTCAGCTTTCTGTTTTTCTCCTTCTTTGATTCAGGCTGCGATGCCAATACTGAGCCATTTTCTCAACATTGTTTCGCTTCTGTCATATGACTGAGGCCGTGTCATTTACATGTGGCAATTTTTGCAAGATCAAAACCGTTTCTATCTGAGCAGTGACCATGAAATAAATTATCAATATTACAGAAGAAATTGTTGAGACTACAGTGTTCATTAATTAAGTGTATATTTTCTGCCCAGTTGATGAAAACTTTTGCTTCAATAGATCTCAATTGAAAAAAAATTAAGCAACAATGCATGAGTTAGTTTGCAATTCTTTTTGTGTGCACATGTACATGAGATACAAAGAAAACAGGCAAGTTTCTAAAGAATTAATTCATGTCACAACACGTGAAGCAAGTTGAAAATTAAAGCTTAATTTTATTTTCGACTGAGTGAAGCGTCATTAAGTTCAGAATTGACTGAAAATTGCTGGGCGCAAATATATCTGTTGCACATTATCAGACGCCTTACATTTGATTTCCTTTCATTAAAGAAAATCTGAAATGCTTGTGTTTTCTTATAAATCCTAACACTGTGATAGTTAATGTTTCCCAAGGAGTTTTTAAACAAAATAACTTCCAATACCATACAACGCATTAACATGTAAATAGTGACTGCAGCAAAAGGCTGCAACAGCAAACTGTGGGCATAAGGTTTCAGGGAAAAAAAATGACAGCATGAATGTGTGGCAGAAGAGCGGAGTTGGAAGAGGGAAACAAAAACCAAGTTCTGTTCTGTTGCAAACGTCCCTTAACTTGATCAAACTGCTCTACAATCAGGTTGGCAGAAGATGCTGCTTAAGCTGTCTGGAATGGACACTTTTTTTCTTCCCTCCAACTTTCTAATTCCTTCGGTCTGGCCGTAGCAGAGGCTTGAACCCCAAAGTGCCAAAAATGAAATTCTGAAAATCCACTTGACACAGACAAAAAAAAAGACTGCTGGAAGTGGACACAAATGTCCCTTGCAGCATTTATTCCCCGAGACACTATTTTTTGATTTTTGTTTTAAACCATGTGCTAACAGATTGCACTCAGGGGAATGTACAAACATGACTTATACTTTTATAAAAAATGAAACTGCAACAAGCCTCGTCTCTACAGCAAGTCAGTAATTTCCTTCCACAAATATGATACCCAGCCGAATACAGCAACGGGCGCAGGAATGAAAAGTATATCTTCCAAAGATGAGGGAGCAAATAAAAATATGAAACATGTACCATTAAGTTGGGATAAGTAAGCCATGTTATTCAGCTTAGATGTAAAGGACTAAATGGTCAATTCCTGTGTCGTACACACTGTATACTTCTTTCATTATTTTAATTGGCATCTTCATACACTCTGGAGATTTCATTTGGTTGTATTTTTCCAGGTTATAGTTATTATTATTGCAATACGAATTCATGCATACTCCAAAATACAAAATTACGTATTTCACTCTCACTAAATATAATAAATAACTACTAGTCTGTTTGACTGCAAGGAAGGAGTCTAAAGTTCCAGGCAAAATATGCTTCAACTATTTATTTTCAATTATTAAGATCAAGGATTAGTAGAGAAAAATGTTTTTAGAAGTAGGCAATAGAGTTTGTGAGTGCATGCAGGGAAAGGAATGTTATGAAACAAGCACAACTGTCTTTCAATAAACCAGGCCTTATTCAGTTGGAAATTCAAATTCCCAAAACAAAATAGCCATAGGTGCAAAATGTTACAAATGATGACATATTTACTAAAAGATAAGTAAAATGTTGATGAATGTATCTATTCACACACACTTTATAAATTTGGCATCACTTACACCATCAACTCCAATTTTACCACTATAACCATCACGTACATTTGCATTGTTGGACGGAAGAAGGGAAGGGTTGAAAAAGAGTTTATTGTTTTTTCTGACACACCTATGCCCAATAGGTCATTTCCTTTGCAGTCTAATCGAACCCAGGGAGCCTTCATAAATCTGACCTTGGGGGATCTGGTTTACTGTACAGATATGGTTCAGGGTGGGGAAAGCTTTATATTCAGGAAATTACAAATGGCAATCTTAGTAAAGTTGTAGCTTTTGTTCCCAGAGATATCTCTTGAATTGCAATATTAAAACCTGCACTCTCAAATGTGCAATAAAAGGCTAGCTCTCAATGTTTTCAAAATTAATCAATATCTTGTCTTTACTGTAGCCATTAACTGTAGCCTGTCTCCTTTCAATTATAGGGAATCAAAAATGGAATCTAGATATGGGGGTGGATGGATGTGTGGGGGGTATGTGGGGGGTGGTGGAATGTTGAATTTCTCTACACTTGGAGGAAAGCCAGCAGGTGATGATTTCAAATAGTGAAGAATTCCTCACTTTTATTTGAAAGTGCCTGACAGACATTTTTCTCTATTTTCTGAATACTATAAGAATCATGTGCTCCAACAGGTCTCATATACCAGCGAGCGAGGCATTTGCAGACACACACTGCAAACAGGCAGGACTTATATTGAAACCCACTGTTTTGCAAATGCTGGAAAGAGATACACGTTGTCAAACACTAGAATGTGTTTCTCCTGATGAGTGTAAGGTAAAACCCTTCGGCAACAAGTCTCTCTTTTCAGCAATGTTCAAGTCCTGTGCTACCAAGAGACTTTCAAATTGGCGATTTCATCAAAATGGGCAGGGCAACTCAGAGGAGGTTACGAGAGAAGGCAACGTGACTGAGCATGTCAACTTTAGCCAGTCTCACATATCTCCCTGTGTTAGGTAAGAATGGCTATTGGCAAGGTTCTTGCCTCTCAACCATCACTTTTGTTTGACAAGAGAAACCTAGAGGGAAAAATGAACAACAATCATTACCAAAAAAGGACACTTTAAATATTTCAAATCCAAGTTCTCTTGAGAAAGAGAACCTTTGACAACTTTTGGTCAATCTTAAAATCATTATGGGAAACAACTGACTAAAGAATAATATACATTCTATGTTTAAGCGGGTGTTTCAGTATCTACTTTCAAAGATGAAATCAAGATTCCACCTATGGATACAAACCCAAGGGATAAATAGCTTTCAATCAATTGCTTAAATGAAAATTGGTGCAGTTATCACATTTCAGTTTTACAGTTGTTTTCAAGGAATGAACATTCTTGAAATAATCCAAGAGTGTATAAATTTAGCACCCTATGTTCACAAGCTTCCCATCAATAATCTTGTGACATTTTCTGTCTAAAACTAAGACCTGAAATGTGATCAGAAATAATTCTGTGAATGTTTTGTTGTGCGTGATCTAAGTTCAAAATGATAGACAGAATCAGAATAATTTTGATGAATTAAAGCTTCTTTAGGTCAGTTTGTGACTCTCCAGTAATGACCCACCCAGTGAATATGTCCCCTTACCTTGTTCCTGAGCGTAGTAAGCCAAAAACAGATCAAGCTCTTTCACCGATACAGTTATGTGATGTGGTTGCACACAGAGTAGCGGATTGGCGCACTGTGAGGATTTGACAAGCCGTTCCCCGTCAGTACTTTCCAATGGGATGCCTTTAAACAGGATCACCATTACCAGATCCAACCGCCACACCTTGTCAGCTTGCCGAAGACAATCGATTCTTCGCATCTTGCCTTTCTGATCAGGGTTGGACAGGACACAGCAAGAATGCTTCTTGCCTGTAACGGTGAGCACAAAATCCTCCCGGTACTCTTGCCGGATGTCTTTGCGGAGTTTCGCAAGTAACCTTGATGCCCACTTTTGCTTGATTTCTGGCTTCTCACTCAACAGCTCATCCTTGACTGCCCGTTCCTCATCCTTGGACATTCGTTTTTCGTGCTTCTTGAAGTATTTGCGTTTTCTGGCTTGTAAATTAAACCAGGTGTATGCGATTGCACGGACATGTGGAAGAAGTGCTTCAATAAATGGATGGAATTCATCCTTTAATACAAAAGGCACAGAAAGAATAACAGAAATAAGTCAGCAATGGTAACACTTTTATTTTGGTCATAATTACAATAAAAAGAATTAAAAATCAAACATTTAAATAAGGTGCTATTTGGATTGTTGGTGATTCTCCAAAGAGGGAATTATATTTTCTATACTTAAGAAAGCAGGAACATTTATATAGCTGGGAATATAGAACCCTATTCTGATATCTGAGCAAAGCAACAAATACCATTTCAAAGCAAAGAACCAAAAAAGTTAAACAGGGCCGGCTGGATTACAATAAGCGCAACAACGAGTGGCGCAAATCTTTTTCTCACCACACTGTGGGAATATGATAGCTAAATTCTAAGCCAGGCATTGCCTTCACTGCACCTACAGATCCCACTTTGAGCATGCTCTCAGCAAGGTACTATTGGAAACAACAGAACACGCGCCATTAGATCGAGACTTAATTCTCATCAAATCTTCTGGCATTTCTGCACTGTAGTCCCATTCGAGGCAGCAGAAACAGGAACATTGGCATTGTCAGTGAGGGGTGGGAGGGTGGGCAGCAGGTCAGAGGGGCTGAAGAAAAGGGAGTTCTCTTGTTGGGAATGCCAGACGGTTAGGTAAAGGATAAAGGACGCACTGTAAAAATCCTCTATCAGCAGCGTTGATACTTTAGTCAATTTCTGCTTCCAGATTAACACCTTGTACTTTTTGGAACAGAACAAATATGCTCAAAATATCATTTCAGGATGGACTATGCGGCCTCTTAATGTCAGTTAATTTGCTGTATTGATTGCACACCAGTAATTATTCGAAAACTTTTTTTTAAATATAGGTGGTGTTGGCCAATGAAAAAATGGCAACTTGGCACACAATATACATTTTTTGTGCATTTACATGCTGTGACGCGGATGTCAGTAGTTTCTTAAAATTTTATTTTAAACAGCACTTGGCTTAATTAGTTGGCAGTTCTAATGAATCATTCACTTCTTGAAGTGTACGTGCATTCTTTGTTGCATTGAAATTCTTTATTTTATTTGATTACATGCATTTTTATCAAATGAAGACTATACACTATTTCAAAGCATTCTTGACTGTGCACCATCATGTTCAATGGGTACAGGTTAACACTTCCAGCGCCTCAACAGATAATTAAATTTTAACAACAAAAGAAATTCCTGGGCCTATTCCAACAACATTTTATGCAGTATTATTCTACCCTCTTTTGTTTTTTTTAAGTACAACCCTGTAAAGTAGTTGGTTTCATAAACACAATGCACCCATAAAAACTAAGAATTTGATTGTTGCGTGTCATTTTTATAAAAGCGGCAAAATAAAATCAAAATAAAATTTATCGCGACCTTGGTGGTTTCGTATAAAATACTAAGACAATAAGGAGTTAAGCCACAAACTTCTTTGTGCATGAATAGCAGCTCTGTTCTGGGTAACCACAGCCCTGGATAAAACGCTTCAGCTCCTTGCCTTTACATCTATTGTTTGCTTTGTGAACTATCCATTTACAGGGGAATTTTTAAGTTTCAAACCAGGTGCATAAAAATACGAGTAAAGATACATTTAAAATAGAAACGAAAATTTCATCTCTGCCGGTTTGGAACTTTCTCAACACAAAGCTTAGCGACTGCAAAGAAACTGAGCAGGCCAGCAGCAATCTACGCAAGAAACCTGGGAGTCACCAAAATTTAAAGCAATGTTTGAAAAATCTCTTGCGTGACAAAAAACTAAATGTTCTTTACTATCTTGTTCTCTCTCTCCCTTTCTCCCAACCACCACCCCACCCCCCCAACCCAGCATTTTTTCAACTTCAGTAATTCTAGATGCAGTTTATCATGTTGGTTTAGTACATGCAGAATTAAATTAGAACCACTTCACTTAACCTTTGCACGCTGTTCTCCGTGTAAAGTACTTAAGAAGCCACTTACACTCCAGATTCTTCTTATGCCATGCAAACCAGTTCATGAACACTTTTCCTTGCTTTTCTAATGGGTTGAGTGGTTTTTTTTTATTGGCAGATGGCTAAACGCGTTTTAAAATTATAAAAATTTTACAAAAATAATTTTGATTTACTTTTAATGTAACGTTTCACTTTTTACGAGCAGAAATTTAATCAATTTTACAGCATTTTTCAATAATTGTAACGCTATACATATTCAAAAGTATAAGGAGCGCATATTAGACCACATATAGTGTTCAAAAGCATATACTGAGCTGCATTTAAACTATTGCAACATTATAACTTATGTTGGGAAGCCTCTCCAACTCTCAGAAAAATTAAGAATAAAATTATACCTTTTACACTCTTCCTAAAAAAACATTTTTTTTTCTGCGTGCTCAATGTGTCAAAACAAATTTAAAACTAACTTGAGCCATTGAGCCCCTAAAATATTGGCTCCAAACAAAAAGTCAGCAAATATCTTTTTCTGCTTTTCATTTTAAAATGACAAACTTTGAATTGGCACAGCATTCTTTTTGAAGCCAAGGCAATCTTGCAGTTTCCTTGCCGTGCCAGTGACATTTGCTTTTAGGCAGCCAAAGTCAAGTCAACATAACTGAACTCAAGTTATTTTATTTGGTGGTTTGCCATAGATAACCAGTGCTGTACAAAAATATATTTAAATCATCAACTGACCATTTTAAGTTAAACCCCACATTACAGGTTTTACAAAGTTTTTAAAAATCACTTGAGCGATTTCTGCCTGCTAACATTGCCCGACACCAGGAACGAAATATTTATACATGCAGACTTTGCTTTCTTATCATTTAATTTATTTTAAACATAAGCATTCCCACTTAGACTACTTTCTATTTTCCTCTGAAATCATATTTATATTTTAAGACACTCAAACACTTTGAATAACAATCTGAGTCCAAGCACAAATATTTTTATCCTTGCCAAGATATTGGCTTGCGTAAAAACATTCAAACCCATGTGGGTTTCTTAAAAAAAATTAAATAAATTCAAAACTAAATTTTGTATTTTTCATTTTAGTTGCTGCTAATTAAAAATAATACACATTTGTTTATTTTGGTCAATAAATAGAATATTTCAATGCCTTCTAACTAGAAGAAGCCAAACTACAGCTTCTTCTATGTAGATAGCTAGAACAATTCACCAGGTACTGAGTAAAAGCACACTCCAGTTATATGCGACAGCATTGATTCATAACTTTGAAACTTACAGGCTTAATGGGAGCTTCAATTTTATTTTTCAACTCACTGTAAACTGTCATAAAGAACATCAAGCCCCTTGTGTCCACCAAATCTCATGTAACTAAACAATTATATATATATACACTTTAATGTTAAATATCTTTTCACAAAACAAATTGATCATTATTCCCTCCATTTTTATCCAAATTGTCACTTATGAGCTGAAGGTACAAGTGACATTATTTTACATGTGGCGTCTTAAAAGACATTACAATTAGATATTTGTAATTCATTTCAGATCATGAACTGCTTCTCCATCAATTGACATTCATCGAATACCGAAATTTAACAAAGGAAGATAGCTCTTCATAAATAAATGTTACAAAGTGGTATTAATTAATAATAAATTTATGAAAACCGCACATCTAAATTTCAGCACGTAACCCACTTTTTACTACAAGCAATTCGCCTCATGATTAGAATATGAACAAAGTGTCCGGTGTCTTGAATTGTTGAAGAGGTGACCATTAGAATTATTAAATCCTTCAACTTTGTATTTGTTTGTTTCAGTGACTGCTATGTCAAAAGTTATCTGGCACATTTTGCCCCTGAAATATTTCAAATTGCATTTTTGTGTTGTTGCATTTTACAGAAAACAAACCTATCTCAGTTAATCTTCTCAGTGTGCCAAACAAAACAGAAAGCGGGAAACACAAAAGTGTTAGCAAAACAAGTGCATGACTGTTCTTGATTACAAAAACCACATCATTTTCCATCTTCATGCTCAATTCATACATTTAATATGCCTTCACTTCCATTTGTTTTCAGCTAAAGAAGGACTCCTTTGAGTTTTCTGATCAATGACTCACAAATCAAAAGGTACACATTTGTGTTAACACTTATGTAAACAAGCTAGCTATACTTTACTTTCTTTTAGCAGTTCAGGAATGAGAAGCTTTGCCAAAACTTTAAAGTTCATCAACAATATTTTAAATCTATAAACATAGAATGAAATGGGACTCAATAAATAAGTTTATAATACAACAATTTGGCTAAATTGTTTTGGTTCACCTATTTACTTTGCTGCAACTTTTAAACCATAAAATGAAATTGGTCAATTGGTAAAATACAGAGCACAACATCATTTAAAACAGCTAAATGTGCAAATTTAAGATTTGAATAATTACTTCTAGTTTTTTTGTCTCTTAATTTAACATACCTTTTAGAAAAAGGATTCTTATTGTCCTTAGCGCTATCTTGATAGCAAAAGTTCATTTGTATTGTTGAAAAGCAGCTTTTGTCATTTTCGATTGAAATATTTTGTTGAGAGTATATTAATTTTTATAGAAACTACTTAAATAATGGCAATTACAATGAAAAATTAAAATTCCAATGTTAAAAGGAGCACTCATTAAATTAGCAAGCTACTTTTTGCACCTCAGCCATGAAAGTAATTGTCCATACAGCTTTAAAAATTTTAAGGAAGTAAACATTTTTTTAAAAAGGTCAATTCCAACTAATTACAAACAAATAAATAACTAAAATGTTCTATATGCATTCTGTCTTGCATCTCAGGTGCAACTTTCTTAATTTTTAGTTTGTGAAGTTATGTCATACATACATAGCACATCTCAAAATGTTTTCTTTTACAGATTATTACATATGTAATCACTAATACAACCAATTGCAATTATTTTTTATCCTGAAAAATTTATGCTTCCCATGTTGGGTGATCCTGTATTTACTCCTCAAATTTAACTACTGTTTTATAACCAGGATATGGTATTTTACATAGGAATAAAAATAAATGCTTTAATACTTTAGCAAATATTGATTTGTATTTCAACCCCCTCAGAAGTTTAAGTTAAAAGAAACTAAATTGCCATTGGTTAGTGTTTTTATAAGTCGTGCTTTTCAATTTAAATAGTTGAACACTAATAAAATTTTGAAAAATTTTTCCAGCCTCACAGAAGCAACCTAATATAAAGTTTCTGTAAAATACAAGATACATTCCATCTCCACCTTAAAATGTACTTTCAAACTGTCTGTCGATGTCTTACTTTACTTCGAAGTGCTAAAGAAAACAAGAGTGAATTGCACTAAACTATTTTGTCAATTGTCATATGTACATATCTTTATGGACCGTTAAATGATATGTGCAGAAACCGTCCTCAGATACTAATTAGAAACTTCCAAAAAGCAACAACAACAACAACAAAAAAAAATCCCTTGGTGAGTTTCAGGTTAACCTTTAGTTATGATTAATCACATTTTTGATAGTTGGTAACTATTTATTTTGATGGTACATATTTCATCGGCACTGCCAAAACTTAAGTGAGGGGCACAAATCAAATGGGGAAGGGATTTTATTTTAAAAAGGTGCAAAAGCGTTGAAAAGAAGGGAAATGACTAAAATGCAGGTTATTTCCCAGGTAAATGGCCAGTGGTCATGCAGACGCGGGATATTTTAACCTTCCTCCCGATTGCTTTGCTGTTTAGTCTGGGCCAGTCTTGGGAAGTGACACATCTCCATCCATTCGCTGCCAGTTTGGTCCCGAAAACTGCAGGAATAATCACTTGGCTGACACTTGCTATCGCAGTGAATAGGTCCTCTCTGCACTCAAATGATGTGACTGCGCTGTTACAGGGGCGAAACTAACCGCGGTCTGCTAACACCTTGTGCAAACTGCAAGAGAATTTAAAGTAACCTCCCTAACCCACCCCCTTCTTTTTTTTTAAAAAAAGTCAATATGTGTTATTAAAAAATACAACTACCTGCGTGAGACAGATCGGAGAGTACATCATCGCGGTGCCAAAAAAAGAGACAAGTCAAACCCAGGAGTAACTCCAGCAGATCTTAGGGAGAGGAGGTTCTGAGTAACGTGTTATCCATTCATATAGTTGTCGGATTTAAAAAAAAACTCTCTGATGTGGAGAGTCGCAAAGTCTGTCGGTATTCGCGCCTAAAGATCCGATGGCAAGTTTCCCAAAGCAAATCTGGAGTCAAGATTTTTTTTTGTGTGTGTGAATTTTCCAGTGGGATATCCTGGATCTGTTTGCAGTCACAGTACAAATGGTGCAGCAGAGAGAGAGAGAACTGCCAGTGTGAACATCCAATCCAAGATCAGACAAGGGAGGGGAAGAGAGAGGGTGGACAAAACACAAGGCGAAACTTTCTATTCGATGCAGTCAAACGTGAGCTGCCAGAGTGCAGACTGGGTCCCAGGACTGGCACTGGGATTGATAGAGGGAGGCTGGATTGGGAGGGAGGGGGGGGGGGGAAGGAAGGGGAGGTTAGCCAGGTACAATTGGAGAATAAAATTTTCCTCTGCAGTTTTTTTTTGGGGGGGAGGAAGGAGGTGACCTAGCTGCACCCCCCCTCTCTCGGGATCTCTTCCAGCAAACCTCACCGACTTCACAGATTTCTTTTTTATTATTATTTAGATAAACTCAGCCTCCTTCCTCCTCTCTCTCTCAGACAGCATACACACACATTCCTTCTCCACCAATCTTCTCCGCCAGTGAGAATGCTTACGAGAGAGAAGGGGGCAAACACTCCGGATTTTGTTTAAAAGCTTGCCGAAGCATTGTGTCATTTTACAAGCGGAAGACTTTGCCCCTTGTCCGTAGACAGCAACATGGAAAATCCCCAGATCGGAAAGTGGGGGGGGGGGGGGGAGGGGGGGGGGGGTGGGCGGAATAAGGCAAAGTGCAACTTCCACTAGCGCTGCTCGTCAGCTTTTCCTGCTAATCCAGTGCAAAACTGGCCAAAAGTCGGCGTCCAGAATGTCTCTGCAACACCCAAACACACACACACAACCTTTGGCTGCAAACTTACCGCACAGCCCGAAAGCTATGCGCAAGATAACATGGGAGTTTCTTGAAAAAAAAATTATTTTGGTTTCTGTTTGCATTGGGAAATCTTCTCTGCGTCCCGCTCTGTAAGGTCCCAATATGTTTTGGGGGCTAATTAGTGTTTATTATTTAGTATTAATCCAGCACTTTTGTGTGGTTCCGCCTTCAAACTAATGCATGTTCGCACGGTTGGGTCTACTGATATGTACTAATAATTTTGCCCCTGTCGGAATGCAAGTGCGGGGTGGGCAATCGGACTAAATCCAGTGATTTATCATGGAGTGTAAAGTTACCGGAGTGGGGATTGCACAACTCTTGTATTTTTCCCCCTGTATTTCAACCTGGTGTTGTGAGACTTCTTACTTTCTTTTAGAATGCATTTGTCTAGCTAAGATGCGGCCACTTTCCCATCTCGCCTGTGCATCTGGATAGCTTATATTATTTTTTTTCCCTGAGTATCTGGTTACTTTCCTCTCTTTTGAATGTACAGTATCTGATCGCCGTTATAGGTTTCTCCTTGCTTCCTTTTTATTACAAGATTGTGCAATAGTTTCAAATCACGTAGAAGTGAAGTTCTGGCCTGGACTTTTTTTTTGTAACTTAGTTATTTTAAAACAAGCCTTTCCTTGCGATTCAAAGTTATCTAGGGGAGGGAAACCCATTAATAAATTTGTCTTAATTCTGCACAGAGTACAATTTGCAGGGGCGTAGATAACTTGAAACCGATACGGTTGCATTTGGTCCTCTTGTGATTACGGTAATCTTTTAAAAAAAATCTGTTTCGCGGTAAATTCAACTTAAACCATCCACTAACTTTGTTTCCACTTCTTTCGTTCTTTATGCCATACTGTACTTCGACCACTTTCCCAACTTCTAATCAGTCACTGCCTCCACAATGCGAATGTCATTGAAAAGCTCCCAATTCAGCACTCTCACCTAGACGAGGTTTAATTATTAACAAAGAAAATACATCTAGTAATTTAATTTATTTTCTTTTTGCACACACACACAAAAGTGCACCTGTTCAAAATCCAGCGGGTTAACAAAGACTTCAAACCTGCGCTAGCCTCAGTATTAATATTTATACCTAACGTGTTCGCTTCCTAAGCTCGAATTCACTGAACCTTCCGCAGGTTTTATTTATCGTGCGGCTCCGCACGGGCTTTAGCATTTTAATTTCACAGTGGGAAGGGGGGGGGGGGGGGGGGGGAAGGAAATCTGCAGCGAAAAAAAAAGCTCAAGGCAGTTTTTGAATGTGATCTCAAATGTCCTAGTCTCTATTTACCTTTAGGGTTGCATCGCAACCTTATAGGAGTGGAGTGAGCAAAACTTTTTTTAAAAAAAAAATGTACGTCTCCCAGCCGCAAGTCGTGCGGCCACTGTACAGGACACAAGCACTGAAATAGGTACTGCAATTCTCAATCGCGTTCAGTCAGCGTTTTTTTTTTAAAAAAAACTTCTCCCCAGCCACCCCATACACGCATACATTCACGGTCCCTGTGAAAAGTTACAGGAACGCTCAGGAAGTTTGAAGTCAGTTTAGCGCTATTCATATTTCTGGATGGGCGCATTTGAGAGCGTTTTCTCTCCCCTTGTCTATAGCGCCTTTCCCCCTGCTGCTTGGTGCGGTTGCAGAGGCAGTTGCTGACTTTCTCTTCTTCTCTCAAGTTCAACGGCAGTAGTTGGCCTCGCTTCTGTAGCCATGAGCATTCCGATCACGCCACATCGGCGTGTGTGGTGTCAAACACCAATCCTCCCCCCCCCCCCCCACCTCCACCACCACCTCCCACCTCACTTCCAAAAAAAAATAAACCAACCCACCAGTCTATTAATAAAGATACCCCCTTGGACCACCTCCTGCAGGAGACATGGTGGGAAGATTTTTTTTAAAAAAATAAGGGTATTAAGAATGTGTGTAGGGAGGAGATGCAGAATGAGAATTCAAAATGAAAATAGAAGCTGAGAGATGGGGGGGGGGGGGGGGGGGGGTAAGAGATGCAGAGAATGGAAAGGGCGGACTGCAGTGTCTGCTTTCAGCCAACATAACGTTGCCATCAATCTCAAATTCTTCTGGAACTGTCGAGCCAAACCAGAGGAAGAGAGAGAAAAAAAAATCTAAAAGTCGGGAAATGTGCCAAGCTCAGCGCTTTTTTGGACGCAATCACCAACCTACTCCTTATTCACTGCTGGCATTGGGAACACATCTGATAGCGGCGTGACCTACATCGAGAAAGCTGGCGATTGCAGACATAAACAATCAAATAGTATCGCCAATAATAATAATAATAAAACAAAACACAAAGTGAAAGCAGCATTGAAGAAAGAGGTCTCCCTGCAGCCACGAACCTAAGGAAAGAATAACGCGGCATTATCTTTTGTAACACATACCATTGCACAGTGTTGCTAATAAAATGTACTGAATTTTTGCAGTTTGCCCTACAAAGCTTCACATTTTCTCCTCAAGTTCAGACTGAGCTTCTGCAAAAAATAAACTGCTAAAAGGCTTTTTTTCTCTCTCTGCAAACCGGAAGAGATACCTCGACTTTTTTTTAAAAAAAAGCAGCGGCAAAGTCAAAGTCGGGCAGTTTGCCCTTGCTAAAGTCTTTCTTTCTCGCGATCCTTCTCGCTTCCTCTTTCTGTTGGAATCCTGCACTTGGCTGTGATTTGGACTCACTGCTGGGCGGGTACGTTGCTTAAGCCTGCCCCTTCCCTCTCTGTCTACGAAGCTTGCTCTCAAATCCTTGCCTTTCGGGGGGGATCGTTCAGCATTTTATTCTTCCCCCAGGCAATGGTTTCCTCTCTTATCTCAGTTTTTTTTGTTTCCCACTTGGATCTTTATTTTCTACCTTTCTCAACTGTTTGTGGTTTTAACTATTTGCATAGATCACTCTCACTTTCGGTATCTTATCTATAACGGGTTTGCTGCCAATGTGTATCTTTTCCTCTCTCCTGGTTGTTTATTGTCATTTTTAAATATTGGATTATTATTATTTTGATCTATTATTGTCACACGTGCTCTGTCTTCCCCAGTGAATGTTTCAGTGATTTGATGTCTCATGCTGCCTGCCACTGCTTTCTTACACTGCATATGAGTTACAAGCAAGTCGCTTTACCCTTCTTTCTCGTGCACTCTCTCCTTGGTCTGCTGGGACCGGAGTAAACAGCGAATTCTCACAGCACCGACTATAATGAAGGGCGGGGAACTCTGACCGTATCGGTGCGCTCCAATGCAGCAGAGGAGATATTTAAAGTTAGGTTGTAAAACCAGAAGGGGGGGGGTGGCAGTTATTCTGCCATATTCACGATTCCGGCTAAGTCATTCCCAACCCGCTCCCGAAGATTACCGTGCTTGTGTGGTTTAGCTTGCAATCCAATTTGTTCAACCCACACATTTGTTTGCTCGATATCTGTTACAGGGAGGCAAAAAAGCTGGAAGTCTTGCAACATCTTATTTCCAATACCAAGCGCAGCCGGCAGGAGCGAAAAGGAAAGTTTTATCCAAACATGCATTCAATGAAATTTCAAACAAGGTCATTTACCATTGAGAGACAGAATTCGTGGTCTAGTATATACTGAAGTAGTTAGAACAGCATTGTCAATTAAGAACGCAACACAGAGTCAATGAAAGGTCGCATTTAAGGTGATAGGGAGCTTTGATAAGGTACTTTACTAAAAAAACAAAGACAATTAGAGGTCACCAGACTATTAAAGCTATGGGACCACCAGTTCCACATTAAGTAATGATAATCGTGGATAACTTGTTTGCAATATAATTATTCATTTTTTGGACCTTTGATGTTTCAAGGACATCTTTCTAAATAGCAAATGGTCACAGGATGTAGAAACTATTGCACAATAATTTAACTACATGAGCTCTGAAGGAATTCTTTTGTTGTGGAAAGGTTTACAACCAACCACAACTTTATTCTGTAAAATCACAAGACATGATATTAATTTAAGTGGAGCAATGCAAGAAAGTATTGTGCTTGTGCATGTTTAGTGATAGATTACTTGCTAGTTCCCAAGTAATTTTGTAACTTTGTGTTGCATAGCTGTTTAGTATCTCCTTAATAGTATCAATAATATGGTGCAAGTATTTCTTGCAGATAATGTATACAAAATAGTTATGGAGCTAGTAAACGAAGAAAGGCATCACATTATGGAGAAAAATCCTTCACTTGTTTAGAAAGATAGAATGGTTACAAAACAGATCTTATTCAGTCCATTGTTTCCAGCTGGTTTCTTGCAAGTGTCTCCCCTACCTTTTCTTTCAACCTTGCAATGAATATCACTTAAAGTGTCCCCAGGACTTGATAGCCAATGAAGCTGCACGGATAACATGGTCACACAGGTTGAATTTCACAAGCATCAATGGTCCAGGATAAGAACAGGAGAGATATCCGGTCAGCCCGGTGATAGAAGGAAGATTGAAGCCTCAACATCACTATTTCAGGCAGCAGACTAGAACATGTAAATAAAATTATGTGTTGTCACAGCAACCCATACTTCCTGTTTTGTGGTGGGGGGAGTGGGGAAGGGTAGAGAATGATTGGTTGGATGGCTCAGCTGGCTGGATCAGTGGTGCCAACAGCATGGGGTTCAATCTTTGTGCTGGCTGGCATGGTTTTGGGACCTGTCTCCTTCACCCTATCTCAGACAGAAATCATGGTGCTGTGGGTCGCATCTCCTTCGGGCAGGTACGTTCACTCTGTTTTGCTTTGCATGTGTCCTTCCATCACCCATTACGTGTGGCTGAATAAACTACTACTAATTATCAAGAACTCAGAATTGGACGATCAGGTATTTATACAGAAGAGCTACCAACATTTGTTTTGTTTCAGAAATATCAAATTATTAGCTGATAATATTTTTGAAATCTCAGAAGGAGTTTGATTTTAATTAGTTTGTGCTACTTTTCAATTGGACTTAGTATAGGTTTCTAGCACCAAAGATTACAGTAGTGGTCCAGAATTGAGGTATTGAGCTACTGTTCATCCCTGTGTTGATGAACATAGGGATCTTGGTGTATTTGTGCATAGATCCCTGAAAGTAGGCAGTCAAGTCGAGAAGGATGTTAAGAAGGCATACGGAGTCTTAGCTTTTATTGGTAGGGGGATTGAATTTCGGAGCCACAACATCATGTTGCAACTGTACAAAACTCTAGTGCGGCCGCACTTGGAGTAGTGTGTGCGGTTCTGGTCCCCGCATTATAAGAAAGATGTGGAGGCATTGGATAGGGTACAGAGGAGGTTTACCAGGATGTTGCCTGGTATGGAGGGCAGGTCTTATGAAGAGAGGCTGAGAGATTTGAGGTTGTTTTCGTTGGAAAGGAGGCGGCTAAGAGGGGACCTTTATCGAAACATATAAGATGATTAGAGGTTTAGATAGGGTGGACAGTGATAGCCTTTTTCCTAGGATGGAGAAAGCTAGCGTGAGGGGACACAGCTTTAAATTAAGGGGTGATAGTTATAGGACGGATATCAGAGGTAGGTTCTTTACCCAAAGGGTGGTTCGGGAGTGGAATGCCCTGCCTGCAGCAGTTGTAGATGCGCCAAGTTTGGTGGCGTTTAAGAGGTTAGTTGATAAGTATATGGAAGAGAAGGGAATGGTTTAGTTTGGAGGGTCATTGCTTTTTATATTGGTCGGCGCAACATCGAAGGCCGAAGGGCCTGTTCTGTGCTGTAATGTTCTATGTTCTATGTATTAATTTGACTTGATCTTTAAATCAACATAAGGAGTCAGATTGAAAACAAGAACAAACTGAAAGTTCAATAACATCTCCCCATTTTTTTCGATTTATAAATACAACTGTAGGCTGTGTCTTTATGCTATACACAAGATGTGTTTTTTTAATTCTTTCATGAATAGGCTAACATTTATTGCCCATTCCTAATTGCTGTTGAGAAGTGGGTGATGAGCTGCTGTGATGAACCTACAGTGCTGTCAGGTGTTCAAGGATTTTGATCCAGTCAAAGTGAAAGAATGAAAATATATTTTCAATCAAGATGTTAAATGGCTTGGAAGGGAATTTCTAAATGTGCCCCTATGCATCTATTGGTCCCGTCCATTTAGGGGTAGCGATTTGGGTTTGGAAGGTGCTGTTTAAGGAACCTCCTGCATTGTCTCTTGTAGATGATATTCTCTCCAATGTACAATGACAACAGAGTGTGAATGGCATTCCTTCCACAAAATCAATTGGGCAGCTTTGTCCTGGATGGTGTCCAGCTTCTTCAGTGTTGTTGCACTCAACCAGGCAAATGGAGAGCATTGCATTAC
The DNA here is from genome assembly GCA_024679065.1 of Sphyrna mokarran. Lineage (NCBI taxonomy): Eukaryota > Metazoa > Chordata > Chondrichthyes > Carcharhiniformes > Carcharhinidae > Sphyrna > Sphyrna mokarran. The sequence continues at coordinate 109,394,528 of JAGIQG010000006.1, read as the reverse complement.
ATTCGTTACATGTGCCTTGTAGATGGTGGACAGGCTTTGGGAAACCAGGAAATGGGTAACTTGCCACAGACTTTCCTGCCTTTAGCTCGCTATTGCAGTGACAACATTTATATGATATGATTAGTTCAGTTCAGTTTCTGATCAATGGTAAACCCCACAATATGAATAGACATGGATTTGCTGTCAGTAATGTCATTCAATGACAAGGGGGGATGATTATATTCTCTCTTGTTGGAGATGGTCATTGCCTGACATTTGTCTAATGCTTCTCATTTATCAGTCCAAGGGTTTATTACATTTAGACATGATCTGTTTCAGTATGTGAGATATAATGAATAGTGTTGAGCATTGTGTAATCATCAGGGACCTTCCCACCTCTGACCTTATAATGGAGAGAACATCATTGCTGAAGCATCTGAAGAGTCTTTGGCTGAGGAGACTAACCTGAGGAACATTGCACTGATGTCCTGGAATTGAGATGATTAATCTCCAACATTCCACAATCATTTTCCTTTGTGCTAGACATGAATCCAAAATTTTCCCAACTCCAGTTTTACTCAGGCTCCTGGATACCACACTTGATGAAGTGCTGCCTTGGTGTCAAGTCAGTCACACTCACCTCACCAGTTGAGTTCAGGTCTTTTGTCCATGGCAGTGCCAGGGCTGGAATGAGATCAGGAACTAAATGACCCTTGCAGAATGTAACATGAAAACCAGTGAGTAAGTTATTGCAGAGTTAGTATCACTCAATAACACTATTGATGTCTACTCATCACTTTATTGATGACTGAGCTTAGACTAATGGGCTGTAAACGGTTGGATTGCACTTACCCTGCTTTTTGTGGAAAGGATGTGGAGATGCCAGCATTGGTCTGGGGTAAGATAATAAGAAGTCTCACAAAAACCAGGTTAAAGTTTATTTGATAGTACAAGCCACAAGGTTTCAGAACGCTGCTCCTTCATTGGGTGAGTGGGAATAGTGTTCACAAACAGAGCGTATAAAGACACAAACTCAATTTACAAGATAATGGTTGGAAAATGAATAATTACTTTACAGGTAATCAAGTCTTAAAGTTACAGATAATGAGTTGAGAGAGGGTTAGGCATAGGTTAAAGAAATGTATATTGTCTCCACATTACACATCTCTAATCTGTGCCTAACCGTCTCTCCACTCACATTGTCTGTATCTTTATGACTTGATTACCTGTAAAGATTCACATTACTAACCGTTATCTTGTAAATTGAGTGTGCATCTTTATATGCCCTGTTTGTAAACACAAGTCCTCGCTCACCTGATGAAGGAGCAGCACTCTGAAAGCTTGTGGCTTGTGCTACCAAATAAACCTGTTGGACTTGAACCTGGTTTTGACAGACTTCTCTTTGTGGACAGGACATACTTGGGGAAATTTCCACATTGCTGAATAGATGACAGCATTTTCACTGTATTAGAATAGCTACACCATGAGCCAAAGCTATTTCTGGAGCACAAGTCTTCAGTACTGTTGTGAAATATGTTCAGGGCCCTTAACCTTTGCAGTTTCCAGTACCTTCAGACCTTGATATTATGTGGAGTGGATCAAATTAGCTGAAGACTAGCATCTGTGATGCTAGGCACTTCCAGAGGAGGCCAAGACACCACTCAGCACTTCTGACTAAAAATATTTGCAAATACTTCAGCCTTGTCTTTTGCACTGATGTGCTGGGCTCCCCATCATTGAGGACATGGATATTTGTGGGACCTTCTCTGTGAGTTGTTTAATTGCCCCTACCATTCCCAATTGGACATGGTAGGATTGCAGAGCTTAAATATGATTCCTTGGTTGTGGTATTGTTTAACCATCTAAGACTTGTGCTTCCACTGTTTGGCATGCAAATAGTCATGTGTTATAGATTCACAAGTTGGTAGCTTATTTTTAGATATGCCTGGTATACCCTCCTGCACTCTTCATTTTTTTATGTTAACTGGACCAATATGAAAGAAAGTAGACACAATGTACTTGCGAAATTAAAGTTATTTTAAAAAGACGTGCCCCTTTAATTCTACAGCAATGAATCAGAGACCACTAAACACTAACTAAGCCAGATTTTCTTAATCTAATTAAATTAGTTAGCAAATATCATATTAAATTTGGAAGATTTCAGCAGGTCAACTGTGACTATGTTGGTAGCTCTCTCACCTCTGAATCAGGAAGTTGTGGGTTCAAGTCTCACTTCAGAACTTGGGTACAAACTGAAATTAATATGGGTTATTGAGGGATTATTGACCTGTCAGACATCTTGCCTTATGACTAAGATGCCCTTCTCAGCTGGGTGTATAACATTCAATACATTATTTGAAAGAAGAGTAGGCAAGTTATCCTTGATAATCTGGCCAATGTTTATCCTGCAATCAAAGAAACAGGTTGCCTGGCCATTCTCACATTGCTATTTTTGGGAGCTTGCTGAATCCATATTGGATGTTATGTTTACCACATTGCAATAGTGACAAGTACTACTTCTTGTAGGAATAGTAGTAATACCTCAAAGTACTTCATAGGCTGTCAAGAGCTCAGGTACATCCTCTAATCCTAAAAGATACTGGTATAAATACTAGTCTTTTTTCTTTTCAGGTCCTCAAAATTACACTTTGGTATTGATTGCTTCGAACTTCAAAATTATTGATCCGGGGGATCAAGATATTGAATTCGATGATCAGCCATGATCAAAATGAATGACAGAGTAGACTCGAAGCGCTGAATGGCCTCCTCCTGCTTCTAGTTTCTATATGTTAGTGATTAATTTTGACTCTTCCATAGATTGATTCTACAGATATTTTAATACTAATACAGATATTTGTCTTTTTTAACAGATATCTTTCAAGAAGGTACTTTTATTTGTTCATGGGATGTCATTGTCAATGCCTGGGGCAGAATTTATTGCAGTCAGCCATTTGCTGTGGGTCTGCAATCACAAGTAGCCCAGACCAGATAAAAATTCCCTAAAGGACATCAGTGAACCAATTATATTGTCATGACAATTGACAATGGTTCTATTGTGACCATTAGACTTTTAGTTCCAGTTTTTTTTGGTGAATTCAAATTTTATCCATGGTGGGATTTGAATTCAGGTCCCCAGAACATTACCCTGGGTCTCTGGATTACTAGTCCAGGGAAAATACCATTGCGCCACTGCCTTTTACCAATATGTATGTTCACTCTACAATTGCAACCCCCAGTTCTCATGGCCCACAACACAACCTTTAGCTTGTACTCCTTTTGTTGTTTTCTGCTTCTCTCTCCTTCAACCCATAAAATAGCTATCAAGTTCTGACACGTTGAAGCTTTTTTGCTTTTAGTAGTGACTTGGTATGTAAATATTAAGGTTTGAATAACATAACTTTAATTAGGTCTAACCTTAGGTGCTGAGATTCAACGAAACATTAGTTTTTGCAACAAGATTTCAAAATCCAGAGTTGTGCATTTTGTTTACTAATGGTGATGGCATTTGTACTTTGTCCCTAATTGTAGCTCTATGATTGGCTTGAAGTATCAGGAAATATTGGAGGTAGCACCATAACAAATCATAAGCATTTAATCCCACTATGAAATCTTTAGATGTCTCAAAATCTATTACATTTCAAAAGAAGGCTTTGATAAATAGTGTTTTAATCGTAAAGATTCAAAAGTAAAGCTGTAGTTTTAGCAGACACAAGAGTCTTGCACAATTTAATGTATAATGCAATAAAAGAGCTGAAAGATTTTTTCTCTGTTTATGCTTTTTTTAAAATTAGAAAGGGAAATCAGTTTAAATCCTACAGCTTTTCTTCAGTGCAAAAAGATATTGTATTATTAAACAGATTAGTGCATGGGAAGATTGAAAGATTTGAGGTTTCCTTACAAGTTGCAGAGTGTTGTTGGGGTGGGGGTGAATGGAGAAGAGATTCTCTTTGACAGTTAAAGTTTGCTGTGTGAGTCATAACATTTACAAAACTAGAGTCATGACATGAAACTCAAATTCTCGATAAAATTAAGTCTGAATTGAAAGTACTTCTTATTATTGATCAATTGGAACCATTCCTCTACTGTTGAAGAATAGCATCCATTCATGTTGACCCCATATGATATCATTCTGATTTTGAACTTTCTTGGTTTCTGGGATTGTTTGTTTCAGCAGGGTCAAAATGTACTATCACTGTATGCTGGGTTTCCGTTTAAAAAAAAGTTAACAAAACGGTTCAGAGTCTTTCAAGAGGGCATACCTGGGTATAAGGAAAGCTAGCCATTTCAAAAGCTGGCCATTACAGTAAAGATTCTATTGATCATTTATAATCAGAGTTTTGCTTTTAAGTCCAGCTGATAAATTGAGAATTATATTCTCTCCCCCTTTCCACAATGACCAATGGCTTGAAGGCCATTCTGTTCCAGCAAAAACAAAGAGTATGCGGTTTTACAGTCTCAGTTGTCCCAAAACCATAAAAATCCCACAGGTCAACAGACCTGCCCATATTCCACCCTTCACCTGCTCTGATTCCTGTGATAGATGGAGCAGTAAAATTCCAGCCAGAAACTATGACCACATTCTTCTATAAAGTTTATACCAAAAGAATGTTGTGAATGTCTAACTGTGACTTCAATTTCCCATGTACAACGTCATCTTAATGATTTTCGTGTTGGAAGAGAACTCCAAAAGTAAAATGTTGCTTTGAAAATCTCTCATCTCCCATATAAGGAGGACTTAAAAAAAAACAAGTTTTCCATAGAGGTAGAAAAAAGTACATTAGTCATATCTGAAGGATAAGAACATATGAAATAGGAGCAGGAGTAGGCCATTTGACACGTTGTAATTGTTCCACCATTTAATACGATCTTGATTGTTCTTCTATCTCAACTCCACCATCCGACACTATCCTCCTGCATCTTAATTTCCCACGTAACCATGATGTCATCTGTCCTTATCCTTCCTGATCTGTGTGTAGCCTTTGATATAACAGATTGAATCATCCTCCTGGCAATGGTTAGCACTGTTGCCTCACAGTACCAGGGACCTGGGTTCGATTCCTGGTTTGAGTCACTGTCTGTAAAGAGTCTTCATGTTCTCCCAACGTGTGTGGGTTTCTTCTAGGTGCTCTGGTTTCCTCACACAGCACAAAGATGTGTAGATTAGATGCATTGGCCATGCTAAATTCTCTGTGTCCCTGAACAAGCATGATGTAGAGATGCCGGTGTTGGACTGGAATAAACAACACCAGGTTTAAGTCCAACAGATTTATTTGCTAGTAAACTCAAGCTTTCGAGGTAGAACACCTCATTCACCTAACGAAGAGGTGAACCTTGAAAGCTTGTGAGTTTATTGTCAAATAAATCGGTTGGACTTAAACCTGGTTTTGTTAGACTTCTTACCTGGACAGGCACCAGGGTGTGGCAATTAGGGGATTTTCACAGTAACTTCATTGTAGTGTAATGTAAGCCTACTCATGACACAAATAAATATACTTAAAACACCATCATTCAGCTGGGTGTATCCATTCTTAGCTATTCAATTGTATCCAGAGAATGCTACCCAAAACAAACTTCCCCAAAACAGATAACACAGGTGGGATTTTCTGGTTGTGTACACCTGAAAGCTGAAGATTCCTGTCTGGCTTCAATGGACCTTTACAAAAGTCCATCCCCCACCTGCTAGAATTCCAGTGTTGAGCAGGATGGGATAATTCTAACCTACATCCTAACATCTGACTGAAATATATTTAAAATGGTGGTGGAGCGCGAAAATTGCTCTTGAGCTCACAAGTGTCGTTTGTAAGAATACAATTTCCAATCTTCCCCACCCTTTGCCAGCGATGTCATGAGATTCATGTCCAAAATATGTGTGAACCTGATTTATGTCCATTTAAATATATTTCCATAATATTGGCATGCCCCTCACCAGATATCAAAACTGTGCCGATGGTACAATAGGTTCACCCAGATGTGAACCTGTTGATGGAGCTCCACTCTCACCAGGGTGAGTGTAAAGATAAGTATAACCCCCGGAGGAGAGAGGAGCATGGTGCAGGTTGGCACTGCCAAGTTGGCATCATGCCCATGCCAACCTGGCAGTCCCACCCTGAGAGAATGGGGGAGAAGAGGATGCCAGCGATTGTCATTTTAGGGGAAGAGGCGCTGGCTCCAAATGTTGGGTAGGGGAGTGGAATGGGAGGAAAGGCTAATGACTGGGGGAAGGGGCCAGTGATCACGGTGGGGTAGGAGATCATAGTTCGATGCCAACTCAGTGGTGGAGGGAACCTCAGACCTCTGTGGTTTATTACCCCTCTAATCATCATGCCTCCTTGGTTGTTTATGACAGAGTGCTGTAAGATTTGGTGAGAAAAGAAGCCTACTTCTTATCTGCAGAGAAACACAATGCTTCTCTCTCCAGAAACAACACACTGCAGTTTCTTGGTAAGATTCTACTATATATATATATATATATATATATTCTGCAGTATTTAAATCTAAAGTTAGATTATCCATCTATCAAAATTACATATTCAAAAAGCAGTGAGCATATTACCTTCAAATTATCAACTTTCTAATTCAAAGCACGAGCAAAATTGATTCGTAAACCAGAGGAGTTTTTCTGCCACATTTTCACTGTGCAAAGAATTAATTGCATGGAAATAAACAAACCTAAGAAGCTCATGCCTTTTTCTTCTTTGGCCATGTTCTTCTCATTAGTCCTTTCTGTCAGCTGAGACGAGGAGTATGAGAATGGTTGGGAAGATGACTATTTGAATTGATTTATTATTGTCACATATTAGTAAACAGTGAAAAGTATTATTTCTTCCATGCAGACAAAGCATACCATTCATAGAGAAGGGAAGGGGAGCATGCAGAATGCAACATTGCAGTCGTAGCTATGGTATAGAGAAAGATCAACTTAATATAAGGTATGTCTATTCAAAAGTGTGACCTCAGCAGGGAAGAAGCTGTTTTTGAGTTAGTTAGTAATTGACCTCAGACTTTTGTATCTTTTTCCCAATGTAAGAAAGGGGAAAAAGGGTATGCCTGGGTGCATGGTGTCTTTGCTTATGTTGGCTGCTTTTCCAAGGCAGCAGGAAGTGTAGAGTCAATGGATAAGAGGCTGGTTTGCATCATGGACTAGCTTTGACTCTTTGTAGTTTCTTGCGGTCTTGCACAGAGCAGGGGCCATACAAGCTGAGCTAGAACCAGAAAGGATTCTATGTGGATCTATAAAAGTTGGTGAGAATTGTAGTGGACGTGCTAAATTTCCTTAGCCCCCTGAAAAAATAGAGGCACTAATGGACTTCCTTAACTCTAGCATCAGCTTGGAGGGCCAGAGCAGGTTGTTGGTGATCTTGACATGAGAAACCTGAAATTCTTGATTATTTCCACTTCAGCCCATTGATGTAGAGAGGGACATGCCCTCCACTCTGCTTCCTGAATCCGATAACTATCTCCTTCATTTTATTGACATTGAAGGAAGGATTATTGTCATTACACCAATTTACCAGATTATCACAAAGATATGGTTAAGCAACTAAATACCTGTTTGACAGCATCTTTCATAGAACCCTACAGTGCAGAAAGGGGTCTTTCGGTCCATCGAGTCTGCACTGACCACAATCCCACCCAGGCCCTACCCCCATATCCCTATATATTTTACCCGCTAACCCCTCTAACCTAAGCGTCTGAGGACACTAAGGGGCAATTTTAGTATGGTCAATCAACCTGACCAGCATATCTTTGGACTGTGGGAGGAAATCGGAGCAAATCCACGCAGACACGAGGAGAATGTGCAAACTCCACACAGCTAGGGACCCAAGCCAGGAATTGAACCCAGGACCCTGGAGCTATGAAGCAGCAGTGCTAACCACTGTGCTACCATGCCACCCACAGTTTGTGATAACCAAAAGCATTTAGCAACATACACAGAATTTCCATCCATATTCGTTTTGAAATGAGTGATCTTTGGAATTCTTCAATAGGAAATTCTCTGAAAACAATGACAATTTCTGCCAACTACCTATCCTAAATCTATTTTCTGTTCCTTCTTCCACATTGTGTAAAATGTAAGGGCAATGCATTTCTCTACACCATATATAAAAAGAACTGCTAGACTGAGCCATGAGTGAAACAATCTGTAACACTTCAACATAACTGGTTATTTAATGGTTTCTAGTACTGATAACTGCACTGCTTGGCTCAATGCCTTATATTTACCTAATATAGAGCATCTAACAAAATCTATTGGAATTACAGGTAAACTGAGAAAGATATGCAGATGAAAGACATGAACCTTCTGATAACTCCAATCCCACCCAACCAACATCATTGCTATAAACTGGGAAACTCAGCTGCCTGAAGAGTATTGAGGCGGGTACAATTACAAAATTTGAAAGACATTTGGACGGGTACATGCTTAGGAAAGGTTTGGAGAGATATGAGCCAAACAGACAAATGGCACTAGTTGGGTTGGCAATAGTTGGGCCAAGAGGCCTGTTTCTGTCCTGTGTATCTCTATGACTATGAGTCACGAGATTTTACTGATAAGTTCACAGCGTTTATATTTCATAGAATCATAATATCCCTTCAGTGCAGAAGAAAGACATTTGGCCCATTGAATCTACATCAACAACAATCCCATCCAGGCCCCACCCCTGTTACCCCACAGATTTACTCTGCCAATCCCCTGACACTAAGGGGCAATTTACCATGGCAAATTGACCTAACCCGCACATCTTTGGACCTTTATAAACGATTCATAACTCAAGAGTGCAAAGCAGCCCAGTACAATGCAGCACTATTAAATATGGTGTGTGTGTGCTCTGTCCAAAGCAGGTGTTTGTCTCATTATCTCATGTTGCTTTAGACAGCTTTTTTTTGGTCATTTTTAATCAGTTTTACTTTGTCTTTTCTTCCACTCTCAGGAGTAGGATGAAGAGACAGGTCATAAGTCTATCTCGGACTGAATACTAATTGAATTCACGCCATTGGTATTATTCTGAAGCTCATGCTAGCCATCTAGCTAACTGGCCCCCACTATCAAATAATTTAACATAATTAGTAATACAGAGCCAGTGATCACTGTATATGTAACAGTAACTCATTTTTATAAGGTGCTGGCAGTAGGTAGAAAAGGGTAACACTGTTACATCCTGATCTGTGCCTCGGAGTGAAAATTGCTCACAGTCCTTGAAAATGTATACAAGTAATTAAGCAGGAGACTCCAGATTTCAGTTGGCAATCTATCAAGTCCAGGGGCTAGATTCAGAAACACATCTGCGATTTTTTTTGCATTCTAATGACTTTTTTTTAAACAACAATTATTTTAGTGCAACCTTGTTCTGAAAATCTATTTTTAATATTTTCTAGAGACCCAGAAACAGAATCAAAAAGACAAATAGAGTCAAACTTTCTCTTAGAATAAGAGCATATGTTGGGACAATTTCTGGCTCCTGATTCTACCCTCAGTTGAGGAGCCTGCAAGATCTTCCCGAGGCGGCCAATTAAGAGAATGCCTTTGAGTTTATCATCCAATTAAGTATAGTGGGCGGGTGGGTCCCTGTGCTACAGGCCCAATCAAGATGTGAGCTGCCGCCCTGGGAGAGGGGACAAAGGGGGCATCTCCATATCGAGGCACTCCCTCAAGAGGATAGAATTCAATTCTGCTCAGTTTCCCCTCTGTGTGGCCCACTAACAGCAGCGGTTCCCATGCGAGGAGATTAAATCAGTGAGTCTCACGGGCACCCCAGGTAAGCCACAAGTAAGGTGGAACTTGGCCCACAGCATTGGTTCATTCCACGACCAGAGGATCCTGCTGCAGACCCAATTAACCAGAAAAAGAGTTCTTTTGTTCTGCAATAACACAAACGCAGAATACTGCAGATGGGAAATTAAATCAAAAATGCTGTCAAGTACTTAGCGCGGTCAGGCAGCATCTGTGTAGGGAGAGAAATGCTAACTTTTTCTTTATTGATGCCACTGGACCTGCGGAGTATTTGCTGCACTTTCTGTTTTTATGTCATTATGCAAATTAGCTATGTACCACTGCCAGGGGCTAGCATCTGTCGGTGCTAACCCACTCCAGGAAGATCACTCAAAGGCTGTCAGACCTGCTGAGATTTTCCAGCACGTTCTGTTTTTGTTTCAGATTCCAGCATCCGCAGAATTTTGCCTTTACCAGGCTGAACATTTATTCCTTTGAAAATTTCAGCCACCCTTGCATTGAAGCCCATTGAAGGAGGTGGGGAAATTCTACTCGTGATGTCCATTTGCAATAATTAACAAAAGCTTGGCCTTTGTAATGTGCCTCATTAATAAGCACCCCTCAGATACATTTATTTAATTAACATATGTTACTTAAAGCAAAACATGTCTCAAATTTATTTTTTCCCACCCGCTTCAACCCAATTTTTGGGCATCATGAGCAGACTTCAAGATGGGACTGGGAAGATTTTCAGAGAAATGCAGATTGGGTCAGTGTCCAATGTGTTCCTGCCTCCAGGCAATCTTCATGTAGCTGGGTTAACACCAGCAGAGCACACTTGCCTGGCAGTGGGCCTGTAGATTGTCCTGATGGCATCCACAATCATTCAAACTGAGGGTCAAGCCATAGGAGTGGCTAAGCAGCTCTGGCACTGTTTTTTTTTTTAAATTTCACTCTCATCTTCAGAGTGTGCCTCAAGATGGAGATGGCTTTGCATTTCACCTCAAAACAGTGACAGCATCAATCTCAGGTTGATGACTCTGCAGACTTAACTGGTTGGGAACCAAGAGATATGCTCTTAACTAATTAACTCCTGGAAGATATTGAAAGCAGGCACCCTGTCAGTCAGAACTGGATTGGGACCAGCAAACTGTTTAAACTTGCAATCAAAATTTAAAGAGCAGAATGTTTCATTCATTTTGGAAGCAAAATTATTGAACCAGTGATCCAAAAATCTGACAAGTTTTTGAGTTCAAGTTTGACCATTGCAGGTTCCATTGCTATGTCCTTTACAGCAACATAACATTTCATTGACCATAAACTCAACTGGAGTAGCCATATAAATACTATGGCTACAAGAGCAGGTCAGAGGCTAGGAATCCTATGGTGAATAATTCACCTCCTGATTCCCCAAAACCTGTTCATTATCTAAAAGGCACAAGTTGGGAATGCGGCAGAATATTCTCCATTAACTTGGACAAATGCACTTCCAACAACACTCAAGAGGCTTGACACCATCCAGGACATTAACTGGCAACGCATCCACCAATGATGCACAATAGCAACAGGGTGTACCATCTCCAAAATGCACTACAGGAATTTACCATTCTTTCTTAAAAAAGATATTCCCAAACCCATGACCATTCCTATCTTGAAGGACAAGGCCAGCTGATACATAGAAACATCCACCACCTGGAAATTCCCTTCCAAGTGACTCAACATTCTGACTTTGAAAATACATTTGTTTAAAGTTTATTTATTCGCGTCATAAGTAGGCTTGCATTAACACTATAATGAAGTTAGTGTGAAAATTCCCACTGGCACCTGTTTGGTACACAGGGAGAATTTAGCATGGCTAATCCACCTAACCAGCATGTCTTTCAGACTGTGGGAGGAAACCAAAGCACCCAGAAGAAACACACAGATACAGGGAGAAAATGCAGACTCTGCACAGATAGTGACCCAAGCTGGGAATCGAACTCAGGTTTCTGGCGCTGTGAGGCAACCATTATGCCAACATGTCACCCCCTTCACTGTCACTAGGTCAAAATCCTGGAACTCCCTTCATAACAGATATACCAATACCTCATGGACTCCAGCAGGTCAAGAAGGCCGATCATCACCACCTTGTTACAAACAATAGAGCAATTAATGCTGGCTTATTTAGTGAAGCTTACATCTCATGCACAAAATTAAAAAAAAACAACATACAAAATAGAAGCAGGCATAGATCTTTTGGTCCCTCAGGCCTGCTCCACCATTCATAGCTGATGTGATTGTGGCCTTAGCTCCACTTTCTTCTGTAAATCATAACCCTTGATTCCCTCGTAGATCAAGAATCTGTCTAATTCAGTATTCTCAATATCCCAACTTCCATTGATTTCTGAGGAACAGAATTCCAAAGATTAAGTTTTTGAGAAGAAATTCTGTCTTCAACAGGAGATCACTTAATTAGAAACTGTGGACAGAATTTTCTGGTCTATCCATGGCATGCTTTCCAGCGATGGAAGTGGCTTACGATTGGCCACCAGCAGGATCTTCCAGTCCCACTGATGGCTATGATGCAGATGAAAGGGTTGCTTTTGGCAGGACTGGAAGATCATGCAAAGCAAGAAGAATTGGAAAATCCTGCTATGTCCCCAAAGTCAAAGATCCCCCATGAGTGATAACGTCTTTTCAGCACTTATCCTACCAAGGCTTGTCAGAATTTTTTATATTCCAAAATGGCCATCTCATTCTCCTAAACTCTAATGAGCATCAGCCCAACTCGTTCAATCTTTCCTCATAAAACAACCCAAGGAATCAGCTGAATGAATATGTTGTGAACTGGGTCTAAAGCACGTATATCCTCGTTTAAATATGGAGACCAAAACTGTACACCATACTTGAAGTATGGCCTTATCAATTCCCCATACAGTTGTAGCAAGACAAAACTGCTGACCTGACTTATTTGTTCTACATCAACCAGATTGACTTAATCCTATCTTCTAAAATGACTCAATTGTATCAAATTGCTGCCATTTTGAAGAATCATCTTCTCAAAGAATCAACCTTCTCAAAAGCAATGAGGGTTGGGTGATAAATGTCAGTGATGCCACAACCTGAAGATTAGCTTTTTTTCTTAAAAGATCAGTGCTAATACAAAAGGCTTCTAAAAAGATGAATTTTGTTAAATTATTTTCAGTCATCTTTCTTCATAGAGCCAAAGGGTAGGCCTCTTCTGGAAACTCTGAATTTGCAAGTCAGGTACAAATAACTGTGCCCATGTCACAGACTTGGAAGCCTCTGGTGTCATTTGCATTGGGAATCCTTTCCTACATTTTGATTAAAGCTACAGAATAGGAGCAGGCTTGACTGGAGAACACAAAGTACAATAAGGTGGCAGCTCTCAAGGAGCTGCAATATAGCCCAGAAAGTAAAAGTTGAGATGACTCCAGAAAAGTGAACCGATTGACAAAGTAGAAACATGTGAGCAGGAACATTCCCTTTTGATGCCGTAACCTGAAGGTACTGTGAAATAAGAAGGATGCCAATAAAGAAGCAGCGAAGAGACATCAAAAGTGCTCTACAAATGCAGGTTGTTGTTGAAGCCAAGAAACGAGGAGAAAATTCAGTTGATTCAGAGATGCCACATTCTTTTGACAACCATCTACCCTATACTTCAAATGCTGCACAATCAAGGCATTATAGTCACCCTCTGAATAATAGACAAGAATATGCACAGTGGTTAGCACTGCTGCCTCACAGCACCAGGGCCCAAAGTTAAATTCCAGTCTCAGGGACTGTATGTGAAGTTTGCATATTCTCCCGTGTCAGTATGGGTTTCCTCAGGGTGCTCAGGTTTCCTCCCACACTCCAGAATGGTGTGGGTTAGATGGATTGGCTGTGCTAAATTGCCCCTTAATCAGGGGATTAACAGGGTAAATTTATGGGGTTAGGGATTGGGTGGGATTGCCATCGGTGCAGGTCAAAGTGCTGAATGGCCTCCTTCTGCATTCTATAATCACGTTTTAGTGAGCAGATAAAACCTTAGTATTCAGTGAATGCAAATTGTTTCTGTTCAAGGTAATATGAATCCTTGACATAACCTTTGAAATTGGTACTTTATAAATATCCCTTTAAAAATCAGCTGTGTATGGTCAGTTTTTCTAATGGTGACCAAATATTGATTAAGGCTTGCCTGGTATCTTCCAGGTTGCTGCAAAGTGACACAGTGGCAGCTTAATAGGAACACTGTCCACCATGTACAAGACTTTGCACTAAACCTAACCCTGCCATCCAATGAAACCACTGTCCTCTCCTTCTTAAGTAGAAATAAAGAAGCTTCTTTTAAGAGTGCTGCTTAGTACTTCGCTAATATTGGTGTGTAGTTTGCTTGATGTGGCAGGCGTGTCCTGTTGTGGCTTAGAAGGAGCCACTGACACAAAAGCTTCATGCAGTGTTACCCTTTACTTCTACCAGAAGAGCTGTACATGATCAAGTTATTGTCTGCAGGATGTTGTGCAGCAGATGGCAAACTTTGCGACAGCCTGCCTTGTGAAGTAGAGGCGGCAAAGACAGATGTCCTCTGACAAGTCCAAGTATCTATGGAGAGACTTATAAACATGGATTCTGGAGTAGTAACAAACGTGGCCAAAACACCTCAGGTGTCATTGCACTTGCATCTGTTGGTTCCGCACAAAACCCCTCTTTATTTCAATTATGAAAAACGTTTGGGCTCCCCAAAGAAACACAAATCATCATCCATTTATGTGGTGTGATTTCCATGACAGCTGCAACCGAAAATAATGAAGCAAAGTATGACAAAGTACAAAAATTGAAGACAACCCAGAAACATCAATTATTACGTAGAGCAAAAGATAGCAGGGCATACATGGTCACGTGAAATTAAACCCCAAAATGTATTTTACATTGCATCTGGCATCCTACTTAACACAGCTTGCAGGATTTCCTGCATCAATGAGGTTCACACTGCAGAAGTGAAGGGAGCATTGATCATTGGATCTTAATATTATAAGACTGCTTGAAGTAACTTACAAATAAGATCATATGTCTTACCACCAAAAGCCAGCATGGTTTTATTCTAATGTTATTCTAAAAAAAAATTCTTCTGGCCTTCAAGATATTAACATATGTTCCACACACTTGCTGAGAGATGGGTTAAAAGGCCACAGTCCTGCCAACCACAAATCACACTATGAACAAGTCATGAAGAAGGAGGAACTTAGGCTGGCTGTCCTTTTTAGTTTCCTTCCTTCTCTCCCTCTGGGGAAGTTTATCTCTGCCTTTGAATAGTCTACCCTGGATTTGTCTATCATTGAGAAACTAGAGGTGCAATTTTATCCCACCCATCTGGAAGCAGGAAGAACAGGAATGAGCTCCCATCTTGCTCCACTCCAGATTTGCTTTCCATTGACTTAAACAAAAATTAAAATTGAGAGATGCGCAAGACAGGGGCATCATTGAACCCTATCAGCTATCCACTGGGTTTAAAATTACGCCCCAAGAGCTGGAGGTTGTGAAGAGTAAATTTAATCCAACTTACTTGGCAGAAAATTAACATGATCAGACCAGCCTTTTACACCCCATCTAAATTTTACTTTGAAGGCAGCTGACCTGGTTATGTCAATATCCTGATGGGTGGATTAGGTCAAAATTGCCCCCATGTTAGATCACGGATTGATCGGGCAGGCAGCCAGGAGAGGGATTTGGAGGCACATCATACATGAGGCCGCCCAATGGTAACGTTCAAACAGACAAGACTAAGATCAGGAACTCATGTGGGGAATTGTGGGCACCAATCCAAATCCCACAATTTCCCCTCTATAATCAGATTTTCTCATCATCGTCAGCTACTCTGATAAACATAAGTTGTGTCTCAATGGGGCTCATACCCTGAGAGCACTCTTCAGGAAACAAGACTCCAATTAAAATCCTGAAATGAATTTTTGGCAGTTGTGCCACACTTGCCTCAGATAATTAGCCCATGTGCATCATTTTGCATGAACGAGGACATATTTTCAGAGGTTCTTCTGTGTGCATCACTGACTGTAACTATAACTATAGAAGGAAAAAGACAAAAAAGCCAAAATAATTATTTTAAGGGGCTAGGGTGGTAAGGTTTTATTCTGCCGTTTGCCACTAAAATGTAGATTGCATTTTAGCAAAGGCTGATTAGAAGAAAATGTCCTCTTGTCTGTAACATTTACAAGCATCCTATATAATATAATATCTATATAATAGCAGTCACATTCTCACTTTACAGTGGCAGAAACCGAGAGAGCACAAAGTCACCTCTAGTTCTCACTTAGAGAAACCAAAGGATGGCTTATGTCAGACATTGGAGAACATCTGCCGATGCTTTGTGGGGAGAGACATTATCAACAAAAAATCAGGAGGAGATTTGTTTTGCTTTTGTCCTGACCAGGGGGTAACTGATGCTGACATTAACTGATTGAAAATCACGTATGTTCCATTTCCAAGCTCAAAGATCACGAAACCTGAAGGAAGTACTTCTTGAAGGACACGTCAACATATGTCTTGACCTTGACCCTCACTAGCTTTGTATTACACATCCATGCTTTGCTGACAGACAAAGGTTGCTTTATATTTCACCCACAGTCTCTGAGGAGGGTGATCTGTAGCTGACACATTGGAATTACAGAAACATAAAAAATAGGAATAGGCTATGTGGCCCCTCGAGACTATTTCATCATTTATGATCATGTTTGATCATCTAACTTAATAGCCTGATCCTGCCTTCCCCCCACCCCTTACCTTTTGTTCTCCTTTGCCACAAGTACTATACCTAACTACATCTTAAACATACAATGTTTTGATCTCAACTCCTTTATGTGGTAGCAAATTTTACAGGCTGACCGTTCTCTGGGAGAAGAAATTTCTCTTCATCTCAGTCCTGCCACATGTCCTCCAACTATGACCCCTGGTTCTAGACACCCTCACCATTGGGAACATCCTTTCTTGTATTTGCCCTGTTTATTTTGTCTATAATTTTATAGCTTTCTGTAAGATCCCCTTATTTTTCATGAAGGCTTGCCATCTCAACTTTGTGTCTTGTCTGAGGTGTGATGATTCTCAAGTAAATCACCACTAGCCAGCTCTTCCCCTCAAAGGGGAGAACCACCTATGGTCCTTTGGGACTATGGTGACTACTTTATTTACTTCTAAACTCCAGCAAACATAATCCTAACCGACTCTCTCTCCTTATATGTCAGTCCTGCCGTCCCAAGAATCAGTCTGGTAAACCTTCTCTGCAGTGTATAGCAAGAACATCCTTCCTCAGATGAGGAGACCAACACTGCACACAATATTGGTATGGCCTCACCAAGGCCCTCTATAGCTGCAACAAGACATTGTTGATTCTCTACTCGAATCCTCTTGCAACAACTATTTGCCTTCTGAACCTTCTTCTGCACCTTACCTTCAACAATTGGTGTATAAGATCCAGGTCTCATTGCACCCTCCCCTCTCTTAATTTATAGTGACATAATAATCTGTCTTCCTTTTTGATACCGAAGTGGATAACATCACATTTATCTATATTGTACTGCATCTGCAATGCATTTAGCTTGTCCAAATCACACTGGACCATCTCTGCATCCTCCTCACAGATCACCCTCCCATCCAACTTTGTGTCATCATCCAATTTGGAAATATTACATTTAATTCCCTCATCTAAATTGTTTACATATATTGTGAATAGCTGGGGTCCATGCACTGATTCCTGCGGTTCCCAACTAGTCACTGCCTACTATTTTGAAAAAGATAATTAATTCCTACTCTTTGTTTCCTTTCTGCCAATCAGTTTTCTATCCATCTCAATACACTACTCCCAATGCTGTGCACTTTAATTTTACATGCTAATCTTTTCTTTGGGACTTTGTTGAAAGCCTTCGGAAATTAAAAGTAACTGCATCCAATGATTTCCTCTCAGCAACTATACTAGTCACAAAAAAATTCCAGGAGATTTGTCAAGCATGAATTCTCTTTCATTCATCCATACTTACTCAGTCTGATTCTATCACTATTTACCAAGAGCTTTGCTATAACATCTTTCATAATGGACTAGTCTGTCTCACTAGTCTATAATTCCCTGTTCTCTCTCCACTTTCCTTTTTAAATAGTGGAATTACATGAGCTACCTTCTAATTTATTGGCTGTGTTCCAGAGACTATAAATTCTTGGAAGGAGACTACCAATATATTTACTATTTCTAGGGCCTCTTCCTTAAGTATTCTAGGGTGTAGATTATCAGGCCCTAGGGATTTATTGGCCTTCAATCCCATCAATTTCCCCAGCATCCACTAATCCTGATTTCCTTCAGTTCCTCTCACTAAACTGTTCTCTGACATTACTTCTGTCCTCTTTGTGAAGACAGAATCAAAATAGGTATTTAGTTGGTCAATTGTTTCTCATTGTAAATTCCTCGGTTTCTGACTGTAAGGGTATGTTATTTCTGACTCTAATTCATCTTCAATTACTTTTCCTTCATGTACCTATAGAAACTTTACTGTCAGTTTTCACATTCCTCGCAAGCTTACTCTCATACTCTATTTTCCCATTCTTAAATCATTCCCTTGGTCTTTCTTTGCTGAATTCTAAACTGCTCTCAATCCTCAGATCTGTTGTTTCTTTCAAGTCCATTTGTATTCCATTTTCTTGGATCTAATATTATTTCTAATTTCACTTGTAAGCAATGATTTGACGATCTTTCCCATTTTATTTTTGTAAACAATTGTTGCAGTTCATCCAAGCACTCTTTGAATGTTTGCCATTGCCTACCTACCATTATCCCTTTCAGTAACATTTCCCAAACCATCATGTATATGATCATAATATCATCGTAGTCTCCTTTATTAAGATTCAGAATCAACTAGGCCACTCTCCATCTCATTAGCCCAAAGGGGTCTTGCACAATTAGATTGCCAATTATTCCTTTCTCATTTGACAATACCCAGTCCAGGGATAGCCTGTTCTCTGTTATTTCCTTATGTATTGTCCAGAAAACAATCGTGTATTAACTCTAGGAATTCTTCTTCTATGGTATCATGCTATTGTGACTAATTTGATTTGCTTAGTCTATATGCAGATTAATTACAGATGCTCTTTTATCACATGCATCTCTAATTTCCTGGTTAATGCTATTCTCAACATTACACATTGCATTTTGGGGTGTGTATACACCTTCCACTAATTTTTTTTTGCCCTTTGGTGTTTCTCAACTCTAGCCATGTAGATTCCACATCGTCAGAGCTAATATACTGCTGGCTGACAGATCTCTGCAAATTTCCAATTGATTATCAAACATTTTGAAAACGGAGATTTTTATTGCTGAACTGCAGACTTGTTCTGAAGCAGGAGAAAACTCAAACCAGTGCAAGATGGTTTTCTTGAGAAGGGGCTCAACATCACTTGGTCTTAGTACATTCAGATGCCCTGGGAAGAGTTCTCTTCCACACTACCTGCAGGTGATCCTACACAATCAGGTAGTAAAGGCAAAAACCTATCATTTGAGTTTGAATATTTCATTGTTACCTCTTTTGAGCTGCAGACATCATTGCTCATTAATATCACTAACTGCCAGCACGTGATTGATTCATTCAGATAGACCAGCAAGCTTGTTTCAAGGAAAGGGATTTTTTTTTAAGTGCTTAGTTTGAAAATATGTCTGTGGCATAATTTTCTTTTGTTTTAGGCCTATTGACAACTCAGGACTGCATCAACACAAATTCTGAAACCATCTGAGTTTGGTAAATGTGTGCACAATTCATCTTCTATAATGGCAAAATAGAATTTCTTACAATGCCTTCATACTTCAACCCAAATGACTAGCCTCATTGCATATGTACTTGTTTCCAAATGTTGTTACATTTTATGGTAATATAAATGCATACATTAAAATTTTTGATTCGTCTTTCGTCATAGAGGCTATTCGTTTTAGTTTAAAGGTGAGGTAACAAGTTATATGAAGGTTTTGTTACACAGAATGCGTAACATAAATAATGATCATCATTTTAAATACAGATTCAGACTTCGCATTCAGGACACCAGCAGTAGTTCTTTTTAGGAATTGGTGATGTAAAGACTGAAAGATAATGCACTGCATTTTTTAAAACTGTTGCTGGACATAGTCTCTTCCACCTGTTGCATCAGAAAAATGATACAAAAGTCTGAGGACACATACCAACCGACTGAAGAACAGCTTCTTCCCTGCTGCCATCAGACTTTTGAACGGATCTACCTCATTAAATTGACCTCTCTCTACACCCTGGCTATAATTGTAACATTACGTTCTGCACCCTCTTCTTTCCTTCTCCCCTATGTATTCTATGAATAGTATGCAATAAACAATATTTTTCACTGTATCCTGCAATGAAATGAAATCAAAAAATGACCAGTTAGCAACTTGGTCTATCACCTACTTTGAATGCTTCAAAATATGCTCACACGGTTATTACTGGCCTTGACAGTAATTGAATTTCTATTCAAAAAGTAGCAGTTTTAGACAAACCTCCGCAAAGTCTTGAGGGGAAACAAATGAGTGTGATTTATTTTCCTTGTTGCTTTCACATTGTACAAATTCATTATGAAAATTAATGCTGTAGGGTCACTGCGATTAATCTTTTCTATTTTTATTTCTATTGATGAGGACTTACCAAACTGAAGCCCCAGAGCTAATCAGTGCTAAAAAGAGCTCGTAAAGTCAGTGGTGCACCTCTGCCAAGATCAGTTTATCTTGCTAACAGGAGTGGATTTTTGTGACAGTTTGGAAAGGGATGCTTTGGAAAGAGTGATTAAAACACTCATAAGAAGATTGTACTGCCGTGGAAAGATCTTACCTTTTGGTAGCAGATCTGTGTTTGAATGAAGTGGAGAGATAAGGTATGAAAAAAGGTAAAAAAATAGATGTTGTGGGGGATGGGGAGGGGGACAATAGAAGTGGATTAATGGTTTCAGGAAAGGCCAGTGGGGAGGGAGGTCCTGAGCTGCTGTGGGGGGAGAGAGGCATCTAATGGCAGAAGGGGACTTCTGAAGGGGATGCCCTCTTCTCCTTACCTCACTGCCACTGTCATTAGAATTTTTTTCCCAGCAGTGGAACCCTGTCATAAGTTATTTCGTGTAGTTACAACATTTTATTTGACAAGGGTGAAGGAGAAACTCCAACTTGTTTTCTAATTTTTGTTTCTTATTTTATTGCATGGCATAGACTAAAGGATTTTACCAAGTTGTCGTTAGTGCAGATTGAAATGAAAATACATTCTATCAGGTTTTGATAGAGCACAAAGATTCATTTTTATATAGAAGTTCAGTCCTATTTACATTGACGAATGTACATTCCTGACTGTTTTAATGTATACATACACACACCCAACTGTTTTTGCCATATTTCACACAAGGATTCTCTGTATTGTTTATTGATAACAGCCTGTACCACAAGGATAACAGAAAGGAGGACTGTGACCCTATGAGAAACTTTGCTGAACAGAAACCTGACGTAGCTCTGTATTTGCAAATAGGACTAACTGAGCTTTAATAGGTAAAATTAGCTTGTAGGGTGGAAGAATACAAGCTTGATTCTCCCATCATATTACATTCTTAATGTGTATCATGTAAGGAATATAAGGAAATAAAACTAAAATCCAAAGGCCTCAATATAATATATTTAGATAAATCAATGGGAAATTCGCTGGATTAATCTCATGCACTGCCTTACAACTAGTTTCAATCCCAGTGGGAAGCTATGCTTTAAGATAGTACAGGTTGCAGCTAGGAAACAGTACTCCAAGGGCCAATACTGTGATTCATTCTCTCTTCATTCTTGCTGTCTCAATCAATCAATTTATTTCAACACTGCGGAATATCGGGAATTAGTTGTTCAGTCAACTGCAGAGTGCAGGCCTGGTCTGTATTTCACCCAAGTATAAATGCACCTTCCATTGCTCCTATCTCTTGCCACAACAACACAAAAGTGAATTTGTGATGGATTTACAGAGAAAAAGGATCATCATTTTGCAAAATAACAGATAGAATGAATAGACTGTGAGACACCCCAGTTCCTTACTTTATAAAACTCAAATAATATGTAAATTATTGAGGATTTAATAAATCAGGCACCACATGATCTATGGACTTTAATATAAAATACATAGTAAAGTTGATTTTTTATTTCATAAAATCCTATAGTGTAGGAGGCAGCCATTTGACCACTGACCATAATCCTACCCAGGCCCTATCTCTGTAACCCCATGCACTTATGCTTGCTAGTCTCTCTGACACAAAGGTGCAATTTAGCATGGCCAATCTACCTAACCCACACATCTTTGGAATTTCTGTTCTGTAAATTAAGAGGATCTGCAATTTGCAAACGTAACTATTTGGATACTGAAATGATCCAATCTATGCAATCCTTTCTACTATGCAATTCTTTTATTATTTATACTTTATTTTTATTTCAATGATTTTTTCTTATAACCATGCTATTGGGGGGCATGGTGGCATAGTGGTTAGCACTGCTGCCTCACAGCGCCAGGAATCCACATTCAATTCCTGGCTTGGTTGACTGTGAGTTTAACCTAAAGTTAAGTGGCATGCAAATGTAATTATTAGAACAATCCTGCACTAAAAGTACGATTGAGTAATTCTGGCCGTTCGAGACAGAGCTCCTATGTCCAGCCCTAATGAGACAAAACAAAACTGCACACTGACCTTTTTCTGACCAATCTTTCAATGAAAGATCATGCAGAACTCAGTCAGAGCATAGCTTCTGAGACAGAATCTGTGCAGAACCTACATCCCCTTTTTAGGGCAGTCAGTAAGAAAGTAGTTTAAAAGCTTCTTTGGAAAGCGAGAGAGAAAGAGAAAAGTCAAATGATTAAAGGTGTAGGGTGGTAATCGAGTGGTTAAGGGGGTAAAACGTATAAGATAAGAGCATAAGGTGGTGGGGAGCATAAGATAAGTGGATGAGGGGTAAGATGGGTAAGATAAGTGGGGCTAGCAGGTAGAGTGGTAGCTGGGTTAGTTAGCAGCTCTGCAGGGGTTTCCTCTGGATACTCCAGTTTCCTCTCTCACTCCAAAGATGTGCAGGTTAACTGGTTAGGTTAACTGGCTATCCTAAATTGCCCCTTATTGTCACAGGACTAGCATGGTAAAATATGTGAGGTTATGGGGACAGGGTGAGGTTATTGTAGGTGCAGGCTCACTGGGCCAAATGGCCTTCTTCTGCACGATGGTGATTCTATAATGGTAAGGTTGGGTCAAGTTGAATTGAGACTTGGGATTGAATTGAATTGGGAGCTGGGTTACAGAGGTAATCAAGGTTGCTTTGTGAGAGTCAGGAGTTTAGAGTGAAATACTCGGGGGGGTCAGGGTGGTGATGGGGGTGTTAGTGTATAATTACTAGGTTTTAGACCAGGATTTTCTGTCTAATATTTCCTGGGTAATTATCCAGGTAGGTCCCTTCTGTCAAACTTGGAGATTTCTTGAAGGGTTCTGGGAGCAGGGAAATTGCCCACCAGACATTCAAACTTCCCAGGCAATACGCTCTGAGCCAGTTCATTTGGACACACTGTAGGCCATATGTCCCCAAACATCCAAAGACTGGAGGTTCTAGTCCTTGCAGCTTGTGCTAATGCTGTTTTTTTCTCTCCATTATGAGTGCTTTCTAATTTTCATCAAATGCAATTTAAATGATAAAATTAGATCAGAGCATACTGTGTGCTTTTTGCATTAAAAGGTTTGTAATTTCCAACAATGTGAATTAAGCTGTGTAAAATCAACACTGCAAAGTCTGAGTTTAGTGCAAATGATGTGAATTATTAAATCAATTTTAATGAAAGAACTTCAAAGTGGTGAGGACAGAATGGTTTGCATTGCTATGTATAATTGGCAAATGGATTCACATTGGGGAATCCTCAATTCAAACTTACTTCATTTATTCTGGAGTAAAAGTGAAATTATTTTAAAGATACATATTATGGTTTCACCCGAAGTTGACAAAATCTTCATGTATCCATTTACAATCTCCCCTGACAGTAACTGCTACAATTCTTGTCTATAACAGTTCCATACTAGCCTGAGAAAGACAAGTCCAGACTGGGCCAGAATGTGACCTAATCTGTCATCATTTCAATCAGAATGACAAAGCAACGTACAAACCTATCACATCACTCTTCCATTGCACTGAAGTATAGATTCATACTTGGTACAAAAACATTCAATAATTAAAGTCATAACACAAATTACCTTTTATTATTGAAATTCCAGTGTGAAGTTCTGTATTAAATCTTTGGAGGCAGAAGTCCCTTCACCAAAATCCCTTTATTCACAAACTCTAACTACAGAGTGTTTGGAGTTTGCAGTCTATATCCGGGGGTTCCAGAAGAACTGACACTCCTGGTTAAGTACAAGGCAAAGACTCCTTGATTGGCCTATCAATTGGTTCCTTAATCAGGGAGTTCATACTCCAATAGGCCAACCTTAATGGCCTGATTGAAGTAATTACAAACCTGTTACCAGATCTCATTTTCTTTGAAGGAAAGTCTCCCCCTCTTCATTTTAACACCCGCCACCACCAACACCGCATCCCCAAGCTAATTCTTGGTAGTGCCACTGAAATTGCACTGGCCCACAATTTCAATTTAACATGACTTCTTCTCAAGTTCCAGGAGAATGGCTGAACCTCTCTCAGCTGATTGCTCCCCGCTGTTTTTTTCCTGATACCTCTCTCTTGAGTTTTGTTTCACAGATTTACTTGGCTCTTTCTCTCCCACACATTCCAGATAGACATTACTCCAGATTGCCCAGAGCCTGCTTTTCACCCTGCTGAAAGAGATATCAATGCAGCAAATGCCAACAAACCTTCAGCACTGTGGCGAACAGCAGACATTGCTTGAGGAACTAGAACGGATAAACCGATTCAAAGTATTTCTTACATTTCATTTCAGTTTTCAATAAGTTAAAAGTCAATTTCAATACATGGATTTAATATTACAGTCATTGGAAACACACAGAGCTCTGGTCCAGTCCCTTAAAATCCTGCGAGATATGACAGCGCATCTTCTGGAGAATTTCAAAATGAACAGAAGTTATCGGGTAAATTAAAATTCAGGTAAAATGCCTTAATCTGTTGAAAAGGTTTTAAGCATGTCACTGATATTGTTTGCCTGCATGTCATGGAGGAGATGTGTTCTGGAGCATGCCGCTGCATCTAAAATCTCCAGGCTAACATTCACCACAAAGACGTTGCATCAAAGGATAACAGTGCGTAAAAAAGCTAAAAACCCAAGTTAAAAATCAGAAAAGAAAAGACTGAGTAAAGGGACACTCCTGTTCAGATATATTCAGGGGGAATTAAGCACGACCAATGCAGCTAATCAGCACATCTTTCAGATTGTGGGATAAAATGGGAACAACTGGAGGAAACCCATGTAAATATGGGGAAGACATGCAGACTCTGCACAGACAGTGACCCAAGCTGGGAATTGAACTGGGGTCTCTGGTGGTGTGAGCCAGCAGTGCTAACCAGCTTACCCAACCATTTGACCAATAAACCCCTGCACCTTGTGCATGATAAAAGACAATGCTATTTGCATTTTAAGAAAATATGTTGCTCATTGAAAATAGAAATAGCCAAGTGGCAGCTAAGTGAAGATACACTAGTAGTGTATAAAAACTGGTAACTGGTGATACATTAGTACAGTGTATAAAAACTTGAAACTATATGGAGATACATTAGTAGGGTATAGAAAGCTGGAACTGATTGGAGATATATTAGTACAGTATAAAAACTGGTAACTGTCTGGTGATTGGAAACTATTTGGAGATACATTAGTACAGTGTATAGAAACCTGGAATTGATTAGAGATACGTTTGTGCAGTGTATAAAAACTGGTAACTGTGTGGATACATTAGTATAGTGTATAGAAACTGGTAACTGGAGATATATTAGTACATTGTATAAACACAGGAACCTACGTGAAGATAAATTAGTATATAAAAACTGCCAACTGTCTGGAGATACATTAGTACTGTGTATAAAAACTGCTAACTGTCTGGTGATGCATTAGTACAGTGTATAGAAACTGGTTACTAACTGGAGATATATCCGTACAGTATATAAAAACCTGGAACTGATTGAAGATACATTAGTATGTAAAAACTATGTGGTGATACATTATTCCAGTGTATAGAAACCTGGAACTGATTGGAAATACATGAGTACAGTATATAAAAAAAAACTTTTGGTGTTTGAATTTGAATTTGTAAAAGTGCCAAGAATAGCAATTATCAGCAGAAGCTGTTGCTGCTTTCTTCATATCGAGATGTGGTTAGTTTGAACCTACCTGATAATTTAATAATAAAACTTGCTAGAAATGATGGAAGTAGAACTCTGGAATTCATATTGTATTTATCTGATCAAATACCATTTAATGTTTGATGCATTCCAATAATATGTTTTGTTCTTTATTTGTTCCTTCATTGTTCAGAGCTGAGGGACTGATTTCTCTGTCATAACAAGCACCATTCCAAATAGGGTACCAAGGATGAATTGAACAAATCTCCCTCGCACAAAGACAACAGAACTGGACACCTCTTCACTAGGTGCATCTGCAACAAATGTTATGTTAAACCAAGCCTGAGCCAGCATTCCTCTGCCACAAGTTCCTGTTAACTACATCCATTTTAGCAGACTGTGCATATTGTTATTGATGTTAATATTGCAAAACAAGAACACAATAACATACGAACTAAGAGCAGGAGTAGGCAATTCAGCCCATTGAGTCTGATCTGCCATTCAGTGCTGTCATAGCTGATCTCATCTCAGCTTCAACTCTATTTGCCTGCCCATCCTTCATACCCTTCAATCGATTAAAATTCTGTCCATCTTCTTAAATTTACACAATGTTCTGGCATCCTCTATATGCTGCAGAAGTGAATTTCACTGATTTATAACCCTTTGAAAGCAGTAGTTTCTGTTCATCTCTATTTTAAATGTGGCCCCTTTCCCTCAAAGTGTGACCTTTTGTTCTAGATAGCCCCACAAGAGGAAGCATCCACTCTATGTCTACTCTATCAATACCTTTTATGAACTTCTATTCCTCAATTAGACCTCCTCGCATTCTTTAAACACTGGAGAGTAGAAGCCAAAGCTGCTAAATCATAAGACAAATCCCATACCTCTGGAATCAACCTAGTGAACCTCCTCTGAATTGCCTCTAATTATGCCACCACGTCCTTTCTCAAATATGGGGACTTAAACTGTACATAGTACTCCAGGTGCAGTCTCACCAATGCTTTGTATAGTTTCAGCAACTCTTCCCTCCTTTAATACTCAATTTCTTTAGCTATAATTGCCAATATTTGTTTTCCTTCTTGCCTGATGTACCTACATACTAGTTTTCTGTGACTCACTCTGCACCAAAGCTTCTCTCCATTTAGATAACAAGTTGCCTTTTCATTTTTCTGACCAATATGTGTAACCTCAAACTTATCCAAGCTAAATTCCATCTGCCATATTTTGGCCCACTCATCTAACCGATCTGTATCCATTTGTAAATTTCTTATTCCTTATTATGCCACCTATTTTAGTGTCATCTGCAAATTTAGCTTTGTTGTTGATCCAGAAGGAACTCTTCCTGTGTAGACTATAAAAATATAACAAAACTTACAAATCAAAGAGAAGATTTAATAAAGAAACTTCATTACTCCAAACTTTAGGCCTCATCCTGGGCCACTCCAAGTTCCCCACAATTCCCAACATGTTCTCATTTATAGCCAGCTGATCATCACATCATTCTGTCATTGGTTACATGATTTAGTGGTTCAGCTGACCTTTATAGCTTGTCACCATTGATCATATTACAACAGATCCATGTTATCAATGGTTACATTCTAACAATGGTACCTTCTATCCCTGTATAAAAATCATTAACATAGAGTGCGCATTGTTGGGGGCCAAGGACTGAATGCTGTAGCACCCTATTAGTTACAGCTTGCCAACCAGAAAAGTTATCTATTTATCCTGACTCTCTGTCTTCTGTTGATTAGCTAGTCTTCCATCCAAACTAATAGATTACCCCAGCCTCATGTAACCTTACCTTGTGTGTTAAAATAAAATCAAACTAGACCACTTTATTGCCTATTGAAAGTGTGTTTATTCTAGATTCAGCAACAAAAAGAATGATCCCAAACTTGTGTTAAAGATCTAACACAGATCTTTGGGAAGATTTGCTGTAGTGATGCCAAAACTGAGGTGTGACATCTTTTTGCATCTTTTGGATGAGTGGCTTGCATGGACTGAACTCAACTGGATTGAATTGAGGGTGTCCCAGCCTGCTGGTGGGGAGTCATAACTCCCCCAATACACACTACAACACCCATTCATCCTATTCAAGATAGGAACTGGAGCTGACACACATATACAGGTTGAAAGTTACGATAGTTTATGTGGATACATCCTAGTGTTTAGCTGCTTCAGTAACCGTTGCAATATTAAACCATTCCTGAAATTAATGAGTTGTGAAATCCTCAAGTCAAAGTAAATATCAAATTCTCCATTGTATAAAGCATTGGTTATTAGTAGCATCATACCCAAAATGCTGGAGGAGAGATTAGTGAAAAAATTAGTTACCTTACCCAAAAAAAACAAACTATTCACATGTAAAAAAGATCAAAGCAAAGTGCCACAAATATAAGATAATCAGTAATAAACCCCGCTCAGGTATTAGGATGAAATATCTTTACCTAGTGTAATTAGAATGTAAATGTTGTTTGCATGAACTGTGGTAAAGCGTTTGAGAATGTCCCCCATGACCTGCTGGTAAAAGTAAAGTCTCATGGGATCAAGGATGTGCTGGCTGCAAATGACACAAATTGTGGACTTATTGCCGAAATGAGAGAATTTTATAAAAGCTTTTCATTGCAAAATTGCTTTTTCCTTAGCAATGCCTCAGGTAATCGGAGTTGACTTGCCATTCTTCAAACTGTTGTGATAATTGAAACTTGGCATTCTTGCATTTGTCCTGATGAGCTCCAGATGGGAAGCTTGGGAAACATGTTTCCCTTTGCAAAGTTATTCAAATTCTGTACTATCATGAAATTTGGAAGTGAAATGGACAGTATAGGGGATGGTGATAAGCTTCAAGGGGACATGGACAGGCTGGTGTAATTGGGAACCACTTGTTAAATGAAAAAGGAGGATGCATTTTGGTAGGACAAGTGAGGAGAGTCAATTACCAAAATCTTGTTCCATTTACAGCGATGGGATTTTACGGTCCTGCCGATGACACATCCCCACTATGGGTTTCCCTGCAGTGAGGGGTGTCTCAAAGGAAAATCCCATTGATAACGGTGGGACCGTAAAATCTTGTTGCCAGTGAGCAGCGCACCGACTCCCACCGCTGACAAAATGCCACGCAGTGGGAGAAAAATCCCACCCAGTATAAAATAAAGGGTGCAAGACTGACAAAGATGAAGGAACAGAGATACCTGCCAGAATATGTACGTAAATTGTTGAAGGTGGCAGGACAACTTGAGAAAGAAGTCAAAGATAGACATGAAGTAATTGGCTTTACAAATAAAGGCAGAGAGTACAAAAGCAAGGAAGTTCAAAAAAACTTTTACGAAACTGCTGGAATACTGTTTCCAGTGCAGGGCACTGACATGTTAAGGAGGATGTTAAAACATGGGATAGGGGATGGAAAAGATCAGTAGAATGTTTCCAGGAATGAGGGACAAATTATGTGGATAGATTGGAAAAGCTGGGATTGTTCTCCTTAAAACAGAAAAGATCGAAAGGAGATTTTAATTGTAATTTCCAGGACAGGTCTAAGCAAACTAAATAAGAAAAAATGTTTGTGTCAGTGGAAGGGTCAAGAGCAAGTGGGCACAGATTTAAAGTGTTTGGCAAAAAACCAAAAGGTGACATGAGGAAAAATGCAAGAGTGGTTAGAATTTGGAATGCATTACCTGGAAGTGTTTTCAAAAGGAAATTGGCCAAATACTTGAAGAAAAATAACATACAGGGCTGTGGGCAAAGAGCAGCAGAATGAGACTAGCAGGACTGCGCTTGCGAGAGCTGACACAGATTTGATGGGCAGATTGGTCTCCTTCCATTATGTAATGATTCTATTATTCGACGAGCATATTATCATTTTATCTTTTTGCAATTGCATACTAGTGGTTAGCAATTTTGAGATTGAATGAAAGAAATAACTTACATGAAAAATGTATTTTTTTTAAATGTCTGGGTACTCAAAGTCACTTTGCAGCAAATTAAATATTTTCAACACGTAGAAAGAAGTTTTTAAGTCTTTAAAGGAGAACACACAAAATTCAGGAAATAACTATGAATCACCATATGATCCACCTTCTTTGGCTTTCTCGAGTGTGGTCAGTGTGTGCAATGGGTAATCCCAAGTATCTAGTGGGAAGCAAATTTAGGTTGATTATAAGGCAATTGAGTGTTATTTTGACTGTGCATTCTCTCTTTCCCATCAGTGCCAGAATCACATTCTGTGTATGCAGGTTACAGAGGTGAGTGCATTCTGGTAAATAAGTCTTTGCAGACTAACACTGACCTGACACAAGCAGCATCACTGGTAATTCTGAACACTATCATAAGATAGTATTCAGAAATCGATCGATGTCTATCTTGAATAGTATGGTTGTGGTGAATCTGTGGAATTCATTGCCACAGAAAACTGTGAAGGCCAGGTCATTGAGTGTATTGAAGTGAGAGAGATAGGTAAAATCTTCATTGGTAAAGGAAATCAAAGCAAAAAAGGCAGGAGAATTGGGTTGAGAAACTTATCAGCATGAATGAATGGAGGATCAGGCTTGATGTGCTGAATGGTCTAATTCTGCTCCTATATCTTATGTTTGTGTGAACACACTCATTGACTGAGTTTCCACAGCCCTCTGGAATAGAGAATTCCAAAGAATCGCCATGCTCTTAGTGAAGAAATTCTTCCTCTTCTCAATCTCAAATGGCCTGCACTTTATTCTGAGCCTGTGTCCCCGTCTTCTAAACGTCCTCTCAGCACCAGAGACCCAGGTTCAATTCCCAGGCTCGGGTCATGCTCTGTGTGGAGTTTGCACATTCTCCACAAGTCTGTGTGAGTTTCCTCCAAGTGATCCAGTTACCTTCCGCATTCTAAAAGATGTGCTGGTTAGGTGCATTGGCAGGAACAGGTGCCGGAATGTGGCAGAAACATCCTATCCATATTTACCTGTCCATGTCCTGTAGACATTTTCTAATATTCAATGAGATCACCTTTCATTCTTCAAAATTCTTATAAGACAATCTTGCCATCTCAGAGGTTAGTCTGGCGAACATCTGTTGCATTGCCTCAATTGGCACATTTATCCTTCCTTAGATAAAAAGACCAATACTGCAGTCTCATTAAGCCTCTATACAATTGTAGCAAGATATCTTGACTCCTGTACTCAAACCTTCTTGCAATGGAGGCCAACATATCATTTGCCTTCCTAAGGGCTTACTGCATCCGCATGATAACTTTTAGTGACATGTGAACAAGGACACACAAGTCCCTTTGGATCTGAACACTTCTTAACCTCTTCATTTAAAAAATACTTTGCCTTTCTGTTTCTTTTCAGAGTGAATAACTTCACATTTTTCCATATAATATTCCAACTGCCATATTCTTGCCAATTCACTCAGCCTGTCGACATCTCCTTGAAGACTTCTTGTATCCTCCTCACAATTTACATTCCCATCTAGTTTTGTGTCTTCAGCAATTTTGGAAATATTACATTTGGTTCCTACACCCAAATCATTTATATAGATCGCAAGCAGTTGTGGTCCCAAGATGGACCTTCGCTGTAGCTCACTAGTAACATCCTATCATCCTGAGAATGACCAATTTATTCTCACGATTTGTTTTCTGTAATGTTAACCAATTCTCAATCGATAGCAATACATCACCTCCTATTCCCCATTTGCTCTGATTTTGTTGACTAACCTCCTTTGTGCAACCTTATTAAAAGCCTTCTGAAAATCCATGAACATCATTTTCACTGGTTCTCCTTTATCAATGCTACAGGTAGCATCCTCAAAAGATTCCAAATAGGTTTGTTAAGCATAACTTGTCTTTCAGTAATTCATGCTGACTCTGCCCAATCATTTTCTAAGCATCCAGTTATCACAATTTTCATAATAGATTCTAACATCTTCCAATTACTGACATCAAACTAACAGTTTAAAGTTAAAATTTATTTATTAATTACAAGTAGAGCTTATATTAATACTGCAATTAAGTTACTGTGAAATTCCCCTAGTCGCCACATTCTGGCACCTGTTCCTGCCAATGCACCTAACCAGCACATCTTTCAGAATGCGGAAGGTAACTGGATCACTTGGAGGAAACTCACACAGCCTTGTGGAGAATGTGCAAACTCCACACAGAGCGTGACCCGAGCCTGGGAATTGAACCTGGGTCTCTGGTGCTGAGAGGCAGCAGTGTTAATCACTGTGCCATCCCCAGCTCTGCTCTTCTCCATTTTCTTCCTCGCTCCATTCATTACTTTTCTTCTGCGGGAACTTTTCCAGAACCAATAGAATTTTGAAAGATAACTATTAATGCACCCACTATCTCCATAGCCACCTTCATCAACATTCTGGGGAGTAGCTCATCTGGTCCTGGGGATTTATCAATATTCAATACAATTTTTTTTTTAGAGTTCTACCTCTTTATTAATACTAATTTCTCCATTTTAAGAAGTGTCTTCATTCCCTAATATCTCTGGGAGATTTTCTGTACCTTTGTCTGTGAAGACAGATACAAAGTAATTGTTTAAGTTTTTGCTATTCTTCATTATGAATTCTTCAGTCTGCACCGTAAGGGACTGACATTTGGCCTTACTAATCCTTTCCTTTTGACCTAACTAAAGAAGCTTTTACAGTCTGCTATTATGTTTCTCATTAGCTTTTATTCATATTCTCTTTTCCTTTTCTTTATCTGTTTCTTGGTTTCCCCCCTTTGCTGGATTCTAAATTACTTCCAATTCTCAGCCTTCCCCCTTTTTTGGAAAGTTTATGAGTCATTTCGTTTTATCTAATGCAATCTAATGATTATCAGCGAACTGACTGTGCATATGCTGCTTGATAGCTTTGCTGATGATTGAGAATAGTCGTAGACTAATAGGCTGATAATTGGGCAGACTGTATTTGACCTGCTTTTTCTGGATGGGACAAACCTGGGTGATTGCCA
The DNA here is from genome assembly GCA_024679065.1 of Sphyrna mokarran. Taxonomy (NCBI): domain Eukaryota; kingdom Metazoa; phylum Chordata; class Chondrichthyes; order Carcharhiniformes; family Carcharhinidae; genus Sphyrna; species Sphyrna mokarran. The sequence continues at coordinate 109,361,591 of JAGIQG010000006.1, read as the reverse complement.
GTGTTGTCGCTGTGCTGGCATGGTTTCCCTAGGATTGCAGCATATCTGTAACACAAGTCTTCAATATTACAGAGGGGATGTTGCCTATGTTTGTTAACTGGAAAGCTTTCTTTCCACACCTTCTATGCATTTTTCTTCATTGCTGCATTATATGCAATTCCTTGCCAATGCTCTCTGATTGGTCAGGGAATTTGGAGATAAACCATTGATCAGTTGATTTTGGGAATGAGCAAATGGGATGCCTGCAAACTGGGGAGTTGGATTTGTAATCTGGAAGTGCTCCAGAGACTATGGTGATAAAATTCTGTCCACAGTCATGTTGTTATACTGGTTACCATGGCAGCCAATTCGTGCTCAGCAAGTTCATGATATGCAATTTGATAAAGACCAGACATATATTTTCGAAATGATGTTGGTTGACTGGTGAATATTGTCAAGTCGTGTTTAGTGTGTCCCAATTCATACATTATTCCCTTCACTCCTGTTCTCACTGACCTTTATCGGCTCCTGTTTAGGCAATGCATCCATTGTAAAATTCTCACATCGGCGTTCAAATCTCTCCATTGCCTTGTTCATCCATATCTCTGTAGTGTCCTCTGCCCCTCTGAGATATACACAACTCTTTAATTCTGCTCTTCTGAGCATCCCACTAACCACTGGTTACTTCAGTTCCCAATGCTGTAAGATCTGGAATTCCTGCCTGGAACCTCTTAACTCCTTTTCCTTCCTTTAAGATGTTCCTTAAAACCTACTTCTCTGACCAAGCTCTCAGACACACTAATATCTCATTCAGTGGTTCAGTGTCAAATTCTATTTGATGACACTTCCTTTGAAATGCCATTTGCAAATACAAGTTGTTGTGGATTTAGAATGATTCCATTAACTTGCACATGAATGGGTTTTGCACATTTTTTCATCTAATGGGGAGCTGGGATGTTATCATTTATTAGTGAATAATAATGTTGTATTTTAAACTTGTAGGCATGACATTTCTCAACCAGTTGAATTTGTACAGCAACCTGACAATCTGCTTGGTCATATTTCAGATGCTGGTCCACAAATTATTGGTTTTTTTTATATAACAGGATCAGGGATTTTCTACTTTTGGTATGATTAATGATATTATACACAGAAATATATGACAAATTACCCTTTAGACTATAAGAAATTTTTCAGGATGAAGGCTGCTTTATATTGTACTTCAGAATGATCTTGCATACGATTTGTTTCAACATATAATTTTATAAAAACTTAATTCTGCACAAGCTCTCTGGCATCCAAGATAGTGGCCTGATGCTTTCCTAATCCTTTTTAAAGCTAGGAGGAATGAACTTCTATGAGTTGAAACAAGTCTTGCTCTACCTCATTGCAACATAAAAACAGACAAAATGGTAACTGAAATTTTTAAGGTCATGGCTGGGACTTTATAACTGTGCAGGACACGGAAGCGGAAAATCTCGCCCGAGGTCAATGGACCTTTCCATGGTCTGTCCCTTGCCCACTCCAATTCCTGTGGTGGGTGGACGGTAAAATTTGACCCATATTTTTGATAAGCACACAGTTGTTTGTTTAAAATAAATAGTCAAATATTTTTTCGACTCCAGTTGCTGAAGGAATGAGGAAAACAAACAAATAGAAAGTGCAAATACAGCACACAGCTTCTTAGTCTGTGCCCGCATGCAATGAGACCCTGAACAACATTCAGGCTTGGGCTGACAACATGACATGTAACATTCATGCCACAAAATTCCAAGCAACAACTATTTACAAAAAAAGAGAGTTAAGTACTTCCCTTTGGCATTCAGTGGTGTGACCATTGCCGAGTGTCTCACAGTCAATACACTGAGGGTCAATATTGACCAAAAACTTAAATAAACCAGCAACATACTGCGGCTCCAAGAGCGGGCGAGAGGGTATGTATTCTCTGGCAAGTGACTAATCTCCTCATTCACCAAAACCTTTCACAATTTGCAAGGTACCTGGCAAGAATGTGATGGCATAGTTTCCAATTGGCTGGATGAGTGCAGTCCAAATGATATTTGAAAAACTCAACACCATCCAAGATAAAGCAGCCTACTTGAGCCAGCAACACTATACATCAATTTAAACATGCACTCCCTCCACACCAGTACACTGTGGTTGCAGCGTGTGTTCTGCCTCTACAATTTCTCATTAATGCTTGATTGATGAAACCACTCAAACCCTCAACCGCTACTCTCTAGATTTGACAACGGCTGCAGGTGCATAGGAACACCAATATCTCCAAGTTCCTTTCCAACTCAAACACCAGGCTGACTTGTGGACATATTGCTATTCTTTTATCATCACTGGGTCAAAATCCCGTGACCCCTGACCCAACTGCATGATAGGAGTACTGCATGACCACAGCAACTGAAGAATATGGTGCACTACCGTCTTCGCAATGATAATTAGGAATGAACCATAAATGCTGATATATGCAAAGATGCTTATGTTCCAAGAAGAGCTAGAACAACGTACATTATAGAAAATACATTAAACTGTCACTGAAGTTGCATATAGAAAAGGATTTTGAAAAATTGTGAACAAGCATTTCTGTTAGATTAATGTAAATGTCTGGTGATTTTAATTACAATAGAATATGCATGATAAAATAACATTCTTATGACTGGAATGCTTCATTAGTTTAGCATTCATTACAAACTTGTATTTGGCAAATGATCTGCAATGCATTACCTCTCTGTGAAGAAAGGCAGGCAATATATTGAGGTATTTCTCATGTAAAGGATTTGCTTTGCATTTCCAAAGAAAGCTAAGTCAAAGCACAGAGATCGATGAGTGCCTTCTCCATTCCTATATTGATTCACTTAAGGAAATGATGCAAGCTATTGCTGATCGTGAAAGATTTATATAAGTAGAACATTACAGTCAGCTTTATTACTTTGCTAATAAAAATTCAGCTGAACCTAAAGAGCACTCTTAATTTGCAGAAATAATTTCACGACTACTTTGTAGATCAATTGTCAATCAGAATACATATAAATTTTAGACTTACAAAATAATAATGTTTTTTTGTTAAGGACAGAACACAATTTCTGATCTCTTTGGCTCTGGAACATTCCTCAACATACAAGAGATTCTATTCATTCACTCATTAAATCAAAGGCCTCATTCTTGTGCAAAGGCATTCTGAACAGATCAACTGATTGATTTTTAGAATTAAATTGAAGAAACCCAAAGGTCAAAAATGTTTATTAATCAAGCATATAACTAATTGGATTTAATTCAAATTGTCCAGAATATTGCAACATTATTATCACAACAACTTTAGTCTCCCCTTGGAATGGATGACTTCATTGTTACAAAACTTACAATGCTATCTGGATAAAGCAGTGATACGGGGCATTGCACACCAATGTACACTGTGGTTCTGGGGTCTGGATGTCGTTCACATGTTCACTTTGTAATCTCAGGCCTGTTCTTGGAACATAAGGCCTGTTGTAGATGCGCCAAGTTTGGTGGCGTTTAAGAGGTTAATTGATAAGTATATGGAAGAGAAGGGAATGGTTTAGTTTGGAGGGGCATTTTATATTGGTCAGCGCAACATCGAAGGCCGAAGGGCCTGTTCTGTGCTGTAATGTTCTATGTTCTATAAGCATCTTTGAAAGGCCAAACAAATGCACACTATTACTGCAAAGGTAAAGTTTTTATTTCTTTTATAATTGTCACAAGGAGGCTTACATTAATATTACAATGGAGTAACTGTGAAAAATCCCTAGTCGCCACACTCCAGCACCTATTCGGATACACTGAAGGAGAATTTAGTTTGGCCAATGTATGTAACCAGCACGTCTTTTGGATTGTGTGGAGAAATTGGAGCACCTAGAGGAAACCAATGCGGACACAGGGAGAATGTGCAAGCTCCACACAGACAGTTACCTGAGGACAGATCTGAACCTGGTGTGTGAGGCAGCAGTATTAAACGTTGTGCCACTGTGCTGCCCACAGTGGATTGCCCTGAACCTGTCAAGAAATTCCTAATTTATGGTCTTTTTTATGGGTATCACAAATAGACTTGTATTGACACTGCAATGAAGTTACTGTGAAAAGCCCCTAGAATATAATGTATGGAAAAGATAGGAAAATCCATTTGGTCAATCGAGCCTTCCTCTCATTCTTGGTACCTCAATACCTTGTCGGGGACACTGAAGCAGGGTCATTTACATAACTTTTTTTATCCTTCTGTGACCAGTGGACAATGCAGGGACAATATTGAACATTATTGTTTATAATGCTGTCTAGTTTTATCCGTTTCTTTTGTTCTTTCTCACTGTTAAGTTCTTTTAAAGAAAGGAACATGTCAAAAGAAATGGGTTTTCAGTTGATAACACGAGAGAAATGCATTAGAAAAGGCAAACCTATTATCTTAGTGATAACGGGGAAAAGATTGAAGAATGGGAAAAAGTCGAATGGATAAGTAAGGCTTGGGGACTGCCTATTCATGATTTTATTGAGCATAAAAACCAGTTACTGTTTGAAGAGCATGAGTGTTAGGCTGCTGCGGAGCTGCGAAACATAGGCTGAAATCGCGATGGGAGGGACAGGTTGGTACATGGAGGCAATCATAATAACTATAGAGTAAGAGAAGCATTTGTACTCTGTATGGTTCAACAATAAGGTATTTATAAATTATATTAAATCATTTATTTTATTTAGCAGTTGCAAGGGCTGCTGATGAATCCTGAATGGGATACGCTTGGGGTCCGCCTCACTCGTTGCTGTCCAGTTTGAGAGTGGGCTTAAAAGAAGCTTTAAGCCCTCAGTTACATATGTGCGGCACACCATGCAAGTTTGAAAAATTATAGAATTCCTACAGTGCAGAAGGAGGTCATTCGGCCCATCGAGTCTACACCAACTACATCCCACCCAGACCCTATTCCCGTACCTCCATGTAGTTAACCTGCTAATCCCCTGATATGAGAGTTAGTTAAGCATGAACAATCAACCTAATCCACACTTCTTTGGAGTGTGGGAGGAATATCCGGAGCACCCACGCAGACACGGCAAGAATGTGCAAACTCTTTACAGACAGTGACCCGAGGCCAGCATTGAACCCGGGTCCCTGGTGCTGTGTGGCAGCAGTGCTGGCCACTGTGCCATAGTGCCTTTCTTGTATGCCCCTAAGTAGCCCAAATGAATTTGGTATCAATATTGGTCAGACGTCCTTTGAGTACATGGCATTGTTCCCTAAAGTTAGGCTTTACTGCACTATTTTATGTTCTCTGCGCTGCGCTAGTTCAGCTGCTTTCTGATGAGGCAGAGAGAAGGTTGCAGAAATTGGCTTCATCAATCCTGAATTGAGGGGCTGAGGCGAGAAAGCCGGGACTCTCATGTTGGAGTGCTATCAATGGTTCCTGCTGGAAAATGCATGCGCTTGGATGACAGGTGAAGACAGAAGCAAGCTCAGGCAAGTGTGACACCTGCCAGCATTCATTGTCCAGCCCCTCACATAATTAATAGCCATTTGGTTGAGGTACTGGAAAACTGCCAGGACCCAATGGAACCATACCTAGCAAGCAACTAAAGCCTTCTGGAGAGTTAAAAAAAAGTCACCATCAAGAAAAGATAGATTATCTATTATTAATAACACAATGTGTTATAATCCCAGGTCCACTGGCAACAAGCAATGCAATCTGGGCCATATTTTGAATTCTTTGGCCATTTTTTGCTATATTGCTGGAATTATTTAACTGTTTGACAACTGACAGGAATCATATCTGCACTTAATGAAAATTGATGCAATATTTAAAATTATTGTGGAATAAAGACCAATATATTCTATGTGTAGAATACTTCATTCTCAACTGGTAGACAGGAAACTCATTATGAACTTTGTCAATTGGAAAGTATCTATCTTGATATTCCTGGTTTAAAGAAAGAGATTCATTCCACATCATTGCATGTGTTATACTCTCTATTATGTAAATAGAATGGGTTATTTGCCATGATTAAATACCATTCCCATGTGCTTAAGCTATACTCCAGAAACTTCAGGAGAGGAATCTAGAGCAGAGTGAGTGTTGCACTGTCTGATGTGCTTTTGGGCAGAAAAGTTTGAGGGTAGGGGAATGAGCATAGTTGGAATTGAGAGAGAAGGAAAGAACTCTCAGGGGTGGGGGAGTGTGAAAGTTGAGTTTTGTTGAGGGGTGGAGTTGTGAACATTTTCGGGGATGAAGAAGCAGATGATAATTGCTGGACATGTGGGGATGTGCAGTGCCAGGGAGTCAGGGGAGGGAACATTATCAGGGAGGGAGTGAGGGGGTGAGCATTTATGAAAGTATAAAGGAGTGAGCATTGTTAGGGGGATGAGGGAGTGAGCATGGTTAGGAGCGAGGGAGTGAGCATTTTTGCGGTGTGTGAGAGAATGATCACTGATGGGGGTGTGAAAGAGATAAGCATGTTGGGGGGGGGTGAGAGGATGAGCATTGTTTAGGGGGGCTGTGAGGGAGTGAGCATTGCTGAGGAGGGCTGTGCGGGAATGAGCATTATTTGTGGGGAGTGAGGGAATGATCATTATTGGGGGTGTGAGGGAATGAGTATTCTTTAGGTATAAAGGAGTGAGCATTATTGGGGTATTGAGGGAGTGAGTGTTGTTGGGGTGTGAGGGAACAAGCATTATTGGGGCTGTGGGAGAGTGAGCATTGTTAAGGGGGTGAGGGAGTGAGCATTGTTGGGGTGTGAGGGAGTGAGTATTGTTGGGGACTGTGAGGAAGTGAGTATTGTTGGGGGTGTGAAGGGGTGTGCATTGGTAGTGGGGGGATGAGGGGGTGAGCATTGTTGGAATGGCTGTGAGGGAGTGAGCATCGTTTGGGGACTAATGGAATGAGCTTTGTTGGGGGTTGTGAGGGAGTGACAATTGTTGAGGGGGTGAAGAAGTGACAATTGTGGAGGGGGTGAGGAGTGAGCATTGCTGGGGTGTGAGGGAGTGAGTATTGTTAAGGGGGTAAGGGAGTGAGTATTGTTGGGGGCTGTGAGGAAGTGAGTATTGTTGGGGTGTGAGGGAATGATCATTGTTGGGGGTGTGAAGGGGTGTGCATTGATGGTGGGGGGGGATGAGGGGCTGAGCATTGTTGAGATGGCTTTGAGGGCATGAGCATCACTTAGGGGGTAATGGAGTGAGCATTGTTGAGGGATGTGAGGGAATGACAATTGTTGAGTGATTGAGGGAGTGACCATTGTTGGGATGTGAGGGAGTGAGTCTTGTTGAGTGGTGAGGGAGTGAGCATTGTTGAGGGGGTGAGAGAGTGAGCATTGTTGGTGTGCGAGGGAGTGAGTATTATTGAGGAATGAGGGAGTATTGATAAGAGAGTGAGGGAGTGAGCGTTGTTAGGGTGTGAGAGAGTGAATATTCCTGGGGTGTGAGGGAGTGAGTATTGTTGAAGGGTAAGCGTTGTTGGGGGTTGAGGGGTGAGCATTGTTGAGGATGTGAGGGAATGATCATTGTTGGAGGGTGTGAGGGAGTGAGCATCATTGGGGGAGGTGAGGGAGTGAATATCATTAGGTGGGTGAGGGAATGGGTATCATGGAGAGGGTATAACGGAGTGACCATAGATAGGGGGTGACGGAGTGAACATTGTTGGGAGGGATGAGGGAGTGAGCATTTTTGGGGGTGCCAGAGTGAGCATTGTTGCGGGATTGAGAGGGAGTGAGCATTGTGGAGAGGGTTAAAGGAGTGAGCATTGTGGAGAGGATGTGAAGGGGTGACAATTGTTGGGGGAGTAAAGGAGTGAGCATTGTTTTGGGGGTGTGAGGGGATGGAAAGGCAACAGTTTGAAATGCTAAGCTGACAGTTAAAGAGTGTACCTGCTCCACTGCTCACTGGATGATCTGGGCCAATCTTGTTGTGAGGAACGGGCAAGATATCTTCATTTTCCTGACTTATATTTACTTCTCAACCAATGTCACTGGAACAGATTATCTGCTCATTATCACACTGTTGTTTGTGGGAGTTGCTGAGCGCACAAGTTGCTATGTTTCCTATATTACAATAGTGACTACACTTGCAAATTACCTAATTGGCTGAAAAGCACTTTGAGACATCCAGTAGTCATGAAAAGCCCCTCTCTCACTCTTACCCGCTATAAAAATAGAATACTTTGTTGTGTTCAATGTACAAATCATACGAAATGTTGAAATAAACATTGCTGCAGATTATTATGCAAAGCAATTTATAGCTGCCAGTTAGCTTGAATTTGATAAGATCAATAGAATTAGTCAGCACATTGGCTTGTCACCTCATTGATATCCCTGCTGCTGGCTATAAGGTTTCTAAATTAAATGAGTTTGGATAGTTTAATAATTTAACGGTCACCATTACTGAGACTAGCTGTATATTCCAGATTTTATTGATTGAATTTAAATTCAATCAGCTGCTATGATAGGATTTGAACCCACGTCCCCAGAATATTAACCCAGGCCTTTGAATTATAAACCCAGTGACATTATATCATTGTCTCCCCCCGTTGGATAATTCAGTGTGTCCATTGCAAAGCCAGCCCCTAATTTGACATTACCATTATATCAGCAATGTCACTAAATTCTGATTGGATGTATCCCCTAAGTTCTACTTTATCAATTAAAGGAGTCATGGCATGACTTGTGGAAGTGATAGGTAAAGTATGAGATTCTCTTCTAATATATTAATTTAGAAATATTATTGGAGCTTAATGCTATTCCTGACAGTGCTTGATACTGTATGCTTAAAGTAAAATGTTCCAGTCTCCTTTGATGAGTGCAAAAATTCATAACTAAAATTAAATCTGCACTCTTTCTGTAAGTTTGTTCCTGTAACTCTCTCCCCATCTTTGCACCTTTGAAAATTTATTGTTTTCTCTGCCTCTGTCTCCTTGCAAGTCTCTCTTCTTTAAAATCCATTTTGATGTTGCTCTGGCTTATACATCTGTTCACAATCCTATGACATCATCACCAAAAGAAATCGACTTCATTTGCAAATCTGCTGAAGCTTTCAGACAATAAAAAGTTAGAATGTAATTTTCTAAATGTAGCCAAGAGTGTTAATAACTTTTGTCCAGATAACCTTGTTCAATAAACAGCTTCTGCTCCTTGATTAAATGATGAGACTGAATCAGCACAGGGGCATTCCATCATCTTGGACATTCCAAGCAAAAAACAAGCCAATGGTTAATTGGTACATGCCCCATCGTAATCTAAATTTGCAAAAACGTACTACATTCATCGAGATGGAGAAAGGAATGCTTATTCCAAAGATTTACTGAATTTCAATTTGATATTTTTGCAGAAACTCATCGAGTTTTGCTTTGTCTGTGGCATTCTGTACTTTGCATCAAAATCACGCTTTGGAGCTGCATCCATCACAGACAATAGCCACCATGACTCATTCAGTCAGCTTCAATGACTATTATTGACTGCAATGTTGGCAGCATGCAGACAAATACAGAGGCCAGTTCTGAAACATAATTTGAATAATTGCACATTTTGGATGATTGATATTTGGCTAAGTGATGGGAACGCTGCAGATAGTTAACAAAACTAACAAAATCTGATTGGTTGGCAAGGAGGAACTAATCCCACATTAGTTTTACATATTCTAAAAACCTAATTTAAATTCAAAGTAGAACTGAATGACTTCTTAAAAGGGACATCATGATATTATATGAAGTAAAAAGGGGCAGCACGGTGGCACAGTCATTAATATTGCTGCCTACAGCACCAGGGATCCCGGTTTGATTCCTGAATTGTCTATGCAGAGTTTACACGTTCTCCATGTATAGGTGTGGGTTGCCTCCAAAACATTAACCCAGGCCTTAGAATTACTAACCCAGTGACGTTACGAAGTTGTCTCCTCATTGCATAATTTAGTGGGCCCGTTGCAAAGCCTCCACAGTCTGAAAGACATGCTAGTTAGGTGCAATGGCCATGCTAAATTCTCCCTAGAAGTATCAGAACATGCACTGAAGTGTGGCGACTAGGGGATTTTCACATTAACTTCATTTCAGTGTTAACGTAAGCCTACTTATGACTAGTAATTTATAACTTTAAAATGAGAACTATCAACTATTGATCACAGCTCTATGTAGTTAAAACCTAATGATTCTTGTCTTTATTTACTTTGAGGGTTTCAGTAATCAGCTCACACTTCAAACACTGGCCCCCTTTGGCAACACTACTGTAGCTAGACATCATAGGTTAGTCAAAATTGTGTACTATGAAAATATGTCCATATTCTAAAATGGGTTCTGCAAGACCACATAGTTTAGGCATTTACTTAGTTGTCACCTCATTTTTCAAAGTTCTGCTCATTACTCCTAAGAATGACTTGCACGGGCAGCTTCAATAATCTTACATTTCACTATTACTTTTAATCGCTCTCTGTGCTCTGTCCCAACACAGAGTCTGCACAGTTAGATAATATAACGCACAATGAATGCTGGATACATTAGTCAGTAGTGTTGTCATTTATTTGTACATAAATCAGGTTAATAACACTTATTTTACAATACATTTATTCCGTTCCATTATGAAGCAATGCTGAATGTGCAAACAGGGAGTTGGAAAAGGCAAAAGGTAAATACTGCTGATGTTGGGAATCTGAAATAAGAACAGAAAACACTGGAACTGATGAAAGACCATTGGCCCGAAATCTCTTTCCATTGGCGCTGCCAGATCTGCTGAGTGTTTCCAGCATTTCCAGTTCAAAAAGCTAAGTGCAAGATACTAAAGTATTGTTACAAATATGATTGTCCAGAATATATAAAGGCAAACTACTATAGATGTTGTTCTGTAAATGTGTCAGAACAGAGCATTAATTTATTATGAGCAGCTTATGTGTTTTTATAGTTGTCATTCTGTTTGAAGTGGAATAGATTAGAAGATATTCCAAAAAGAAGATATTCCAAAATTTTAAAAAGTTATTATACAGATAAAGTTTTTTAAAGTTCAATCTTATGACCAGTATCCTCTTAAAATGTGCACCAACGTTAAGGACACTTTCTTAGTTGCTGTCTTTTGATGCTTTTGAATATTTTGTTTAAATATTGAGAGTTGTTTTTTTTTGCTCCCAAGTTGGATACATAGGGTGGGATTTTCCAGTCATGCTCACCCCAAGGTCGGAAAATACTGCCCAAGGTCAACAGACTTTTGCATGATCCGTGTCCAGCTCGCCATAAAACTGACCACTTGAAACTGTCAATCAAACTGTGAACTTACAGATCCCCACTGATACCTGGAATAAGCTGTCAAGCAGAAATAAAGTCTCTACTCATCGGCTTACCTCAACAATATTTATTGAAATCGCAAGCACTACTTTCTTTTCCAACTGCAGCGTGGTTAGTTTATCCAAAAAGTTAAAGGATAACTTACTGCAGCTTTATAGAACCTTAGTTAGGCCACACTTGGAATATAGTGTTCAATTCTGGTCGCCACACTACCAGAAGGATGTGGAGGCTTTGGAGAGGGTACAGAAAAGATTTACCAGGATGTTTTCTGGTATGGATGACATTAGCTATGAGGAGAGATTGGAGAAACTTGGTTTGCTCTCACTGCAGCGACAGAGGTTGAAGGGAGACCTGATAGAAGTCTACAAGATTATGAGAGGCATGGACAGAGTGGATAGTCAGAAGCTTTTTCCCAGCGTGGAAGAATCAATTACGAGGGGGCATAGGTTTAAGATGCAAGGTTTAAAAGATATGTACGTGGTAGATTTTTTTAAACAGAGTAATGGATGCCTGGAACTCGTTGCTAGGGGAGGTAGTGGAAGCAGATACGGTAGTGACTTTTAAGAGGCATCTTGACAAATACATAACATAGATGGGGATAGAGGATATGGTCCCTGGGAGGGTAGGGAGTTTTAGTTAAGTCGAGCAGTATGGAAAGTGCAGGCGTGGAAAGGCTAAGGGCCTGTTCCTGTGCTGTAATTTTCTTTGTTCTTTGATAAGGGATTTAAATGATTTGGCAGCTTGATAGTTTCACAGGCCTTATCCAATTTTTAGACACATTCATGTCTACTCTTAACCTTTCCCAAAAGGCATCTGACCTCTCTCAAAGGGCTATCTTACCTTGCTAAAAAGGTACCTCATCTCTCCAATAACTCCAGCAAATTCAGGCCATTTTTTAATTGGTGTTCAGAAATAAGGTGCCAAATCTTGCTTCTGTTTGAAAGCAGCTGCACTATAAAGTAAATTGCAGACGTGTGGAAAACGTCTCATCCCTGCCCACCCCCAGCCAGTGAAAATGGTGGGTTCCAGGTTTGGGGGAGGGACTTACGGGTTTATGGCAAATGTTTTCTAAGGTGTGGAGCCCACCTGGCTTGTGAAAATTTGATATGAGACTGAGAGAAGTTACTGTGGTGCTATGAGAGATTTGCATGTGGTATTTCATTTACTTTATAGAGCTAAGTCTGTCAAAACAAACCTCCCTTCACCTGTCTATCATTGTCATTCAAGTTTTAAATTGTGATGCTCAACAAATGAATTGAAATGAACAATAACAAGCTAACTCAAATATGCTAATTACTTCATTAAACTCTCAAAAATATGTTTCATTCGTTATGTTTAAGTGTATATTCAAAATTTATATGTATATCATTGAATATGTTTAAGTCACAGGTAGATAGATTTCTGATCAATAAGGGAATTAAGAGTTATGGGGAGCAGGCAGGTAAGTGGAACTGAACCATTTTCAGATCAGCCATGACCTTACTGAATGTCGGAGCAGGCTCGAGGGGCTAGATGGCCTACTCCTCTCTCTTATTTCTTATGTTCTTATATTCTTTTATATTTTACATAAATATTGTATAGATAAACACATATTTCATGAGAGTATACTTTCTGTGTATATTTCTTGAAATCATGGTATTTGTGGAAAGAAGACATCAGTATATTCAGATCTCTCGACATGACTATTCTGGTACCGGGATCAATGCAAGTTTTCATCCATTTTGGGGAAGGAGCCCTGCATAACGATGATCACGTTGGTTGTGTTCAACATGCCCAATGGAGAGGATGCTGCACATGGCAGCAGTTTGTACAGAGAGTGCGGCCAAGAACAGCCTTCAGGCAGCTTGGCATTCTCAGTTGTAGATGAAAGGTGAATATCATTCATTCTGATTTCCAGATGACTCACTTGTTTCAGATACATTTCATCAATTTTCACCCCCTTCTCTCAGTTTCAAATCATCCATCTCAGACTCTTCCTTTTCCTTCAATGAATTCTCCGTCATCATATCAGACAGTAGGTTATCAACTTACATTATTATAAGCTTACCAACTCCCACAGCTATCTCAAATATGTTTCTTCAGACCCTACTTCCAAAAAGGATCCCATTCCATTTTTCTAGCACCTCCATCTCCTTTGCATCCAGGCACATCAATATTTTTGAGATCAAAAGAGAAAATGCTGGAAGATCTCAGCAAGTTCAGATGACCTTTGTTAAAGGATCATCTGAACTTGAAACGTCAGCTCTTTTGCTTTTAATTTGCTTTTATTCAATGTTTCTGAAATGTCTTCTTTTTCTCTCAGCTGCCCGCACTCACCTGAACAACATTGACAAGGCCTTCAACATTTCCTGAATCTCTACTCTCACCCTTTCCTCTCCCTCCGAGAATCTTGATAGAATTCTTTTGTCTTCAGCTTTCACCAGGATCCATAATCAATGATTCATATTCCACCATTCCTATACCACTGAATATACCTTCCCTTTCCCTCCTCTTTCAGCATTCCAAAGGGACTGTTACCTCTGTGATATCCTGCTCCATTCCCGAATCACCGTCCCAGCACAGGCAAATGGTGGCACAATGGTTACCACTGCTGCTTCACAGCACCAGGGACCAGATTCATTTCCACTCTTTAGTGGAGTTTGGATATTCTCCCGGTGTCTAAGTGGGTTTCCTCTGGCCATTTCGGTTTCCTCCCTCAGACTTAATTACCCCTTGGTATCCAAAGATGTGCAGGGTTACAGGAATAGGGCAGGGTGGTAGTAGATCTGGGTGGGATGTTCTTGCAGAAAGTTGGCGTAAACCCATTGGGCCTTCTGCATTGCAGGGATACCATGATTGTATGATTCTTGTGGCAGATTTTCAGGCAAGTATGGGAAACCTATCACCTCCCTCCTCACCATACAAAGTCCAAATCACATTCTCCAGGTGAAGCAGTAATCAACATATACTTTAAAATGCTCACAGTTCACAATGTGATCTCTGTATTGAGGGCACCAAATGCAGATTGGATGACTGCTTTGCATAATAACTCCAATCAATCTGCAAGTTTTATCAAAGCTTCTGGCTTTATTCTCATGCTGACATCCCTTTCATTGGCCTGCTGCACTGTTCCAGTGAAATTCAATGTAATTTTTCTTTTCATTCATTGGTGGGACATGGGCTTCACTGTCTGGGCCAGCATTTATTGCCCATTCTTCGTTATCCTTGAACTGAGAGGATGTGAGAATCATTTTGGAGGGCAGATGAGAGCCTGAAGGACATCTTTTAATTAGGCATATCTGGACTCAGCCCATCAGTTTATCAATTTCAAACCATAATCTCTTTCCCCCATTTTGTTTCCTTTTCTTTGTAAGTTTCAGTTTTTCTCTATTTTTGTTTTAGACTTTAGGGTAGACATTTGTTTGCCCCATCGCCTTCCCCTTTGACGCTAAAGGACTAATTCTGCTGTCATTCATCCATCGTCTTCAACTTTATCTGGGCCCTTTGTCCTTGTCACCCATCCCTTGCTCAGAACATCTCTAACTTTGCCTAGGTCCAATGAAAGGTCTTTGATCTGAAACATTAACTCTGTTCCTCTTCCCACAGATGCTGCCTGACGGGCAGCACAGTAGCACAGTGGTCAGCACTGCTGCTTCACACGTCCAGGGACCTGGGTTCAAATCCTGGCTTGGGGGTCACTGTCTGTGTGGAGTTTACACATTCTCCCTGTGTCTGTGTGGGTTTCCTCCGGGTGTTCCGGTTTCCTCCCACAGTCCAAAGATGAGAGGGCTCGGTTGATTGGCCATTCTAAATTGCGCTTAGTAAGCCGGGATGCATAGGTTAGAGGGATTAGTGGGTAAATATGTGGGGATATGGGGATTAGGCCTAGGTGAGATTGTGGTTGGTGCTACTCGATAGACCAAATGGCCTCTTCCTGCACAGTAGGATTCTATGACCAGCTGAGGATTTCCAGCATTTTGTATTTTTGTTTCAGCCACATGTTTATTGTGAGGTCACAACTCAATTATTTATTCTTTAACTAATGTACTCAATAGGATAGATAGAGCTAGGTCTGCCATTTTAAAACAATATCATTTTTTCAAATTATGGCTGGATTTTTAATGTTTTCCCTATGACGGGGATTGGAATGGGCAAGGGGCAGAGCATTGACTTCTGGACCTTTTGGAACGAGCAAGGCTGTAAAATCCTATTCTACGTGTGAACTTGCTCCATAAATTAGTGATTAGAGCATTATTCTTGTAAACCAGGGGTTGCAAGTTCAATTCTCACTGGAGCCTGTGGGTAAAATTTAGGGTGGCACAGTGGTTAGCACTGCTGCCTCACAGGACCAGGCATCTGGATTCGACTCCCAACTTGGGTCACTGTCTGTGCAGAGTCTGCAGCTTTGCCCTGTGTCTGCATGGGTTTCTCCCAAATGCGCCGGTTTGCTCCCACAGTCAGAATGATGTGCTGGTTAGGTGCATTGACCATGCTAAATTCTCCCTCAGTGTACCCGAACACATAGTGACTTCACTGCAGTGTTAATGTACACTATTTATGACCCTAATAAATGAACTTAAATTTAACTCAAGTGGCTAATAACTGCCAATTTTCATCTCTCCTGAAATGATATCGTGGCCAAGCTTAAGTTTGTCTGAATCCAGTGTTTACACAGCAAGAGGTCATTGGATGACTATCAGGTACTGATTTTCTCCCCCTTCTTTAGTTCAGATGCACCAAGGTCAATTCTAGTAATCCTACAGTTTAGATTTGCCAAGGACCTTGGACCTTCCTGAGACCTTCCAATCAGCTTAGCTATACTCAGCTTTTGACAATGATGAGGGGAGAGCAATTAGTATTCTAGTTCTGAAAATTTCATAGCAGTACTTTGGAATAACATGCTTGCTAAATGTGAAAGAGATATTACTGTCAGCCAACAATTAACACTATACCTGTGCGTTCAGCCACTAAATTGGATGGAGAATGACCATGCAATGGGATACAGCAATGCAGAGGACAGGACTAAGCATGAGGAAGGATGCAACTATTTCCATCTTTCTCATGGGAATACTGTCAGTGTCATCGGACAAAGGCATTCTCTGGCTATTTCTACAAGAAAGAATTTGGTGAGAGGGCAGTTTATGTTTTTCACTGTACTCTAGGCATTAGTTATGCATCATCTTGTACGGAGATTAATGGAAACCACTGACAGTGGCTGCACTGGCAGCTTCTGCAAACCTGAATTCAACAACAGTGACAAACCTTCGCATAAAATGGGAACACTACAAGGTGGATTGGATCATTATTGAAAGATTACTACAATTGTCAATTCTGTGATATGTACCCCCACTAGCACCTCTTGTTTCAGTCCTGGAGTGACTGACTACCTGTATTTCTCATTTAATGCTCTGTGAATTTTGCTGCATTTCCTAAAAAGGGAATACGAATAACCCTCGTAATCTAATTGCCATAATGAATTCCAACATTTACTGAGGTTTGTTTTTAACCATATTGATTAGCATTTTGAGCATTGGGCACAATGCCGTCTCAGATGTTTTCAAAATCCCGACTTAAGCATGTCCTGAAATTCTGTACTGTCTCAACTAATTTAAGAGAGTGATTCTCTGGCTACAATTTACTCTCTTGGTTTCTATTTGCTGAACTGTGCTTGCACTGTTTTTGATGTGATTCCAATACCCTCAGTGAGATTACCTTGTAAACATGCCCAGGTATCCATTATTCTAAATTTAAATTGTTGTCAACTCTTCCACATTGATTACAATCCTTTTATCACTCACTGAAACCTGTGTTCTAACATTCAAAATACTATCTGCCAGTTATATCAAGGAATCTGACATACGTATTAGTAATGAAACTGAGTTTAAATAAGTAACTTATGATCATACAGGACTCTTCATAAGCGCAGGATAATGCAAAGCATTTAACAGCCAAAGAAGTACTTTTGAAGTGCAATGGGGAACAAACCTTTTAACCTAGTTTATTGATGTTGGTTGAAGGATAAATATTTTCCTGACATTGGAGGAATTCTTTCGCTCTTGGTTGAAAAATGACATCTTATGTGTACCTGAATGGGTAGAAGTATCACCCTAAATTAGAGGCTCAAATCTCTGGAGGAGGATTTATATCCACAGAGAGCAAGGGTCTGAGCAAAGAGGAATTAAATTGCAAGGAAATATAAGTGTGACAGATTTACAATAAATATTGTAGAATCATACAATGCTGCTTCAACACAGGAGGAAATCATTTGGCCCATCCTGCAGATACCATTCTTTGAAGGAGCGATCTAATATAACATAGAAAATAGAAGCAGGAGTAGGCTATTAGGCTCTTTGAGCCTGCTCCACCATTCATTTTGATCATGACTGATCTTCAAATTCGATATCCTAATCCCCTCCCTCCATGCCTCTTGATTTTTTTTTAGCCCCAAGAGCTAGATCTAACTTCTTCTTGAAATCACACAACATTCTGGCCTTGTTAGAGAAATTCAGAAAAGCCTTGGATTTGAAAACTAATAAGATTACTAAACAGGGGAAATTAACATAGAATAAGAACCATAATGTGCTTTTATACTTATTTTATATGGAAGTACTATTCGCATAGACAGACATGTAAGTACTGTTATAGAAATTAAACATGTATTGTAAATTTACAACAAGTATTCTTGAATGTTTTGTGCACTTTGGCCAAAACGCAAACTGCCCTGGAGCATAATGGGAAGAGAATTAAACCAGACAGGCCACATTCTTTGGGAACAATAAGCCACAGAATACAATATTATCAGGAGAAAGTCATGGAAAGAACAAATTCTCATACTTTATAAAATAAATATAAGCATTCACAAAGTATATAAAGTATTCAATTCCTCCTGATAATAAGGCAGTGCAAGACAGTGGGAACACCATCTTTTCAACTCTATGGGTTACGGTGGAAAAGCAACCTTTGAATCTTATAGATTTACATAAGTGAGGTTGCTTAGTAACAGTGGGTCGGAACTTCCGGGTCCTACAGACCAATGAATTCCGAATTCTGCTAGAAGGTACGATGCATTTGGCTGAGATAAATAATGTGTACTAATGCCATTGGAGCATCCAGTTAGGATGACAGGGTAGGCAGGAGAAATAAAGTTCTGAAAATGTGTAACCATTGTAAAACTTCAGAAAGGAGTTGAAGTGTCCAACTGCCTTTCTCTCAGCACATGTTGGTCAATAGAAACATCTTTAACCAGCATGCTGGCTTTCACATTATATTCAGCTGGTTTCTGTTTAATACTTAGCATCTGAGAGAAAAACACTGTTTTAGGCCTCAACTACTTTCTGCAGTAGAGAATTCCACAGAATTAGTCCCATTCCCCTGCTCCATTCCATGGCCAAGTAAGTTTTACCCTTCATTGATTTAGAAAATTATAATCAAATAAGTTTTTTTATTGAATCGGTGAGCAGCTCTGACCAGCACACCTCAGGAAACTCTCAGCAAAGATTTGAGATTCCACCCAGCCCTCTCTATCTATGGCTACCTAAGGAAGTTAGTGTCCAACTGAAAGAAAAGCCAAATAATGTCATGAAGATCAGTGGTAGACAAGAGCATTGGCAAGTTTTAGAAACCCAGCAAAGGGTGACTAAAAAAAAATTAAAAGGGAGGAATTGGAGTAAGAGAGTAAACCAGCAAGACATACAAAAACAAGCATTAAAAACATCCATATGTATTGAAAAAGGAAAGGAGTAGCTACAATGAGCATTGATTCCTCAGAAGATGAGACTGGGGAAATATTAATAGAAAACAAGGAATTCGCAGAGACTGAGCAAATGTTTTATATCCATTTTCATTGCAGAAGACACAAAGAATAATAGAAAATCAAGAGGCAAAATCTGGGGGAGAACTTAAAACAATCAGGATCACGATGGAAAAACAGAAAACTAATGGAACTTAAGACTTACAAATCCTGACGGACCTGAAAGTTTGCATCCTAGGGAATTAAAATAAATGGCTGCAAAGATAGTGATTGCACTGGTTGTAATCTTCTGAAATTCCCTAGATTCCAGCAGATTGGAAAACTGCAAATGCAGCACTTCTGTTCAAGGTAGGACGGAGACAGAATCCAAAAATGGCAAGGTTTCAGAAAATCATAATGCAATCAGTCAATGTGATTTTGTGAAAGGGGAATAGTGAGCACAATTCACCCAAAATTGGAACTCAGCCTACTGGTGCTGGCAGCATCGGTCAGGTGGGATTCACCCACTTGAAAGATGCAAACATGGTCATTTCGACAGGTCCTCTCCCCCCCGACCACAAAAAGATGCATCCAGCACCGCTGACCAGTAGAGAGCCACCAACCCTTTAAAAAAAAAGAGGGCCACCATCCCCCCCGCACCAATAACCCCCTCCCACCCTCCACCCCCCCCCCCCCCCCCCCCCCCCCCCCCCACCCAAGTAATTATTCACCTTCCATCACATCAACTACACAGCAAGAGGGTGACCGGACCCAACATTCCTTATCATATCCCCACTCAGCCCTCCTCCATCTGCAGAACCCTCAGACTCTGCTCATTCAGGCCCTTCCCCCTCAGACCTACAATCAACACTTTTTCACCCTTAGACCACCCTCCCCAACTCAGGCCTCTTCTACTCTCAGGCTCTTCCACCCAGACCCTCTAAACTTTCAACCCTCAAGACTTCCCTCATTCAAGCTCCTCGTCCCTCAGATCCCCAATCAGTACTCGTCCACCCTCAGACCCTTCCACCCTCAAACTTTTTCCTCCAGCCTCAGAGCCCTTCACTTAGCCCTTCTCCCCCTTCAGACTCCCCAACTCAGCCCTCTCCCCTTAGACCCTTCATTCCCCCCTTCTCCCTTGAGATCCCCATATCAGCCACCATCCCTCCTTTTACCCCTCTTTCCTACCCCTCTCCCACCCCAGCCCACCTTCAGGCAATCTGCTTTGCCAGTACTAATGGCACACCACCCATTGGCACCTGCACCCTGACCTGGTGCTCTGGCAAGAACCTAACTGGGGCCAATTGGATGAATACCGGTAACCCACACACATGGCAGGAATCCCAAATTTTATTCTCGATGCCTGATTCAGTGGACAATCGGAAATAGGGTGGGTGAATCCTCGCCATTGTTTGACAAATTTATTTGAGTTTTTGTAAATGTCACAAGCAAAATGGATAAAAGGGGAAGAGTAGATGTAGTGTATTTGGATTTCCAAAAGACTTTCATTAAGTTTTAACTAAAAGATAACACAAGGTAAAAGCTTAATGTCACTGTGGTGATGTATTAGCATGACAGAGAAATGGTTAACTGAGAAGTAGTAGACAATTGGGCTGAATGGGTTGTTTACAGGATGGCCAACCATAACAAGTGAGGTGTCACTGAGATCAGTGCTGAGGTCTCAACTCTTTACAATCTATGTTCATGATTTGGATAGTGAACTGACTATTGCAGCCAGATTTGTTGATGATACAAAGATAGATAGCAAGTTGTGAAGAGGATACAAAGAGTCTGCAAAAGGATAATGGATAGGTTAAATTGATTGACAAAAGATTGGCGAATGGTGTATACTGTGGGAAAATGTGAGATTGTTTGTGCCAAGGTGGACACTCTGTCCTTGTACAGTTCTTGTACATGAATTACAACAGATTTTTATGCAAGTTACAGCAAGTAATTAAGAAAACAAATGGAATTTTGGCCTTTATTTCAAGGGAGATGGAATATAAAGATAAGGGAGTCTTGCTACAACTACACGAGTCATTGGTGAGACTGCATCTAGAGTGTTATGTATAATTTGGTCACCTTACTTAATACAGATATATTTTCATTGGAAGAAATTCAAGGAAGGTTCACTAGATTGATTACTGGGATGAAAGAGTTTGTGTAATGAGGAAACATTGAACAGCTTAGGCCTAAATTTATAGTTTAGAAAAAGAAACTTATTGAAACATGAGATTCTGAGAGGTTTGAGAGTTTATATGCTGAGATGATGTTGCCTTGTGTGGAGAAATCCAAACCAAAGATAAAATAAGGGGTTTTGATTGAAGACGGAGATCAGGAAATACATCTTCTCACAGAAGATCATTAGTGTTTGGAAATCTCTTCCCCAGCCAGCAGTGGAGGATGACTCAGAGTTTTGATTGATAAGGAAGTCAAGGGTTTTGGGGACCAGGTGGGAAAATGGAGTTAAGACCACCATCATAGCAGCCATGACTTTATTGAATGGCAGAGCAGACTTGAGGATCCAAGTGGCCTGCTTCTGCTATTTTTTAACTTCTTGGAAGGAGTGCAGTTTAATTATAAGGCTTCCAGTATACTTCCAGTTTAAAACAGCCTTCTATCATCACCCTCTGTCCTTATAGCTGAGCTAAGCACAGATCCCTACGGCATTGGTCACTGGTCTCCAGTCACTAAAGCAGCCATCTGTCATCACCCTTTGTCTCCTACCGCCAAGCCAATTATGAATCCACCTTATCGGATCACCCTGTATCCCACGTGGATTTGCCTTCCATGTGGGACTTTGTCAAAGGCTTTACAGAAACTCATATAGATTACATCAAGTGCACTACACTGATCTACACACCTGGCCATCTCCTCAAAAAATTCAATAAATTTGCTAGTCATGACGTCCCTCTGACAAAGCCATGCTTGCTATCCCTGATCAAGCCTTCCCTCTCCAAATAGAGATAGATACACTCCTTCAAAATTTTCTCCAATAGTTTCCCTGTCACTGATGTGAGACTCAATTAATCTGTACAACCCTTCTTAAATGGCAGAATCCTCTGGCACCTCCCCATGGCTAATGAGAAATTAAATATTTGGATCAAAACTCCTGCAATTTCCTCCCTTGCTTCCCACAGCAGCCTGGAACATACTTCATTTGGGCCTGAAGATTTGTTCACTTTTAAGGCTGCCAAAACCTTCAATGCCTCATCCTTCCCTGTGTCAATTTGCTCAAGAACCTTGCAGTCTCTTGCTCTAATTCCATACCTTCATCCTCATTCTCTTGGGTGAAGATGGACACACTCTACCAATGTCCTCTGACTCCATGCACAGGTTGCCCATTGGTTCCCCCTACGCTGGTTAATCTCTTCCCATTGGTATGCAAAACTAATTGTAATGTAAAAATCTGAGATGGATAGATGTTTGTCATCCAAAACTATCAAGGGAATGGAGAGTGTTGGGTACATTAGTTTGCAGATCAGCCACGATCTCTTTGAATTATGGAACACTCTTAAAGAGTTAAATAGTCTCCTCTTGTTTCTACTATAATTTTAGACCATGCATGCCAGATCATAATAAGTTGTTTTGTGACTTTTTATTCCCCTCATGCACCTCTAGTTCCTTTGCCAATTATCTCAAATCTGTGTCTTCTGGTTACTGATATCCGCGCTACAGGAAGCAGTTTACTCTATCAAAATCCTGTGTCATTTTAAATATCTTCCTTTAACCTCCTGTGCTCTAAGTAGAACAGTTTCTGGAGTGTCTCCACATAACTGAAGTCATTCCATTCTGGTACTTTTCTGGTACATTTCCTATGTTGTCTCTTTCCAAGGTCTTAAATCTTTCCAAAAGTGTAGTGTCCTGAATTGGACATGATACTCCAACTGGGGCCTAACCTGTGTTTTATAAAGCTTTAGCACATATCCTTTGCATTTGTACTCAATGCATCTATTTAGAAAGCCACTCTTCCTATATGGCTTTTTACCAACTTTCTCAACTTGACCTATTAACTTTAATGACTTGTGTATGCACGCTTGTAAGCCTCTTTGTTCCTGCATCCTCTTTAAAATTGAATCATTTCATTTCCATTGCCAATTGCTCTTCTTACCAAAATTAAACCACCACATTTCTCTGTTCAATACCATTTGCCATGTGCCTGCACATTTCATAGTCTGCCTGTGTGACGCTGGACTCTGATATTTTACTCCTTTACTACATTTTGCGTCATCTGCACTCATAAGCAATGCTTCCTATACCTCAAGTTCAGCGCATTAACATGTATTAAAAAGTGAAGAGGTCTCAACATTGATCCCGACAGAACACCATTCTATACTTTCCTCCAGTCTGAAAAGGGTTTAGAACATCTGATCGCTTTGAAGGTGAGATGGGATGCTTTTCACTAGAGATACTCCAAAAGATGCACTTACAGACCCCTCTGATGCTCCACACGTGGAAATTAAGTTATGACAAACAACTCGGTTAAGTAATGGAAAATGATTATTAGCATACTAGGCCTTCAGTGAGGCTAGTGCTCAAGTACTCAGGATAAGAGATTAATCTAATCTTGCACCAGTTTCATAAACACCGTATTCCAGACTAGGCCACAGAATGAAAACAAAGACTAGTTACCATGGCAGTTACCAAATAACAAAATATGATGCTGATGAAAGGTTTTGTATTGGATAAGGGCAAAAAGCCTTGCTGTGATTGATGGACTATATATGCAAATGAAGGATTAGAAAGTTGCTTCTTTCTCATTTGCTGTAATTAGCTATAACTGCTAAGTATCTGCATGGATTAACAGAACACCAAAGTGAAATTTACTGTTCACTGCAGCTGTTCTCCTTGCTAGCAGGTTAGTAAAAGAATTGAAAAATTTGAGTACTTGGTGTACATTATTTGGGTAAATCCTCAACACAAGGATTGCCCATGAAGTTTAAATTTCTGATGGGTAATTACTCTGAGTCTACAACCAACTGATATTCCCATTGAAACTGAAAACTTCAGATGGTCCTGACTCTCTTAGCAGAACAGCTACTCTGGAAATGATAGAAAGATTAAAACCATATCTAACTCCTGGGTGACTGTGATATTAACCCAACTACAGCCCCAGCCACCCTGATTAATGTTGCTGCTGCTGCTGCCCTATACTGAAGGGCTCAGGAAAATGAGAAAACGGGTTTGCTACACATTTCTTGCCAGTTCTCAGTCGAGAGAGTAGGCGAGCATGTGCATCTGGGTAAGGAAACGGCAGCAGAGGGGGCAATCTTCAGAAGTTCTGGCCTATGTTAACCATTCAGCACTGCTCCCTGCCTTTTCAAAATCCATTCAGACGGTTTCTGTGAGAGCTATTCATGCCGGTCGTTAACATGTAAATACATTAAAGTTATATTTTTAAAGATTTTGGAACATTGAATTTTCTGATATCATGCTCCCTTTGCATGTGCAATGTTCACCAAATGTGATTTGGTATTCTGATTAAAATATTTGAATTTTTATTCAATAAAAAGTTCTTCCATTTTCTCCCTCCTGTCCAGAATATGCCAATGGCATTAGCAGTCAGAATGACATTTCAACCAAAGAAGTCTGCAGTTTCTCCACATGTTTGCGTGGGTTACCTTCTGGTGCTCCAGTTTTCTC
The DNA here is from genome assembly GCA_024679065.1 of Sphyrna mokarran. NCBI lineage: Eukaryota > Metazoa > Chordata > Chondrichthyes > Carcharhiniformes > Carcharhinidae > Sphyrna > Sphyrna mokarran. Next base: position 109,337,006 of record JAGIQG010000006.1, on the reverse strand, counting down.
CCACAGTCCAGAAGATATGCTAGTTAGGTAGAACATAGAACATAGAACATTACAGCGCAGAACAGGCCCTTCGGCCTTCGATGTTGCGCCGACCAATTATGAAAAAAAAGCAATGACACTCCAAACTAAACCATTCCCTTCTCTTCCATAAACTTATCAACTAACCTCTTAAACGCCACCAAACTTGGCGCATCTATAACTGCCGCAGGCAGGGCATTCCACTCCCTAACCACCCTCTGGGTAAAGAACCTACCTCTGATATCCGTCCTATAACTATCAACCCTTAATTTAAAGCTGTGTCCCCTCGTGCTAGCTTTCTCCATCCTAGGAAAAAGGCTATCAATGTCCACCCTATCTAAACCTCTAATCATCTTATATGTTTCGATTAGGTCCCCTCTTAGCCGCCTCCTTTCTAACGAAAACAACCTCAAATCCCGCAGCCTCTCTTCATAAGACCTGCCCTCCATACCAGGCAACATCCTGGTAAACTTCCTCTGTACCCTCTCCAATGCCTCCACATCTTTCTTATAATGTGGGGACCAGAACTGTACACAATACTCCAAGTGCGGCCGCACTAGAGTTTTGTACAGTTGCAACATGACGTTGCGGCTCCAAAATTCAATCCCACTACCAATAAAAGCTAAGACTCCATATGCCTTCTTAACAACCTTATCGACTTGACTGCCTACTTTCAGGGATCTATGCACAAATACACCAAGAACCCTCTGTTCATCAACACTATTAAGAATCCTACCATTAGCCCTATACTCTACACATTTATTATTCCTGCCAAAGTGCATTACCTCACACTTTTCCACATTAAACTCCATTTGCCACCTCTCGGCCCAGCTCTGCAACTTGTCCAAGTCTCTCTGCAATCTATAACACCCCTCTTCACTATATACCACTCCACCGACTTTAGTGTCATCCGCAAACTTACTAATCCATCCTTCAATACCCTCATCCAGATCATTTATAAAAATTACAAAACAGCAGGGGCCCCAAAACAGACCCCTGAGGCACACCACTTGTCACCGAACTCCACGATGAATATCTCCCATCAACCACCACCCTCTGTCTTCTATCCACTAGCCAATTCCTAATCCAATTAGCTAAATCACCCTCTATCCCATACATCTGCATTTTCTGCAGAAGTCTTCCATGGGCCACCTTATCAAACGCCTTACTAAAGTCCATATATACCACATCAACCGCCTTACCCCCATCCACCTCCTTAGTCACTTTTTCAAAAAAACTCAATGAGGTTAGTAAGGCACGACCTACCCTTCACAAAACCATGCTGACTATCCCCAATCAATTCATTCCTCTCTAAATAAGTATAAATCCTATCCCTAATAATTCTCTCCAATACTTTACCCACAACAGAAGTAAGACTCACTGGCCTATAATTCCCTGGAATGTCTCTCTTCTCCTTCTTGAACAATGGGACCACATTCGCTATCCTCCAGTCTTCCGGAACTATACCCGTAACCAACGACGACCTGAAGATCAGAGCCAGAGGCTCTGTCAAGTGCATCAGTCATGCTCAATTCTTCCTCAGTGTCCCCTAACTAGGGGAAAATCCCCTAGTTGCTGAAGTGTGGCAACTAGGGGATTTTCACAGTAACTTCATTGCAATATTAACGTCAGCCCGTTTGTGCCACTAAATAAATTAACTTCAAACTTAAATGGTCGTTACTCATTATTTTGTGATATGCCTGTATTTGAGGGTCAGTATTAACCTGTTACTGTTCACACTGGGACAACCTTGAAAGCTTCTCATTCAGTGCTTGAGATGCAAGAGCAACCAGTCGGAGCAGTGGACAGAGCACTGATCCAGCAATAATGCCCCTTTTGCTTCCTATTGCTCATATTCTCGATCTCAAGGAGCTATTTATAACCCAGCATCAAGTGATTAAAAGAAAGCTGCTATCCTTTCTATTTGTTTAATGGAAACGAGAGGAGCGTTTCAAAACAAGCGGATTTTAATTCAATGTCGTTATTTTCTGTGGATTTAAGAACAAAAGCAGACAACAGTGTATCAGTCACCCCAGGCATGTGAAATGCAATTATCTCCCCATTTGTCCTCCGGTTTAGAATTCAATATTGGACGCTGCCAAGGTCAGACCTGTGAGCGTTAGATTATTTTGTTTTAAAACAACACTGACATCAAGTCCAGTGAAAGGAGTCAAGTTTTTTGTTTATTAGTTTTGATTTTGCAATCGATATAGCGGTGAATGTCTTTTGCGAGTTATTTGCCACAGCCTGAAACGCGTTAAATTTGCACAACATTTAAATCCCACTTCAGGGCGAATGTTTGTGACGATTTAAAACTTAGCCAAAGATTTGGCAGAGGTGGAAAATCTGAGCCGCAACACTGAGGCTGTTATTGGAATTACTGTTAATTCCAAACTCACCTCGAGTATTATACTTACCTCGGTAATAATTATATTCACATCCCACGGTATCGTGTTCCATTGTAATTACTCTCCTTTGGCAAGACTGGTGGAATAGTGAGAAGACGGAAATGCAGGAATGAACGAAGGATCATCCCACCTACTCAATAATATGGATGGGAAAGGTACAAAACAGAAACTGATCCCCTTTAATGGCGATTTCAACCTCACTGGCCACGTACAGGAGGTGTTTCTCCTCAAAAGACAGACAGCAGCGCCCTCAAATGCAAAATAATCCAACTGCACGGTCCACGGCGAGAACAATGAGAGTACAATATTCCTGCTGGCTGGCACACTCAGTCATTACAACCTCCTCCTTCCCCAGTAACTGAGGACCCTCCTCTCCAATTAGCATTGCGTGATTAAAGTCCCCCAGTGACAGAGGGCCTGGAAAGTTCCCAAAGACAGCTCCTCAATCAGGAACTTCCTTTGAAGAATCCACAATAGCAACATTATGGTAAAATCGCTGTTGACAAAGGACTGATGACAGTCTCACCAATGGCTGGGTGCCTGCACTGTCCCCAGTGACTGTCAGTGTCATAGAGGTTTACAGTATGGAAACAGCCCTTTGGCCCAACTTGTTCATGCCGCCCCTTTTTGTTAATCCCTAAGCCAATTCCAACTGCCCGTGTTTGACCCATATCTTACCCATGTAACTGTGTAACTGCTTTTTGAAAGACAAAATTGTACCCACCTCTACTACTACTTCTGGCACTACTTGTTTCAGAAACTCACCATCCTCTAGACCCTTTTGTATCTCTTCCCTCTCACCTTAAATTATGTCCTCTAGTTTTAGACTCTCCTGTCTTTGGGAAATGATATTGGCTATCTAGCTGATCTGTGCCCCTCATTATTTTCTTTACCTCTATAAGATCACCCCTCAGCTTCCTATATCCAGAGAAACAAGTCCCAGTCTCCTCAGCCTCTCTTTATAACTCAAACCTCAAGTCCCAGTAGCATCCTAGTAAATCTTTTCAGCACTTTTTCTAGTTCAATAATATCCTTTTTTGATAATAGGGTGTCCAGAACTCTACACAGTATTCCAAGTGTGACATTACCAATGTCTTGTACAACTTCAACAAGATGTCCCAACTCCTGTATTCAAAGTTCTGACCGATGAAACCAAGCATGCCAAATGCCTTCTTCACCATTCTGCCTGCTTGTCAATCTATGTTCAAGGAACTATGAACCTGTACCCATAGATTTATAACTCTCCCCAATATCTTATCATTAACAGAGTAAGTCATGACCTGGTTTGATCGACCAGATAAACTTCATATTTATCTAGATTAAACTATCTGCCATTTGTCAACCCACTGGACCAATTGACTAAGGTCCTAGATAACCTTCTTCACTGTCCACTATGCCACCAATCTTGGTGTCATCTTCAAACTTACTAACCATGTCTACTAAATTCTCATTCAAATCATTAATGTAAATGACAAATGACAGTGGACCCAGCACCGATCCCTTCGGCACACCGCTGGTCACATGCCTTCAGGTTTGAAAAACAATCCTTTGCAACTACTCTCTGTCTTCTGTCATCAAGCCAGTTTTGTAACCATTTGGCTACCTCACCATGGATCCCATGAGGTTTAACATTGTGCAACAACTGAATGCTTGCAGTGCCCCCAGCGCCTGGAATTTTACTTTTCTGGCCAGTCTGCTATGTGGAACCATGTTAAAGGCCTGACCAAAATCCATGTAGACAACATCCACTACACTACGCTCAGCAATCCTGATTATTAACCAGTCCTCCAAAAAAAAAATTAGTAAGTTATGACATTCTCTTAACAAAAGCATGCAGACTATGCCTAATTTGACTCTTATCTCTCTAGGTAACAGTTTATCCTGCTCTCTGAACTGATGCCAATAATTTGCCCAACACCAAAGTCAGACTGACCAATTGATATTTATTTGATCTACCTCTCGCAGGCTTTTTAAATAATGATACAACATTCACCAACCTCCAGTCCTCTGGTACCTCACTTATATATAGTGACGATTGAAAAATGATTTCTTCCTTTTCTTGGATTCAATCCATTTGGCCCTGGTGATTTATCCACCTTCAATGATGTCAGTCCCTCCAATGACATCCTCTCTTGCTGTGCTCATTGTATCTAATATTTCACATACCTCCTCATTCACTAGAAAATCGGCATTATCCCTCTCCTTTGTGAAAACTGGAACAAAACACTCATTAAGAAACCTGCCACATCATCTTCATCAATGCCTAAGTTACCTTGTACAACCTTGCTAAGCCCTAGTCTGTCCTCAAGTTATCCTTTTGCTTTTACTATATTAATAAAACATCTCTGGATTTCCCTTGAGCTTACCTATTAATATTCTTTCATATCTTCTTTTTGTTCTCCTGATTTCATTTTTTACTTCACTCATTTTCTATACTCTTCCAAGCTTTCTAACGTACTAATATCTGTGGCCTCCATGAGCTGTTTTTTGCTCGATCTTACCATGTATGCTTCTAGATAAAGAGTTCTAGATTTGGTAGTGCCACCCATTTTCTTTATGGGGACATGCTTACATTGTGCCCATAGAATTTCTTATCTGAATGCCTCTCGCTGGTCTATCACTGATTTCCCTTCAAGTACCTGTAACCCGTCCATTTTCACAATTTCACCTCTTAGTTTCATAAAATTTGTCTTTCCCCAATTTGGAATTTTTACGCTTGTTCTATCTTATTCTTTTCCATAATTATGCTAAATCTAATCATATTATGGTCACTATTTCCAAAATAGACCCCACTGTTACTGCATTACTTGTCCAGCTTAATTTCCTCAGACTAAATTTAGAGCTGCATTCCCTCTCATTGAGCCTGTTACGTGCTGGCTAAAAAAGTTCTCTTGAATGCAGTTTGAGAATTTTCATATGCTTCACACAGTTCATATCCCAATTGATATTCAATTGAAGTTCCCAGTCTCTTATTCTTTCATGGAAATGTATGTGTGGAAGTTAAAATGCTCTGATTGAAGTTTCATAGCTTGGGAGCTAAATTGTGCTGAAACTAAACTGTTCAAAATAAAGTTTCATGCTTTCTCTGTAATAGTGAAACTTTATTTCATCAGCTTGCTGACCTTCAGATGAGTTAGTGACTGCTACTTCAGCATAAAGAAGCTGATCTTCATCTGTGTCAGCCCCATAGCATTCTGCTTTCTGGCTTCTCCAGAGAATGAGCAAGGCCAGGTTTTTCCATAATAAATACCAAAGGCAAGTTTTGGGGATATGCTATGCAAATGAAAGATTAGCAGAAGTCAGTTTTTCATCAAATGAGAAAGGTAGAAAAGCCAGCTCTTAATTGGCAAATATGTATGCAAGTGAAAAATTTTGCTGTAATTGAATATAATTGCTAGATTGTTTTTCTGTAACTTCAGAAACACTTGCAGGACAACTATAAGACACACAAGTCATTAAAGGCGTCATATTAGATATGCATGGTGTCTAGTGTTGTTTGTACTCAAGTCAACTAAGAGTGCCTAAGGTTGCTAGTACGTGGGCATCACTGACAGCATTTGTTAGCCATCCTAATTGCCTTTGAACTGAATGGCTTGCTCGGTCATTGCAGAGGGCAGCTAAGAGTCAACCACATTATGGTGGATCTATAGTCACTTATAGGCCAGGCCATGTAAAGAAGGCAGATTTCCTTTCCTCAAGGAACCAGGTGGGTTTTCACAACAATTGATGTTAGTTGAACTGATCACCATTACTGAGCCCAGCTTTCAATTCCAGATTTGTAAATTGAATTTAAATTCCATCAGCTCTCTTGATGGGATTTGAACCCAAGTCCCCAGGACATTAGTCTGAAACTCTGGATTACTAGTCCAGTGACATTGTTTTATTGTCTCCCCTATTGTTTTTGTATGCAGATATTTGCCTACATATTTGTCCTTTTATCTTCCTTTCACTATTTTGGGGTGCATAGTATACTCTTAGTGGTACTGTGCCCTTTTAGATTCCTGCGTTCAACTCATATGGCCTTATTTGATGATTAATTTAGTTTATCATGCCTCCTCATAGCTGTAATTGATTTCTTAACCAATAACACCCACCTTTTTATTCCCCCTCTTTATTTTATCTTTTTAAAGTCAATTTATTAGCATCACAAATAGGCTCATATTAACACTGCAAAGAAATTACTGTGAAAATCCCCTGACATTTCAATGTCTGTTTGAGTACACTGAGGAACAATTTAGCAATGCACCTAATTAAGATGTCTTTCAAACTGTGGAAGGAAACCAGAGCACCCGGAGGAAACTCACGCAGGCATGGAGGGAGTGTGCAAACTCCACACAGTGACCCACGCCAGGAATGGAGGCAGGGCTGTGAGGCAGCAATGCTAACCATTGTGCCACCATGCCACCCATCTGAACTATATCCAGGAATGTTGAGCTGCCCATTCTGCCCCTCCTCAACAACAAATTCAGAAAATGTTGGAAAATCTTAGCAGGTCTGACAGCATCTGAGGGGAGAGAATGAGAACTTGAAAAAAAGAGGTAGTATTCTGTTACAATTGTCTAAACAAGTATGCAACTCCATATTGGGACTACCAGATAATAGACATTTTAGCTCTAAAGAGAGTTAATACATTTGTGTTAATTTGGTTTTTCCCCTGGGGTTTTAGAATAAAGTTTTGTTTAGAGTGATTGGCAGAGACGGGATTATGTGCTTAATGGGAGGAATTAAGTTTGCAAGGAAAAAACACAGTTTCTCTTTCATTTTTTTAAACAAACAGTTCCTACCTGGTTCTGAAAGAAACAAGCCATATCTTTCTGTCTCTATATCTCTCTCTCTCTTGACATTATTTTCAGAGTTCCAGGGCTGGCAACTTTAGTACAAGCATGTAAGCCTGTGTTCTGCTAACTGATTTTTTTTAAAAAAAGGTTTAGGTCTGTAAGACTATCATGTAGAAAGCCCATGATGGACAATCTGTTCCAGGGTCAGCACACACTTGAACATTGACTTGACAAGGCAATGACTTCTTGAAGGCACATGAACTTCATCGTTGGCAACCTACCCTCAAATCAGCCTTCTGAAAGGTTACTTTACACCTGCATCTGAATCGCCTGACTTGTGTCAGGTTTCCTCCTCTGAACCCTCAACCTTTCTGGGTTTACCTGACCCAATTCTTATTCCAGTCCACCCCAGGACTGCAAATCTGAAGTTTGGGCAAAGATTTAGAGAGATCAGGTTTCTTTTGCCATTTCTGTGCACCTGACTCAGGAGTGAAAATCTATACCTGAATGTCTGGGATACCAATATGATTCAGTGATTTTCAACAAGCAAAGACTGAATGATTGCAGCAGTCCCAATGTCAGAGTAATTGCAATGCCCCCAGTGACTGAGCAATCAAGGTGCCCTCAATGACTTACATTGCAGCATCCCCAATGATTGATTCTGCTTCGGGAATCTACTCTTCTGCATCTCTGCTTTACTTCATCTGCTCCTGAGATATTCATTTGTGCCTTTGCTAGCTAGTGATGTAATTATTGTAATGCTCTCTTGGCTAATCTTCCACAAATTTGATCTCTGTCCTGATCATATCATAATACTCTGAAAATTCCTTTTCATCCAACTCCTCTTAGCACATTCTGATCCTTGTTTGCAAATTGGTCCATGATTTATGAACAGATTAATGAACACGTAAACTAGGAGCAGGTCACTCAGCACCTCAAGCTATTTTATAAAATCATGGCTAATCTGATTGTAACTTCAATCCCACATTTCTGCCCACCCCCCATAACCTTTCACCCTTGTTAACCAAGATTCTATTTTGCTCTGGTTTTCACTGCCTTTTGACATAGGAAGTTGCAAATACGACCCTCAGAGAGAAACAAAAATCTCCTCATCAGTGTCTTAAATGAACAACCCTTTATGTTTAAAACGTGACCCATATTCCTATCTCTCCCTATCACTGTAACTTCCTCCAGTCCTATAACCCTCTGAAATCTTACCATTTCTTTCATTCTAGCTTCTTAGGCATCACTGTTTTAATCATTCCACCATTCTGGGCTGTGCCTCCTATACCCTACATGCCAGAATTTCTTCCCAGAATCTTCCTACCTCCTTACTACCTCTCTGTTCCTTCAAAACATTCCTTAAAACCTACCTCTTTACTCAAATATTTTGTCATTCATCCCAAAATCCCCTTACATGGTTTGGTGTTGGAGTTTATTTGATGAAGCTCATGTGAAGCATGTGGAGACAGTTGACTATGTTGAAGCTGATATACAAATGTCAGTTGTTGTTGTTAGTAATATTTTATATTTGGTTTCATCTTGTAGATCATAGGACAGTACAGCCCTATGGCCCACAATGTTATGCCAAACATGATGCCAAATTAAACTAATCCCTTACATCTGCCCTTGGTCCATATCTCTCTACTCCTTGCATATTCATGTTTCTGAGGTTAAGTGTGGTGGTGGGTAGCTCTGGTGGCAACTTTCGCATTGACCAAAATGGCAGGATCCTCCATCAGATGCAGCACTTATTGTGCATGGGCAAGTTGTCTTCTGAAGTACCTGGCAAGCCGTTGAAGTGTTTACAATACCGCTTGACAATCACCAGGCAAGACTGTTCCCTTCCTGTTGGTGAACACTTCAGTGGTCACGGGCATTTAGTCTCTGACCTTCGGGTAAGTGTTCTCCAAGGCGACCTTCACAACACATGACAGTGCAAAGTCACTGAGCAGAGACTGATAGCCAAGTTCCGCACACATGAACATGGCCTCACCTGGGATCTTGGGTTCATGTTACACTATCTGTAACTCCCATGACTTGCCTGGGCTTGTAAAATCTCACTTGCTGTCCTGCGGGGAGACAATACACATCTCTTTATCCTATGCTATGCATAGGATAAGATTGTCTGCATCTTTAAGACTTGATTAGCAGGTTAACTGTAAAGACTTGCATTCTAATCAGTATTCTATAAACTGTGTGTGCCTTTATATGCCTTTCTCTGATCAGAACTTTCCAGACACCTGACGAAGGAACACCACTTCTGAAAGCTTGTGATATTACTATCAAATTAACTGGTTGGACTTTAACTTGGTGTTGTAAGACTTCTTATTGTGTTTACCCCAGTCCACAGGCATCTCTACATCATACCTCACTGGTGACATAAAACATGACATCAAAGCTAGAGCAGTTTTCTTCATCATGTAAACCCCAATGTTGAATTACTGCCTTAAATTCATTGCTATGAACATATACAAGGTCCTTCTTCTGAAATGTACCTTCATATATTTGATGCATATCTACCTGGCTAAATTTGTGTGAACAGTTCCTCCACTATAAGATTTTCCCAAGAAAATCCTGAGTTTTGAGGACTAAAACGAACAAAGAATTTGCCTGCCAATCAGAAAAGATTTCCTTATTTCTACTCTTCATTTCCTGCCTGCCAGTTTTCTATCCATTTTAATACACTACCTCAATTCCAAATTGATTTTCTTCAGTTCCTCCCTCTCATTAAAGCCTGTGTTCCCCAACATTTCTGATCTTATTTGTGATCTCTAGGTGAAGACAGAACAAAAGTACTTATTTAGTTGCCTATCATTAATTCCCCTGTTTCTGACTGTCATCACCAAATTTTTTCTCTTCCCATATCCATAGAAACTTTTACAGTCAGTTTTTGTGTACTCTATTGTCCTCTTCTTAATCAATCCCTCTATCCTCATTTGGTGAATTCTAACCTACTCCTCACGGCTGTTGTTTTTTTCCAGCCGATTTGTGTGCCTCTTCCTTGGATCTAATACTATCTGTAATTTCCTTTGTAAGCCATGGTTTGACCACCTTTTCCTTTTTTCTTTTGCACTAGACAGGAATGAACCATTATTGCTTTTTGACCATGCGCTCTATGGATGCTTGCTATTGTCTATTCACCATCATCCTTTATGTAACATTCCCCAATCTATCATTGCCAACTTGTGTCTCGTATCATTGTATTTTTTTTTCATTAAGATTAAGGACCCTAGTATCAGAATCAATTATGTCACTATCCATCTTGATGAAGAATTATGGTCATTTGTCCCCAAGGGGATGAGCACAATGAGATTGCCAATTATTTATTTCTCATTGCACAATACCAGAATGGTCTGCTCTCTAATTAGTTCCTCAACATATTGGTCGAGAAAACCATCTTGCATACACTCCAGGAATTCCTCTTCAACAGTATTGTCACTTATTTGATTTGTCCAATCTAAATACCGATTAAAGTCACCCATAATTACGTATGTTCCTTTATTGTATGCATCTCTAATTTCCTATATAATACCTCATTCATTTCCAACATCACCACACCAGCAGGTTGGGGTCCATATGCAAACCCCACTTGCGTTCTTTTGCCCCTTTCACCGCTCTACCCATTCAAATTCCACATAATTGAAACTAATACCTTTCTACTCTATTGTATTAATTTCCTCAGTGCAACTCCATTAACTTTTCCTTTTTGTCTGTCCTTCCTAAATGCTGAACAACCCTGGATGTTCAATCCTCATCCCTGATCTCTCTGCAGCCAACTACTTCATATCCACTGACATTTATTTGTGCGAATAATTCATCCACTTTGTTTCGAATGCTCCACGTTATAAGGCACAGAGTCTCAAGACTTGTTTTTATAACATTATTTATCCTATACTCACTATTTTTCACTGAGGCCCTGGCTGATTCTGGCCCTTTATTTCTCTGCCTATCAGTTTTCTTATTCCCCTTAGTGTTTTTCATTCTTTTCTTTCATTCCCCCTCCTGTGCCTTCTTGCATTGGTTCCCAGCCCCTGTCATTTCAGTTTAAACCCTTTCCAACCACTCTAGTAAATACCCCATCTGTGCTGCCCAGTATAAACCATATAGTTTGTTCTAGTCCCAATGTCCGAGGATTCTGAAACTCTTCCCCTCACATCATCTCTTCAGCCATATATTTGTCTGATATATTTTGCTATTTCTACACTGATAGCACATGGCACTGGTAGTAATCCTGAGATTACCACCTTTGAGTTCCTACATTTTAACTTCCTAATTCCTATACTCTGCTTTTAGGACCCCATTCCTTTTTCACTTGCGTCATTTGTACCATAGCTGCCGAGTGTTCACTCTCCCCCTTCAGAACATTCCAAGACATTCTTGACCCCAGCATGAGGGAGGCAATATACAGTTCTGGCCACAAAAACGCCTATCTATTCCCCTTACAATTGAATCTCCAAGAAGCATTGCATTCTCTAAGTGACAACCAATGTCTAGCATGTCTGCATTGTAGATGAGTATTGATATATACAGCAAAACAGTTGTGTTGCAAGCACGGAAAAACCATTGGCAATAATTAATGGCTAGTTATGACTCAGTTTCCTCATATTTCATTTAAACTGCTTCCAAAAATAAGACAATTGTATTTTTAGTTCTTAAAACAGCTAAATAATGCTTGGACTCCATCATATTTCAATGCTTCCTCCTCAATTCTGTTTACTCAGAGTGAAAGCAATTTATAAATAAGCCAACACACTGTTTATCGTGATAATACTGAATGCTCTACTGACTGTGAAATTCACTAATAATATCAGCCAGATTAAAGAATGAAATGTAAGTCTAGATCATATTTCTAGTGTTTGTTCAATTCTTTGCTCAAGTCATTCCACTTATAAAAATTTAGGTTTTTTCATGGACTTACATTAAGAAGAATCCTTAATTCCACTGTGTGAAAGCATCATATAAGTGAAATATAGCCAGCAAATGAGACTCAGCCACAATGTTAGTGAGGCAGTGACTGAACTAATATATCACTTTCATCTTTACCAAGAGTTTTTAGGTTGGCTCAATCCCTAGAAACATTCAGTCCCAAGAAACTAACTTCTCAACATCTGTCAAAATAGCCTCCAGGAAAATTTGTACTGCAGCAGCTGTGATATCTGATGCAGCACATAATATTGCAATACATCTTTTAATTTATTTAAGATGCATCATAGAGAATGTCTAAAATTCAATATTCCAGGAAATCCTAGTGAATAAAAGATTTGTAAACGGTGTAGGTTTTTAACAATTATTGGCAAATGGAATTATAGACTCTTGCAACACACAAGGAGAGAGGCCATTCTGCTTCGCCTGCCTCTTTGTTCATTTTACTCTCCAAAATCCAGGTTTTATTGACAGAATCTTATAGAGGAGAACATGTTCAGACAAGTTCAGCCAAGCAGACATATATCAAATACATGACAGTATATTTCAGAAGAAAGATCTTATATACATGCATAACAATGAATGTAAGACAATAATCCAACATTGGGATTTATATGATGAAGAAGGCTCGAGTTTTGATCTAAGGCAAAATACTGCAGATGCTGGAATCTGAAATAAAAGCAGAAAATGCTAGAAAATCTCAGCAGGTTTGACAGCATCTGTGGAGAGAAACTAGAGCCAACGTTTTGAGTCTGGATGGCCTTTTGTCAGAGTTCAACAAAGCTCTGAAGAAGGGTCATAAAGACTGGAAATGTTGGCTCTATTCTCTCTCCACAGAGGCTATCAGACCTGCTGAGATTTTTCAGCATTTTCCTGTTCCAGCTTTGATTCAATGGTTAATGGCATCTCCTAGAATTGATTTCAATGCAATATTTTAAATTATGACAAGGTACCCATGACTGATGATAAAATTCAGGTGTTCTTCTCACCTAAAGAAGAACATGTTGAACAAGTAGCACATGCAGTTATCAGAATTAAGTAATTCCATTGCAGGCAAGATGTTCTCCCACTTTCATTTGTATCATGTAGGAAGGAAGCAACATAGGAAAAGAAATACACCTTTCAGCCCCTCAGGTCTGTTCTGGATGATGGTTAACCCACAGCTTAACTCCATCTACCCACCTTAGTTCCATAGCCCTTTCATTAATCTTAACATTTTCAATTTGAAATCTGCCTCAGCTGGGCAAAACTTTAATAATTTATCTTGTTCCTTCGTCCATGAATTGCGATTTGATTCAAATCACGTCCCAGGAAGAGGTGGGACAAATGATAAAGCTGCGGAATGTGAGACAGAACTGAGCTGCTGAAAACATTCAATTCCGAGGAACTGAACATTCAATATCTTTGAAGGTAAAAGACAAACATTGCCCTTCGGTAATATCCAGAACATTGATTTGCTTTCTCCGTTTGTAAACTCTGACTGACCAGCATTCTATTTCCAATGGTTTATTCTTTTGTTTCGCATGTTCAGTATTTTGCTTCTTAAAGATCGGAAATCAATTACAATTATTTTGCAAATAACATGTTTCAATCTTGATAACATTAATTCTGATTTAATCATTTATTTTAGTCAAGTATTAATTTTCATTATTTCCAGCTAATAAATGTAATTTGTTCTGTGAATCTTTAGTATAATAGCTTTACAAACTGCACTATAGGCTCCTTACTGTGTAAAAAATTCTATCCCTCAGCAATATTTTTTAATAACATTAAGAGGCAAGAATTAGGAGAATGAGTAAGCCGTATGGTCCATCAAGTTTACTCTGCCATCCAATTAGATCAAGGCTGAACTCCATTCGAGCATTAACTCCACTTAATTTCTTTAATGCTCAAAAGTCTATCAATCTCAGTCTTGAATCTACTCTTTGGGCATGCACAGCTTGGTGGGGTTTGAATTCTGAAGATTCACAACCTTTGGAGTGAAGAAGTATCTCCTCATCTCAGTTCCCAATGGCTGACCACTTAGTGAAGATTAAGACTCTTCATTTTAGACTCCCCAGCCAGGGGAAACAGTCTTTCAGCAACTATCCTCTAAATATTATATGCTTTTTAATCATTTGGAAGTGCTAATGCTCCAATGCAATGTTACCTCAGTAGCTGCAGCATAGCAAAGATTACCAACTTTCAATAAAGGAGACTGAAAAATAGTCTTGGAAGATGACCTTGATCAATGCTGGGCTCAGTAGACCCAGCAGTTTGTTGGCTAACAGGTGAGAGCAAGGGCATTATCAGAATCCAGATGGGAGGATGAATGTTGTATGGTGAGAGACGGCAGTAAGTTTGTGCTGTTTGCAATTATTGCCACTCCCTTGTTTAAAATTTATTTATTAGTGTCACAAGTCAGCTTACATTAACACTGCAATGGAGTTACTGTGAAAATTTCCTAGTCGCCACACTCTGGTGCCTATTTGGGTTCACCGAGGGAGAATTTAACATGGCCAATACACCTAACCTGTATATCTTTCAGACTATGGGAGGAAACCAGAGCACCCAGAGAAAACCCATGCAGACACAGGGAGAATGTGCAGACTACACACAGATGGTGACCCAAGCTAGAAATTGAACCCAGGTCCTTAGTGCTGTGAGGCAGTGGTGCTAACCACTGTGCCACCATAGCACCTTGGGCTTGGGCCTCAATAATCCTAATAATCTGTTGGAAGACAGATTGCTGGATTGATGTGAGATTCTGCAAGCCCCTGTGATCCATATCTAATGATGACAACAAGCTGACTCTGCATGAAAGAAGTTGGAGCTTCCACTATAGCATTCAGATTTTGGGTAGCAGCTGCTTGTACTGCAATGGAACCAATGACCTTGGCCTCAGATGCTGCATACTAGTTGTCTCCAGGAGTGTGCAAACAGAGTTAGTCACTACTTTCACACTGGAACAGATAGCCTCTAGGTCCTGCACAGAGCCATCTACTAATTTTGGTGTTGGGCTCCTCTAAGTTCTTAGACAATAGCCAGAGGCTACTGATCCCTCCATAGCTAAACCTTTAAATGATATCATCTTCCTATTCTTGCACTCTGGTTGCACCATGTGCCGGGCTGAATGGCCTCCTTCAGCATCTCAGATATTCTATGGTTCTATAGGGAAAAGCCTCAGATGACCATAGGCTGACTGATGGTGACTTAACCTGAGGAGAAAGATTGAGTAGGCAGGACCTTCATGAATAACCTTAGCCAGTACAGGGATGCGTCACTCTGCATCACTAACCAGCCGTCCAACCAACTGAGCTGAACAAACACCCCTCGTCCAAAAGGGGAAAATATAAGAGCTGTATACTTCCCACATTTGTAAGTTTAAAATCAGAGGAGAATGTGGAAAGTCGATATGGAAGGATGTTGTTAATTTTGATGGTTTCAACCTATCTGACCATATCTAAGATATGGAGAATTCTGAAAAGATAGGCTTAAAGCGGTCATGTTAGGGACAACTGAGATGTTAAAGAATTTGCCACTGTCGGGAGTTTCAAAAAAAGTACATTTGTTACCAAATATTAACCTTATTTAAAGAAGCTTTTTCTCAATTTACAGCAGTCAACTTGGCAATTGAAAAATGCACATCTGATGTTCAACCACCATGTTTCATAACATTTCAGTTAAAATGAGTTTTTAAAGCAGTCACTTAAAAACAAGGTCCTGGTTCAATACTTTCGTGAGCAAAATGATAAGCTAACATTGAGAATTTTTACCTGCTGCAATGCAGTTTTCCAGATTACATTTTGATCCTCCAACTAACTTTTAACACACTATTTTCATTGCAGTGGACCCCTTCTCCATTTTCCTTGCAGAATTTAGTTCCTCCATTTAGTTTTTGCTGAGCAGCACAGTAGCATGATGGTTAGCACTGCTGCTTCACAGCTTTAGGGTCCTGGGTTTGATTCCTAGCTCGGGTCATTGTCTGTGAGGAGTTTGCACATTCTCCTCATATCTGCATGGGTTTCCTCCAGGTACTCCAGTTTCCTCCCAGAGTCCAAAGATGTGTGGGTTAGGTTGATTGGCCATGCTAAGAAATTGCCCCTTAGTGTCCAAGGATGTGTAGGTTAGAGGGATTAGTGGGTACAATATATGTAGGGATATGGTGGGATTGTGTTCGGTGCAGACTTGATGGGCTGAAGGGCCTGTTTCTGCACTGTAGGATCATGTGATTCTTTATTTTCCACAGTAAATCAGCTCCATGTTTTCAGAGAGCTTTGCTTTTTTCTTTGTAGAATAAACTGCCTTCCCATTTGTTCTGACCTGGTAACTTTCCATGAACTAAATATAAGTTGGGAATACCCAAGTGGATTGGATTCTGATTTCTAGTTATAATGCATGAATGCTTCATGACATAGTCTTGTAAAAAAGCCAAGAGAGGCAGTTCTGAAATCACATTAGAGCAAGAAACTAGGTGTCGTGGCACCACGGAGCAGAGTGATCAGAGAATCACGAAATCCATTGTAGTCATGGATTCAGAAACACTGAAAGTAGGCATATAATTTTCAAACAACTGAAGCATATACCGAAGATAAATAGAGTAGACTAAACTAAAATCAATTAACAATATGCAACAAATCTGAATTGTGAAATAAGGAGAAAATCCTGAATAAATAAAAAGATGAAAGGGGTTTAACTGATGAATGTAGAAACACGTTATAAGCATGGTTGGGGTGTGAGAAAAACCTATAAGAAGTAATTACTAGCAAAGCTGCAACATTAAGAAAGTCTTTCAAAACCACAACAATAAGGCAGTTCAGAGAGGAGGTGAGAACAGATAAAAAGATACTAATGAGCTGAAACTTAGGACAAGAAAAAGATAATGAACACGCTAAATGATGACATTCATTGAACATTCACTGCAGAAGAATATTATGCCTTCCCTGAATAGCAATAATAAATGGCAGAATTACCCACTTTAACATAATTGACAATCTAAATGTGTTCAAAATAAATAAATCCCCAGGATGGATGGTATTCATCACAGAACTGTTACGATGCAGAAGGAAGCCGTTCAGCCCATTGTGTCTGCACTGGCTCTTCAAACGAACATCATGGCTTAGTTCCATTCTCCTGTCTTTTCTATATACAGCTGCAGATTACCCATATGTAATAGGACAAATTAGGGATGGTATTTGTACATCATTAAAAATAAATAGGATGGGGTTGATGGATTTTTGCAAAGTCCTCATGAGTTGAAAACAGGCTAGAAAGTGACAAAGCAATGCTATAGATCCATCCGTTTACCACCAGGGCCAGGTAAAATAAAAGAATCAATGATCACACAGGATCAAAAGTCTTGTAATAAGAACATGGCTTCATCAAGGATCAATGAGAAAATTCAAAAAAGGCAGCTGCAATACTTCGTCGTATTTCAAGAATGGAAACTACTAGAAAATCTTTTAAATTGCTGCTTACAGAGACATGGAATAAGAAGCCAAAAAAGACTGAAAAAGCACTGGATAGACAATTTCAAGGGTGACTTGTCACAGAAAGACGACTGAGTTGGCCAAGCTTTCAGAACTAATAACAGCAGAATGAATCCATTTGGAATATTAATTACTCTCTTATATTAATGGGCTCTAAGCTTTGTCCAAGAGAAAATAGCACAAAACTAACTCAGTCTTTTTGATAGATGTAACTTCTCAGTTATAGTATTATCCTTCCAAATCATTTTTGCACATTTGCCAATGCCTCAATTTTTTTTTTATATAATGTTGAGACCAGAACCATGCAGAATATCTTATCGTGGTTGAATCAACGTCCTACCCAAGTTTAACACAGCTTTTCTATTTTTCAATTCTATTCCTCTCAAAATAGATCCCAGTGCCTCTAATTTTAGTGATTTGAGTACATGATCCCTGTAGCATAAGGGCCTTGCACATGTAGGGTTAATGTTGGATTGAGTACTGTACCATCCACACGATGATGCAAGAGATACGTGACCCAGCACTAGGGATCAGTCTCGTATTGGACAGAGCCATGTGCAGAAGCAAGCATGGAGGCAGCTCCTAGCCTGAACCTTTAGGATATATAAAAATATAATTATTGTAGTTAAATACATACATGATTAACCTACTTAAAATTACAAAGACTTCATGTCAAACTACCTAATAGTATTCAACAGCTGACAACATAACCCAGATTATTTCACTTTGCTACCCCATTTGTTTTCCAAGCAGTATGTAGCTTGCTTATTGTCCCGCCAAACTGTCCACTTATCTGTATTAAGATGTAATTTGCCTATGTATTTGTATTACATGCCTATTTCATAGGTTTATTAGTATCTGTCTGCATTTTGTCATAATCCTCCCAGTATTAAATTATAGCCCTGCACCCTTAATTTAGTGTCATCTGCAAATTGTGAAATCTATTTTCCAATTCCAGAGTCCAAGTTATTTCAGTTAGTGTGAAGCGAAAGTACTCAAAGTAATACTTCATGTCTTTTACTGTCCAACTTTATATTATTTTTTCTTTTGCAGACAGCTTGCTATTTGTTTTAAGACCCTTAGCTGTAAGTCTACAGTATGGTACTTTATTGAAGGCCTTCTAAAAACATTGATTTTATCTGCTTTTTGTTGTTTGGTAAAATAATTTAATATGGATAATAAAGCATGATAGCTCTTTATTATTACATTTCCTGACTTTTTTCTCTGACATTTTGAGAAAGATTCTGAAGGGGTTAATGATCACACAAGTTTAAAAATCACATAAGCTGCAAGCTGAACTTCAGTCACAAAGGGAAAGCAATGTGCAAACCAGAGGTCTTGATAAAAGTAGACCCAGATAACTGCCAATGACCATTTAATTGAACAATGTATAGCTATAGCTCATGTTTACCCATTAGAAAAAGGAACAATGGAAGGGAGGTTGAAATATCATTGGTTAGCGATGTAGGTATCATATATTGATTAGATGATGCACCTTTACGTATGCACAATGTAACCTTAATCAATAACTATGAGTGGATAGAAATAACTCTGAAACCATGATTAGTATATGTTAATTGCTCGGAATCAAATTTGAACTTTAAAAGCTTGTGTATTTGTGAATTTTACACACCCCAGTTGTGTCATTTCAGACCAGTCAGAGTTCTGTAGCGCTGCAATTTGCCAACAAATCATCTTGAAACCACTCTCTGGCTTTATCATGCTACTTGAGGGAAATGATAGTTTGAAAATACAACAAGAAAAACATTGTGACAGCCCCATAACAGATTCCATTATCTTTCCAACAACCAGAATTACGCTCACTAGATTTCTTCTCTGTCTCCTTTTAAACATAGGAATCATGTTAGCAGCCTGTCACTATTCTGTCGCTACTACATTATGCAATAGTTTTCGATTTGTATGCAATAATGCCTCCAAGTTATTTTAACATGCATTACAATCCATCTAGACATGGGATTACATCTCCTCTAAATTGGATTAGAGCATCAATTATTGCCATCTCTTCTGCCTTAAATGCGATTGTATGTTTTTGATCTATTCTTCTAATATGATGTTAACCCTATTAGTTTGATTGGAAAGTACTTGAATAGGCATGTAACCAAAAAATTGCAGGAAATAGTTAGCAAGTCAGGCAGTTTTTGTGGAAGTTCCTCAAGATGCAGACATTTACTGCAGAGGTAGTTTTTTGTGGATGAAGCTGGTGTCTACCAGAGCCCACATGCTTCAGCTACAACAATCTCTTTCCCTGCCATTTTCCCTGCACTAGATTTATCTAATTAGGTTTTAAGCGTAGAAATATTACTCAACTGATGTCCAAGTTTGCATGGTAAACAGTACAAAATGATCGGATCTGGTTCCATGAGAAATGTGTCTTTGATGGAATGACACCTAACACCCTATCCTTTGTACATTTCTGATATGTAGATGATATGTTTGTGATATTTACATCTGTAATGTAAACATAATCATTTTCTTACATCGAATGCAAGTAGGGATTCTGCCATTAAGCCTGCACCAACAACAACCCGATCAAGGCCCTACCTATCCCCATAACCCTACGCATTTTACCCTGCTAATCCGTCTGACACTAAGGAACAATTTAGTTTAGTTAATCAACCTAACCATACATCTTTGTACTGTGGGAGGAAAACAGGGCATCTGGAGCAAACCCATACTAACATGCGGAGATGTGCAAACTCCACACAGACAGATACCCAAAACCGGAATTGAACCGGGGTCTCTGGTGCTGTGAGGCTGCAGCCCATGTCTGAATGGGCCACATCCTGTGCACAAATTTGCATTTGAAAAGGAGCAGTCAAATAAACTCCTCTTCCTTCAAGAAGTTCAGATGTCTATCTTCACTGGTAAAAATATGCGTTGGAATTCTTCCCGTTCCACATGCTTAAAGATTAGTCTTACTGACAATCTTGCAAATAGGGTCTGAGTCATTTGCACACCATGCAGACTTTATGCTGAAAGAGGGAGCATTATTCTGCAGGATGCAGAATAATGGCTAACATGATCAGGTTATTTCCCACTGCATATCACACTAACTCATGAATGGGCCTAAGGCCCTCACTTTCAGCCCTGAAAAGTGCCCGCTATATCTCAGATTACCCTGGAAGGTATCTCAAAATCTTGAGCGATGATTGAAAATAGCCACTTTTCTTTCCAATAAGAGGATGTTGGAATCAAACCAAAAAAGCATTCTGCCCATCACACAAATATGAATTTCAGTGCCAATGTGATATGTATGTCCCGGAAACTGGTGGATCATCTCAAACAGCATGTCCTAGCTACTGTTCACAATGGTAAGGTACAGATCATACCCAATCAGCCCATGGTTGCAAAACTCAAAATGCTGTGTCCGATATTAGATGCGATTCCGCAATTGAACAGTAATTGCTACATAATCCTCAGTGTGCTAAAGATTACATTGGCAACCAATTTAAGATTGTTAGTAAGGAATGCAGTGCTATGCATTTGCATGTACTGGAAGCTAGGCATATTAATACATAAGGCCCTTTCTTTGCAGACAGAAAGCACAGGGACACACATTGTGCTTTTTTCATCTAAACAAAGTAGGCAACAGTCATTCGTTGATTTATTCTCCAGCGCAACACTTTAAATCAATCATGGTCAAGCTGCTTGGTTTAAATTTCAGTGGAAGTTATCTGCCATTCACCATCAACTGGTGTATTCTCTGCGGCAACACGCCATGGCAGTGATATCAATTAGAATCCACTTGCCAACCAATCAGCATTCTCTTCTCTTACAGCATAAATTGTTATTTTCCTTTTATACTAGTATTCCTGTATGGTATCCTGATGAATACAAGATGGAAAGCTTCGACAGGTCTCTTTTATCAGGAATACACAGAGTTCTAACTATGAAATGATTATTTATACCAAGTAGTTTAACTAGTTAAGTGATAAATTTAATGCAATATGTATAATTTCCTCAGTACCAATTTAAATAGTGCCTGAATTTAGAGGGATAAAGGCTTAAAAACACAACAAACAATCCACCTATCTACTCACCTAATAGAAGCCTTGAACAATCTCCAGTTACTGGAGGCTGAACAATTGTTATAAAAAAGTGACCCCTCTTTTCCCCCTCTGTATGGAATTCCCAAGTGCATCAAATTCCCAAGTTATCATCCGTACAGTTAGGCCTCATCATACCTTGCTCCCATATTCTGTCTGATGGTGTAAGCTGTCTACTTTGATAATGATTTAACGGCTCACATACAACTTGTAATTGCTACCCACTACAACGATGAGTACCTATTCATTTTCAATTGACTGACAGATAAATGCCACAGCCAGACATTTTCTGCTCACTAAGCTCCTTAACTTTTAAACTGCTAAGTCAGAGTCTGACTGCCAGTCTAAATTTCAGTTTGAGAAAATATTAAAAGAGAAGCTCCTTCAGTAAATTTCCAAATTAAAACTCGTACCTTGTCGCACTGTGTGCTCCCACACATTTTCAGTCAGTCTCAGGGAACCCCCAAAGCTGGGGACTAAGCCAGCTGCCTGGAGGTGGGAAAGCAGTACTCCCGGCAACTCCCTCCCTGCATGCCAACCCTCAACTGTTGCCACAGACTGCCCTGTGAAAGAAATCCCAGTCCACTATCATCAGCCAGCTGCTAAAAAAATTGATAACCTTTACAATATCCCTAGACCTTCATATTGAGTATGACCTGGAAATGCTTGGTGCAGATGATGTTAGATGCCAAATATTCCATTTACCAGTAATAATACACTTCAATGAGACCAACACAAATCATCCGATAAAATCTTACGAAAAAGTGGATCTTTAAATTCTTGTTATTTCCCTGACTAGAATACACCGTTAGTGATAATAGCATTCACTTTATGAAACGTATTCTTTCATGGGATATGGATATCGTTGACAAGGTCAGCTTTTGTGGCCCATTCCTAATTGACTCTGAACTGAGTGGCTTGTCACACCATTTTAGGGGATAGATAAGAGTCTACCACATTGCTGTGGGTCTGGAGTCACATGTAGGTCACACCAGGTCGGGAAGGCAAATTTCTTTCTCTACAGGCCATCAATGAATGACATGGATTTTCTTAATTATCAATAATAGTTTCATAGCCCCCATGGAGTACTATTTTACAATTCTAGATTTTTAAAATTGAGTAGAATTTAAATTCCAACAACTCCCATGGTGGGATTTGAACCTGAAGATTATTGTCCAATGATATTACCATCATCACATCCTGGTGGGTGCGTCTGTCTACTGTTTCGATTTTCCTCACAAATATTAACACACTCTTGCACAATGAATTTAAAAGGAAGTCATTTGGCACTGGAGCTCCTACATCTCAATATTTCCCACTACACTTTTGGTGGTCGGGAGGTTGGAAATAGATAGAGAGAGAGAGTACAGGTGTGTGTGAGGAGTGGGTGGGTGGTGGTGACGAGTGTTTGGGGGAGAGATGTGTGTGCGAAGCATTGGTGCAGACTCTGTGAGCCAAATGGCCTCCTTTTGCATTGTAGGGATTCTGTTCTATGAGATATTTTCACTGTTTTCTTCTCTCAATTTCTGCACCAAATGAGTTTTCATTATTGTGATTTCAGCATCCAACACAACCCATCATATCCCACTGTCTCTGTCCCTGGAAAAAGCTATCCTCCAGTTCAAACTGCAATTTCAAAAGCCTAATTAGCCCTCAATTTGAAACAGCATTGCTGCACGATTACTAATTTACTCAACCCCTTTGTCATATCCACTTTTAAAGTCCCCAAATAAACAATTTCTCTCTCACCCTGATCATTCCCCAGTATAGCCTTCATTTTCTCATTTAGTTAAAGGAAATTTTGTGGCACAGTAGTTAGCACTGCTGCTACACAGCTCCAGGGACCTGGGTTGAATTCCTGGCTTAGGTCACTATCTATGTGGAGCTTGCACATTCTTCCTGTACTTGCATGGGTTTCCTCCTGGTGCTCCAATTTCCTCCCACAGTCCAAAAATGTGCGGGTTATGTACATTGGCCATGCTAAATTGCCCCTTAGTGTCTTGGTTTTGTTGATTACTAGGATTAGACGGGTAAATATGTGGGGTTACGTAGGGCCTAGATGGGATTGTTGTTGGTGCAGATTCAATGGGTTGAATGGCCTCCTCTGTAGAGATCCTATGAATGTGGATTTGAAAGGTACTGGTGCTCAACTGCTTCAGACATTCACTGTCAGATCTGGCTGGACCACTTAAAATAATCTTGATCCTATTTGCATTGGCTAAAACTGTCCCCTCTTCCAAGATCATCCTGGAATGTGAAGATAACTCCCAGCTTCTTCTGTTGATCATAAACCATCTTCTTACCTGGTCTGGCCTACATGTGACTCCAGAACTTCAGCAAAGTGGTTGATTCTCAAACACGTAACTAGAGATGGGCAATAAATACTGGATAGCCAGTGAGGCCCATGTCCCATGAATCAATTTAAAAAACCCCTCTCTGCAGTCTCCTCTGCCTCATACAAGTGTGGAAGTAATGCAAAACCATCATAAATTAATGTTCAGACGTCAGCTGCAACATTGTGTTTAATTCTCAGTATTACACACAGGAAAAGACACCTTGGAGGGGATGCAGATGATCCTAAGAGAGAAAGCCTCAGGAAAGCAGCCAACATGATCAAAGACTCCACACATCCTGGACACATTCTCTTTCACCTTCTTTCATTGGAAAAGTGATACAAAATTCTACAGTCGCGTACCAACTGACTCAACTGTTTTGTCTCTGCTCCATCGGAATTTTGAATGGATCTACCATCTACTAAATTCTTCTTTCTCTATACCCTATCTGCAACACTACATTCTGCACCCTCTCCTTTCCCTCTTCCTTATGTATTCCAAGAATAGTCTGTTTTGTCTATAAAGCACGTGAGAAATAATGCTTTTCATTGCATAATAATACATGTGACAATAATAAATCAAACCAAATCAAATGAGTTTTCTCAGAATGTACCAAAGATGAGTGGTTTCAGTTACATGACATGAATACTGAAGCTAGGGTTGTTCTCTTTCAAACTCTGATGGATAGAGTGAGGTTTAATTAAGGTGTTCAAAATTCTGAGGGGTTTTGAGAGAGAAGGTAAGCAAAAGCTGTTTCCATTGGCAGGTGGTCATTAACCAGAGTGTACAGGTTTAAAATAATTGACATTCAATCCTGGGGGTGAGATGAAGGGATTTGCTCTTTATTCAGCAAATTAACATGATCTGGAATCTACACTTGTAGAGGCTGGTCGGATCTCACTCACCAGTAATTTTCAGAAGAGAATTGGATCTTTACTTAAAAAGGAAAGAAAAGCCAGCCTATAAATAAAAACATGGAGCTAATTGGATAACATTTTCAGAGAGCTGCCAAGGGAACAACTGACTAAATGATCTTCTTTTGATTCATATCTGTAATATTCAATATTTTGAAAAACCCTGGCTGCATAAGAAGAATTGCGGCTTATGGAACAGGACAGTCAGTAACAGGTGGGATGAAACATTGGCAGAATAGAGAGAAATTAGCAAGTTGTGGGAAATGGTTATTTTTTTTTAATGACAGCAGGATTGGGTACAGTAGTGTTCTCCAAGGATCAGTGCTTGCATCAATGCTTTTTTTTGATAAATAAAAATGTCTTGGATACAGAACAAATTTCAAAATTGTTCAATGATAGCAAACTTGGACATGTGCCAAACAGTGAGAATGATACGGATTGACAGCAACAGGACAGAGACAGACTGGTAGAATGGGCCGACAAGTGGCAGATGGAATTTTATTCTGGGAGATGTGAGGTGATACATTTTGGCAGAGTCAGAGAAGATATAATCTTAACAGTCCTATTCTAAAGTGTGAGCAGGGACAGAAGGTCCTGGCAATTGCATGTGCAAAAGTGAGGGGCCACATTGAGAGAGTGGTTAGCAAAGAATACAACAGCTTGGATTTCAAAAATTGGTGCATTGAGTACAAAAGCAGGAAAAATATCATAACTTTTATAAAGCATTGTATAGGCCACAACCAATATACTGGTCAGAATTCTCCAACCTTGCCCGCAGCATGGATTATCCAGCCAGGCTGCTGAATGCCAAATTCTCCGTTCTTGTGGTGATGGAACATACAAGACTGTAGTTCTGGTCATCTCGCTTTAGGAACAATTTGAAGGCCCTTGATAGATTGCAGATGAGATTTCCCGGAATGGTTCCAGGGATGAGGCACTTTAGCTATGAGGTCAGGTTAGAAAGGCTGGGGTTATTTTCTTTGGAGCAAAGGGAGATTTGATTGAGATAAAATAGACAAGGAAAAGCTACTTCCAGTTGTCCCTTTGTTTGTCTGACTGGAGAAAGCATTTCAGTTTGATGCTAAGGTTAACAATCCATTCAGCAGCTTCAGTTGCCACCAGGAATGGATCTGTCAGGACAGATGTTCAGTAGAAAGGGAATAATCTGATTTGGATGGCCACATTCACAATATGAACAGTTCCTCATCTTCCAATTAGCCCAGATCTTTGTTAGCTGATGATATTCCTTTTTCACATTTTTTGGCTGGATACAAGCATTGCTGGCAAGGCCGGCATTTGTTGTCCATCCATAAATATCCTTGAACTGAATAGCCTTCACGACATTTCAGACGGCAGTTAAAAGTCAACCACTTTTTTTGTGGGTCTGGAGTCACACATGGACCAGACCAGGCATGGATGGTAGATAAGGTGATTAGTGATTTTCAGCAATCAATGGTGGTCACCATGATCATATATCTATTAAATTTAAGTTCCACTGACTGGCACGGTGGGATTTCAAAACATGTTCCCAGAACATTAGCTTGGGCCTCTGGATTATTTATCCATCACCACTATGTCACCAACTCCACCTGGGTTTGAGGAAAAACATTATCTTTACAGACTTCAGGAAGTTCAGTGTGTGCTCAAAGTTTTTTAAAGTTTATTTATTAGTGTCTCAGGAAAGCTTTCATTAACACTGCAATGAAATTACTGTGAAAATTCCCTTGTTGCCACACTCTGATCCCTGTTCAGGTACACAGAGGGAGAATTTAGCATGGCTAATGCACCTAACCAGCATGTCTTTCGAGCCATGGGAGGAAATCGGAGCACCTGGAGGAAACCCTCACAGACAAGGGGAGAACGTGCAGATCCCACACAAGCAGTGAATTGAACTCGGATTCTTAGTGCTTTGAGGCAGCCACGCTAATGACTTTGCCACCACGCTGCCCCAAGTTTTGATAGTCTTAATTGCCTAGAAATATTCCTCATGGCTTCCCAGAGATGGAAAGCTACCATCTGTGTGGAAACCCCAGAGTTAGGTTGAGCAGCAGTACTTTGCTGTTGGGTGGACGAGGGTGGGTAAAGCAGTATGTAGTGCATTGGCATTGCTGCCCAGGTGGTAGCAGCCAGTTTCAAATGAGAGAAGGAAGTGTGGTTGTATTGATTGAGGAGAACATTGCAGTGCTGGAGAAAGAGGATGGGCAGAAAGGCCAAATTGTCTCCTTCTGCGTTTTAACAATTCTGTGATTCTGAGGTTCACTGGTTTTTTGACCTCCTTTCTAGTGTTCAGGAAGGGTTGTTGGCCAGTGAATGCTCAAGAATGCTGGCAATATATTTTGGACTGACTCATGGGTGAATGGTCAGCCATTGAAGTGGATGAGGTTCTTCCCTGACCTCCAAGATGTTCAGCTGAACGTCTGAAACAACAGTCTTGGTGGGCAGTTTTGGTCAATGTCTCCATGTCTTAAAGTAAGCTTCCAGAGCGTACAGATCTTCAGCGAGCGTTTTCTCATTCTTCTGAAGCTCTTTCGCCTGAAAAGCCGATGGCCGAGTCATCAGTGTATGTAAAGCGTTGTGAATTTGTGGGCGGGAAATCACTGTTACCTGTACATTAAAGAGACTAATGTGCAAGGACTGATCCCTGTGGGAGTTTGTTGTTTATTATGTGTGGCCAACTGATTCAATCCCCAACGTACACAGAACTGTCGGATCACAGAGACAATTAGTTGCAGGATTTTCTCACAGCGCATAATTTTGGAAATCTTCAGCAGCATGCGCTGTTTTACAAGCAGAAGATATGTCAGCAAAAACATCTCCTGCATTCAACAGCTGATGTATAAGGATTAGAGGCCACAAGTCAAAGATGGAATGCCTTACCCAGTGACTGGCAATGACCTGAATTCCAATTGTGTTTGAATATTTATTTTCTTGCTGGCTGCCATTGTATTTCAAATACCAGCTGCCAGTTGCTGTTGCCCAAATAAAAAGAGTCACAGGGAGAGTGGGACGCATTTATCAATGATTCGATATTCTACTACCTATAGTCCTTCCGATTACAAAATAATTGTTAAAACTGAAAAAGATTTTGCCCCTAGATGGCAGTGTAGGCATTTTGAATGTTTGAGTGTTGAGCAGGCTTGCTGAAGTTAACCTGTCAGACTACGATGGTCTGGCTTTTCCTTATGATTTCCACCCGGATGAAGATTTATTCTGGGTAGGAACAAATCAAATGGCGCAAAACATTGATGTGTCAGTTGTGCCCATAACTAATTTACTCTCTAGAGACCACAATCTTTTATGTTAATTGAACGGTTGAAGTTATTCTCGCTTGGGGTAGGATCGGTGTGAGACACCCAGCGGGGAGAGGGGTTATACTGGGAAGTAGGGCTCCCATTCCCATCGCCTGATACACAGGAACCTGTCCATATATGAATTCAGTGTTACCCATCTAGTAGCAATAGCAGTTGTCAACAAACTACCATTTCACTCTGCCTATCATTTAATTCAGAATAAGACCAAAAGCAAAAAATCTTCTTTTTACATTGCTACATTCAGTACTTCAATTTTATTCAAAAAAGACCCTTTCAAATTAAGTCCAATCATGGGTCTCATGAGAGACAAACAAGATCCAAGCTGACAAGGGAAGACATTGCATCCCATCTTGGTCTCAATCAAATATGATCCAAGCTGACAGGATGAGAATGTTGCATCCCTGCCCGGGCTTGATCTAATGTTTCATTTTAGCCAAAAGGCTGAGATGGCTTTGAAAATTTGCATCAGGCAAAGCCTCGGTTTCTCATTGGCTACCCTGATGCTTTACTCTACCCTAGCTTAGGCAAACCACGATCACAGGGTCAGCACACCTCAAGTGCAATGGGCTAGCCTTGTCCCCTGCCTGCCTGATCATCCTGGCAAGTAAGTATCAATCAGGTGACTGGCCATGCTACTGCACAAGTATCAATAGATGTGGTGATTTGTGCTGATTATCCCTTAAGGGAAATGTAGTAAGGGTGACCTTATTTGGGGTACCAATCAGAACTGAAGGCAAAAGGAGTCCTCTCTTAGGTAGGAGACATGTTAAGGGTTGAAGTACAGCTGTGTAGCTGCTGTTCAGTTCTTATCAATAAACCTTGTGTTTCTAATGAACACTATTATACTTTTAAGAAATGTATTTTCAGTCATATTCTCTGCAGTTATAAGCAGGCACTGAGCTGTTCAATTAGACGTCTGTTGTTTGCAGCTCAAATGGTTTAAATGGGATTTTGTTTTTTTTTACTCTAGATCTAATGCACTTTCTGGGAGTTTACAATCTTTTGAATTGTTGTGGGAAGAACAATTGACAAGTCAGATAGGGCAGTTTTTTTTCTTTTTTCCAAAGAGTTCTTACAATTTTGGCTATTGGTTAACTAGAAGGTGTATGGACTCCTCGCTGAAGACAGAGGGCTTGTTTCTCTCTCTATTATTAGAAATTCTGCCATGTTGGAAGCAGTTCTTCTTGCCTTCCTGCTGTGAACATTGTGATGCTGGTGGCTTGCTAGCCAGATGCAAGCAGTGGCTCTACCTTTACCTTGAAGTGGGCTGGTAGCTACAGAGATGTTTCAATTCTTAATCCAAAGGACTAATCATAGCAGGTACAGCAGTGCTAGAAATTTGAGCATCATGTGAGCATTCTTCTTTCTGTGCTAAACCTGGGGAAAGTGTACGTTTATAAGGGGATTTGTTGTATTGGAGCAGTGCATTTAGTTGTTAAGATTTATACAATATTATGCATTTTTTTTATTGTAATTGATAAAAGTTATTGCTAATTTTCTTTGTGTATTAACTGAATTCTTAAATAAACTTTGTTTGTTTAAAGGTCCCTAGTGGGCTATTTAAATTGTACCTGAAGTGAAACACCTCATAATTACTCTAGCCAAATTCAAAGTGCAAAATTTATGGGCTAGAATTCTACCACGTCCCCACCCAGAATCAGAGCAAGCGATGATCTGACAACAGAAATCTCTGTTGATCTGGGGTGGGAATTTCCGGTCTCACCCGAGCAAGGCTGGAAAATCCTGTCCACTATCTAGGCTAACTTCATAAAACACCATGCAGTTTCTGACTGGATTATAACAGTTAATTAAAGACAGCAGAGACAGTCAACAATTGAAGTGCCAAGCCTGTTTCCTCAAAAGAAATTATTTTTTTTCTGCTATTCCTATTTGTAATTCTGCAGAATTCCCTTTTCCAAATCAATAATCGATCATCCTAGTTCAATGCACTGCTTTATGGGGAATATCTTATTTGTGTGTGTGCAAATGAGTTTACAAGAATTGTGGGTGCGATTTATCTTGGCAAAACCAATATAGTGTCTGGCGCATTGGAGGCAGCATTTGCTGACTGCACATGTCGCAGGAACTCCAGGATAATTTGTTTATAAGATATGAATGTTTTTGAGCAACTCAACTGACGTGATTTGCAAACTTGACAATCTTGTCATTTAATTGGAACAGTGAATTGGATTCACTGCAATAAAGGCCAAACAGACTGGATCGTATTTTATTCCCATTGTCTGAGTTGAGACTTGAGACTTGCTTCACTTCTATTTTCAAAACAATCTCCAATTTGGTTCCTATTTCCCCTGAAAGCTCATTCCATGGTTCTGGTGGTAGGGATCTGTTATTTTAGTCAAGTCTTACCGTTCATTGCAAGAGGATTGGATTACACTCATGCTCAGTTATTGGTTGATAAAGAGGAATAGTTTATTCTGCCAATTTCCGCTCATTAGCCAAGTGGACCAAGTTCAAAGTTAGAACTATGTCAGCTTTACAGAATAGATCCCACACAACCACAGGCTAAATTTGATAATGGCCACATGCACTACACTTTGGTTAGTCTTGAGGTAGAAACTCTATAGTTCTTATAAGCAAGCAGCCATCACCATCCTCTGGCAACGTGGCACACGCATTCACATTTACATATCAGTCTGGGCGATGAGGCTGCACGGGATTAAAGTCAGATAGAAATACACAGCACCACTTGACCACACGTGCTTGAGTACCAAAGGTGAGAGATAGTGGAGGTGAAAGTATGGCTGGAGAAATGGAGCAGGAGGAAAGGCTTCAGATTCTGAGATCAATGGAGGCAGTTCTAGGCCAGGAGATAATATATAAGCCTACACAAGCTGAGATCAATGTGCTCAAAGGCAAGTTATCTGCTTGTGTGAGGGAAGAGTATTAACTAAGATATTAGGTGGAAAGGTATCAGGACGTAACAGTACACAGGAGAAACAATGTGCATCAAGCCAAAGAGAGATGAGCACCGATTTTACAAAGGCTATAGAAGAAAGAGCAGGAAGTAGATGGAATCCAATGCAAAGTCGATTAGCATGATGTTGGAACGCATCTTTGTTAATGTGAGAAGCATTACAAATAAGTTTGACAAATTATATTACAAGTTGTCAAAAGGAGTTGTGGTACTATGGTTGTTACAGAGTTCTGGCTTAAAGATTGGAAGTGAATATTCTAGGTATGATGGACGGCATTTTACAGCCTTGCTTGTCCCAAAACCCTGCCTGAGGTCAATGGAGTTTTCCATATTCTGCCTCTCGGCCGTTCTGATTCCAGTGTCAGACGGGACAGTAAAATTCCAGCCAATATACCCAGCAGGGAACAAAAAATACAGGAGATGTGAGATCAGCTTTGATTAAGGATTACATTAGAGTTTGATAACAGCATGAAGTACTAGATGAGTCAAGGATGAAAGTAACTGGTTTCAAGTTAAGGAACAGAAAGATGCCGTTACATTGATGGATATTTTATTTCTATAGATTCCAAATAACAAGAAGAACATAGAAGAGCACATTCACAGATAAATTTCAGTGAAATATGAAAATAATAGAACAATGATAGTGAGGGACTTCTTTTACCCAAAGAGAGACTGGCGGGAAACAAACTAAATAACAAAAATTGTGAATAATTACGATACCCTGAAAAAAAACATTATTTACTTCAATAAAGAAAGAAACGCTGCTGGATCTGCTTCTGGGGACTGAAGTAAGGCAAGAGGAGTGTAGTTCAGTCAAGGACATGTGGGCAAGAGTGATCATAATATAAACAAATATAAAATAGCCATGGGAAGAGAAAGAAAAATCAAACTGTAAGAGAGTCAATTACAGTAATTTGAGAGGAATCAGGAGCAAGTGGACTGGAAGCAAAGATTTGTTGGGAAAATAGTAAATAAGGAATGACAGGCCTTATTGTGAGTAGTTTCAGTACAAACCTAACATATTTCCTTAAAGAAATCACTGGCTCACTAAAAGTGAAGTGGAGAATAAAACAAAAAAAATGTTTATTGTAAGTAACAGGTATATATTATAATAGATAATCAGGCATAATAGACAATGTAGAAAATTGAAATAAAGAGTAAAAGGGAAAAGAGATAGTATGAGAAGAGATTCATGGATAACACAAAATTGAAGCCAAAAATATTTTATATACAATAAAAGGTGGACCCAACTATTAATCAAAAAAGAAATCTTCTCATGCAGCCAGATGGATAACCAAGGTACTAAATATATACCCTGTATTAGAAAGAAATAAAATTAATGTTGTTGTCGAGAAGGGGACAGCAGAAATATTGGAAGAGATAAAAATAGATGCTGCTATGTACGTTTACATCACTCAAAGTAGCCTGGCCCAGATGGGATGCATCTGGGATTGCTGCGGGTAGAGCTGGTAAATTTTGTGATTACTGCCGATGAATTGTAGAATCATAGAATTGTTATAGTACCGAAAGAGGCCAATTGGCCCATTGTGCCCTTGGCTCTCTGTAAGAGCAATTCAACTCGTGTAACTATCCTGTCTTTCACCCAATGATCCAAGTCACTTTTAAAAGTTTAATTTTATCTGCTACAATTATACTTTCAGACAGTGCATTCCAGATCGTAACCATGAATTGGATTCAACTTAAATTTAAATTGTTACTTGGAGAAAGCAAGGAGGTGGATTAAAAGTTGACCAGTCTGCTCTGTACTTGGCTTTGTAACTTTAAAAATTACACTGCAACCTTAGAATTTTGGCTTAAATTACTTGTTGGAAAATTAGGCTCCACAATAATTGCACTTACCAGCCTAGGCATCCCAGTTTTTGGTTTACTCTCTCTATGCAAAGTTTTGTATGACTGGTGGGGCATTATATAATTAACCTTTATGAACATATGCACATACAATATAAAAATTGTCACATCTTAATTACATTTCATAATAATTGACTTCAAGGATCTTTCCAGATTAACAAAATTGTAATTTTTGACCAGCAAATTCAGCAGTGTTGTCCTCTCACAAAAAGTAAGCCTGTGAATTTGTCCTTCAAGCAGCTTGTGAAAAATATTGATCAACCATTTGAAATATTTGCAGTTAATAGTGTAGGGTGTTATAACCAAATCTCTGTTAACTTCTCAGTAAAGAGTCCCTCACACAATCCCAACTGTACTTTAGACATATGATTAGCAAATGGACACTAATATAACAATTCCCAAGATTATAAAATCTTAAGTCCAGACAGTTGACCCATCACATCATGGGCAACGCAGTGGTTAGCACTACTGCCTTCCAGCAGCAGAGACCCAGGTTTGATTCTAGCGTTGGATGACCGTATGGAGTTTGCACGTTCTCCCAGCTGCTCCAGTTTCCTCTCACAATCCAAAGATGTGCAGGTAGGATGGATTGCCCATTCTAAATTGCCTCTTAGTGTCCAAAGATGTGTAGCTTCAGGGGATTGAGGTACGTAAATACATGGGATTACAGGGCTGGGCCCTGGTAAGATGCTCTGTCAGAGAGCCAAGTGGCTTCCTTTGCCCTGTAGGGATCCTATGATACCTGTGACAGCCCTTTGAAAGAGCTATCCATTTAGTTTCATTAGAACATAACAGCGCAGTACAGGCCCTTCGGCCCTCGATGTTGCGCCGGACAGTGGACCCTCTAATCTAAACTATTCCAATATCATCCATATGCCTATATACCGAACATTTGAATGCCCCCAAAGTAGGTGAGTCCACTACTCTCTGCTCGTGCTTCTGAATTTTCAGTTTTCTTTCTTCAAATGTTTATTCAATGCTATTTTAAAAGACTATTAAAGTATTTCAAGCATTGCATTCCAACTTCCACAGCAAAAACAAATCTCCTCACCTCCTCTCAGGCTCTGTTGTTTTAAATCTAAAATTGTGTGCTCTAACTATTGAGCCTCCAGAAGTGAGAGCATTTTTCTTTATTTATTCTATCAAAATCTCTCAATTTTGAAAAGCTCTAGTAAACTTTTTTTTATTGTAAAAAGGTAATATGACAAGAAGCTTTAAATCACGACAGTCACAACAGATGGTATAATAGCGTAACAGTTAGCACTGCTCCTACAGGAAGGATGTAGAGGCTATTGAGAGAATGCAGAGGAGATTTACAAGGATGCTGCCTGGATTGGGAGGCAGGCCTTATGAAGATAGGTTGAGGGAGCTGGGACTCTTCTCACTGGAGAGACGTAGGTTGAGAGGCGACCTGATAGAGGTTTATAAAATGTTGAGAGGAATAGATAGGGTGGACTCTCAGAGACTATTTCCCCGAGCTGAAATGGTCACTACGAGAGGACACAGATTTAAGGTGCAGGGAAGCAAATACAGAGGAGATGTTAGGGGTAAGTTTTTCACTCAGAGGGTGGTGAGTGAATGGAATCAGCTGCCGTCGGAGGTTGTTGAGGCAAACTCGCTGGGGTCTTTTAAAAGACTTCTGGATGAGTATATGGAAACGAATAGGATAGGGGTTATAGATAGGTCTGTGGATTGGTAGATGTGATCGACGCAACTCGGGGGCCGAAGGGCCTGTTTGTGCTGTATTGTTCTATGTTCTATGCTGCTTCGCAGTGCCAGGGACCCAGGTCTGATTTCCATCTTGGGTCACTGTCTGAGTTAAGTTTGCACATTCTCCCCATAACTGTGTGGGTTTCCTCCACATGCTGTGGTTTCTTCTCACAGTCTGAAAGATGTGCTGGTTAGGTGCATTGACCTGAACAGAAGCTGGAGTGTGGCGACTAGGAAATTTCACAGTAACTTCATTGCAGCATTAATGTAAGTCTTACTTGTGACTAATGAACTTTAACTTCATTTATTAAGCAACAACAAAAGCTATACATATACAAGCTCAGCACAGATAAAGGTTTAATCCTACCAACTCCTGGACTCACACCACAGGTTTCACTTACACAGACCACATCCTAACACTGTATAGGCTGAGGTTCATGCATTCCATTCCGATAGGTCTCAGAATGGTTGTGTTCCCATAAATGATCATCCCTTAAAGGGGCCACGCTGCTATATTTTGTTCAGCCTCTCCTGTTCTAAGGAGAACGTTCCATTTTCTCTAGTCTTCCCCAGATAACTGAAATATCTCATATCCCTGTTATCATTCAAAAAGCCTCATCTCTCCAAGTCCTTGACGACCTGAATTAAACACAAACATCTTATGAAACCTCAAAAGATACAGTACTTCAAAAGAAAACCATTAAATATATAAAACCAATCAATTCGATCTTATGATGCATCTTTCAAGTGAGCAGAACAGGCATTTGAGCTTGCTGGCCTTTGCATACAATGGGAATTAGCCGGATAGCATAGCGGACAATATGAAGTGTATGAGTATACAGTGTTTTTCTGTGAATGTATCCATTATCTACTGTCGCAATGGATATGTCCCTTCTACTTACCTCAAGATAGTCTTCAGCTAGCTCTGCATCGTTGTGAGTGGGGATTCTCATGTGTATGCCCCATGCTGGTTGGATGCACAACATAATATGAAGACTTGGCCTTGCAAAATTGCAACAATTATATCATTATATGTGGAGTTAAATTTAGTGTCTTAAAATTTTAAGCCCTAAATGAGGCAATGTAATGAACAACAATGTTGCTATTTTTTCCTGGTGCTGACTGGCCAGGACACCTGGGAACTCTTATGCTCTCCTCTGAATAAGTGCTGTGAAATCTTTAATGACTAGCTGAGCAGACACATTTAATACTGTAGGCAGGATTTTCAGACTGTGCTTGCCCAGGACCGGAAATTGCTCCCCAAGGTCAATGGACCTTTGCGTGGTCCACTCCCGCCCACTATGATTCCTGTGATGAATGGGACGGGAAAATTCAACTCTGTGGAATTTGGTATCTCCATCAGCCTCTACTTTCTCAGGAGGCTAAGGAAATTCAGCAAATCTGCTACAACTGTCAACAATTATTATGGGTGTACATAATAATTTCTGGATGTATCACAGTGTGGTATGGCTCCTGCTCTGACCAAACATTGCAAGAAACTACAAAAAGAATTGTGAATGTAGCCCAGTCCATCCTGCAAACCAGCCTCCCATCTAATGACTCTGTTTATACTTCTCGCTGTCTCAGAGAAGCAGAGTGCTGATAAAACTTTTGGTATCTGTTCTGCACTATAAGAAAAGAAGCAATGGATGTTTGTGGGAGGATACTCTAAGAGAATTCAGATCAAAAGTAAAAGGCATTAAAATAGGACACAGTTATTGTGGAGGAAGTTGTGAACTGAATGGGAAGCTAAGTTATGCAGAAAACCCTGAAATAATAACGAACAAGGCATTAAAGGCTTATTCAGATGTTGTGGGAAATTACCACTTTGGAGTCAGACTAGAGATGCAACGATACAGTTTTATTTAGCGAAGCTTCGTAGAGAAATGGCACTGGCACTCAGCAGTACTGGGCAACTACATTCTCTCAATAATACAATAGGAGTGGTTTGTTTTTATACCTGAGAGACAATGGATAGTTCAGACATTAATCATTTAACACATCGTTATAGTTGAGTAGGATCGATAGTTTAACACATTGTTACAGCCAGACATATACAGACATTGGCATTTAACATTGCATTATTTCATAGAATGGATACATTTCCTCAGTGACTTAGTTTCGGTCTATACATACAGTAATTGGTTTTCCTGCATTTATGTATTCCCGTTCCCTTTTATGGCTAATCTGATTGTCCTAGGTCTGCCCTTATCTTAAAAGTGCCTCACACTCTCTACTGGCTTCCTGCAGTATCTGATTCCTGCATGTTTAACTTTAAACAACTGTCTGTCCTGCATGTTTTTAGTTTCAAGTAGCCATCTGCGCTAAAGGTCAGCCCTGCTTAATGTCTCTTTTCCGGGTAACTTTTTTATGTCCAGATAACCACCTTTGTGATTTTTCCCACTACACAGATATAGATAAACTCCCCAGTGATATCCACTATGTGACTCTCCAACTGGCCTAGCTAAATTCTCCCTCAGTGTACCTGAGCAGGCGCCAAAGTGTGGCAACTCAGTGATTTTCAAAATAATTTCATTGTATATTAATGTAAACCTACTTGTGACACTAATAAAATAAATAAGCAACTGGGAGATTGTTATATAAATTATACCAGTGTTGCAGCATTTCTAGGATGCTCTTAATTGGCAATTTTAACAACTTGCCTAATTTTGAAAAAGATGCATCACGAAACAGTCCAAAAAAAGATGCATCATGAATCAGTTTTTAATCTCAACTCTGTACAACTGCTTTATTTTAGACTCATTCATGTGACATTTG
Organism: Sphyrna mokarran; assembly: GCA_024679065.1. Classification (NCBI taxonomy): domain Eukaryota; kingdom Metazoa; phylum Chordata; class Chondrichthyes; order Carcharhiniformes; family Carcharhinidae; genus Sphyrna; species Sphyrna mokarran. Next base: position 109,299,491 of record JAGIQG010000006.1, on the reverse strand, counting down.
AAAAATTAAATTTTTGCATTTTAAATAATGTTGATGAAACATAGTATTTTTATTATCTGATGTAGGGTTTGTTGGATAACAAAGTGCTACTTGTGTAGAAACATTCTATGAGATCATATGGTCTGTGGGTTTTAGTCCTCAGATCCCGTCATTGTGGAAAACACACACAGGATAAGGTACAGCCAGCAGTCTGAAGCTGATGTTTATTTTGGGACATGTTTAAGTTATTCAGGATGTTACAGAAAAGTCACTGTAATAATGCAGACCATGTATTTTTCTATTTACACAATTTCTGATTTTTCCCCCTCCAACTAAGTTTAAATACAATTCATTTTACACTCAAACCATAATGCCCAGAAAATACAAAGGTGGAGGGGGTAAGTTTCGAAGGGGCTGTGCTGTAGGAGTGCTTTGTTTGAGAAGAGATCTCTGAAGCAAACTGAAGCCTTTTGCATGCAAAATTTCAAGTAAGAGCATCTTGATCAAAATGTATCGCTTAACCAATACTACACTGAACAGACTACTGGTCATCCTTATGGTGCTGTTTGTGGAATCTTATACTGCTTCTTATACTGTAATTTAAATACACTTCTAAATCCAGTACAATTGTCACAAGACCTCATTAATCTTATACTTCTTCCCTTTGCTAATTTACTCTGACCATCTATTTTACCCTTATTTGGTTTTTGGTCACCTTGTGCTTGTTTCTGAAGCTTTCCTGTTCCTCAGGCTCAGTCCTATCCTTTACATTATAAGCCTTTTTCTAACCTAGTATGATCCTTAACTTCCCTAATAAGTTTGAAATGGATCTTCAATTTCAAGTGAGTTTTAATTTTTAAGTGGGATGTATTTTTGTTGAAAATGGTAAGTAATTTCTTTAAATGTTTTGCAGTTTATTTACCAGCATACTTTTAGTTCACTTATCCGTATCAACATTAGATAGCTCTCTTTGTTTAAGAGTCTTGATTTGGATTCAAACACGTCACTCTCAATCTTAAGATGTAATTCATATTTATTCTGACATTCCACATTCATACAACAGAATACCTACAGTGCAGAAGGAGGCCATTTGGCCCATTGAATCAGCACCTGCTCGCTGACAGAGCATCTTATTCTGCAACTCTATAGTGCATCAAATTAATCCCACTAACCTACACAACCTGGCATACTAAAGGAGCTGTTTAGCACGGCCAATCCACCTAACTTGCACATCTTTGGACAGTGGGAGAAACTGGAGCATCCAGAGGAAATACAAGCAGACATGAGGGGAAATTGCAAACCCCACAGAGGGAGTCACCCAAGGCCAGAATTGAACCCATGTCCCTGGTGCTGTGAGACAGCAATGCTAATCATTGTGCCATCCTGCTGCCCCACCACATTGCATAACACCAGATATAAAAGTAGCTTTATTTCTAGTTGTTTTCAAAATGTATTGTTCTGAGAAACTGTCACATGAAAACATTGTGCAAAATAATCTTTCAGACAACCTTTGCCAATTTAATGGTTCGATGGCTTCAAAGTTTACTTTGCTTAACATCAGTGAGATAAAGAGTAAGTTAAAAACATAAGTTCCATGCTTCTCTTGGTTTCTGTACAGTTATTCTCAAACATTCCAACATATGTTAATGTTACTCACGAATACATGAATAATAACTCATTTCCCCCAGGCAAAACTGGTGAAAGTTTAGGCATAATTTATGTATAAACATGATCCAGGAAATACTGTGCAATTTACACTTGGTTATTGTAACTCAGAATTTTTTTGTAATTGAAAATTAAAGCTGGTATATTTACTTTTTATTTAATAATTGCTTATTAATAAAATAACAAATTTAACACTATCAAACACTGGATTTAAAAAATGCAGATGTCAGAAGTACCCAGAATCTAGCTATAATCATAATACAATATGTTTAAATATTCACAATAGAATCTTTATCCCAAGTTTCTAGCCGCCAATTCAACCATAAACATAATGGTAGTGTTGTCATGACATAGTTTCTATGGGTACCACCGGCTTTTTAAAATGGAAAGTAGCATTTTTGTGACTCTACATTTGAATAGATTGAGGTAAGTTTCATCAACATTAAGCCATTGCATCTGAATGTATCCTCATAAAACTGTAGGACAAACCTGTGTAAATCAATATGATCCTCCAATTAAGAAGGACAGGTTCATAGTTGGAATTTAACTTTAATTTTCAAATGGGGACCAGGTGGAAAAGGTTAGGAGAAAAAAGAAAACATAGCAAAATGTCTTATTGTATTGAATACATCATTAAATAGAATGAGTATTAGCCCAATTGGCACAAATAACGCTCATCTCTCCCACCTTCATATCACTTGTAAAGGACACTTTACATTTTTTTTCCTCTCATTTTTTTCCTCTTACATTTGTCAAACACAAGATCCACTGAACATTATCTGAAAAACCTGACTTGCGTGACAAGCATGCATGCTTATGTGCTGTGTAGGAGGTAAGTAAGATTCCCTCTGTCATCAGCCATGGGTTGGTACAAATGTAGGATTGTAATTATGCCAAACAAAGGGATAGTTTGTTTCAACACTTGCATTTTAACTCTTTAGAATGGATGTTCTATTCCAAAGAGCGAAGGATAGAATTTAAGCCAATTTTAATGATTTTTAAGATATTTATTTACAGATTTATACATTACAAGCAGGCACCTCCTAATCCAAACACCACAGTTTTAACGTGTCTATTTATGCCACTTTTGAAGCAACTGTAAGGATTGAGTCAATAGGCGTCCCATTTGAAAGGAGCACTTCTAATCCACTGAAACCTCAAATTTTAAAGGAAATTTAACAAGTCAAATTTAAAGTGGTAACCCAGAGTTGATGATGTACTCCAGTCCTCCCAGAGATCACTAGTTGCAGAAAACCTGTGTATACTACATGCTCCTTCCTGGGACAGGTAGCCAGGGAAGCATGTGTCTACTTAAAAGAGGCACAAGTGATCTCCCAATTAATGCCCAACACCTACAAACAATGACAAGTTATAAAACACAAAAAATGGTTGCTAATTGGTAAAAAGTTGACCCTGGTCAAGACATTGCATTGGAGAGAGCAATTGGAACTATATGGTTCCCAAACTCCCTGGTAATTCAAAAAAGATGCAAAGCCTCAGAAAGGTAATATACTAAGGGATAGCTGAACAAGCATTGAATGGAAATGAGAATTGATGGTTGAGATGCTAGATCTAGTCAAGGGAAGATGAGAAGTGGTTCAAGTGGTGCATAAGTACTAGAATGGATTAGTTGGGCTGAATGGTCTTTGTTTGGCATCATAACAATCCTACATTTGTACCAAACCATGGTTGAGGACTGAGGGAATCCTACACAGCACATAAGTGTGCATGCTTGTCAGATAATGTTCAATATCTACATAATGTCTAATAGACATTTTTTACTTATACACATGTCCATTTACTTTGTCCTGGACTCATGAATCCCTTTATCATTTAATGCCAACTATCCTTTCACTGATTATGCCTACTGTTCTTTATCCTTCTTTCAATGCTTACACCAATTACATTTCTAACTTTTCCTGTGAACCTCCCTTTTCCAATAACCTTTCTAACACACCATCAAAGGCATGAAACATTTACTCTGTTTCTCTTGCCAGAGATGCTGCTTGACCTGTAGATTATTTTCAACATTTTCTATTTTTACTCAATTTTCTCACCTTGTCACTTTTGCCTGCCACCTTGTCAAGAACAACAATGACAAGTGTTACAATTCCAGTTGAAGTTCTAACTGGATAGGAAGATCCCAAGGTGGAGTCTGTTATAAAGCAGAGGTTGATACCCGCCCCCCCCCACCGAGAACTGACACCTAACCATTCAACCCTACAATCTGTAAAAAGTGTGTGTGTGTGAAGTGATAGCTACTCTTCAGTAACTTTTAGTGTTTAAATTAAAAAAAAACTCCTTGACACTCAAGTAACAATTTATCTAACAGTGAACAAGTTAAAACTATTAACAAACTGAATAAAACAGGATTCTAATGGAATGCTGTTCAGATAAATATAGCTCCCGCTCATTAACAAAAGATAGAATTTTAGTCACTTTCTAAATTACAACCAGGTTTTGTGTCTTCTAGAATATTCTGGACCTTCTCTCTAGATTCCTCTTTTTTCTTTGATACATTCGCTATCAAGATGATGCTCTCTCAAGACATAAGTGAAGCTATAAGAGCCAATAGTTCTCTCTCTCTCTCAGGCCTGAACTTAGAACTGTTACTCTGGCAGATGGCAGTTGTTCTTTCTCTCCCTGTCCCACTGTCTCCTCCCTTTTATATTTGTGATGACATATCAATGTTGCCACAGCAGGATTGTTCCTACTTTCCAAAACCATCAGATTTAAATTTAATAGGTTGCTAGTATCGAAGTGTTTAATTCAAATTGATAGGTAGCATTCAAATAATTTAAATGCCTGAAAATCTGTTGCCTTGGTAACACTGATACTTTGCCTTTCAAACAGCATTTAGCCTAGAAATGATCCTTGTGAAAGACAAATGTTTCAGTCTGGAGCTGTATGTACTTGCATTTTTAAAAGAACTTTCTAAGCACAAAAAAGCACCACCTTTTAAAGGTAGCATGCAATGCTTTTTTTTCCCTAGCATTTTAGAATTTTACAAACATTAATCTATGATTACTTAACTTCACAACAAATCCTGGCTCAAAATATTTACTTTTTTTTATAGAACAGGAAAGATGAGAATCACAAGACCACTAATTAGTTGTAACATGAAAAAAAGCATTAAACATGAAAAATTGTATTATTATACAGTAGTTATTTACTCCCATTAGCTTAACAAAGACACACAAGTTTTAAGAATAACATGGATTACAAAGTACATCTTAAGCTACAGTGGTCTCATTAACACAAAGTCTCCTTAAAGCACATAGATTGGCTGTGGTCAAATGCACACACTCCATTCTGAACATAAGTTAGTGTTTATGGATTTGTCCTCAAAATCTCCCTAGATGATTGTCACATTAGAGTTTCCAAGCTCTACTTCCAAAACACACTTCAAGATCTTATCTCACAATAATGCTTTCCCTTCGTATTTTGCATTATGAAATCATCAAGGTTTTACAAATGTTTGTTTTAACCAAAGCTTCAGCTCCAATTTTAACACTAAATCCAGTCCAGGATCTTGAACTCATTCCCCCTTCCTGATTTCTTTGTTTTGACCGTTGAACAAGCTGTTCATAATTGCTTTCTCTATTGATTTCGAGAAATATTTTTAAATGGCTTCGAACCTTTGAGTTATCTCTGAAGTCTGATTTTAAAATAACCCAGCAGGGCTAGTGTAATTGGCTCTTTAACTAAAAAAACCTTTGCTCTTCCTTGAAGTCTTCTGAATAATATCTTGGTCTCTGTTCTCTTTACGCGAGTCATTTTAAGAAACTTTTTCTGATCCAATTCCCTAGTTATCTGAACTGTACGTAGTACTCTAGGAAGTCTGCCTCTTTGCAGCTCCTGTCCTGTCCAGTCCTCCTTCTGGCAGAGGTGAAATATGTTCACTCTCCAATATCTTATCTCCAACTGCCAACAAATTCAGCTATTACTAAAACTTAAAAGCTTTTTTTTAAATCTTTACAAGGGCTCCAGTTGTTAAGCCACGCCTGCTAGTTCTATCTATTCTTGATGTGGAGATGCCAGTGTTGGACTGGTGTGGACGCAGTAAGAAATCTCACTACACTAGGTTAAAGATAATGGTGGGAATCTTGCAATTGTGTCATTGTCCCTATATGATGTGTTTGTGAAACCTACCTCTCCACTCATCTGATGAAGGAGCAGTGCCCCAAAAGCTTATAATTCCAAATAAACCTGTTAGACTTTAACTTGGTATTGAGAGACTTCTTACAATTCATTCTTCATGCTGTAACCCCTCCAAGCATAATAGAATCACAGTGGGAACTGAAACCAACCCCTACACATACAAACATCTTTGTCCAGCATGAATCCATATATAGATTGTATCTTTCTGGACACAGACACATTAAATGTAACACACTTAAGATCAAATCTTATTTTTAATGTTTATCAATACAAATATAAATCCCTTAAAACTAATTTTGTTTTTCAAACATAAGGATTAATGATCAGCAGTAGATGTTTGTGTGAGGGATAAATTACTGAGGGACTCTTTCATGCTAGAGGCTCAGTGAGAGCACCACAATGCCTTCAGATTTGGTGTGTTAGATGGGTGCACTGTCTCATGCTAACTGAAATGCAGCCAATCAGTCCATTCCAGGCATCCCTGGCAGCTAAGTGTGCAGCTTCAGGTGCATCACTACCTGATGTATCACTGCCCAGTCCTCAGTGAAAGGGCCTCTATTTCCTCATTTTTAACATTGTAGCTTTCAGGAACTGCCTCAACTTCATTGTAAGTCGGCTGAGATAATGCTTTTAACTGTGGGTCAGGTTTCTGGGCTGCTACAAGGAAGATTTCTGGACTTTCTGAAAAGGTTTCAGATAACCAGATGAGAAAGTTTTCTGGCTGCAGTGTTTCCTCTGACAGAGCTTGTCTGGCCATAGATCAAGTCAGGGAAAATGCTACTCACTTACTCCTGCAGCTGCTCACTTTCCCTAACAGCAACTAGCTTCTCTGAAACCACTTGGGAACCCTGTTACATTTAATCCCATGAAATCATTGCTAAGAAGCAGGTGGACTCCGTCCATAGATAAAATAGGGATGGCTCCCAGTCACTGGTCTTGATAAAAAGTCACATGCTAGATGCACCCAGAAGAGTGGGGGGGGGATGCTATCTATGTATCCTCCTTCAATCCTCTTTATCAGTACTACCGCGCATATGGCACTCTCTGATGGGAAGGTCAAATCTTTTCCCAGGAGTAAAGTCCAGCTGGCCCTGTATCCTAATGTAGCACTAGAAGCTAACTCTCTCATCTTGGGGAATTGTGGCCACCCTTCCTTTGGATACACAGTGTCAGTAACTCTGAGGGATTTGTTTAACTTCATCCACACTCTCAGGCATGTCCTGCAGAGATTTGCAGCCATTATTAGAACCATGGTCTGGCATGTTATGCTCTCTGATTGACACTCATTCTCTGCATCGAGTGTATGGGCCCCAGCAAATTCCGCTGTTTTTTTTCCCCCATAGCCTCCAGTAGCTGGACCGCACATGTCCTACCTTTTGGCTTTTAAAACTCACAGGCTTGTTGGCTTCACATTTCATTTCAGCGCCACTCTTTATCTCGAACCTTCCAGAATTTCCCTTTTTCTCATGGGTTTCCTATCACTCTCCCTGATTTATTCTTCTCAGTTGGTTAGTGGAGAGATAGGGAGTGCCTATGGGAGGGTATCTTTTGGAACGAGGGTTTGCAGTTCAACTGATAGTTTGATTTGTTTAATTACTGTCACATGTATTAGTATATGGGGAAAAGGATTGTTTCTCGCATGTTATATAGGTAAAACATACCATTGGTAGAGAAGGAAAGGAATAAGTGCAGAACGTAGAGTTCCGGTCATAGTCAGTTGTCAGCAGTTTTGATGCCTGCCTGGCCCCTGCCACTCTCTGCTCTTCTAGGTGTGCTCATATTGGAAAAGGTATAGAGTTTTCAAACTCCTCAAAGTGAATGACTTCATGGAAGTTTTCAATATTATGTGCCCACACCAAAAGCAAGTTGCTAAGCCTTTCAAATTGCAAAAACACCTGGTCAGACCACTCCTGAGGGTATGAAATTTCTGATGGTACATTTCCAGCACTATCTGGTACACACTTCAATAGCCCTTTTCACCACCTCATAGTCAGTGACACATTCCTTAAGCAAGAGGATGTAGACCTCATGAAGCTTTCCCTGAAAGCCTACTCTGCAGTATTAGGACCAGGGTTGGATTGTTTAACTTATGTTCTTGCTGCTCAAAAGAGATAGAGAAAGCTTCCACCTCTACTTCATCAAACTTAGGGATTAAATGAACAAACCGGTTGCCTCAACCCTCAAATCTGAGCTAATGGTACCTTTCCCCCCCCCATCTCTTCCCTCCCCCACCACACAGTTCCAGTTATTTTCATTGAAATTCCCTTTTCTCTCTCCTGAAATTCTCTCACCCCTTTGTGATCTTTTCCAAAATTCACTTTTCTTTCTTTAAATTGCCTTTCCTATCTGCTGAAAATTTAATTTTTGCTGTTCCAATTTTAATCTCTCTACTGACATACTTTCAGTTTCACTGTCTTCAATCTCCACAATTAGAAGTCTGACAACATCAGGTTTAAGTCCAACTGATTTATTTGATAGTAAACTCACAAGCTTTTGAGGCTACCCTCTTCGTTAGGTGAATGAGGTGTTCTGGTCTCAGACAGCACATATAACAGCACAAACAGTTTACAGATTACTGATTAGAATGCCAATCTTTACACCTAACCTGCCATTCAAGTCTTAAAGTGGCTAACAGTTGGTGTGGAAGGAGCACTGAACACTGGTTAAAGAGATGTGTATTGTCTCCAGACAGTACAGTAAGTGATGTTTTGCAAACTCAGGCAAGTCACAGGGGTTACAGATAGTGTGACATGAACCCAAGATCCTTGTTGAGACCATCTCACATCTCTTTAACCTGTGCTCAGTGCTCCTTCCACTCACATTGTTAGCCACTTTAAGATTTGAATGGCAGGTTAGGTGTAAAGATTGGCATTCTAATCAGTAATCTGTAAACGGTCTGTGCTGTTATATGTGTTGTCTGAGACCAGAACACCTCATTCACCTAAGTGGCCTGCTAACTCTTAACTGCTCAATAGACCTGAACCCTTTATAAATCCTCAAAAGTAACTTTCTCTGGTTCTGTTAGAAAAGCACTGACATCAAAATGAGCCTTTTTACAGTATAATAGTACATACTCAAAAAAAAGCCTTTATGTAGTTTCTTAAAATCAATTTCAAGGAGCATTTTAATTTCTCCACTCTAATTTGTTTATTTCAATTGTGGAAACAAAATCTGGACACCAAATCCTCAATTTGTTACAACCCACCTCAGGTGATGTTCCCCAAAGTTATTGACTCAGATGAGACCCCTTGATTCGTCATCTGCAAGTTGTTGAAAAGCCATTCTTTTGTAAAGTCCATTCCTGGGATGTGGATATCATTGGCCAGGCCAGCATTTATTGCCCATTTCTATTTGGCCTTGAGTAACTGGTGCTCAGCTGCTTTTTGTATATGTGCCCTTGTAATGGGTACATTTGTCTGTGTGTCTGTTATTCCCAGTCTCAGGTTTCTCTCTCTCTCTTCATCTCTCACACTCTTAGAATTAAACAGTCATAGAGGTTTACAACAAACAAGGAAACAAGCCCTTCATCCTAACTTGTCCATGCCGCCCCTTGGGGCGCCCCTAAAAACTCATCCCAATTGCCCCATATCTCTCTATACCCACCATACCCACGTAACTATCTAAATGCTTTTTAAAAGATGAAATTGTATCCTTCTTACTACTACCTCTGGCAGCTGGTTCCAAACACTCACCACCCTGTGTGTGAAAAAATTGCCCCTCTGGACACTCTGGACAATCCTTTCTATAATAGAGTGACCAGAATTGCACACAGTATTCCAAGTGTGACCTTATCAGTGTCTTGTACAACTTTAATAAGACATCCCAACTCCTGTATTCAACATTCTGACCAATGAAACCAAGCTTGCCGAATGCCTTCTTCACCACTCTGTCCATTTGTGACTCCACTTTCAAGGAGCAATGTACCCCTAGATCCCTTTGTTCTGTAACTCTCCTCAACAGTCTACCATTAACTGGGTAAGTCCCGCCCTGGTTCAATCTACCAAAAGGCATCACCTCACATTTATCTAAATTAAACTCTATTTGCCATTCGTCAGCCCACTGGCCCAACTGATCAATATTTCGCTGCAATTGGAGATAACCTTTTTCACTGCCCACCATGTCACCAATCTTGGTGTTATCTGCAAACTTACTAACCATGCCCCCTATATTCTCATCCAAATTATTAAGATAAATGACAAATAACAGTGGGCCTAGCACTGATGTCTCAGACACACCACTGATCACAAGCCTCCAGTTTGAAAAACAGTTCTCTGCAACCACCCACTGGCTTCTGTCAAGAAGTCAATTTTGTATTCATTTAGATATCTTACTGTGGATCCTGTGAGATTTAACTTTATGCAACAATCTACCATGCAGTGCCTTGTCAAAGGCTTTGCTCTCGTCCATGTAGACGATATCAACTGCACTCATCTACCTTCTTGGTTACCCCTTCAAAAAGTTCAATCAAATTTGTGAAACATGATTTTCCACTCACAAAGCCGCGTAGCCTATCCCTAATCAGTCCTTGCATCTCTAATTGCCTGTAGATCCTGTCTCTCAAAATACCTTCCAACAATTTACCCACCACAGATGTAAGGCTCACTGGCCTGTAGTTCCCAGGCTTTTCCCTGCAGCCCTTTTTAAACAAAGGTGCAACATTTGCCACTCAAATCTTCAGGCACCTCACCCATGATTATCGATGATTCAAATATCTTAGCTAGGGGACCTGCAATTTCCTCCCTAGCCTCCCACAACATCCTGGGATACATCTCATCAGTTCCCGCAGATTTATCTACCTTGATGCACTTTAAGACTTCCAGCATCTCCTTCTCTGTAAAATGTACACTCAAGACATCAATATTTATTTCCCCATGTTCCCTAACATCCATGCTTTTCTCAATATTGATGAAAAATATTCATTTAGGATCTCATCCATCTCTTGTGGATCCGCACATAGATTATCTTGTTGATCCTCAAGAGGCCCTTGTTACTCTTTTGTCCTTACTCTTAAATCATTCTCACATATTTGTGTCCAATCTCAATCTCTCTCACATACATACTCATAGAATCATAGAAACCCTTCAGTACAGAGACAGGCAATTTGGCCCATATAGTCCGCACCGACCACAATCCCACCCAAGCTCTAATCCCATATCCCTACACATTTTACCCACTAATCCCTCTAACCTACACATCTCAGGACACTAAGGAGCAATTTAGCATGGCCAATCAACCTAACCCGCACATCTTTGGACTGTGGAAGGAAACCATAGCATCCGGAGGAAATGCACGCAGACACAAGGAGAATATGCAAACTCCACACAGGCAGTGACACAAGCCAGGAATTGAACCCTGGTCCTTGAAGTTATAAAGCAGTAGCGCTAACCGCTGTGCTACCATGCCGCCCACTCTTTCATTCTTTCATCCCTTGCAGCTTTAGTGAAAAAAAAATTCAGATTGCTCTTCATAATTCTGACTCCTTGTTTTCCATAATACCTGTGGTGAAGCTAATGTGTCTGTTTTCGATTATTTTGATGTCTTTTCCTTTGAGAGTGCAAAAGAAATAATTAATTGGCAATCTAGTTATGCAAGACCCCTTAGGGATGAGTGATCATAACATGTTCCATCAAGATGGTGAGTGATGTAATTGATTCTGAGGCAATCTTATTGAAAGAAGTAATGATGATACAATGCACGAGTTGGCTCTAAAAGATTGGGAGACATTACTTGAAGGGATTTTGGCAGATAGGCAATGGCAAACATTCAAAGAGTGCATTGGCGAACTGCAACAATTATTTATTCCTGCGTAGAGCAGAAGTAAAACTGGAAAGGTGGCTAAACCATACCTTATAAAGAAAATTAGATAGTATTGGATCCGAGGGAAAAACATACAAATTGGCTAAGTAAAATAGCAAACTAGAGGATTAGGGGAGTTTAGAATTCAGCAATGGAAGATCAATGGCCTAATTAAGAAGGGGAAAATAGAGTATGAGTGTGTGCTTGTGGAGAACATAAAAACTGTAAAAGTTCCTATATGTACATGAAGAGAAGAAGCAAAAAAAATTAGAGATTCAGCAAGGACTGAATTACAAACTTATAGTTGTGGGATCTTATGTCCAACGGAAAATATGTTGGATTCCTCTTGCAGTGGCATGTTTGTAAAGGTTCAGAAACAACTAACTCTCAGAAATGTCACTCCAAGTGCTGTACTGGCATCAGGCTCTGCAAAAATATGATCCTCAACCTGCCCAGAAAGTAACAAGATTGTACAAAGAACGATACCACTCGATGGGCTGCAAAAAGATCTAAATATGTCTCATTAAAAAGGCTTAAGCAATTTATGTGAAGCTGGTCTAACTGAGCATCTCTGTGCAGAAACACGTACAGCGATCATATTCATCTACTGCTGCATCTCTTGACGTGGAAATGCAAAATGTGCCTGAAAATACTGCACCCTGCAGCAGTTTCTGAATTGGATGTTACTCAGTAATTAAACAGTGCAATACCATTTCCAACCAAAAAATTTACAGTTTGATCCAATTTCGAATTCTACTGTAAACGTACATTTGCCAGTCTCAGTGCAGCATAGGACAGATTAGCAATTCTTGCTGGCCGCTCACCTGCTTTTAAAGATGGGGACACTCTAATACTTAATATGGTTGTGAACAGTGTTTATCTTTCCAACCTGTCACACAAAGCCAAGAGAAAGGCGGTGGTCTAGTTATTTGGCAATGCCCTCACCTCATTTGATACCACGCCCCTTTGAAGCAATGTTGGGAAATCAGAAAAGTTTGAATTTAGAAAGCTTTTATTCTTAAATTATAGAGAAGCTAATAGCAGCAACAAAAGGGCAAGACCTACCCAGTTAATGGTAGGCTGTTGAGGAGAGTTACAGAACAGAGAGATCTAGGGGTACGTTGCTCCTTGAAAGTGGAGTCACAGATGGACCTGTAATTTTAAATGGGTGCCATCAAGATCTTAGTTCATAAAATTCATTATTTGCTGACAATCTGTCTATTATTGGCAGAATAAAGGGGGTTCCTTAGTCTTCGGCAGCTTTAATTCAGCAGACAAAAGAAGCTGGAACTTTTGACATTGACAATGCTTAATGTCAATCAGGCCACGTGCCTTGGCAGTGCCAATGATGATCTGTCCTATGATACTTTAGTACTGATACCCTGCCCTGGGGTGGATGAAGCAGGTAAGTCCAGCGGCTATTTGCCCTTCTGCTGTTGCCAGGCTGCAAAGGAAGGGTCCCTCAAAGGTCCTGGGGTTGGGTAGGCTCAAATTGGGAAAAAAGTTGACACTTTCCCCTGGGCTGGAGATCTTGTGGCTGGATTGCCTCTTCTACTCTTGGCAGACTTGAAGATCAGTCCTGGAATAGTGATTTCAGGCAACCCTGTGTTCATCATGTGTCACTCAGGCTTAGACTCTGTCGGCATTCCAGTCAGAATCAATGGGGTACTTGGGTTCCACTCAAGCGTAAAGAGAAATGAAAATAAACATAAGTGCCTGGAACAGAAATCTATTCAGCTGTCAACGGAAGTCTTTTTCAAGGCGTTGATTTTGTAGACCTCAATAACCTGGGTCGATACCATCAGAGCCTGGGGACTTATTCATCTTAATGCTCTTGAAGAGAGACCCAACATCACTTCTTTCTTTCTTTCAAAATGCCTTAGCATATTAGCATGCTCCATACTCATCTCACTATCATTCAGATCCTTCTCCTTTGGAAATACTAACATTTAGGATCTCGTCCACATCCTCTGTCTCCAAGCATAAGTTCCTTACTTTATTCTTAAGTGGTCCTACCCTTTCCCTAGTTATCATGTTGTTTTTAATGTATGTATAAAATGCCTTGGGATTCCCTTTTAACCATACTTGCCAAAGTCATTTCACGTCCCCCTCCTTGCTCTCTTAATCCCCCACAAATATTTCCTGCTTTCTTTATATTCTTCATGGGCTCTTTTAACTAAATTTACGACTTCACTCATTACCCAAGGGTCCATCACCTTACTATCTTTGTACTTCCTCTTTACTGGAACATATAATGGACACGGCTAAACATGGCATCAGTGAATACCTTAATGGTGTGAGGGGTGATGGGTTAGGTGATCCCACTACGTCTGTACATGCTGCCTGGAATAAACCTGAGGTAAAGAAGTTGAATACCTCAATTACTTTTAAGGCCAGAGGATTGGGTAGCTGTAGTAATGTGATCCCCTTAAGGGGCAATCCTTTGCATGCCATATGATTGGGCCAATTAGGAGTGTGGGTGGGTGTCCTTGGAGGAGGACCTTCAGTTTGATAGCTGTAGGATTGATTACAACTGGTCTTATTTCACAAATGGCCTTTTAGTAAAGAATGCAGATGCAACTAAAGTTTGCTATTCTTTATTGTTGCAACTACAACATAAACATGGGATAGATATGTACAAGGGGATTTGGTTGTGATGATTCTGCTGTGTATTGTTCTGCTGCAGTGTAGGGTGACAATATTGAGGTTGCTTTGTTGAAGGTATATCTGGTATGATGGGCAAAATCAACAGCGTTAGCAAAATGTTATGGCTGAAGCAGCAAACTCTTCAATCGTCATAGTCCCACTTGCAGTCTTTATATCTATGTCTTCACCAGTGAGTGAAGAAAATGTTTCCTGTGCACCTCCCAGTGATGGCAAGTCAGTTAGTTTCCAAATAAGCTTCAATACTTGAGATCTACAAAAATGTTGAGTTGGTGACTGGACTGTTTATTTCAGTGTCTACCTGCCTATTGTATTTTGGTGGACCAGCACCATGATGTTCACGAGATGATGTTAAAATACCAGAGATGAAATTTTCTCAGAAAAATTCTAAGTGTCGAACAGGAAAGAAAACATGCTAATCAGCACAGTTATGGACTGTGGGAAGAAACTGGAGTATTCTATGTTAAGAATAGAAGATTGGTTAGGGCAAGATTAGGGCCAGTCATAGACAGCAGTGGGAAGTTGTGCGTGGAGCCTGAGGAGATTGGAGAGGTACTGAATAAATATTTCTCTTCGGTATTCACGCAGGGTGATGTAAATGTAGTTATGGAGAACACTGAGGTACAGGGTAGCAAACTGGAAGGTATCGAAGTAGATAGAGAGGATGTGCTAGATATTCTCGAGGGTTTGAAGTTGGATAAGTCCCCTGGGCCGGACGGGATTTACCCTAGGATTCTCTGGGAGGCAAGAGAGGAGATTGCAGAGCCTCTGGCTCTGATCTTCAGGTCGTCGTTGGTTACGGGTGTGGTTCCGGAGGACTGGAGGATAGCGAATGTGGTCCCATTGTTCAAGAAGGGGAAGAGAGACCTTCCAGGGAATTATAGGCCAGTGAGTCTTACTTCTGTTGTGGGCAAAGTATTGGAGAGAATTATTAGGGATAGGATTTATAGTTATTTAGAGAGAAATGAATTGATTGGGGATAGTCAGCATGGTTTTGTGAAGGGTAGGTCGTGCCTTACTAACCTCATTGAGTTTTTTGAAAAAGTGACTAAAGAGGTGGATGGGGGTAAGGCGGTTGATGTGGTATATATGGACTTTAGTAAGGCGTTTGATAAGGTGGCCCATGGAAGACTTCTGCAGAAAATGCAGATGTACGGGATAGAGGGTGATTTAGCTAATTGGGTTAGGAATTGGCTAGCAGATAGAAGACAGAGGGTGGTGGTTGATGGGAGATATTCATCGTGGAGTTCGGTGACAAGTGGTGTACCTCAGGGGTCTGTTTTGGGGCCCCTGCTGTTTGTAATTTTTATAAATGATCTGGATGAGGGTATTGAAGGATGGATTAGTAAATTTGCAGATGACACTAAAGTCGGTGGAGTGGTAGATAGTGAAGAGGGGTGTTATAGTTTGCAGAGAGACTTGGACAAGTTGCAGAGCTGGGCCGAGAGGTGGCAAATGGAGTTTAATGTGGAAAAGTGTGAGGTAATGCACTATGGCAGAAATAATAAATGTGTAGAGTATAGGGCAAATGGTAGGATTCTTAGTAGTCTAGATGAACAGAGGGATCTTGGTGTGTATGTGCATAGATCCCTGAAAGTAGGCAGTCAGGTCGAGAAGGTTGTTAGGAAGGCATATGGAGTCTTGGCTTTTATTGGTAGAGGGATTGAATTTCGGAGCCGCAACGTCATGTTGCAACTGTACAAAACTCTAGTGCGGCCGCACTTGGAGTATTGTGTGCAGTTCTGGTCCCACATTATAAGAAAGATGTGGAGGCATTGGAGAGGGTACAGAGGAGGTTTACCAGGATGTTGCCTGGTATGGAGGGCAGGTCTTATGAAGAGAGGCTGAGGGATTTGAGGTTGTTTTCGTTAGAAAGGAGGCGGCTAAGAGGGGACCTAATCGAAACATATAAGATGATTAGAGGTTTAGATAGGGTGGACAGTGATAGCCTTTTTCCTAGGATGGAAAAAGCTAGCACGAGGGGACACAGCTTTAAATTAAGGGGTGATAGTTATAGGACGGATATCAGAGGTAGGTTCTTTACCCAAAGGGTGGTTCGGGAGTGGAATGCCCTGCCTGCAGCAGTTGTAGATGCGCCAAGTTTGGTGGCGTTTAAGAGGTTAGTTGATAAGTATATGGAAGAGAAGGGAATGTTTTAGTTTGGAGGGGCATTGCTTTTTATATTGGTCGGCGCAACATCGAAGGCCGAAGAGCCTGTTCTGTGCTGTAATGTTCTATGTTCTACCCGGAGGAAACCAGAAAGAACGCGCAGACTTCACGCAGATAGTGACCCAAGCTGGGAATTGAACCGGAGTCCCTGGCGCTGTGAGGCAACAGTGCTAACCACTGTGCCATCCCATGTAAAATAAAATAAAATTGCATAAAGAAGTTCCTTTTCTTCAAAATTCAGCTGGTCTCACTTGACCAGATATAGGGAAAGATCTGTATCCCTGAAGAATTGCTAGTGCATCTTGGAATTAGTATTAGGAAACTCATTACAACTAGATATGAATTGAAGACTTTTTCTCCTTTAAACATTAAATCAAAATGTATAAATCACACGCACAGTCAAGTAATATTAATTATTAAGTTACATGTTAAAATGAACTGTGTGCGTGAGTGCCCATGAGCAGTGTATTTCAGAAGCAAAAACTGCTGACTTATGCATTTCCAAAGCTCCTGCGCAGAGGTTTGTCCATGTACGTTGAGGCCAGATGGCCAATGGCCTGAACAGTTTGTCCAAAGGGCAATTGGGCACCAGGAGGTGAATTCCACCATCCAGCCTGCCAAGGGAATCAGAGAGTGAAGGACAGACCATGGAAAAGTTTGTTGTGCTCGTGCAGGATTTTCCACATTTGAGGCAAGCAAGGCCAGAAAATCCCACCCAGTTCGTTGAACTGTTGCGGCTCCTACAGTAAGGATTTTGGAACCCAGACAGACCAAGGTCAAAAACAATATGGTTTGGAAACAAGGAGGGCAACCCAGGGCATGGCCCAGGAGTAGAGTTTGGAAAGACCACATTCAGCAGATGGTTTTACATTCTCTGATTTTGGCTATATTCTGTTGCCTTGGTTCGCATCATGACCTTATTTCGAGGGGGCAACATGGAATATACATGCCTGACAATGGTCACCTTGGATGAGGGATTTGTAACCTCTGTAGTTTGACTGCAGTGACCCCATGACCCAAAATATACAAATGACATTCAGTGCAGAATTTTTCTGTCCTGCCCATCATGGAAATTGTAGCAGCAGGACACTGCCTTTCAAAGGTCCATCAACTTCAGATAGGGTTTTCCAGCTTTGGGGAGTAAGCACAGCTGAAAAAAATCCCACCCATAGTGTCTGTCTCTGTTTTACAGACAACAATGTTTTATTTCTACTGACAGTATGGGTTACACTACCTTGGAAAGGTAATGCCAGAGTGTACCGTATCCCCTTTTCTGAGTTGCTGCTTGATCAGGTCACAGTATTTTTGAACATGAGGCAATGGTCACGTATAAAATAAAGACTGAGATTGGGGATTGATCATTTGTGTGCATTTGAAAACTCATGGGGTCTCATTCCCTTTGCCATAATGGGCAGGAAAAGGTCAGTTAAAATGTGTACTACGTACAATGTAATCTAACCCATACACTCTAATTCTTTTAGGGCATTGAATGTTAATGAAGTCCTGGCACTAAAATCAGTAGGAATCATGCTCTTAGAACAGCCGGTTCTTTGACCATTTCTGTCTGTGGACACTACGATGTAAATATCAGATTTCAGAATTTCTACAGCTGGATCTTTTGTTCGCTGTTGAACAAATCTTACCAAAGTGGGCAACACAGGGTGCAGTAGTTAGCACCGCTGCTTCTCAGCATCAGGGACCTGGGTTCAATATCGGCCGAGGGTAACAGTGTGAAGATTGCACGTTGTCCCTGTATCTGCATGGATTTCCTCTGGGTGCTCCAATTTCCTCCCACAGTCCAAAGATGTGCAGGTTAGGCGGATTGGCCATGCTAAATTGTCCCTTAGTGTTGTAAGGTGGTATAGGTTAGGAGGATTAGTAGGTAAATACGTGTGGTTATGCTCTGTCGGGATGTTGGTACAGACGCAAATAGGCCGAATGGCCTCCTTCTGCGCTGTAAAGATTCCATAATTCTACCAAGTATAAATTCTCTCAGGAAATCAATCAAATCAGCTGCGAGTTGGATAGCTTCACCTATATGCAAAGTTTAACATATTTGACACAATGAGAATATCAACATAAGATAATTCTTCCCCTATTGAAACATATGGTCCAACTGGAGTAAACTGCAGACATCAACAAGCCCTTAACAAGAATTTTTATCCTCATTTGAGGTACTCAGATGCCAGAATTTTATAAAAGGGAACAATTAGCTTGAAAAGGAACTCTGTTTTCAGTCAATAGCCTACTTAAGAGCTCAAGGAGGAAACAAATAGTTAAAAATTGTCATTTAACAAAGTAATTTACATCTCAAAACAATTTTATATTGCTATTATCTATGCATAAGTTATTTAAGTACAAATTTAGCATTTATTGAAACAACTGTCCATTGAAATTCGATAACAAGTAGTCATTGTCTGAACTTTAAAGCTAACTTAAAAATCATATGTTCAAAGAATTTATGATAATTTGCTTATAATTATGAGTTTCATGATGATCAAAGCTCCACTTAAATATCGTGCTGAATATTCTGCCCAAAATTCTTAAAGGATCTTGTAATGATAAATGCTCACAGATTTTGACAGGAACACAAAGCATAGAATTTCTACAGTACAGAAGGAGGCCATTTAGCCCATCAAGTCTGCACCCAGAGTATCTTATCCAGATCCGCTCCCCCAGTCCCAGTCTTCTCTCATACGCCTGCACATTTTCCCATAGCTAATCCATCTAACCTAAACATCTTTGGGATATTGAGGCGGCAATTTAGCGTACCAAACCATCTAATCTGCATATCTTTGCAGAAGGAAACCAGAGTGCCCAGGGGAAACCCACGCAGACATGGACAGAATTTGCAAATAGTCACACAAGGGTCCCTGACAGTATGAGGCAGTAGAGCCAACCACTGTGCCACCAAAAGATACAATACAAAGCATAATTATTAATAAGGAAAAACCGTACAGAGGCTAGCAGTGGCTCCCTCCCCTCTTCCACGTCCCTGGCAGGTTTGGAGAAGCCTATCAGCCGCTCCAGTCCCTACATGTCTTCTGCATAACAGAGGACACCATCCCATGGGATGATTAACCACTTTCAGTCCTAATTGGGTCCTCAAGTCAGTTGACCCTCTTCTGCTGTGTTGTCCTTCTTGATCCAGGCCCCTGGTGCTGTGAGGCAGTAATGTGCCACTTTTTTGTTGCCCCTTCCTTGAGGTTTTCATTGCATCTTTTTCATTTTATGGGCAGCATGGTGGCACAGTGGTTAACACTGCTGTCTCACAGCGCCAGAGACCCGGTTTGAATTCCAGCTTGCATCACTGTCTGTGTAGAGTCTGCACATTCTCCCTGTGTGGTGTGAATTTCCTCTGGATTCCTCCCACAGTCCAAAGACGAGCAAGTTAGTCTTTTTTATAGAGTTCATCTGTCTTATGTTGTCACATTAAGTTGTCTTTATTCCAAATTTTATTTTGTAAATGTTTGCCATCTTTTTAAAAAGATTTGCTGTCAGTCATTTAATTTTAAAATTAAAATGTTGCTATTGTGGGAATCTGAAACAAACAAAAAATGTTGGAAAATCTCAGCAGATCTGATAGCATCTGTGGGAAGAGAACAGAGCCAATAGTTTGAGTCAGGAAGACTCTCCATCAGAGAGTCATTTCATCTTTTCCAGAGTTGTAATTCTTTTTACAGGAATGGCTGATTCCTCCTCATGTTCAATAGTTCTTAGTCTTTTAGAAGTCTTTAAATTCTGTGTTTCTTAGAATCATAGAATACCTATAATGTAGAAGAAGCCATTCGGCCCATTGAGTCTGCACTGACTTACTGACAGGGTAATTTACCCAGGCCCTGTATCCTGACCTACATCTGCAATCCCACACATTCACCATGGCTAATCCATCAAACCTTGGGACACTAAGGAACAATTTATTGTGCCAACGCACTTAACTACACATTTTTGGAGTGTGGGAAAAACTGGAGCATCTGGAGGAAATCCACTGCCACACACACCACTACCCCCCTCTCCACCCTCTCTCACACCACCAGCGCTCCCCCACTCCCAACCCCCACACACATCACACCTGGCAGGGTCTGTGGTCATCAGGAGACTAGAATGGCACTCTCTTTATTTCCCTCAGTACAGGCTCTCCTGTTCCCTGAGCCATTTTTCCCTCTTCACCTAAAACACTGCTCTCTGTGGTCTCTTTCCTTTTTTTGTCTTCAAAAAAAAACTCTGCAGTAACTCTACCATTTTTAAACTCGAGTTCCACTTTTCCATAAATTCAAAATCACAGCTCTTGCTTCTGAAGATTATATTCTCTCGATTTTATTTTATATGTTTTTAAACTTCTGGCTGAATCAGCAGATTCAGTTCTGTTCCACAGTTATCTCACAAAGTTTAGCAATGCCTCACAGTGCCAAGGACCCAAGTTCAATTCCAGCCTCAGTCACTGTCTGTGTGGAGTTTGCACGTTCTCCTTGTGTCTGCGTGGATTTTCGCTGGGGGTGCTCCGGTTTCCTCCCACAATCCAAAGATGTGCAGGTTGGTTGATTGGTTATGCTAAATTGACCCTAGTGTCTGAGGGATTTGGAGGGTAAATGTGTGCTCTTATGGAAATAGGATCCAGATGGGATTGTGCTTGGTATAGAGTTAATGGCCAAACGGCCTCCTGTAGGGATTCTATGATTCTATCTCAAATGGGTCCATTAAAGAATCATATAATTCCTAAGTGCAGAATGAGGTCATTCGGCCCATCAAATATTCACCCAAAGATAGGCATTCATAAAGTCATAGAATCAAACAGCACAGAAAGGTCCAAAAACTACCACTAAAGGCACACTTATCCCATTTTCCTGTACTCATCCCATAACCTTCAATGTTATGATATTTCAAATGCTCATCCAATATTTTTTAAATGTTGTTTCCGGCCTCCACCACCTTCCCGGGCAGTGCATTCCAGATTCCCATCATTTCTCAGTGAAAAAGCATTTTTCTCAATTGCCTTCTGAATCTCCTAGTCCTTACCCTAAAACTATGCCCCCTCATGACTGACTCCTAAACCAAGGGAACTGCTCCCTACACACCCTATCCATACTCTTCATAATCTTATACACTTCAATCATGTCACCCCTCAGCCATCTGCACTAGAGAAAACAATCCAAACCTATCTAGTCTCTCATTATAACTCAAATTCTCCATCCCAGGCAGCATCTTGGGAAAATCTCATCTGTACATCCCCTATCACACCCTTCCTATAGTGAGGTGATCAGAACGGCACACAATATTCCTGCTGTACCCTGACCAGCTCTCTATACAGTTCCAATATTACCTCCTTGCTTTTATACTCTATACTAAGACTGATAAAAGCAACTGCCCATACGATTTCTTAACTATCCTATTCATGTGCTCTGCCACCTTCAGGCATATGTGAATAAATATCCGAAGATCCCTCTGCTCCTCTGAGCTTCCCAGTGTCCTGCATTCATTAAATACTCCCTCATCTTGACACTTCTTCCAAAATGCTTCATCTTGCACTTAACAGGGTGAAATGCTATCTGCCACTGGTCTGCCCATTTGACCAACCCATCTATGTCGTCCTGTAACAAAGGCTGAGAAAAAGCTGAGGGACTTGAGGTTATTTTCGTTAGAGAGAAGGTGGTTAAGAGGTGACCTAATTGAGGCATACATGATGATCAGAGGGTTAGATAGGTGGACGGTGAGAGCTTTTTTGCTTAGATGGGGATGGCTAACACAAGGGGATATAGCTTTAAATTGAGGTGTGTTAATTATAGGACGGATGTCAGAGGGTAGTAAGGGCATGGAATGCCCTGCCTGCAGCAGTTGTGGATTCGCCAACTTTAAGGGCGTTCAAATGGTCAGTGGATAGGCACATGGATAACATTGGATTAGTTTAGGTTAGAATGAATCATTAGATTCATTCCACTGGTCGGTGCAACATCGAGGGCCGAAGGGGCTGTACTGTGCTATGTTCTAAAACCATCTTCTTCACTATTAACCATCCTACCAATCTTGGTGTTATCTGCAAGCTTATTTAGCATCCCCCACCCCCCCCCATTTTTATCTATATCATTTATACAAACAATATTCTGTGCTGTATTGTTCTATGTTCTAATAAGGATCCCAGTTACTGATCCTTGTGGGATATATGTGTATTTCTTTCTTCAGATTTTAATTAAAACAGGATACTCATAGGTTCAATTCCGTTATTGGATGACTGACTGTGTGGAGTTTGCATGTTGTCCCTATGTCTGCATAGGTTTCCTTCCAAAACCTAAAATTTGCATAAAATGGGTGGATTGGTCATGCTGAATTGATTCTTGTGTAAATTAGGGGGATTAACAGGATAAATGTGTGGGTTATGAGGATAGGGCAAGGGGGTGGGCCTGGGTAATATACTTTGTAGAGAGCCGGTGCAGACTCGATGGGCCGACTGGCCTCCTTTTGCACTGCAGGGATTCTATGAAACTGAGAGTTTTTGCTCAGATTATATTCAATTAAAACCCCTACTCCATTTTTCTTTGTCTTTTTCCATTCTTTCCTTTTGTGTCTTAACCCAAATTAGTCCTGAGTAATTGCCTTTACGGTTCTTCTGCAGATCATATAAAGTTCCTCTTAATCCTTAGACTCCATTGTTTAAGTTTTGTAGAACTGTGCATCCAAACCGAGAGTTTGATGTCATGCACCAAATCTTAGGAATCAATCACACAGTTTGGGTGAGAAATTATGGAACGTGGCATATACCATTCTTAAAAAATAATCACAGCTCCATATGCTTGAATGGATTTGCAAACCGCAACACTCAATAATTGCTGTGTTTTATAAAATTCGGTTCTTATTGCCATTCATAGTTGAAAGTAAAGTGTCTACAAAAAGGTCATCTCTTCCTTGTGTCAAATGTTTGCTGCACAGAACCTTAGAAGATGTTTGATCATAGGATTGAGACAGTTCTCTCTTTCAAACTGCTTTCAATCACGCCTGCTATTTGTAACTTTTTTTCAATTTCACCAGGAAAATTTGTGCAGTACAGTTAGAGCTCCAGATTTCTGATAAACCTCAAGCCAATCTTACTGTATGAAGTTATGAAGAGAGGTTGAATAGACTTGGGCTGTTTTCATTAGAGCAGAGAAGACTGAGGAGCAACCTGATCAAGACTATGAGGGGTATGGACAGGGCAGGTAGGAAGCAGCTACTTCTTCACTCAGAAGGTGGTGAACCTGTGAATTCTCTACAGTAGAGAATTCTACTGAATGGCTTGTGGAGGCCAAGTTACTGAGTGTATTTGAGGAGGAAATAGATGGATTTCTAGACTCCAAACACATCAAGGGGTAAAGGAAGCGCACTGGAGTGAGTATGGCATTGGGTCAGAGAATCAACCATGATCATATTGCATGGCACAGCATATTCGAAGGGCCGAAAAGCCCACTCCTTCAACTAATCTCTATGCTTATATTTCCACAGGCCTCACAAACGTCTTTAACATGCCAACCAACACTGTGTTCTGAAAGCATATTAGCATAGAAATACACCACCTCAGCTTCTGAAACAACATATGCTATCCTGGGTTGCAGTCAGTACTTTTGTTGCAACATGCAGCGAGATTGTCTGGCAACACAGAAACCATGAAGGTGACCTCAGCTGTGCCTAACATCCGCCTGCTGGCATCTGTCTGCTCCTCCTGACCATTTGTTAAGCGATGCACAGTGCATGCAAATGAGATAAAACTGATCCAAATGTAGGAAAAGCCTCATTTGGCTGCCAAAATGACTGACATATGGTTTGTTTTATCTTTTGTGCGGTTGTCACACAAGTTAGCTTCTAGATAGAGAAGACCGGCCTTTATAGACTCAATTGCAGCGATCACCATCGTTTTTCTGGACTTTTACCTGGTAATAACAGTAAAAGAATTCCCCTGTCACATTACTCACTCCTGCTAGTGCTGGCCAGTACACAAATGTGTGATATAGTGGAAATCAAAAAAAGGATTGAGGTAATAGAAATAATATCCTGTCATCTGTTTAATTTCTCCTTTTTCAATCAATGTTACTTTCAATTGTAACAAACACCATCACAGACCAGTATCACAGCAGCAGTCACATGCCACACTGCGGAGGAGTTCCATCGCCCCTGCAGTGATCACCTGCTAGCTGTGGCTACAGTATATTTTGTTCCAAGCACCAGTCTTCAGAGAATGCCTTTATCTGCAATGGCAGGGTCTACCTCTCTTGGCAGGATTGTCAACCACCCAGAGCCTAGGGAACTCCCAGCGCTCCTCCCACCTCCAAAGCCTGCCTGCCATCCATTATTGGAGTGAGTTTCTGGAGATGACCACCTTCCCAAAAATCTCCTACGTGGCCCCTGCTATTTGTAGACTCCTGAACCGGAATTCAAAGCTGCACTGGGATCGGAAACCTGGAACTAAAAACGTGTCAGTTCATTGTTTCTCTTTCCACAGCTACTGCCAGACTTTGAGTATTTCCAGCATTTTCTGTTTTTATCTCCGACAGTATTTTGCTTTTACTGAGCCAATGATTATACAGTTACTTCAGAATTATGTAACGTCTCACCACCAAGGAGCAAGCCGCTTTGGCTACGCAGACCTTTCTTCTGCTTTCCACAGATTAATAAAACATGAGGTGGAAATATTAATGAAAAGAGAGCACTTCTGAAAATCCTGCCGTAAAAATCAGCAGACCTTTCAGTGGTTTGTGGGGATTAAAAAATAAATCTCAAACAGTGTTGACTTTGTCAACGCGAGTGTTGTGACTTGACAATCAATTGCTGCTCCCAGCAATGTTACCTGCACATTCTAGTAGGGTCGAACTCAGATTTTACTATGCTGCAGGTCCCATCTGCAGCACTATTGAGGATAGGAACTGCATCAACCTCATTCTACCTGCCTAGTATGCCTGTCTCATATCCCATTGATCATAATTAAATACAGTGCTTTCAGAACAGAAAAAGCTGAAAATACTCAGCCGGTCTGGCAGCATATGTGAAGAGAGAGCACGGTTAATGTTTTTTTTGCTGTTTTCTTTTCTCTCTTGGTGCTATTTTCTTTGTTTTGGGATAATGGCTATTCAAGACCTTGCATTCACCTCCAAACAAAAGCAAAACACTGTGGATGCTGGAAACCTGAAAAGAAGCCAGAAAATGCTAGAGATATTCAGCAGCTTAGCAACATCTGTGACTCAAATGTCATCGATATGAACTTCATTTTTGAATTTAGGCTCTCAGTCAATCCTCATTCAGCATTCTTGGCTGAGAGACCAGACATCCATTAGACTCTAGAAATAGCTGAGCTCCAGGAAAAACATTGCTTGATTGGAAATTCTGACTCTCTGAACTCTTCTATCAATTATAGTGTTTATCTATACAAGAGAAAGCATTTCAACTGCTCACAGTTTCTGATATTTTAAATGGTCAAATTATTCATACATATCGTGAAAAATAAAATATTTAAGAAATTGCAAAATGTAAATGAATGACTTTTTAAATTTTTTGTATATATCCCTTTGTCACTGTTGATTTTATTAATTTTATAAAACCATTAGGCACAGAAATGCCTTGGTTGGCAAGCAGCCACGAGGGTCTAAGAGATGGATAGGGGAATAGCTTGACATGGGGGCACGAGGGACTAGGGCATAGATGAAGAATTGCTTGTCACTGGAAGTATTAGGAGCCATAGTCTATGGATGGGCATGGAAAGTGAATGAGGGTGAGGAAGTGTGAGGGGTGAGGACAAGGGGTAAAGTTTTTTTCATTATAACAGGGATAGCTCCTTCGGTACCAAGGCAAGACTTTAAACCAGCTCACCTTAGTATTCGGCAGTCCCCATAACTGCTTCTAACTTATTTTCTGGTCACTGGCCCAACAGAAGCCCACACCCAATCCCCTGCAATGAAAACTCCGTCTTTGCACCAATTTGTCCTGAGGCAGATGGGACAAATAGGGAATTTTCCAAAGTTCCGCTACCCAACCCGAGGATGAACATTTCAGGCCTGGACTCTGAATCAGTTTATGCCTTATTAGAACTGAATTAAAATAGTGTTTTTAATTCTATAACATTGGGGATCAGAGGAGGGAGAGATGTAAACAGAAGTAAAATAAACAATATTCCCAGAATTGGAGGAACCAGAGTGAGGGAACTATCCTAACAGGTTAAATACATCTTACATTGTCTGCACATTATGAATATAATAAATAAGATTGATGAATTGCATTAATAAAATGCATGTGATTATAACATGGTTACATAACAGAAACAAAGCCAGAGATAAGTGCATAATATCGCTGGTTAATAAGTATTCAGAAATGAGATGGAAAAAGTGGGAGGGGATAAGGCAGTGTTAATTGATGATTTTATCCCAGTTCTAAATAGGAAGGGTGTAGGAAATGGCTCGAGGGGATTTTCATTGACTGAGTTGAAGAACAGGGGGATACTGAGCAGGATCTTACTACTTTGCCGCACCCAATGAACAATGTGGCAAGGCAGAAAACTAGTGTGTGATGCTAAAAAGCCAGAAAGGGCACAAAGCTGATTAGCTTAATGTTTATTAGTGTCACAAGTAGGCTTACATTAACACTGCAATGAAGGCACTGTGAAAACTCTGGTGCCTGTTCAGGTACACTGGGGGAGTATTTAGCTAATGCACTTGACCAGCGCGGTGTTTGGGCAATGGGAGAAAACTGGAGCATTAGAAGGTAACCCATGCAAATGTGGAGAGAAAATGCAGACCCCATACAGACAAGCCTGGAATCGAATCCAGATCCTTGACGCTGTGAGGCAGCACTACTAACCACTGTGCTGCCTCACTTAAACACTTAAATAGTGTGTAAATGTGCATAGCCCATTTGAAACGCAGCACACAGAATTTTCTGGCCTTTGAGTATGGAGCCATAACAAAGAGAATTAGAGCAGATCTCCACAAATACAGTGCAGGAAGCTGGTCACACTGTGTGGCATTGAAGCACTCTGGGTGGTCAGGGACATAGTTGAGCCATATCCATTGAGTAAGAATTTAGCAACACCAATTTATAATCCAACCGATTTATTTGATAGTAAAAAAGCGAGCTTTCGACTCCTGTGTCTTCCTCAGGCAAATGCAGTGGAACACTGCATTTGCCTGAGGAAGACACAGGAGTCGAAAGCTCGCTTTTTTACTATCAAATAAATCGGTTGGATTATAAATTGGTGTTGCTAAATTCTTACTGAGTTCTTACCACCCCAATCCAACACTGGCATCTGTACACCATATCCATTGGACAGTGCCCACTGTGCACCTCAGCAACATTCATCAGGCTCCCTGGCAGTGGCCACCAGGCAGCTTGGTGGTACCAGTTGGACACTGCTAGTGTGTCAGAAGCAGTGCCAAAGGGGTGGGACCTGAATGAGGGTCCTGTGAGGTTGGTCTTGCAGGGGCAGATTATAGAGGAGGTCATGAAGGGCAGGCATGTCGGTGGTTGTGCAGGGGCACCTAATAGGAGGGCCCTCAGGCCCCGATGTGGATGACCAATGCCAGGGGAGGGGAGGGAGCCATGTTACTGATGAGGAGAGGCAATCCTGACATCTGTGGGGTTGGGATGGAGTCTCCCAGAGCACAGTGAGATCAGGATAAGACCTGCCCCCAATAGGTCCGCCCCTATGGCTCTACCCACTTGTCACTGACTGATACCTGTGGGCGCCATCAAGATGCCCCTTGGTTGAGTTTATTAAAGTCACATGTAGGCTTACATTAACACTGCAATGAAGTTACTGCGAAAATCCCCTAGTTGCCACAGTCTGGCGCCTGTTTGGGTACACAGAGCGAATTTAGCATGGCCAATGTATCTAACCAGCACATCTTTCAGACTGGGGGAGGAAACCTGAGCGCCCAGAAGAAACCTATGCAGACACAGGGAGAATGTGCAGACTCCACACAGTGAACCAATCTGGGAAGTGAACCTGGGTTCCTGGAACTGTGAGGCAGCAGTGCTAACCACTGTGCCATTTGCACTGCCATTTTGCTCCTTGAGCAGTGCCAGGGGGCCAGGCTGGCACTGCCAAAAAATGCCTAGGGAGTACCCCCCCTTACTTGTGACCTTCTGGGGGGTCTCCAAGAGGCTAGTGAGCCCAGAAACTTTGTTCCAGGCCCATTAATGACACTGAAATGATATTTAAATCATTTATTCAGCTCCACACTGAATGCTGGCACAAAGTGGATTATGCAGCAGCTAAAGAGGAGCCGAAGGCATAGCAACTAGAAGGAAAGTCACTATATGGCCTCCACCTTGGTCTCCTGGCAGTGCAGGGAGCCAGGAGAATCATTCCATAGACTGGGAAAAGCAAAAGAAAGATGTTTTCCTGTGCACACATTCTCAATCAATATGACTTCACGTTTTTTGGGAAATGAAACGGGGAGCTGTAACAATACTACAACGCTGGGCAGCACTGTAGTACAGTGGTTAGCACTGCTGCTTCACAGCTCCAAGGATGTGGGTTCGATTCCTATATCGGGTCACTGTCTGTGTGGAGTTTGCACATTCTCCTCGTGTCTGTGTGGGTTTCCTCCCAAAGTCCAAAAATGTGCAGGTTTGGTTTGATTGGCCATGCTAAAAATTGTCCCTTAGTATCCTGAGGTGCATAGAGTATAGGAATTAGTGGGTAAAATATGTTGCGATACAGGGGAGGTAGGGCCTGGGTGGGATTGTGGTCGGTGCAGACTCAATGGGCTGAAAGGCCTCTTGTTATACTCTACGGTTTCTATGATTTCTAGTTTGCCTAACTAAAGATGACTGATAATTTGATTTAAAGTAATTATAGATCAGAAAAATATTAAAGGAAGGGATTTTCCCATCCCGTCTGCCACAAGGTTGTTGTAGGTATGAAACGGACCATGCAAAGGTCTGTTGACCTCAGGCAGAATTTGGATGATTTTGGTCGTGTGAAGCAGCAATGGAGGACTGAAGGATTATTAGGGAAAAAAGTAGTTCAGGTGCAAACTAAGCAGGTTTATTTGAAGGGAAAGGGTAGAACATCCAAAATCAATATGAACTGGTTGGCAAAATAAATAAAAGTTAGAATACAACAATAAAGGAAACTTTTAATAAATAACAGGCAAAAGATTCAATTAATCATCAGGAAGATTGTGGGAATGCACAGCAGGAAGTTGAAAAGTTAATATAGGAGATAAAGGAGAGCTTACAAGAAAAGATTAGTAGACAACATTAAAGTAAATGCATATAAATTGCTAATGGTTAGCTGGAGAAAACACAAAGGGTGAACTTTATTTTTAGATAGATTACATGACTAAATAATTAAATATAATTTTGCAAAGGGAAAAAATGAGGTGAAAAAGTTACGGATGTAATATTAATAACTAAAGAAAATGTACTCCAAAGATTAAAATTTTAAAAAATTAATAATTCAATTGGTCCTGATGTAATATAGCCTGGATAGCTGAAAGATGCAAAGATAAGAACAGCTGAGACATTGATTATGATCTCTTATTATCCATTGGATACAGTAGTGATTGTGTATTAGAGAGTTGCTAATGTTATACCGTTATTCAAGAAAGGGAAAAGGGATAAATAGGCCAGTTAACTGAACCTTGGTGTTTGGAAATTATTGGAAACCATTATCAAGGACACAATAGAATTTCATTTGGAAAGACATGGATTATTTAAGAAGAGGCAGCATGGCTTTGCTATATAGGCAAATCATTTTTGATGAATTTGAATGAAGTTTTTGATCAGATAATAGGTAACATTTGTCAAAGTCGTGCACTTGATATTATGCTTATGTGACCTTACAGAAGGAGTTCAACAAAGTGGCACAATAGGTTTTTTAATGGAAACCAATGCAATTTAGGGGAAAGTGGAGGAATGGATGTATAATTGGCTCATTGGCAGGAAGTAAAGGCTAGTGATGGATAGATAGTTTTCACATTGGGAGGTGGTTGGTGATGGCTCTTCCCAAAAGGTCACTTTGGAATTGATCAGCCTTTTCAATTTTTATCAATGATCTTCACTTGAGTCTCTTTGGCAGGATCTGAGCCATTCACCTGAAAAGGTGGTTGAAGCTATATACACAAATAATTTTAAAAGAGAATTGAACATATACATGAGAATAAAGAACTTACAAGGTTATGGAAAAAAGTGAGAATATGGGATGAAACATGACTGCTGTTTCAAACAGGCAGTATAAATACAATGGGCAGAGTGGTCTCATTCTGTGCTGTAAATTTACATGAAAATAAACAAAAGAATTGATGCATCAATTCATCACATCTGCCTCAAAAACAAATAGTCTGCTGGTGCTTTCAATGAAATACCGTCACATTTTACTCATGTCAGTTTGACGGATACACTTCACAAGCTATAGAACATCTGGCCCCAATCTCCTGATGCAGCCACCATAAGCAGGTTCTCAAAGGAAATGAAGTTTGTGAAAGCTTACCTAGCCTCTAAAGGCAATAAAGCAACACCGCAGATTATTAATCTAACTTTACAATCAGCAAGCCAAGTGTTTCCTTCCACAGGGATCTCATTAGCTTGTCCAGCAGTGAATTCACCATTAGATTTGGTGCCTATCTTTATAGCCTTCAATCCTGTCCCTTAACAGATATTTATCCAACATTTTTTAAATGAAGATAATTAGCAAAACATTGTCACTATTTGCTGGCATCATGGAGTAGATTTAGATCCCATGGGTTGTAGTGAATCACCAACTTGTTTTCCAACTCCCTGGTCTTTCCATTGAAGGCAGAGGGCTTCTGATTTGATTTATTATTGTATTAGCAAACAGTGAAAAGTATTATTTCTTGCACGCTACACAGACAAAGCATACTGTTTATAGAGAATGAAACAAGAATGCAGAATGTAGTGTTACTGTCATAGCTAAGGCGCAGAGAAAGATCAACTTAATGCGAGGTAGAACCATTCAAAAATCTGACAGCAGCCAGGAAGAAACTGTTCTTGAGGAATAACAATGAGAGATATAAGATGGGTTGCAAATTTGCTATAATCAATTTTACATTATTGCAGAAAGTCTAAATCTACTCCAATTAAAAATATTTCTTCCAACCTCCAGTCTTCCTTGATTCTTTCTCCTCAGCAATGTTGAGCTGTCAGTAAGTATCATTTTAAAATCTGCACATTGCCTAATGGGCTTTATCCAGCAATTGCACAACAGGAATCTTGGATTACACTTACAATGATTTTCCAATTATTTCTTTCAGTAATTGATAGACTATGGACAGCCTGTGCTCAAATATTTAACACGTGCCAACAGTGGAACCTTGACAAATCACCTTTTGTATATTTCAGATTTTTAAAATGTCATTTGTTTTTGTCTTCTATCAACGTGTCGTGGCATATCACATGCCAAGTACAATTTTACAACAGTGTGTAGTGGCAGGTGAAATACAGGAACTCCAAGAAGTTTATATTATTGTTTGCTATATTTCAGCTTTCAATGGGGGCTGTCTCTGGGAGACCCTATAGCGTGATGGTTAAGTATTTCTTCTATTCATCTGATGTATTGCACAGTACATACATCTATCTTTCACTATCTAACAGCGCAAGGGACCTGAGTTTGATTCCTGTTTGTGTCACTGTCTATGTGGAGGCTGCGTGTTCTCCCTGTGTCTGTGAGAGTTTCCTCTGGGTGCTCCGGTTTCATCCCACACTCCGAAAGACATGCTGGTTAGATCCATTAGCCATACTAAATCCTCCCTCAGTGTACCCAAACAGGTGGAGTGTGGCGACTAGGGGATTTTCACAATAACTTTATAATGTAAGCCTACTTGTGATGCTAATAAAGAAACTAATTTGTGGAGGGGAAGAAAAGCCTGCAAATTGTGAATGTAACAAAAAATATTATTTTTCACAGCATTATGGAACAGAAATAATAAAGAAATAATGTACTTCAGAGCAAAGAAAGAAGACAGCGAGAAGTTTAAGGTGCAAAGATGAAAATACTGATATGATTTGCTGTCACAAAATAAAATGGCTGCAAGCAAAAGCAATGCTTGAGATGAAGCCAAAAGAACCAGACTGTGTGGAGGAGTGACATTACTCAGTAAAAGCTGATAAAACAGCTATCTAAAGAGCTGACAGAACAGCAAAAGAAAGGATGTTGCTAGCAGTATGGGGAGAAATTAGCAATGAGGATGAATGCACCGTACTAATTGGAAAGTGATATCAAGATCCATTCAGGAGGAATGAATGGATAGATAAATCCAAATGTTTGAAATTATAACACAGACTTAGTTACTTTACGAAGGATTCAGATGATAGATAGGAAGAGTAATAGATTTTGAGCAGAAACATCTTCTCGCATATCAGTTATTTGTCAGGTGAGGTGGGTGTCACTGCCATTGACAGCAAGGCCACATTTTACCGTGTTGATATCCAGGAGCTCCGGCAAAACAGGAGTCAATGGGCTTTGGGGTAGAACAGGTAAGACTTTAGAAAAGTCTAATCTTTACCAAAGCAAAATGGTTGTAGTTGGAGGTCAATAACCTCAGTTCCAGAACATCTTTATGCTCCTCATGTTTTACAATACTTTAAAGTTTTGTGTCAAATGCAGATTTTGAAAATGTGGTTTGTCTACCAAAGCTTAAGTCATTAATATAAATCAAGAGGGGCAATTATCCTAATACCAACCTTTGGTCTAATATTTTACAGTCCACAAAACAATAGTTAACCCACTACTCTGTTTCCTGTCAAAGAACCAACTTTATATCTATTCTGACACTGTATCATTTATTACATGATCTTCAACTTTAGATTCTACCAAATACCTTTTGGTGTGCCGTACAGATCACATCAATCACATTACCCTCATCACCCTCTCTGTTACCTTATCAAAAAATTCAGTCAAGTTGGCTGAGTACATTTTGCCTTGAACAAGCTATGTGTTGGCTTTCTTTAAATGAATGCACACTTGTTCAACTGACTATAAATTTTGCTTTGGAGTATCAGTTTTCCCAACACTGAGGTTAATTGAACAATTGCTTAGTTTAATCGTGCACTTTTTTTGTAGAAGGGTCTAATATTTGTATGTTCTCCAGTCCTCTGGTTCCAACCCATATCTAAGGATGATGGAAAGATGAGGTGAAGAATCTTTGCAATTGCCAGCTTTACTTCACTCAGCATTCCAGGATTCATTCCATTCAATCCTTGTAAATGTATCAGCTTTATTCCAGACATCAATTTAAATATTCCCCTCTTTCTCCATTTTTAGCCCATCCTTTCTTTCCCTACTTTATTCACTTGAACCGCACAGCATTTTCTTTTTGGTTATATTAGATACAAAGTACCCATCTAGCTCCTCTCCCTGTATGTATAAGTCCCCTTATCATCTCTAATCTTCTTCTTCCCTCCTCTCATCCATTACTCTTTTTGATTTATTTGCTAAAGACTTTGGTTTCTCTCTTATGTTAGCTGCCATTTTCTTCCCATACATTCTTTTGCACTTTCTATGTTTTTGACTTTGCCTGGTTCCATTTGCATTACTTTTGATAACCAATTCTGTAACAGTGTTTAGTCAATCTTTTTAATTTGAGCACTTCATTAGCTTGTTTTAAATTTATTGGAACTTCCAATTTTCCAGTGATTGCCATTTGTCAATGCCTCGCGTCTTCTATCTAATCTTGCCCCCAGCAATCTGGGATATACATCATTTACTCATGGAGACCTATTTGTTTTTAGCTGTTATAGGACATCCTAGTAACATCAATTTCTGCTTCTCGGGTCTTTTACAAATGCCAGCTAATGACTCCCTTCCTATGTGTTGTTCACAAATTCTGATGCAGATTATGTTTTTAAGTTTAGGCTTAACACTGAAATTAAGTTACTGTGAAAATCCCATAGTTGCCACAGCGTCTGTTTGGGTACACTGTGGGAGAATTTAGCACAGCCAATGCATATAACCAGCACGTTGTGGGAGCAAATCGGAAGACCCATTGGAAACCCATGCAGAGACACAGCAAGAATGTGCAAACTGTACAGTCAGTGATGCAAGCCAGGAGTCAAATGCAGGTACCTAGTGCTTTGAGGCAACTGTGCTAACCACCGTGCAGGACCAATCATTCTTTCTGTAAATGGGCTATAATGTGTGGGTCTAACATTTCATACAAATATCCTGGCCAAATTGTGACGATAAAAGACAATGGAGTTATTTGCGCACAACGGTAGTCTGGGGCCATTCCTGACATTACCAATAACTGACAATACGCAAAAGAAGATCCAGAGGAAATGGGTCTTATCACTAATGTAAAAAGATACAATAGGGTTATGTCGATGTATTTGCTGGCTGTAAAAGTCTGCTACTACAGCAGCGAGTAAATGAAGAATAGTGAAAAGTAGCTTATGTACGGATTGGAGTACTGGATTACGAACCTGAATTACACTCAAGAGAAATGTATCTTTATTTCAGCGGCTTATCTGTGGGGTTGGTTGCCTTCTTCAAATGATTTCATTTCATGGCAGAGCAAATTGTTCCTCATTTGTAGGGGGAATAATTTTAAATGTGCCATTAGCACTTTCCTGTTCTCTTGTTTCTTCTCGTGTCCTCTCCTCAGGGTACAAAGATACAAACTGCACTGCTTGCTGACTGTTGTAAAGTGCAGTAAATAACACACAGATGAATATCAAGAATTTACTCAACCGGTTGCTGAATTTTATTCATTGGTACTGTCTGGCTGCTGACCAACTGGCTGAATCTGCTTTTTTAACAGCATGCCGCTGCAGAGACTGTACATTGCATTACAGCAGGAATTAGTTTGTTGGCCAGAATCTTGTGCTATTACAGCAGAGGGAAGCGAGTTGAGCGCCCCCCCCCACCTCCCCACTTAAATCGTGCAGAATGAGAAATGTCAGCTTCCCGATGGCATGATGGAAGGAATTAAGGTTGTAGTGGATTGAAGACGGATCGAGCTTCTCGATGTTAAGCGACAAGAAGGCATTTTTAATGCATCAGAGTGTCATGCTCGTTCAATAAAATGACATTTCACCAATAAGCTCTGCAGCATATGAGAAAGATATGCTTTCAGATTCACAACTGGCTACAGGTAC
The DNA here is from genome assembly GCA_024679065.1 of Sphyrna mokarran. Classification (NCBI taxonomy): domain Eukaryota; kingdom Metazoa; phylum Chordata; class Chondrichthyes; order Carcharhiniformes; family Carcharhinidae; genus Sphyrna; species Sphyrna mokarran. The sequence continues at coordinate 109,263,989 of JAGIQG010000006.1, read as the reverse complement.
CATGCAGCAGGCGAGGTTGATGAATTTGGATGGAGCAGGGACTCCTTTTTTTTCATGCAGAGAGGCAATAGCATAATGGTATTGTCATCGGACAGTAATGTAGAGATCCAGAATGAGATCTGAGGGCCCAGGTAGTGAAAGTTGAAAATTAAAAAAAAAAACCTGGAATTAGAATTCTAATGATAACCATGAAATTGTTGTTAAAAACCCATTTGGTTCACTAATGTTAGCCTTACCTGGTCTGGCCTACTGTGCAGTCAGGAGTGGGCAACAAATGCTGGCCAAGCAGCAATGCTCACATCCCATGAAATCAATTTTTAAATATTATAAGCACTATTGGACAAGGGATTGGCACATTAAGATCGAGCAGCATAAGGAGATTAGGATGTGGCTGAGGGGGAGGAAGGAGGGAGGCAAGGAATTGGCTTTGTAAAGGAGGATTGGGGCATGGCCCACTTGAGAGAAAGTGAGTCATGGTAGAAAAATGAGGTCAGAAGGAGAAAGCTGAGCCAAACATGGAAGAACAATATCTACAAGTGGGCAGTCAAGCGTGATTGTAGGGAGATTCAGGATGATTCATCACAGGGCATTGTCTTGAAAAGTTAAATTAAGCAGTATTGTGTAAATATTGACTGATTTACAGTACCTCGTCCATTGATGAAAGTGCAATAATTCATTTCAAAATATTGAAAAGTGTGTGGGTGACACTTCCTATAATATCTGGTACTGTCTTTTACATGTACAGGCAAGCTGTTTTGAATTGGAACTGTAACATGGTCTTGTTCTTTCAATTTCAGATCATGCATCATGGTTTGTTTTAATATCTGTGGCTATCATGAATGCTTGGTTGAGTTCTAAAAGCTCAAACGACCTGAGTTACAAGTGACATAGCTGCTCACGGAAATAATTTACGGTTTAAAGTGGGTGTAGCAACACATTGGCCGGGATTGTCCCAAAAAAACTAAGTACCCAGATGGCTAGAAAACTGAAGAGCGTCCCATCCATTTTTTGGGCGTACTTACCTGAATGAATCTCTGACACGCTGTCCTTCATAGAGTGCCTCAGTGAGGGTCATACTGGAAGCAGGGAAGGGAATTTATGCGACGAGCGAGGCCAGAATCAGCATACTGAGCAGGCCACTTTGCATGCATCAACCGTTAGTGGGAAAATCAGCATGTGCATTCTGCCCCCCATCACTGGCCTCCCATTCTGCCCTCCCCCAGCTGATTGCCGACCTTCACAAATCCCCCCCTCCAAAACTGGCTATTGTACCTCCACACTCCACGTCAGACTCGATATCCCTCCTGTATTTAACCCTGACTTCCTTCCTACCTCAGGCCCAGCCCTGACCACCCCCTGCATGATGGCCAGCCCTAATCATCCCCTCACTCCCTCTTGTTCCTCATTGGTGAGCAGCATTTGGAAACTCTGCTGTTGGAACCTCTCCCAGCAAAGGGTGAGGGATGGTCAGTGGTGTGGGGCAGGGGAGGTAGTGGACGGTAGAGAGAGATACCAGCAGGCCGGAGACTACCATCCTGGGCCTGTGAATCATATTAAAATGTCAATTTCCAATATCAGGCTGAATCCTCAGCTGATTTGCCCACCTAGAACATAACAGTGCAGTACAGGCCCTTCAGTCTTCGATATTGCGCCGACCAGTGGAACCAATCTATGACCCTCTAACCTAAACTATTCCATTGTTATCCACATGCCTATCCACTGACCATTTGAAGGCCCTTAAAGTTGGCGAGACCTGATGACAGCTTCTGGGTTTGAAAGTCCCAGCACCATATGTGAATACCAAATATCTCACTCTCTCCAGTGGCCGTGCAAAATACCTCAAGCCAGAAGGAAAAGGTTAGCAAACTGATGAAGGAAGGCTGACTTTGCTTCAGCCATCAGATTCTTGAGCAGTGCAAACTGCTGAGGGTGCTAACAGGATGTGGCAGTCAGTAGGTTGCCTTCAGTGTTCCTGGAACCTGCCAACAATTAAAATTTTTCTTTTTACGGGTACGCCTCCTACATCTTCCTCCATAGCAGCAGCCTGACTTCCTGGATCAATATACCTTCATCTTCTGACGATCTCTCACTTTCCTCAAACACCAATTGCTAAAGGTTAGCATGTAAGTGCAGCAGGCGGTAAAGATAAAATGGTATGTTGGCCTTCATAAAGAGGGTTTGAGTACAGGAGCAAGGATGTCTTGCTGCAGTTATACAGGCCTTGGTGTATGTTGTGGAATATTGTGCACAATTTTGCCTTCCATCTCTCAGGAAGGATGTTCTTGCTATAGAGAGGGGGTATGAAATGTTTATGCTACTGCTTCCTAGGATGGTGGGACTGACATATGAGGGGAGATTGAGTTGGTTCGGATTATATTTACTGGAGTTCAGAAGAATGAGGAGTAATCTTAAATTAACCTGTAAAATTCTAAACAGTGTAGATGTAGGGGAAATACGTTTCTGATAGTGGGGGAGTCCAGGACTAGGAGCTACAGTCTAAGGATGGAGGTAAACCATTTTGGACTGAGATGAGATGAAATTTCTTCACCCAGAAATTGATCAGCCTGTGGAACTTACCAATTCAGAAATCAGATTAGGCCAAAACATTGTATGTTTTCAAAAAATTAGATATAGCTTTTGAAGTGAAGGGGATCGAAGGATACAGAGAGAAGTTAGGATCAGTCATGTTCATAATGAATGTTGTAATGAACAGCCTATTCCTGCTCTTATTTTCTATGTTTCTATGTTCATGGTCAGTCAGTAGAAGCTGTTTGACCTGTTATGCACTTATGGTAAATCACAGAATTGTTATGGTGGCCATTTGGCCCATCATGTCTACATTAGTTCTCGAAGCAAGCATCATGCCTAGTGTCATTTTCCCCTTCACATTGTTCCATTTAAGTAAACATCTATTGTCATCTTGAATACCTCAATTGAACCTGGCTCCAACACACATTCAGGCAATGCATTCTAGACCTGAGCAACTCATTGTGTGAGCACTTCTTTTTTGCACGTCACAATTGCTCCCTTTGCAAATCACTTTAAATTTCTGCCCTCTCATTCTCATTTTATTACAAGCGGGAACAGTTTCTGCCATCCCCACACCCACACTTCTTGCCTTCAGACAACCATGCAACCTCAAACAGACCATTGTCTGCAGAAAACTCAGTAGTGTTCAGGAGAACAGTGACCACAATACCACACAACCCTGCCACAGTAATCTCTGCAAGACATGCTGGATCACCGACATGGATGTCATCATACATGAGAATACCATCCACCAGGTACACAGTACATACTCTTGCAACTCGACCAATGTTGTCTACCTAATACATTACATAGAACATAGAACACTACAGCACAAACAGGCCCTTCGGCCCACAAGTTGTGCCGAACACATCAAAACCTACCCAGCCATAGACCTATCTATAATCCCCAATCCCATTGGATCCATATACTCATCCAGAAGTCTTTTAAAAGACCCCAGCGAGTTCACCTCGACCACCACCGACGGCAGCCGATTCCATTCACTCACCACCCTCTGAGTGAAAAACTTTCCCTAGCATCCCCTCTGTACTTGCTTCCCTGCACCTTAAATCTGTGCCCTCTCGTCGCGACCATTTCAGCCCTGGGAAATAGTCTCTGAGAGTCCACCCTATCTATTCCTCTCAACATCTTGTAAACCTCTATCAGGTTGCCTCTCAACCTTTGTCTCTCCAGGGAGAACAGTCCCAGCTCCCTCAACCTGTCTTCATGAGGCATGCCTCCCAATCCAGGCAACATCCTTGTAAATCTCCTCTGCACCCTTTCGATAGCTTCCACGTCCTTCCTATAGTGAGGCGACCAGAACTGCGCACAGTACTCCGAGTGTGGTCTGACAAGGGTCCTATAAAGCTGCAGCATTACCTCCTGACTCCTGAACTCAATCCCTCGATGAATGAAGGCCAGTACACCGTAAGCTTTCTGAACCACATCCTCCACCTGGGAGGCCGATTTGAGAGTCTTATGGACCCGGACCCCAAGATCCCTCTGCTCGTCCACACAGCTAAGACTCCTACCTTTGATAGTGTACTCATTCATCCCGTTGGATCTGCCAAAATGGACCACAACACATTTATCCGTGTTGAAGTCCATCTGCCGCTTCTCCGCCCAGTCTTGCATCCTGTCGATGTCATGCTGCAACTTCTAACATTCCTCCAGACCATCCACAACACCACCGACCTTCGTGTCATCGGCGAACTTACTCACCCATCCCTCCACTTCCTCATCCAGGTCATTTATGAAAATGACAAACAGCAAGGGTCCTAGAACAGATCCCTGGGGCACTCCACAAGAAAGGATTACAAGATTACAAAGGATTACTCCACAAGAAAGGATTACAAGAAAGGATATCCCGAAGCACGGTACACAGGGGTGACCATGCAGACACTATGACAGCAGATGAATGAACATCGCTTGACAATCACCAGGCAAGACTGTTCCCTTCTTGTTGGCGAACATTTCAGCGGTCACGGGCATTCGGCCTCCGACCTTCGGGTAAGTATTCTCCAAGGGGGCCTTCATGACACATGATGGCGCAGAGCCGTTGAGCAGAGACTGATAGCCAAGTTCTGCACACATGAGGACAGTCTCAACAGAGATCTTGGGTTCATGTCACCCTATCTGTAACCCCCATGACTTGCCTGGGTTAGCAAAAAACCTCACTTACTGTGCTGTCTGGAGACAATACACATCTCTTTAACCTGTGCCCAGTGTTCTGTCCACTCACATTGTCGACCAATTTAAGATTTGAATAGCAGGTTAGGTGGAAAAATTCACGTTCTAATCAGTAATCTGCAAACAGTCTGTGTTCTTATATGTGCCGTTTGAGACCAGAACACCTCATTCACCTGACAAAGAGGACAGCTTTGAAAGCTTGTGAGTTTACTATCAAATAAATCAGTTGGACACAAACCTAGTGTTGTCAGACTTCTTACAGGGGAGGTCCCAGAGGATTGGAGAATAGGCAATGTTGTTCCTTTGTTTAAGAAGGATAGCAAAAATAATCCAGGTCATTACAGGCTGATGAGCCTTATGTCAGTGGTAGGGAAATTATTGAAGAGGATTCCTCAAAATAGGATTTACTCCCAATTGGAAATAAGTGGACATATTATTGAGAGGCAATATTGTTTTGTGAAGGGGATATCATGTCTCACAAAATTGATCAAGTTTTTGGAGAAAAAGATGAAGATGATTGATGAGTGTGGGGCAGTGAATGTTGTCTACATGGACTTCAGAAAGGCCATTGACAAGGTCCCTCATGGCAGACTGGTGCAGAAGGTAAAGTTGTGTGGGATCAAAGGTGAGCTGACAAGGTGGATACAAAACTGGCTTGGTCATAGAAGACAGAGGGTAGCAGTGGAAGGGTGTGTTTCTGAATGGAGAGCTGTGTCAAGTGGTGTTTCTCAGGGATCAGTGCTGGAACTTTTACTGGTTTTTTTTATATATATAAAAATAAATGATTTGGAGGAAAATATAACTGGATTGATTAGTACATTTGTGGATGACACAAAGGTTGATGGATTTGCGGAAAGCAATGAGGACCATCAGAGGATACAGCAGGATATAGATGGATTGGGGGCTTGTGCGGAGAGATGGCAGATGGAGTTTAGTCCTTTCAAATGTAAGATAATGCATTTTGGAAGGTCTAATACAGATAGGAAATATACAACAAATACAGAACCCTTAAGAGTACTGATAGGCAGAGGGATCTGGGTGTACAGATACACAGGTCACTGAAAGTGGCAATGCAGGTGGAGAAGATAGTCAAGAAGGCATACGGCATGCTTGTCTTCATCAGCTTGGACTTTGAATTTAAGAATTGGCAAGTCATGTTGCAGCTTTATAGACCCTTAGTTAGGCTGCACTTGGAATTTAGTATTCAATTCTGATCGCCCTACTACCAGAAGATTATGGAGACTTTGGAGAGGGTACAGAAAAGATTTATCAGGATGTTGCCTGGTATGGAGGGCATTAGTTAAGAGGAGAGGTTGGAGAAACTTGGTTTGTTCTTACTGGAACAACGGAGGTTGAGGGGCAACCTTATAGAAGTCTACAAGGTTATGAGAAGCATGGACAGAGTGGATAGTCAGAAGCTTTTCCCAAGGTGAAAGAGTCAATTACTTAGGGGGCACAGGTTTAAGGTAAGGGGCAAGGTTTAAAGGAGATGTACAAAGCAAGTTTTTTTTGCACAGAGGATGGTGGGCGTCTAAAACCGGCTGCCAGGGGAGATGGTGGAAGCGGATATGATAGTGAGTTTTAAGGGTCGTTGGGACAAATACATGAATAGGTTGGGAATAGGGGGTATCGTACCTGGAAGACTATGGGGCTTTAATTCAGTTGGGCAGCATGGTCGGTGCAGGCTTGAAGGGGCAAAGAGCCTGATCCTATGCTGTAATTTTCTTTGTTTTTTGATCAACAACCGCTTTGTCTTTACATCAGACTTTGGAATGGATCTACCTGGCATTAAATTGATCTTTCTCTATACCTCAGCTATGACTGCAACACTATATTCTGAAGTCTTTCCTTTCCTTCTCTATGAACAGTATTGCTTTGTCTGTAATATATGCTTAATAAGCTACTTTTCATTTTCTGAATCTAGATGTGATACTGCCACTTGGAAAGCTCCCCAGACAAGGAGAATGTGTTTAAATCATGGGCCTTCTAAAATCATACATTTCTTTCTCCTACGAATAGTGAAGCTAATACTAGTATTTTACATTGCAATCCAGCCGACAAACAAAATCAACCCTTGTACAGTGGCAGCTGTGGGAAAGACATTGTTCAGATCACCTAAGTTTCAATGCTTCAAAATTTTCAATTGCATTGAACATTAGAGATATGGGAATCACTGCCTTTTCTAAGATGGTAGTAATCTTATGGGATATCACTTTGCAATAAAACTCCAGATCAGAGTTAGTGTTAAAACAACTCAGTTCATTCTCAAAACGTTGGTTGAAACATGATTTCAGCCATTGATTCGATTTAGAAGAGGCACCAAGTGGGATTTTTTTGACCTTGCTTGACTTGATACCAGAAAATCCCACCTGAGGTCAATGGACATTGCCATTGTCCGCCCCTTACCCGCTCTGATTCCGTGATAGATGGGACAGAAAAATTCCAGTAATTCTGCTTAAATGTAATCACTGTGCTCATTATGAGATTGCTTATCCTCAAGTTAAGTACTTGGAAGACTGAAACCATTGTCTTTGGAAGCTTCTTCAAACTCTGTTCCCTGGCAACCTACTCAATCCCTCTCCCTGGCATCTAAACAAAATCAGAAAGTTTGCAACTTTGGTGTCACAGTTGACCTCTGGATGAGCTTCCAATCCCAGATTTGCATCGTCATGAAAACCTCCCATTTCCACCTCTGTAACATATACCAATTTCACCCCTGATTCATAAAAGCAAATTACTGCTAATGCTGGAATCTGAAACCAAAAGTGTAAACACTGGCAAATCTCAACAAGTCTGCAGCATCTGCAGGGAGACAAAAGAGCTGACGTTGAGTCCAGGTGACCTCAGACTTACTGAGGTTTTCCAGCATTTTCTCTTTTGGTTTCACTCTTGTTTCAGCTTAACTGCTGCTGAAACACTTGTTCATGACTTTGTTATCTTTAAAATTGATGAGTCCAATGAATTCGTGGCTAACCTCCAGCATTCAACCCTCTGTAAACTCAGTCATCTAACACTTGGCTGCTTCCCTTACGGGCACTAAATCCCTTTCACCTATCTCCCCTGTGCTTATTGACATACACTGGTTCCCAGTCAAGCGAAGTTTCAAATTTAAAATTCTTATTCTTGTTTTCAAATCCCTCCATGGCACCAGCTGGTCACTTAAAGCTTCCAGAATTTTCCGAGATATGTTAAAGCAAACAAAGAGTAAACCTCAAAAGATATTAGAATGTGACACACACTGTATCACATCAACATTCCAGCCAAACCAATGACTGAGCAGACAGTTTGTCTTCTCCAGCCAACCGTGAACAAAGGCAGCCATATGCAAGTCCTTATCTCCAATCATGTTACTGATGGCATAGCATCAACTATTCTAATACAATTCTTATTACAAGGAATGCTGCATTTAACAACTGAAATCATTGTCACACGACTGAGACTGTCTGAACTTCTCTCATTTTCCATCTTTGGATCAGATAGGCAATTATTGTCTGACCTCTGATGAGAATGGACTCCAGGCAAACAACCTGTACTATCTACTGTCAAGCAGGTCACAGCAGAAAGAACTCTGGTCCTCAAAGCTTCAAATTACTGCAACCTTGAAACTCATAACTTCAAGAATAATCAACTTCATGTGCCTTCTCCCATCATCTTTGCTTCCAAGAAGACAGGATCACCCTACAAATCAACCATCTTCCCCTCAGAGGAGAAATGTTAGAATTTTGCTTCTGAACTCTGAATTCCATGAACCCATGGCTTGCATTTTATTGTGGTTGTTCCCTGACCTCCTTCCTTTTTCTTTATCCTCCTTTTACATTAATGATTTGAATGAGAATTTAGAAGACATGTTTAGCATGTTTGCAGATGACACCAAGATTGATGGGTTAGTGAACAGTGAAGAACGTTATCTAGGATCGCAATGGGCTCTTGATCAATTGGGCAATGGGCTGACAAATGGCAGATGGAGCTTAATTTACATAAATGCTGGTGATGCATTTTAATAGATTAAACTATGGCAGGACCGACACAATTAATGGTGGAGTGTTAGGAAGAGTTGTAGAACAAAGAGATCTTGGAGTACAAGTTGAAGTGGAGTCACAGGTGGACAGAGTAGTGAAGAAAACATTCAGCATGCCTGGTTTTATTTGTCAGAACACGGAATATAGCAATTGGGACATCTCGTTCCAGGCATTGGTAAGGCCACATTTGGAATGCTGTGTACAGTTCTGATCACCCTAAAATAGAAAGGGCATTATTAAACTAGAAAGATTTATTAGGATGTTACTGCTACTTGATGGTTTGAGTTACAAGGGGAGGCTGGATAGATTGGGAGGTTTCCTTCAAGCATAGGAGATTTAGGGGTGATCTCCAAAATATCTATAAAATAATGAGGGGCATAGATAAGGCAGATAGTCAATATCTTTTCCCAAAGGTAGGGGAGTCTAAAATTAGAGGCATAGATTTAAGGAGAAACATAGAAAGAGTGGTGAGTGGCTGGTACAAACTACCAGAGATTGTAGTAGAAGCAGGTACAATTTTGCCTTTTAGAAAACATTGACAGTTACATGGGTAACATGGGTATAAAGGGATATAGGCCAAACGCAGGCAATTAGAACTAATTTAGTAATTAAAAGGGGCAGCACGGACAAGTGGGCTAAAGGGTTAATACTCTATTTATTGCATGATTGAAAGAGAGATGGATGAACAAAATCTCCATCCTGCACCTGTGTCAAAATAAACAAACCCTTTTTATTTAAAAGTGGATCATAAGATGGGTGGTTAGGGAGTGGAATGCCCTGCCTGCGGCAGTTGTAGATGCGCCAAGTTTGGTGGCGTTTAAGAGGTTAGTTGATAAGTTTATGGAAGAGAAGGGAATGGTTTAGTTTGGAGGGTCATTGCTTTTTATAATGGTCGGCGCAACATCGAAGGCCGAAGGGCCTGTTCTGTGCTGTAATGTTCTGTGTTCTATTTCATCTCTTCATGAGTTTGCTTTGCAAGTTATTCATAGAGGACTGAAGCATTCCAAATTTAAAGATTAGGGAAGATACACCACTATTAATGAAGGAGGAAATCAGAAATAAAAAAAGTCTCCTTTTTACAGAGGAATAAAGAGTAGGGAATTTAGGACAGTTTAAATTCCACCCGCCCATCCTCATGTCTGTAACAAAGGTTTTTTATAAATTTAGATGTGACTAAACACTTCATAAACACTTCTTGGTGAAAGTAATGTAGAAAATGTGGGAACCACAAACAGCAGTGTGATATTTATCACATCATTTATTTCCTTAATACACTGACTAATTGGACAGCACGGTACACAGTGATTAGCACTGTTGCTCCAAAGCTCCAGGGAAGTGGGTTCAATTCCCGGCTTGGGTCACTGTCTGTGTGGAGTTTGCACATTCTCCTTTTGTTTGCATGGGTTTCCTCTGGGTGCTCCGGTTTCCTCTCAGTCCAAAGATGCATAGTTTAGGTTGACTGTTTTGCTAAAAATTGCCCTTGGTGTCCTGAGATGCAAGGTTAGAGGGAAGAGAGTAAATACATAGGGATATGGGGGGGTAGGGCTTGGTGGGATTGTAGTTGGTGCAAACTTGATCGGCTGTATTGCCTCTTTCTGTACTGTAGGGTTTCTCTGGTGATTTCTATGATCTATGAATCATCATTGGCCAACACATTGGGGAGAACTCCTGCTCTTTTCAAAATAGTGCTATGTAATATTTTACATCCACTTGAGTCCACACAATGTCTCATTTGACAGGGAGCAATTACACAAGGCAGAACGCTCCCAATACACACTGCAGTATCAGCCGACCATTTATACTTACATCCCTAGATTGGGACTGGAATCCATAACATTCTGAATCAGGTGATGTGCTACCCATTCAGTCATATCATTGTGACAACATACAATCACTGATTAGATGGTAACATTGCATTGAAATGGTTTAATTTGATTTTGGTCAGTAAAGAACATTGGCCAGAAATTTCTGCCCACTCTCATGGCAAGTATAGTGGTGGAGGGACTTTTTAATCAGGTAGGCTGCTTCCACTAGAAGGAGACCTTGCCACTTCCACCCCAATTAGTTCCACAGCAGGAAGGCCTGAAGATTGCTTTGCCACACCTACTGCCAATTAAGACCTCTAAAGTCACCAATGTTCTATGTTCTATGTTCTATGTTCAATTAATGCCCACTTAGGGGCTCATCCCACCACCTCTTTTATTTGCCTAATGATGGGTGTAGGGCTTGCCACTTGAGGAGCATGACAGAAAAAAAAACATTAGTGGCGTTGCTTGCAGTATCTTGGGAGTGGTAGGGTAACCCTTCATTCAAAGACACTCAATGCCTGTTTGCGGAAATTTTGGGAAAGGGGACTGCTGAGTATATCACATCCTTGCATTTACTGTCAAACACCCAGCCCATGTCCCACACTCTGCCACACCTCCTGCCATCACTTACCTATGATCCAGTGACAATCCAAGGGTGGGTGTTTTATCGGTAGCAGCAACCGAATGCTCAGTGGTTGGCAGTTCTGAGTGGGTGGGATTTCCCAGGAAGAGACCATGTGGTCTTCTCCCCAGGTCTGCAGCCACAGCCTGAGACTTCTGTCACTCTCTAAGATTCCAGCCATTGCAATTTGCATGACAAAACATTTAAATGATGCATATTTGGAACTAGAATATCATATCAAATTTTTTTGATAAATACAGCAATGATAGTTTCCCGATATCTCTTCTCTTCTTTTTCTGCTCTGCCCAGTATTGCAGAACATATGCTGTCAATTTCATTTGGAGAACATTAATGAATCCTTGTGTGATTTAATTGTTTCAGATGTTTATGAATGAACTGAATGCAAATATTGTAACAATTCATATACAGTGAAAATGTAGATCAGGGATTTGAATAAAATGTAATAATGCATTTTTCATTTCAGCCGGACACGCAGATTATCTTGAGATTCAGCCTGGCAATAAACCTGTTATTTACTCATTTATCCAATTTCAGCCTTGTGTTTCTATAGAGCAGGATCATCACAGATATTAGATAATGTTTTATTTAACTTATTCTCATCTCTTGTCTTTCTATGGTCACCATTTTTAGCTGGCAAAATCATGAAGGGAGTTAATAGAAGAAATTTGTTCTTGTGGGGCACAAATAGAAGGGGAATTCAGAGAAACCTCTTCACCCAGAAAATAATTGCTCTGACAGAGTGAGACAAATCACATCGGACAGAATTTTACCACCCAGTCACGGCAGGTGCATCAATAGTGATGGATGGGGAGGGGGGTGGGTTGCAGGAGGTGAGAACATAAATTAGAGCAAACTACTCAGGAGTCCATTGACTTTGGGATGATCCTAAAAATCACATTGTCCTAAAATTCCATCCATAGATACATTTAAGGTTCCCACTATGGAATTAATCAGGGTGGAGGTGGGAAGGTAGTGAGGTCTACTTCTAATGGAAGCATCCTGCCTGATTAAAAGCCCCTCCACCATTATATTTGCCATGAGAGTAGGTAAAATTTCTAGCCAATGTTCTATTATTCTATTATTGTTCTATTATTGACCAAAATCAAATTAAACCATCTCAATGCAGTGTTACCATGTAGTCAGTGATTGTGTGTTGTCACAATGCTATGACTCAATGGGTAGCACACTCACCCGAATGTTATAGATTCAAGTCCCAATCTAGGGATGTAAGTATAAGAGATTGGCTGGTACTGCAGTGCATATTGGGAATGTTCTGCCTTGTGTAGCTGCTCTCTTTCAAATGAGACATCACATGGAGTCAGGTGGATGTAAAATATTCCAGTGCACTATTTTGAAAAGAACAGAAATTCTCCCCAGTGTGATGGCCAATGGTGATCTCTTAACCAATGTACTAAGGGAACAGATGATATGATAAATATCACATTGCTGTTTGTGGTTGCCACATTCCCTACATTAAAACACTGACTATTATTTTAAAGATTAGCTCGATAAGAGTAAAAGTACTGCTAACAGGTTAGATGAATTAAAGTGGGAGGAGGCTCATGTACAGCACCATACATCAGTTTAACTCATTTCTGTGCTGGGTGCTTCGATTTTAAAGAACAAAGAAAATTACAACACTGGATCAGGCCCTTTGACCCTCCAAGCTTGCACAGACCATGCTGCCCAACTTAACTAAAACTAAGCCCCCTATCCTTCCAGGGATCATATTCCTCTATTCCAATTTCATTCATGTAGTTGTCAAGACACTCCTTAAGACTTATTACCGTATCTGCTTCCAGTATTTCCCAGGCAATGAGTTCCAGGAGCCCACCACTGTCTGTGTAAAAAATCTGTCTCGTACATCTGTTTTAAACCTTGCCCCTTGCACCTTAAACCTATACCTCCTAATAATTGACTCTTCCACCCTAGGAAAAAGCTTCTGATTATCCACTCTGCCCATGCCTCTCATGATCTTGTCGGCTTCTATTGAGTCTCTCCCTCAACCTCCATCGCTCCAGTGAGAACAAACCAAATTTCTCCAATCTCTCCTCATTGCTAATGCCCTCCATACTAGGCAATATCTAGTAAATCTTTTCTGTACCCTCTCCAAAGCCACGTGTCCTTTCGGTCTTGTGGCGACCAGAATTGAACACTATATTCCAAGTGCGACCTAACTAAGGTTCTATAAAGCTGCAACATGACTTGCCAACTTTTTAAACTCAATATCCGGGCCAATGAAGGCAAACATGCTGAATGCCTTCTTGACTAGCTTTTCCACCTGCATTGCCACTTTCATGCCAGTGAGCTCTGATCTCTTTGCCCATCAATACTCTTAAGGGTTCTGCCATTTATTGTATATTTTCTATCTATATTAGATGTTCCAAAATGCATTATTTCATATTTGTCTGGATTAAACTCCATCTGTCACCTTTCCACACAAGCCTCCAACCTATATATACCCTGCTGTATCCTGTGATGGTTCTCATCGCTATCTGCAAATCCATCAACTTTTGTGTCATCTGCAAACTTACTAATCAATCCAGTTACATGTTCCTTCAAATCATTTATATATATTACAAATAGCAAAGGTCCTAGCACTGACCCCTGAGGAACACCATTTTTCACAGTCCTCCATTCAGAAACGCACCCTTCCACTGCTATTCTGTCTTGTTTGACCGAGCCACTTTTGTATCAATCTTGCCAACTCACCTCTGATCCCATGCGACTTCACTACTGCACCAGTCCGCCTTGGGGGACTTCATCAAAGGCTTTACTCAAGTCCATGGAGACAACATCCACTGCCCTACCCTCAATTATCTTTGTCAATTTCCTCCCAGAATCCAAAAATTGCGCTGATCAGGTACATTGAGATAGAATTTAGCACAGTCAGTGTACCCTAACAGACACTAGAGTGTGGCCACTCGGGGATTTTCACAGTAACTTCACTGCAGTTTTAATGTAAGCCTATTTATGACACTAATAAATGAACTTTAATTTAAAATTCTATAGAATTCCAGTAACTTACAGGGTAGGATTTGAATTCATAATTTTGGGTTTCTGCTCTAGTAACACTGCTATGTAATGCTATCTGTAACTATTTAGCTGGGTGTACATTATTCTCCTTAATTCTTTTTCAAGTATATGTCTGGACAGTTCTAGCCAGTATACATGATGTTGCAGCGGCCCAATCACATCCAAAAATGCCCTTGGGAAGGGTGTATTGATCAACTAGTTCAAAGCTGACCAACTGGGAGCAGGAATTTGCATTCAACCCAGATATGGTTCAGCTTATTGGTAGCCCAACGCAGTTACGAGGTACAATGTACTAAATGAGCAGCCTTCAGTACAATATAAACTATTGCCAATCTCTCAGCCTCAAGCAGTTATACCTTTGCTGCTACTGCAAGTATCCTTTTGATTTTCAAAGGTTAACAGCGGGAGTTCTGTGTAGCATAAAGGCTCATTGTGGCTTGTAAAATTACATTTAATTCCAGGGTGGTAATGATAGTGTGCTGCGGGGCACAGAGACCCATTGTGACAAAGAAAATGACCCGCAATGATGCTTTAAGCAAGAATCTAATGAGCTTAAAAATGCAATTTTAAACCAAAATTAAATTTGTATATTTACGTTATATACTACTTTTATGTGAAAACTGGAGACTCATTGCAGCAATTGCATCTGCAACCTGCCTGCAACTTGGCACATCATCATCCCGGTTTGTAAGTTTCCATAACAGAGGAGTGGGGAGCCTTGCAAATTTAGTTTCAAATCAGGATAGACAAATGTGAGTCGCTTGCTTTAACACTGACATTGTGAAAGCTGCGCAGTTGGTAAGTTCAAACTTCCACATGTCAAGCATTAATCACACAAATTGCAACAATGTGTGATCTATTATAATAATAACAAATCTTACTTACATTAGTATAGTGCTTTTAACATAACATATCCTAAGGCACATCACTGAAGCATGGTGGGGGCAACATAGTGGCACAGTGGTTAGCACTGCCGCCTCACAGGGTATCCTTGGAGCTGTGTCAGGTTCCCAGCTTAGGTCACTATCTGTGCAGAGCCTGCACATTCTCCCAGCGTTTGTGTGGGTTTTCTTTGGTTGTGATGGTTTCCTTCCACTATCTGAAAGACATGCCGGTTAAGTGTACTGGCCATGCTAAATTCATTCTCAATGTACCTGAAAGGCCTCCGGAATGTGGAAACTAGGAGATTTTCACTGTAACTGTTAACTTAAATCTACTTGTGACACTAATAATTAAATATAAAACAAAACATAGAGCTGCACATGGAAATTTCATGTCAAATGACCAAATGTTTTCTGATAGGTTGTTTAAAGGTGTAAAGTGAGTCAAAGAGATCAAAGTTGGAAGGAAGGATATTCGTAACTAAGTTCTTGGCAACCGAAGATACGATTACCAACAGTGGAGCAATGGATGCTCACGGGGTCAGAATTAGATGACTGTCTGTGTCTTGAGAATTGTGGGGCTGGAGGAGATTAAAGAGTGGAGTAGTGAGCCCATACAGGGATTTGGAAAGAAGAATGTGAATTTTAAACTGGAGGTGTTGCTTTACCGGAAGGCAGTATCGGCCAGCGAACACAGCAGGGAATAGGTATGCGTTAAGACGTAGGCTGCAGAGTTTTGGATTGCCTTAAATTTATACAGGGTAGAAATGTTGGAGGCCAGCCGGGAGGGAGTCAGAATATCAAGCCTACAGATAATGAAGAGGTAAACAAGAGTTTCTGCAACAGATGAGGTGAGACAAGCATGAAGTCAGGTGATGTCGCAGAGGGTGGATACAAGCAGCTTTCGTAAATGACACAAGTTGGAAGCTTGTGATCAAATTTGGCCTTCCCAACATACTGTCGATTATTATAAATAATGTCAGATGGATGCTGTCAAACGCTCATGCAGCAGTCATACAAAGCTAGTTTTTAAATTCACTGCGTCAGTATTCTCACCTCCCAGCTGCAGATGGTAAATGGGGGAGATCTGTGTTACACAGATTGAAGGAGATCTGTTCAAAGGTTAATACTTCCGAAAGGTGCCACCATCCAAAATAAAAATGTCAACTGTGAACATTACTGAGCCTTTATTGATTAATACTGTCCCCGAAAACCAGGAAGAAAGAAACTTATTTGTTGCTTTCTAACAGTCAGTTTAGAATATAAAGTTTATTTATTATTGCAAGTAGGCTCACATTAACACTGCAATGAGGCAAGTGTGAAAATCCTCCGGTGCCTATTGGTATACAAGAGGGAGAATTTAGCATTGTGTATCCATCTAACCAGCCCATCTTTTGGATTGTGGTAGGAAACCAGAGCACCCATAGAAAAACCATGCAGACACGGGAAGAACGTGTAGGCTGTGCACAGACAGTGAGCCCAAGCTGGGAATCAAATTCAGCTCACTGGTGTTAACAGGCAGCAGTGCTACCCACAGTACCACCTGTACCACCCATAAGCCGTGCATCACAGCATTGATGTTATTTTGGTGCTTATGATTTACAGAGGGAGAAAATTACTGTAATAATTCATATCAACCTAGCAAACTGTTTGTTATAATACTCATTTTCAACCGAGAGAAGCTACATGATCGAGTTAAGCAAGAATTTGTATTTTTACACTGCTGTATTGTCTGCCTTAAAAATGTATCAACATATGCAATATCTCCAAATGCAATAATTTGTGTTATTTAGGCAGACATCCACCAGTAGTGGATGTTGATCATTAGATTTCTCTTCAATTAGTAACAATCCTTTTTGAAAAATGAATATCAAGATCACTGAACTTTAAACGTTAATAGCAGTGTGTATGAATAGCAAGAAGCAAGCTGGTTGCCTGCAAATAATCCAAAGAAGGTGTTTTTTTTTTAAAATAAAGGAAAGCCACTCTTGTTACTATTGATCTGTGATAATTCTTAACATTTAAGGTCTTCCAGTTTTGATTGAAGAACATTTAAGGGGCTGTTCTGTGCCATTCTAAACTTATGGCTGAGCTAGGATGATATTACAAAGCTGCACATTCTTAAGTTAAATTGCCTCACAGGTTGTTACAGATAATTTTCCTTCTTCAGTCCCTTTGAATGAGAAACCTGCTCACCAGGAGTCAAGACTGATAACTCACAATTTTCTGATATTTGCTCCCAGCAGACGAGACTGTCAAATAGGAGCATGAAGAAAAATTATGCCCTTAGCCTTTATAGTTAAAAATGCATTAATTGAACATTCATCTCATACATAGTCACAATTACTGTCCTCAAAATGCAAGAGGTGTTTTGGAATGTTTTGGCTTATTGAGATGTTATTTGGGCAATTTTGCAGTCCAAGGGACAGGTCACTTTTGCATGAATTGCAGTGTGAAGAATCAGAGTTCCAATGATATTCTATAGATATGTCTTCCAATCTGCTCTCCCCTTGAAAGCACGTACACTGAGGAATTTGTGACTTTGCAGTATCAAAATATGTCCTGTAACTTCTTCAAAACTTGTTAAATAAATCTGAACATGAACAACATTCTTTCGATGTTGAGTTTAGCATCAACATAAGCAACAATGCAGAGTACAACATGCAGGTATGGCTATCAACTGCTGAAATTTACCACAAGATCTATTCAGAGGTTTGAAAAGTTTGATTGGGAAAAGTGTTACTTAATACAATAAGTATTTAATAGTGAAAGCCAGAAATGATCATTAAATAAAGTAATGACAGTGTTATGAAGAATATAATTTACTTTTTTGTAGTCTGGAGAAAACAAATAAAGCATTAAACCATGTTGTATAATATATTTGTAGGATAGAAGTGACAAATTTTAAAAAAACTCTGTCATTTGAGTTGAACTATGTTGTTTTTCATTCATTCGAACAGAGTTTAGCAAACGGACTTGGGAAATTTCTTGGAGTGATACAGACCATTACATGATGTGATACACAGTCAGAGAAAATGTTTTTTAAAATTATTTAAACTCATAGTATTTTCTCTATTAAAGCAAATTAAAATTTCTTGGCATTTTTTTTCAGTTTCTGGTCACCGGCGTAAACTGGTGAACAATAACTGAATTAAAAGGTAATCCACTAAATTACATTGTCAACTTCTGCTTTTGCTTTGCCAAATGATTTATTCCTTTGAAACTCTCAGGGTATTGGTATGATCCTGGAAGCTAAACGTAGCCACATATATACATATGTACACACAAGCAAACATAGAATTTGTAGATAGAGTTCTAAGCTTTTCCAACACCAGTATAGTTCAGTTGAACAGTGCTGAAATAAAAGTATCCCATGTGAAGCATCAGCTTTATTAAACCTTCAAAAGATATCAGGGCTTTGGACAAGAGTGAATGTTGCCGTTATGACAAAGATGTACACAAATGAAACATGATTGTACTTTAAGTGGTAGGGTGAAAACATTATTAACCTCGGGGAGACTAAAGTAAACCTTCCATATGACTGCTGTCCTAACCTGTTTCACTGATAATTTATCACCATATGGGGCACTCCACAGTTCACTGCATTATTAATAAAGCACAGATTGGTGGAAATTAGTTCAAAAGTAATTTCATCACACACAACACTTTAATTTAATCTGCTAACTGGTCTAATTGTGAGCAAAACAAAAATAAAGTAAACTAAGTACAGGAAGTGAATAATAAATTGTATTTAACATACAAAATTTTATGTCTCATTCACTTTTGAGATTGAGAATGAATGAATATGATGTTGCTTGTCTATAAAATAATTACTAGATGTCAAGATGTAATTTACTGTGTAAAGAGTTTGATGTGCTGTAACAGGAAAAAGGTTTTATATAAATGTAAGTGTTTCTCCATCCTTATCAGCCCTACTTTAAATACTTTGTGCTTATAAGAAATGTTCTGTGCTAAATAATACAAGGCAAATATTTAGAACAATTAATTCAAAGCAAGCAATTCACTGTTTGAAATTTATTGGGAAACAATGTTCTCTAGAAAAATGTCTGATGAAGTGCAAAGTGACAAGTTAAAGTACTTTATTGTCAATGTTGAAATGGCAGCACCATCGTGCTAAGTTGTTGACCGAGAAAAATCATTCTCAATCTACGTTCATTAAGCTGCCAAAAGATCAGCACCTTAGCACTAATGCATAGTGCTCAAGTTCGCAATAGAACTTCATTATAACTTCATTAATTCAATGCCAAATCCAGAGAAAATAGTAAATTTATAAAAAATAATTCACAAACTATATCCGGCTTATATAAAAAATAGAAGGCTAAATTAAATTGGCTGATAGCAGTCCCTTCAATATAAACATTGTGAACATTTATTTTGACTAAAGAACTTTCAATTAATAAATATACTAAGGGAGAATTATGAAGTTAATTTTTGCTCTTCATTGCTGTGAATCTAATATGATTGCAACAAATAGATAATTTGAACTTTCTGAACATAATTAATTAAATCTGAGCAATTTATCAGCAGTGTTAACAGTTTTGTTGCAGAGATATTTTCAATAATATGCATATTATTGAATAAATATATTTCAAATATCACAGAAAAGTCTATTGCATCCAAAGTATGACATACAAATTAAACTTGGAATTTGCTGAAAATTTCAAGAAGAGCGTTATCAAAAGGAAAAGACAAAATCCAAACAACGATCCAAATACTTAACAATCCTCCGCAGCACAAGGAATTCAAATCTGAAAGTAATATTACATCCTGGAAAATTGCCTTTTCATTAGCAATTCCGTAAAAATGATGTTCAACGGTAATAATTCCTTCCAGCACTTCAACTAGCAACAGGCAGTTTAATTCTCCTCTCCATATTTTTTATACTTTTACACACTTAACCAACATGCACGACAAAACAGAAAAAGATTGAGTCAAAGATCCATAAACACAAATGCTCCAAAATTCCATGATCCCCGAACAGCATTTTAGTAAAACAAGACCAATCTTTGCTAGAACAATGTAGGAAGATAACAGTCAGAGAGATGCATTCCACCTATAGGCACTTGGTTGCACAGCCCATTTGTTCTCTTCTTACCCGATGGACAGAGATAAAGTTCCCATTGTCTCAACACATTATTAATTGTGAAAAAACAGGCGATGCAGTAAGCATAATAATTATCGAGGCAAACAAGCAATTGCAATGAGAAGGAATTGGAAAATTACTCCTTTGGACAAAGCAAGCCTAAGAGTGAAATTAATATTCATAACGGAATGTCAGCCAACAGAAGGTCTTCATTCACAATCAGAGTGAGTATACAAGGGACTATTGTCTGCGTTACAAATGAGAACATGCAGAAAATGTAACATATTGCTTGTGCGAGGAAGAAAAGTTTTGCTCCAATTGACCATTGTTAAAATTCAACTTGCTTTCTCTTCTCAAATATGGGACTTTGTTTGGGGGGTTATGTGAGCTCAAAACAATTAAAGCTGCCCTGCAGCAACAAAGACACCCAGGCTGAATATGCATGGCCTCATTAACAAATAAATAATGAGGCCAAACAGCATATTAATTAGCGATGGCTTGAATACCATTCTCATTATAAAGGAAAGCACATTAAATTAGTTGAAGCGTGGGGGCTGCATGATGGAATACAGAATGAGTGGCTGTACAGCACAGTTTCAGTAAAATTCATTGAATAGTAGTTTGAGAACGAGACACAGAGGAGAGAGAGCGCAAGAGAGAGAGAGTTGGAGGGATGTGGAGGGGGTGGGGGGGTGGTTGCTGGAAGACAGCACTCAAAGAAAATAGCAGGAAGAATATTGACCCAAAAATGAGCCAAACAACTTGGGAGCAATTAATCAAAAGTGTTCTGCCACTTTGAATCTGATTTGAGTCAGTACCACTCTTCATTTGCACGAGCGAATTTGGAGCATATAGTTTAATTTGCAATTTTTTTTTCAAAGACAGCTAATGCCTTTCCTGCTCCTTTCAAAAAAAAAGGTCCTGTGCCTCTGCACGAGACAAAACAAAGCCTTGTAGTGCTCTGGCTCCACGAGTGTATTAGGGGAGTCGTTACGGAATCATAGCTCTAAGTTAGAAATTGTGTACTTCTGCTTTTCGACTGACAACAATTGTTACAGTGGGGAGGGGGTGGGGGTGGCGAAACACTTTTTACAAGAAAAATCTCATCGCTGCCAACTCACCATCCACCAGGTCCTGGCTGACATGTCATAACACAGCTGCCATTTTATGGAGCCGTCCGATGCTTTCCCAGCCATTACGTTGTCAGCAGCCTTCATCTGATGCAGCTTGTGGAAGATAAGACACCTAATCAAGGAAATATCAGCAGTGGCATGCTGGGCCACATGTAGGCCAATCCTTATCAGGCTGCATCATGGGAAAAGCTTCCTCACTACCAATATCACAAACTCTCAGATATAATGACAAAGGTCTGACTTTTTGAGGTAGTGGTGGGGTCGCAATGAAGGGTGGGTGGGGGGGGGGAATGTTGCGGTGGGTGGGTGGGAAAGCTGGCAATAGTTTTTTGTGTGCACGAGGACTTAAACTCTCGTGAGTGGGTGGCTCACTGGATTTCAAGACAAACTGCCCACATTTGTTTGCATGCTCGCCTTTTGTTTATTGTTAGATGTGTTGCGAGATCCACGCGATATGGCAAAGCGAGTCTTTAATTGCCTGGGATTAATATCCCTTCACAAATAAATAGGAGTTTCTGTGACACTGGCGGGATATGGGTCAGATGACATAGCATACACTCAGCTGAGAACACACAGGTAGTGACTGCAGCTGGATTCAACATTGCTTTGCCAAAGGCTACTTAGCTTCATACTTTGAGGTGACAGATGGAACTGGTTTGCATAAAAGTTAAAATGAGGTGGAAGCAACAATGTCTCATATCTCATCATATCTGCAGAAAGATTTTATTGCACTTTTGAACTGAACTATGTTTCTGGATACCCGTATGTACAGAGGCAAAGCGAGACTTACTTTGTGTGTAAGTATGTGCATGGATGCATGGCTAAAGTTGTCATTTCTCATAAACACTTGCCCTTGTATTCTTTGAAAGTTGAACTTTTATATATACGTGCGTTAATCTGAGTCCAATTGTTTGCTAGCATTCAACTCTTCTATGGCTTTCCTCAGAATAGGAGCAGGAGTCAAACCTTCGCAACCAGTGAGCGGACTCCTGTTAGTCCCAGAAGAACACAGGCAGTGCTCAGCCCTTAATTTATAATGTCTTATTTTGCAGGCATTCAAGCTTAACAGTCAGGTTCTTTCGGTCTCAGCTTTCACTGAAGCAATGTGAACACAGACCAATTAAGCTGAGGAGTTGCTTTTAACTCTGACTTTGCTAATGAATTTTTTTTTTTGCTTCTCCCGCTATCCGTGGCTAAAGTTTCCCCATGGCAACAGAACAAACAAATAAAAAAGCAGGAATGACATTGTAAGAGTTAATTTCTCAGTGATGGCCCAACAGCAGGCAGCAGGGTGCCTGCTAATATTAATAAGATGTTGGCGTGGAACAGTGGACTCAATGTAGATCACTGAAAGTGAAACGTGTAACGTGTACACAATGCAGGTTTTCGAAGTTGGCTGCACATTAAAATTCTAAAGGAGAATTATCTAAGTATGCACTTAATTCCTGCTATCTGGATAAAGTACAATATGTAAAAGTTCAAAAAATTTTAGTTGAAATATCAAAACATATTTGACTACTTTGAAGTAATCGTGAAAAAAGGACTATCTTACAAAGTAGAGAGAAAGTCTATCCACCAACCTCTATTTTTGCTGCAGAAAATAATTATGTCCAAAACTTTTGTTTCATTGGCAAAATAAGGACAAATAAAATGATACATTGCAATGCAGTCCTCTAAAAACAACAATCTCTCTGCACTGAGATTCTGATCAAACACCTCATGTTTTAACTCAACTGTGGATCACAAAAAGTACCATCTGTTTAATGTTCTGCACTTGTCTTTACGGGAAGGGAAAAGGAATAAGTGAGAATACATTAATATGGTGAGGCTGCTATTGGAAAAAAAAACAGGAAGTTCAATATGATTTCATACAGAGAGCAAGAATTTTATTCATCCCTTACAGGTTTGTGCAATCTGACTGAAGTAACTTGCAGTTTTGATGAGTGACTGATTGACGATAGAAACTTCATTATAATTCATACAGCTTGGAGATCAGTCAGGCATCCTTCATATTTTTGCACTTGCCTGACGTACAGTAGCACCAATGATGAAAAAGCAGGATCCAGCAGACTTCCTATATACTTTCTAAAAGTTAACTTAGTGAGAGAAAGATAAGCCTTTCAATCCAACACCATTTCCTGTTAATTGAGATAATATAGTTCTTGAAGAAAATCTTCATTAAGTGTATCATGTTTGACTGCAATGAATCTAATGGTACAGTTAGAATATTTTTCTGTAAAATTCCAAGTGCCGAACAAGTGAGAAAATGGGAGAGTTTCAGATTTCTTTTTTTTGGGGCGAGTTTAAAAATGCTACCTTATGGCACTTAATGCAAAAAAAAAATGCCAGGATGAGATTCTCGCCAGTTGTCATGTGGGGAGAGGGTAGAGCCTGAGCTTGCTGGTAAAACTGGCCGCTGAGCTCTAGGGGCAGCATTGTACAGGCATCCAAATCTCCCAGTGTTTCAATTAAGATCCATTCAAAGACATTATTCATGGTACTCCTAGGCAATTGTTTTCAGTACTTTGTACAAGTGAATAACATTACAGATGAGCTGACTCATAGAATCATAGAAACCCCTGTAGTGCAGAAAGAAGCCATTTGGCCCATCAAATCAGTATCAATAATAATCCCACCCTATGCTTTATCCCTGTAATCCCACACATTTGCCCTGCTAATCCCTCTAATCTATGCATCCCAGAACACTAAGGGGCAATTTAGCATAGTAAACCACATATCTTTGAACTGTGGGAGAAAACCAGAGCACCCACACAATTCAGGAGAACATTTAGACTCCACATGGTGACCCAAACTGGGAATCAAACCCAGGTCCCTGGAGCTGTAAGGCAAAAGTGCTAACCACTGTGCCACCCATGCTGCTTATGCCAGCTTTTCTCAGTACAATAGGAAGTAAAACTTTCAATGTTCTCCAGAGTTTGGTTGATCCAACAAAGCCAAGAGCCAAAACTGACAACAACTTGATAATAATCTCTGAAGAAAATTATTCTCCAAAGCCACTGATCATAACGAAACTGTTCAGGTTCCATCGAAGAAATCAAGTGGAAGGTGAAAGCATGTGCTAAATTTGTGGCAATCTCAAAAAGGCTGGCACAACATTGCAAGTTTGGTGAGTACTTAGAAGATATTCTTCAAGATCATTTCGACTGTGATCTCTTTAATGAGGCTATTCAAAGAAGATTGCTTACTGAACATGCTTTGAGCTAAAAAAGACAGTAGTAGAAATTATGGGGTTAATGGAACTTGCTGCTAAAAAGACTTCACAATTTGGTGCAAGAATTAAGATCCACAAGTTGGGAACTGCCCATAAGAAGTCAAAACAGCAAAAATATGTTATAGATGGCTACTCAGTGAGTGAATGCTGGAGCAAGGATAATCAATGCAAGAATTGTGGCAAAATAGCTCATATTGCAAATGCCTGTTGGGCTTCCCCTGGGAAGAACATTCAGAAGAAGAATCTGGATGCCTTTAAGAAGAAGAACAAGTTGCATTCTACAATAAGAATTTACAACATAGAAGAAAAGAATTACGATTATGAAGAGAAGAATTTCCAAAAATGTGAAGAGCAGCTCCGGCTGAGCATTTTGTCCATAAAGGATGAATCACATAGATTATGGGTGATTGCAAAGTTAAGTGGACAACATGATAGAATGGAGGTTGATACTGCTGCTGTATCTTTAATTCCTGACACTACATGCCAGCAAAGGTTGAAGAACCTTCCTTTCCCGCTGTGTTGCGAAGGAAATAAATGGAAGCGATCATACCGCTAAAAGATTATGTCACAGGAAACGTAGAGTTCAGTGGACAAATAGCAGAGTTACCTCTACTTGTGCTCCATCGTAATTTTCCAATTCTATTTGGGTGATCATGGTTGAAAAAGATTAAATTTAACTGGAATGCTGTTACTAGATTGACGTTAACTGTACTGAGAAAAACTGGATAAATACGTGTTTTTAAAGAGATACTTGGATGAATTAAGGCAGTTCAAGTAAAACTCAAGATAAAACCCAATAGCCAATGAAATAGTTGCTAAGCGAATGCAGTGCCTTATGAAATTTGTCCCAAGATCAAAGAAGAATTAGTACAACTTGTTAACACTGGTGTGTTAGAGCTGGTTACAATGGGTGACTGGAAATGTTTCAGTTTGTATTTGTAATCATTTTAAAACAGCTATAAATCCAGTGCAATGTGCTGATCAATATCCACTTCCTTTAATTGAAAATTTATTTGCTGGGTTATCACATGGGCAGAAATTCAGCAAGATTGATCTTTTACAAGCATTTTTACTGATGAATGTCATTGCTGAAATACAATCATTGTTTATTATTATTTCTCAAAAAAGGTCTTTTTCATCATAAAAAATTGCTTTTTGGAATAACATCCACACCAGCCCTATTTGAAAAATCGATAGATCAGATTTTAAGTGGTCTCTCTTGTGCACAATGTTATCTGGAAGCTATTCGATCTGAATGATACAATGAATAATATGGATTAGATTTGATTTATTGTCACAAGCATTGGGATATCGTAAAAAGTATTATTACTTGATGCTGTCCAGATAAAACATACCATTCATAGAGTACAAAGGGGAGAAGGAAATGATTGGATGCAGAATTTGTGACACATTATTGATAGTAAAAGAGTACATAATCTACCTAAGAAAATGGACCAAAAAGCAGGAAATGCTGAAAATCTCAGCAGGTCTGACAGCATCTCTGGAAAGAGAATAAAGCCAATTTTGAAATCTGGATAAGCCTTTGTCAGAGCCTGTCTATTCTGTTACTGTTTCAAATTCCAGCGTCTGCACTATTAAACAATGGATGCTATTTTAGAAAGGTCACATCTGAAGAATATGACACAACTAAGATTCTTTCTAGCATTAGGAAATTATTACAGTATTTCTTTTTTTCCCGAACTTGCTACAATAATCAGAGCCATAGCATAATTAACTATGTGCGAAACAGTCATGGGACTAGATAACACACTGTGAGAAAGAATACAAGGTTAATGATAATTGTTCACAATTTACTTTGCAAGAGAGTTTGAGGATTATCTCACAGTAATTGGTACAGCATATAGAATCTTGAAGTGCAGGAGGAGTTCATTGACCAAAAAGTCTACATCTACTCATTGATAGAGCACCTTACCTAAGCCATTTTCACATAATCCACACATTTACCATGCTAATCCCCCTAACCTATCTTTGCATATTAGGGGCAATTTAGCATGGTCAAACTAACCTATACATCATTGGACCGTGGGAGAAAACCAGAGCACCCGAAGGAAACCCATGCAGACACAGGGTGAACGTACAAATGCCATACAAAGAATCACACAATGCTGGAAACAAACTCAAGTCTCTAGCACTCTGTGGCAGCAGTGCTGACCACTGTGCTACCTTGCCACACCACCACCTCACTCCTGTCACCTTATCACACATCTATCAATGGATTAGCTGAAAGAATCAGACAACTCTTGAAATACTTTTTAAAAACTTCAAAAGAGCAAGGTCTGTTATCATATCGTGAATGGATTTTTGCATCTTATAGAAACACTTAAAGAAAAAGTTGCAAACTGTGTTTGATTTGTTATCACCCCAAAAAAGTTCAGAGAGATTAGAGCATCAAAAACAACCTCAAGTTGCTAGATGAAACTTGAAGGCAAAGCAACAGTCATTTCAAGAAGTTGCAAATCTCACAATTAAGGGAGGGCAGAAAATCCTGCCCATAAAAACCTAGAAAATAGGAGCAAGAGTAGACCATTTTGAACTTTAAGCCTGGTCTATAATTCAATATGACCAAGGCTGATATTTTTTTATCTCAACACCATGCTCCAGCGCTCTTCCCTATACCCATGACACCAAGCATCTAGAAATCTATTGGTTTCTTCCTTCAATATATTCAGTGAATTGGCCTCCACAGCCTTTTGTGGTAGAGAATTCACCACTCAATGAACAGCTTTCTCCTCATCTCTTTCCTAAATGGCCTTTCCTGTCTCCTAAAACTGTGCCCCTAGTTCAAGAAAACAACATTCCTGCATCTAGGCTATCCAGCTGTCATAATTTTAAAACTTTCAATTAGATTCTCTTTTTTCTAAATCCCAACACATGCTCAGTCAATCCAACATCTCCTCATCCCCTCAATCCTGTTAGCCCAGGAATCAGTCTGGTGAACTGTCATTGCATTTCCTCTCTGGCAAGTATGTCTTTTCTTAGGTAAGGAGGCCAAAATCACACACAGTGTTCCAGATGTGGTCTCATGAAAGCCCTGCAGTAAAAAATCCTTGCCTCTGTTTTCAGATCCTCTTGCAATGAAAGCCAACTTCAGTGGGGCACAGGAGCAGGGCAGATTTTGATACAACTTTATAAAACAATGGTTAGACCACAGGTGGAATACTGAGTGCAGTTCTGGTTGGAAGGACGTGATTGCATTGGTAAGGAATCAGTGATCGGGCCATAGAGAGCTGTCATTATGGAGGTAGCAGAACTGGCCAGTAATCAGGAACCCAGTGTGGGGCCACTGTGCATGCGCCAATCTTGACACTGACAGATCAGGACATGTGCAGTGGCCCCTCAGTGTGCCGATTGTAATGATGTTCATGCTGATGGCCTCTGTAGTGTAGGAGATTCTTTTCTCCATTCCTACTGGAAAAAAAAAATGCGAGTTAGGGCAAGTGACGGAAGCGTGTGTAGAGGAACACTTTGGTTCCAGTGATTATAATACCATTAATTTCAACTTGATCCTGGATAAAGATAGATCTGGTCCTCAGGTTGAGGTTCTGAACTGGAAGAAGCCAAACTTGAAGAAATGAGAAACGATCTAAAAAGTGTGGATTGGGACAGGCTGTTCTCTGGCAGGGATGTGATTGGTAAGTGCAAGGCCTTCAAAGGAGAAATTTTGAGAGCGTAGTGTTTGTATGTCCCTGTCAGGATTAAAGGCAAAGTAAATAAGAATAAGGAATCTCGCTGATGTATCACGCACCACCCAATGAATACCAAGAAAAGAACATCTCTCAACATGTAAACATATCATTGTGTGTTTAGGTGGGACATTCTGACACAGGAATGTTGGTGTCAAAAAAAAAATGTCACAACTGTGGCAAGAAAAGTCACATAACAAAGGTTGTTGGACCAGACAGCATCCTCAAACCTCAAAGACAGGTAAACGCAAGGATGCACACATCTACAAAAAAAAATCTATAGAATAACCAAAGACACAATGAATGGGATCTTTTGGCTACGCCCGCTTTAAGGTTGGAAAATCCTACCCAAATCAACAGAGCTTTGCACGGTCCATGTTCCAGCCGCAATGATTCCCGTGGCAGGCGGGATGGTAAAATTCAGTCCAATGTTGATGGAGGTTAAGGAATTAAAACTCTATTATCGGTGCAAGACCATACACACAGATTTTGGTTCTATCCAAAACTGAATGGGAACCAAATTAAAATGGAAGGAGATACGAGAGCCGCCATATCTCTTATACCCGAAAGTTTATAACCAAAAAGCTCAATAACATACTATTAAAACTGGCTAATATAATTCAAAGAACTTGCTCAGAAGAGATGGTTCCAGTGAAGGGTTGTATCGTGGTACAAAATGGCCATTTACATGTAGCGAAAGGAAATTTTCCAGCACTTGCTGGAAGAGAGTCATTAAACAAAATCAAACTAAATTGGCAAGCAACTAACCAACTAGTTAATAGAAAGAACACATTACAGAGAAATTAGAAAAATAAAGAAAATCTGAGCAATACAGGAACACCGATACTCTATTAGGTTTATCAATTCGGGACACAGCTGAATCACAGGAGAACTGTGTTAACATCTTGTACTTTTCCCAGGCTGATAGTGTATCTATTGCAATCTCCCAACTGCAAAGATGCACAAGGTCAAGTCCAATGATAGGGAAGGCCACGGACATGATCTTGAGAGGAATAACAGTCGATAGGCAGTCAAGTCGAGAAGGTTGTTAAGAAGGCATATGGAGTCTTAGCTTTTATTAGTAGGGGGATTGAATTTCGGAGCCGCAACCTCATGTTGCAATTGTACAAAACTCTAGTGCGGCCGCACTTGGAGTATTGTGTGCAGTTCTGGTCCCCACATTATAAGAAAGATGTGGAGGC
Source organism: Sphyrna mokarran (assembly GCA_024679065.1). Classification (NCBI taxonomy): domain Eukaryota; kingdom Metazoa; phylum Chordata; class Chondrichthyes; order Carcharhiniformes; family Carcharhinidae; genus Sphyrna; species Sphyrna mokarran. The sequence continues at coordinate 109,234,511 of JAGIQG010000006.1, read as the reverse complement.
ATTGGAGAGGGTACAGAGGAGGTTTACCAGGATGTTGCCTGGTATGGAGGGCAGGTCTTATGAAGAGAGGCTGAGGGATTTGAGGTTGTTTTCGTTAGAAAGGAGGCGGCTAAGAGGGGACCTAATCGAAACATATAAGATGATTAGAGGTTTAGATAGGGTGGACAGTGATAGCCTTTTTCCTAGGATGGAGAAAGCTAGCACGAGGGGACACAGCTTTAAATTAAGGGGTGATAGTTATAGGACGGATATCAGAGGTAGGTTCTTTACCCAAAGGGTGGTTCGGGAGTGGAATGCCCTGCCTGCAGCAGTTGTAGATGCGCCAAGTTTGGTGGCATTTAAGAGGTTAGTTGATAAATATATGGAAGAGAAGGAAATGGTTTAGTTTGGAGGGGCATTGCTTTTTATATTGGTCAGTGCAACATCGAATTCCGAAGGGCTTGTTCTGTGCTGTAACGTTCTATGTTCTATGATAAGCCAAGGAAGGATCTGGAGTTCAAGCCCCATTGAACAAGGGAACTCGATTTAATGGTATAAGATGGAGCATTGCTTTGGAGAATTAGAGTGATTATTCCTCCATGCTCGCTGAGTTGAATACCAGATCAACATCATTAAGTTAAAGTTTATCTATTAGTCACAAGTAAGGCTTACATTAATACTGCAATGAAGTTACTATGAAATTTCCCTTGTCACCATACTCCGGTGCTTGTCCGGGTACACAGGGGGAGAATTTAGCATGACTAATGCACCTAACCAGCATGTCTTTCAGATTGTGGGAGGAAACTACGCACACATGGGGAGAATGTGCAAACTTCACATAAACAATGACCCAAGCCAAGAATTGAACCTGGGCCCGTAGCACTGAGGAAGCAGTGCTAACCACTGTGCCAATGTGGCCAGAACTAGACTTACAGATTGAAGAAAAAGCAGATAGTATCAGTCTTGTGCTAAGATACAAAGTACTCCATCTCTTCAACCACTTTACTCATAGTATTAGCAAGACATCTATGGCAAAGAGTTCATATTGACTTCACTGGACCAATTGAGGGATATATGTTTTTCATTCTAGTGGACACACATTCCAAATAGTCCAAAATCGTGACAATGAAGTTGACAACTATTGAAAAGATAATCAAACAACTAGACAAAGCATTTGTAAGAATGATTTGGAAACCCAGAGCAATTAATTAGCAATAATGGAACTCAGTTTACATCAAGGGAATTAATAGATTAAGTCAAAAAGTGTGGCATAAAGCATATCAGAACTGTGCTTTATCATTCTTCCATGATAGGCAGAGGGGTTAGGAGGGATGTTATATATTTCAAACTAATGCATCTCTGTGTAGTGTCACATTATTGCAAGGTGACATCAGAGGCATTTGGGAGAATTTCCCTCTCTTCCACCCTAAGCAAGCAACACCCTATCTAATAAAGCTCCACCAACTGCTTAAGTAACCCACTGTGTAGCAATCTTTTTAGTTCTTTTTTCTTGGCTGTTGAAGTGAGCTGATCAGTTTAGTGTACAATCCTGTCTAAACCCTTACCAGACAATAAAACAGTACAGAATTCTTAAACAGTACGTGGAGGATTCCATCCTTCCCTCTTTCCTGTTCTGCTATAAGTAGATGAAGTAGGACTTGCGCCATTGCCACTCTGTGGCCAGTTACTTATAAGTCCTGCAACGAGCAAGGGTTAACTTACAGGGAAGGACCACGCTAAGGTTTTATTCCCAAGAATTTAGAAGTTTAAGGGCTGATTTGTTAAACTTTTTAAGATATTAAACCAGACAGATTGAATAGATACAAGGAAACTATTTCTGTTTAAGGGTGAATCTAGTATCAAGGACATTGTTATAAATTAGAATCAGGTCTTTCAGGAGTAAAATTAGAAAATACTTTGTACACAAAGGTTAACAGAAGTTTGCAGCTTTTTCCTACAAATGACATTTGATGCTAGATCATAAAGTGTAAATTTGAAAGTGATAGAAACTTTTTATCTATCCAAGGGAGATGGAATTATGTTGCAGATCAGGCTTGATTTTACTGAATGGAGAAGATTGAGTGCTAAATGACCTATTCTTGTTGGCCTCATGCAGTTCCTCAAGGTTCTGAATGTGGACTTTGAGACATTTTGTTATCTTTTGCCATTATGCAGAGTTGCCAGATTCTGCTGGTTTTAGATCACAGAGCTTGTTTCCTACAATATGACTAAAATGACACACCTAAAGAAAGGACAAATGAAGAGAGGTGTCATAGGTTGCTCCCATGCTTTATAAAAATGTTCATGTTTTATTGTGATACTTCTGCCAATCCCATTAATCTATGTCCTTTGGTTATCAAAGAAGAAAGAAAAAAAAAGTACAGCACAGGAACAGGACTTCCGGCCCTCCAAGCCAGTGCCAATCATGATGCCCTACTAAAAGCTTCTGCCCTCACTCAGACCGTAGCCCTCTATTCATGTACCCATCCAGATACCTCTTAAATGTTACTAATGTGCCTGCTTCCAACATCTTGTCTGGCCCATTCTGCATGAGAGCTTTCCCCACATATCTTCCTTAAACTTCTCCCCTCTCATCTTGAGCCTGAACCCTTCTTGTAACTGACACTTCCACCTTGGGAAAAAGCCTCTTACGAGCCACCTCTCATAATTCTGTAGATTTCTATCAAGTCTCCCCTCAGTCCTCATCTGTACAGTGAAAACATTAGAAACATAGAAAATAGGTGCAGTGCAGAAGTAGGCCATTTAGCTCTTTGAGGTTACACCACCAATCTGATTATGCTGATCATACACTTTCTGTATCCCACTCCCATTTTTGCTCCATACCCCTTGATCCTTTAGCCACAAGGACCACGTCCAGCCCTCTCTTGAGCATATCTGACGAACTGTCTCCAACAGCTTCTGAACTCACTTAAAGCCTTGACATTCTTCCTCTGGCTTGGTGCACAACACTCCAGCTAAGGCCTCATTAAATGCTTTACAAAGCTTCAGCATAACTTCTTTGCTTTTGTGGTGTTTGCTGCTATTAATAAAGCCAAGAGCCTCATATTTTTCTTTTCACATCCTATTCAACAGGCTATCCCCAGGTTTGTGTTTTCTTTCCCCTCCTGGTCTCTCACTCCCTGCACCCCTTAAAAATTTTACGACTTATATTAGCACCTCGTGATATAGTGTTCAAATGTTCTATGTTTGATTATGTCCGTGTGAATACTATTGACGCTTGCTGTACTTGATTAGTTAAGTCTGAGTATAGACTCAGAGAAAAGTTGTAGAAAGAGCTGACGGCTAGAGATAGAAGCATGGAGTAGAGATTTGAAACACATTTACTGTGAAGAAATCTTGACAGAAATTATTTTCATTTCTGCATAGCTGTAAGATGTAAAATATACAACACTCATTTTTCCTAACAAAATGTATCACTTCATATATATTTATCTGCCTATCAATGTCTGTATCTTCCTGTTATTATCATCACCATAGTTTACTGCAATGCTAACTTTCATTTGCAAACTTTGAAAATAACTGGATGGGATTGCAATTGGTTCAGGCTCAATGGGACGAATGGCATCCTTCTGCATTGTAGTGATCCTGTGAATACCCTATATACTGAATCCTACTTAGAATCCCTATAGTGCAGAAGGGGGCCATTTGGCACATGGAGTCTGCAACAACTGTCCAAACCAGCATCTCATCCAGTTCCACCCCTCCCCATCCCTCTAACACCACATATGTACCATGGCCAATCTATCTAACCTACACATCTTTAGACACTAAGGAGATATTTAGCAAGGCCAATCCACTTAAATTGCACATTGCTGGGCTGTGAGGGGAAACCTGAGCATCCACACAGACATGGGGAGAACATGCAAACTCCACACAGACAGTACTGCATTCAAAAGTGGAGTGATCCTAATATTGACACCTGGGGGACACAGCCTCTAATCTTAAAAAAAATCATTCAATGTTCTACTCTTTTTCTCTTCCTTAGTCGATTTAGCATCCATGCTGCATTTAATCCCATGAGTTTTAATTTTGCGAGCACTTTTATTCACATTGCATATCATCTTGATGGGCACCCTATTTGATTTTTTTGAGATTTGTCCTGAACATATACAAGTTATTTATCCATTTCTTTATGCAGAATAATTTGCATAGTGTGTGTCTGGAATAGGCCTTGCAGCCTCCATCTGCATTCACAATCCACACCTCAGCTTATGAGCCTTATGTGGACATGCCTATTGAAGGGAATCATGGGGTGATTTCTTATTGCTGCTTTTATTTTTAATTAAATGTTTAGTGCTAACGTTAACAGCTCCAAGAATGTCCCAGAAGAAAAAAGTTATGCATTTTGATTTGTTTGCCAAAGAAAAAGGCAGAGCAAGCCCATAATCAGTAAGCTACACCAGAATAGAAATGATGCAGCAGCAAAGGGTGGTGTAGCTGTCCCCTTAATGGATCACCATCTTGGAACTGAGCCAGTACCCAAGGACTGCAGCTGCAGGTTCCCTCACTCATAGAACTTGACCCTGTTTCCTTGACAGCACTCGCAAATCTGACAGATAAGATAAAGTTTCATTGCTGTGCAGTTCCCTCTAGTTGGCCACGCAAGTTGTGTTGAGCTGAAAATAAAGATCTTGATGATTTTGTTTCTGAAATACCAGGCTGCAATGACATGGAACAGAAATCTGCAGGATATAAGTAAATGTAAGAAAAACCAGCAAAAATCACGTCAGTCATTTTAATTTTCAGTTTTGCCCCATTGAACTCCGCACAATTTTGACTACGAAGGTACGAAGATTTCTATATTTAGCACTGGCCTTCAAGGAGAGTCCTTCAACTGCTTTAACGTACTGCAACTGTATGGAATCCATCAATGGAGTTGAGTTTGAAAATATATCAAGAACAGCCTGCTTTAATATCAGACCTTGATCCTCTGTAAACATTGACGCACAGTTGTGTGTCAATCACTTATAAAAGTAGTAGCCCCACTATTGAAACAAGTACCACATCACAAGGCCCACCGTACATTCTTTTATGAGAGTGTCCTATAGAGTTTCCATTGATGTCCCTTCCCGTTGAAGCCACAAGTCTTGAGCTATTTTGTAAGCTGCAGATATACAGGATACCTTAAATATGAAATTCTATCTTTCATTGTGAAATGAATGGGAATTTCGCATCATGGAAGACGAATGAGCATAAATGCACAATACAAGTGCAGGAAATTTGAAATGAAACAGTTACAAATGAAGGATTCCAACTGAAACGTTTACCTATCTTCTGGTGCATTTCCAGTACTCTGTTACAAAACGTGAGATTTAATATAGGAATGGTATACCAGCAAAAAGGGTACCAAAGATGTAAAATTAAGTTACAACAACAAAGGCTTGGAAATAATAGCTAAGAACCACATACCCAATCTGCATTGCTTTTGTGTCAAGTACAACTTTCCCAGAATGTTTAAATCAGTTTATATAGTGTATTTGCAAAATTCAGTTTCATCTTAATAACATAATGAAGCCAGGCCCAGGGTTGGAAGGTGATGAACAGTACATTCACTATTTCTCGGGCTATTTCCTTAAGTACTCTAGAATGGGGATTTATTGGCCTCCCATCCCATCAGTTTCCCCATACCCACTACTCTACTAATTCTGATTTCCTTCAGTTCCTCCCACTCACTAAAATCAACGCTCCTCAACATTTCTGATATCTTATTTGTTTTGTCCTTTGTGAAGACAGAACCAAAGTACGTCTTCAAAGAGTCAGCCATTTCTTTGCTCCCCATTATAGATTCCCCTGTTTTGACAGTAAGGGACATACATTTATAGAACATAGAACATTACAGCACAGAACAGGCCCTTCGGCCTTTGATGTTGTGCCGACCAAAATAAAAAGCAATGCTCCTCCAAACTAAACCATTCCCTTCTCTTCCATATACTTATCAATTAACCTCTTAAACGCCACCAAACTTGGCGCATCTACAACTGCTGCAGGCAGGGCATTCCACTCCCGAACCACCCTTTGGGTAAAGAACCTACCTCTGATATCCGTCCTATAACTATCACCCCTTAATTTAAAGCTGTGTCCCCTCGTGCTAGCTTTCTCCATCCTAGGAAAAAGGCTATCACTGTCCACCCTATCTAAACCTCTAATCATCTTATATGCTTCAATAAGATCCCCTCTTAGCCGCCTCCTTTCTAACGAAAACAACCTCAAATCCTTCAACCTCTCTTCATAGGACCTGCCCTCCATACCAGGCAACATCCTGGTAAACCTCCTCTGTACCCTCTCCAATGCCTCCACATCTTTCTTATAATGTGGGGACCAGAACTGCACACAATACTCCAAGTGCGGCCGCACTAGAGTTTTGTACAGTTGCAACAGTTGCAGATTTGTTTTCACAAATCTTTTTCTCTTCACATGTCTATAGAAACTTTTACAATTAACTTTTATGTTTCCTGCAATCTTACTCTTATACTCTATTTTACCCTTCTTAATTAATTCTTTTGCTGAATTCTAAAATGCCCCCAGTCTTCAGATCTGTTGTTTTCTTGGCCAAATTGTATGTCTTTCCTTTGGATCCAATACAAGGTTTGACTACCTTTCCCATTTTATCTTTGTGCTAGACAAGAACAAAGAATTGTTACGGTTCATCCTTTTGCTGCTGGAATGTTTGCCATTGCCTCGTTATCCAAATCTTTAATTGCCAACTCACGCTTCATATCATCACAGTTTCCTTTATTGAGGTTCAGGACCCTAAACTCAGAATCAGTTATGTTACTCTCCATCTCAAGGAAAAATTCTACCATATTATGATCACTCATCTTCAAGGCACAACTAAATGCCACACTTGAAATACATGGCCCCTGGAAACAATTACTGACAAAGTTATTGTGTGCCACAATCACCTTGAGGGTAACTGGCATGGGGTCATGCAGCACAATCCCATATATCTATGTGATTGTTTTCTGGAACAGCAGCAGCTATCTTTAACATTGCCTCTCTGACATCTGCAAGTAGATATATCTCAATCTGAAGACACACTGTCAGTGTCCTTCATTTACAATGCCTGCCCTGAATGCCTTCTTCCTGACCACTCTTCCCTTCTGATTTGGCTGATGCTGGCCACAGGGCCTCCTGTTGTTGACGAACCACAGTCCTAATTTCCATATCCTGTCCTCTTGTTCCTGAGTTTGCAAATATCTTGGATACATGGCAAAACTCAAAACTCTTCCCATCCTGCAGTGGGCCCTTTCCACTTGGCCAAGTGTCTGATCCACATCACAGAAGAACTCACGCAGGAAAGGAACCCTCACAGAGAGCAACAAAGAGAGCTAGCACAAAGAATAACATCAGTTGCCATCTCAGGTAAGTGTCTAAAGGTCTCCAAGCTTTTCCACGTGTCAGTGGCTGATTCTGTAAATGAATGAGTACATGGGTAGGTGGACGGGGTGGGTGAGATGGATAAATGGGAGAGGTGAGTGAATGGGTAGCCAGGTAGGGGGTAGTATGGTGACTGAGTGGAATATAGTCAGATGATTGGGGAAGGCAGTCGATGGGCAGTGGTCAGATGGGAATCAAATCAGGTTGGGACAATATTTGGGTGATGGGGAGACAGTTGGGTCAGGTTGAGGGGGATGTTTGATAGATGGCAGAATGATTGGGTGGTGGGGAGGGAGGGGCGCAGTGATCAATTGTAAACCAGGTTTCAAACTGTCCAACATTTCCTGAATACTGCTAAGATAAATCAAGTAGATTTATCTCAGGTCTCTAACTCAGGGTCCTGGGCACCAGGGGAATTGCCCAGAGTTGACATTTCACAGGCAATTCCCATGGATGACCTCGCTTCAGAATTTCCATGGGATCCTAACGCATATTTTCCATCATACGTCCAGGATGGATTTTCCAGCTGCACTTGTCCCAAGACCGGAAAATCTCACCCAAGGTCCGTGTCCCACCCGCTACAATTCCTGTGGCGGGAGGGATGGGAAAATTTGGGTTAATGAATATTCATGCATGCAAATTTAATGGAAATATAGATTTGCCACCAAACAGCAGGAGACTTGACTACAATGTTGTTGACTTCACCTATACATCTCAATCCATCATAACTGAAATCTCACATTACATCGTTATTCCTCTTGCCCGCCATGCTTCCTGCTCCTGTTGCTGTATTAAATTCCATCCATGGAATAGAAAATAAAACTCCAGATTCCATCATAAATACAGAAAGAGAATTCAGCTCATGTCCCTGATTCCAAGTAATTTTTGAATAATTTTCTGAACAAAACAGTGAAGAAGTAACAGTGGTTACTCTGTTGGGTGTTTACTACAGACCGCCCAACAGTCCGCGGGCCGTGGAAGAAGGGATATGCAGGGACATTTTAGATAAGTGTAGGAAAAATAGGGTGGTAGTAGTGGGAGATTTCAATTTTCCTGGAGTAGATTGGAGTGTGCCCAGGGCTGTAGGAGTGGACGGGGAGGAATTTGTACAGTGTGTTTTGGAAGGGTCCTTGGAGCAGTATGTGGATGGCCCGACTAGAGATGGGGCTATACTGGATTTGGTTCTGGGAAATGAGCCAGGCCAGGTGGTTGACGTCGAGGTAGGAGAGCAGGTGTCAAATAGTGATCACAACTCTGTCTGCTTTAGGATATTAATGGAAAAGGACGAGACTGGCCCAAAAGGGAAGGTATTTAACTGGGGGAGGGCTAGATACGGCCAGATTAGGCAAGATCTTAAAGATACCGACTGGGATAAGCTTTTTGAGGGCAGGTCGACGAGGTACATGTGGGAGTCTTTCAAGGGAAAACTAAACTCTCTGCAGGAAAGATACGTGCCGGCAAGGAGGAAGGATGGGAAAGGTAGGATTAGAGAACCTTGGCTTACCAGGGAGATTGAGGACTTGATCAAGAAAAAGCGAGAGGCTTACATTAGATCTAGGCAACTAGGGACTGAGACAGCGCTGGAAGCTTATAGAGAGTGTAGACGGGATCTTAAAAGGGGTGTTAGAAAGGCAAAAAGGGGCCACGAGGTGGCTCTGGCAGGTAGGATAAAGGAAAATCCAAAGGCATTTTACACCTATGTAAGGAGCAAAAGGATGGTTAGAGGCAAGATTGGACCTCTTAGGGACAGAGGAGGGGATCTATGCTTAGAGCCTGAGGGAATGGGGGAGATCCTGAATGAATACTTTGCGTCGGTATTCACGCAGGAGACTGGACAGATGTCTGTGCCTGATGTTGACAAAGTTGAGGATCGGTTGAGGGAAATAAGGATTACGAGGAAAGAGGTGTTGGGGCTGTTAGGCAGCTTAAAGACATATAAAGCTCCGGGGCCTGATGGCATTTACCCCAGGCTGCTAAGGGAGTTGAGGGAAGACTTGGCTAGGCCTCTGACGCAAATCTTTGTCTCTTCCTTGGACACAGGTGAGGTCCCAGAGGACTGGAGGATCGCAAACGTAGTACCGTTGTTTAAAAAAGGTCAGAGGGATCACCCAGGGAACTATAGGCCGGTGAGCTTGACTTCAGTTATAGGTAAGCTAATGGAGAGGATCCTTAGGGACAGGATGTATGAGCATCTGGAGCGCTGCGATCTGATCAGGGATACGCAGCATGGCTTCGTCAAGGGGAAGTCTTGTCTTACAAATCTAGTGGAATTTTTTGAAGAAGTGACAAAAACAGTTGATGAAGGACAGGCTGTTGATGTCGTCTACATGGATTTCAGTAAGGCGTTTGACAAGGTTCCTCATGGTAGACTGATAGAGAAGGTGAAGGCGCATGGGATACAGGGTCGGGTATGTAGATGGGTCGAGAACTGGCTCGGGAGGAGGAGACAGAGGGTAGTAGTGGAAGGCTCTTTTTCCGGCTGGAAGCCTGTCACTAGTGGAGTGCCACAAGGCTCAGTACTAGGTCCTCTTCTATTTGTGGTCTACATAAACGACTTGGAAGTAGGGGTAGGTGGTGAGATCAGCAAATTTGCTGATGACACCAAGATGCTTGGATTGGCGGGTACAGAAGAGCAGTGTCAGGCAATACAACAGGACATAGACAGGTTGGTAGACTGGGCAGATAGATGGCAAATGGAATTTAATCCGGATAAATGCGAGGTGATGCATTTTGGCCGGAAAAATGTAGAAGAGAGTTATAGGATAAAAGGTAAAACTATACGGAGCATAGAGACGCAGAGAGACTTGGGGGTGCAGGTTCACAAGTCTCTGAAGGTGTCCTCACAGGTGGAGAAGGTGATAAAGAAGGCGTATAGTATGTTAGCTTTCATAGAAAAGGGTATAGAATACAAGAGTAGGAGTTTGATGTTGCAGTTGTATAGAACTTTGGTTAGGCCTCACTTGGAATACTGCGTCCAGTTCTGGTCGCCGTACTATCGGAAGGATGTGGAGTCCTTGGAGAGAGTGCAGAGGAGGTTTACCAGGATGCTGCCTGGTATGGAAGGACTGTCTTATGAGGAACGATTAAATAGACTGGGGTTGTTTTCCCTTGAAAGACGTCGGCTTAGAGGGGATCTCATAGAGGTGTATAAGATTATAAGGGGTATAGATAGAGTAAATGGAGGTAAACTTTTTCCACCTTTAGAAATGGATAGGACGAGGGGTCATGGCCATAGGGTGAGGGGGGCTATGTATAGGACGAATATTAGAGGGCAGTTTTTCACACAAAGGGTAGTGGGGGTGTGGAATGCACTGCCGAGTAAGGTGGTGGGAGCAGGCACGCTGGGGCTGTTTAAGGGTCTCTTGGACAGCCACATGAGCGGTATGCAGATAGAGGGATATATTAGGACTGTTTAACTACGGCTTTTTTCCACAGGTAATTCGGTCCATACTTGACCAACATTGAGCATGCATTCGGCAGGTGGTGCGGGTACAGCTCTTGGATGTTGATTCATGGGTTGCCTGGTACCTCATGTCGTAAATGAGTGCTTTATGTGGACCATCTGAAGGGCACCATGACAGCTCAGAGACTATCGATGTGGCTGTGCAGACACTTGGAATTGGGCCGGTGTCTGCGGGAGTTTGCGCGTTCTCCCCGTGGTTGCGTGGGTTTTCTCCGGGCACTCCGGTTTCCTCCCACAACCCAAAAATTCGCTCTTAGGCTGATTGGGAAACAAATTGTCCCTATGGTGAGAATTTTCCATATTAGGAATAATATATATATTATTATATAGGAATATTAAAATAGGATAATGGATTTGCTACTATATAGTATGACGGCGGCGTGGGCTCGTTGGGCCGAAGGGCCTGTTTCCCGTGCTGTGTTGCTTAAAAAAAATACATGAATTGAAAAACATTGGATACAATTTTTCACATTATTCATGATATTTTCCTGAACACTTTTTGCCGATCAACTCTGTCCATCTCCTCGTGATTTCGAACATTTCCATCAAATCTCCTCAGCCTTCTTTTCTCTAAAGGAAAATGTTCCAATTTTTCTAATCTCTCTTTATAATTGAAGTTCCTCATCCCTGGAGATATTCTCATGAATCTTTTCTGTCGTCTCTCCAACGTTTACACACACACACACACACAGAGACCCAACTAGTGTCAAATTCAAATAAATTCAACATAATCTCCTTGTACTCCATGTCCATATTAATAAATTTTAGGATACAGTTTGCTTTATTAACCATTCTCTTAACCTGACTTGCCACCTTCAATGACTTATACACCTAGGTCTCTCTGTTCCTACACAAGATTTAGAGTTACACTATTATTTTATATTGTCTTATGTTATTTTTTCCAAAATTAATAAGTTGACATTTCCCTGCATTGAACATCATCTGTCCACCAATTCCACCTACCTGTCTATATCCTTTAGACATAGAAATTACGTGTTTTAGTTTAGAAGATCTACACTATCCTCTTCAGTTTACAATACTTCCAAGTTTCTTTGCTCTGTACTCCAAGGTTTAGGTCATCATTATATATCTGGAAAAGCAAGGGTCCCAATACTAACCCCTGGGGAATTCCACTACAAAAAAAAAATCTTTCTCCAGTCTGAAAAGTATCCCCGCTACTTGCTGTTTCCTTCGCTCAACCAATTTTGTATCATGTTGCAACTTTCCCCCTTATTCAATGAGCTGTAATGTTTCTCATGAGTCTGTTGTGTGACACTACATCAAATGTCTTTTGGAAGTCTTTGCACAGCACATCAACAACATTACCCTCATTAGCCCTCCTGTTAGCTCTTCAAAAAGCTCCAACAAGTTAATTAAGCATGATTTATTATGAAATCCATGCTGGCTTTCTTTAATTAATTTGTATTTGTCTGTGTGACTATTATTCTAAATTTTGTTTCCAGAAGTTTCCCCAGCACCTAAGTTAAACTGGTTGTTGCTGGGCTTGCTCTTTTTTGAGCAAAAATATAATGTTTACAATTATCCAGTCCTCCAGCACCACCCTTTAGCCTCAGGAAGACTGGAAAATTACTGCCAGTGCCTCTGCAATTTCCACTTTCACATCCATTGGTATCATTGGATGCATTTCATCTGGTCCTGATTGTTAAACAACAGGAAGTACATAGGCTATCCAGTAACAACTCCTTATCAATTTTAAGCCCTTCTCCTGTCTGAATTCCATGGCCTGGGAATATCTTAATCCTTGGTAAAGACAGATGTGAAGTATTAATTTAATACTCTGTTACAGTGTCTATCTCTGTATGTAAGTCTCTAATTGGCCCTATTCCTTTCTTATCTTTTTACTATTTATATGCTTATAGAAGGCTTTGAGATTCCCTTTTGTATTGGATTCCAGCCTTTTCTCATACTTTCTCTTTGCTTCTCTCATGTTTTTCATTTCCCCTCTGAACCTTCTATATTCAGTTTTCATTCTATTCTCTAATTTTTTTCAATAATATGCAAAACTTAATAGAAATAGGAGGCAAGATAATCTCACAAGGGATTCAATGATATGATAAATGCCAAAAGTTGAGATCGAATGAATTTGTGAGTATCACATCAAACCCAATATGAGACTACAAAATGAAAGCACTTGCATATATTGTGAATGATCGTAAGGAGTGAGTTTCTGCTTTTTCTTTGTGAGGATGGACATTCAGCTATAATCTCAGTGAACTGTGAAAGTTTAGCATGAGTTCCTTATTTTTGTATTCAGTGTGTCACTATTTACAAATCCAAACATGCCAACCCAAACCTGTGACCTGTACCACCTCAAAGGGCAAGAGCAGCATTGGAAATCCTCCACTTTCCCTCCAAGCCACATACCATTTTATTTGAAACTATACTGCCCTTCCTTCGCTGTCACAGAAATCTTGGGACTCTGTCTCTAACAGTACTGTGGTTGTGCCTACAATACTTGGATGGTAGCAGTTCAAGAAAGCAGTTCATCACCACCTTCTCAAAGGCTGTTAGGTCTAGGCAATAAATGCTAACCTAGCTAGTGACACCAGTCCTGGGAATGAATAAACAAAAATACAATTTCTTGGTTGCCTTATCAACTTCCTTGCCACCTTCAAAGATCTGTGAAAATGTAACTTGCAGGCCTTTTGATCTTGCACTGGTCTCAGGATACTTTTTTTTTGTATTGTAGTCCCATTCCAAGCAGTTTCCTCAAAGTACATCACTTTATGTTTAACTCAATGAAATTGTATGCAGTGTGTGTATTCATCATTTAACAAGGCTATCTATGCCCTCCTGAAGTTTTCTACTATCCTATTCACTGTTGCCATTGATCAGAAACTGAACTAGCTACATAAATGTTTGAGTTACAAGAACAGCTCAGAGATTGGGAATTCTGCAAAGAATAACTAATGTCCTAACTCCTCAAATCCTGTCCACCATATACAAGGCAGAAGTCAGGAGTGCAATGGGGTACTCCCCACGTGCCTGGATGAATGCAGCTCCAACAACAGTCAAAAAGCTCAATCGCATTCAGGGCAAAGAACCCTGTAAAAATGAAACACTTTCCACGAACATGTATTCTCTCCCCCACTGATGAACAGTAGATCCACGTGTACCATCTACTGCAGGAGCTCACCAAGGCTCCTTTGCCAGCTGCTTCCAAACTCATGACCACTACCATCTAGAAGGACAAGGGCAGCAGACAGATCAGAATACCAGCACCTGGAAGTTCCTCTCCAAGTCACTCACCCTGACTTGGAAATATATCGCTATCACTTCACTCTCACTGGATCAAAATACTGGAACTCCCTAATAATACTGTAGGTGTAGCCACATCTTGGGGGTTATAGCAGTTCAAGCGGTAGGTCACCACCGCCTTCACAAGGGCAATTAGGAATGAGCAATAAATGCTGGCCTAGCCACATCCTGTAATTGTTCATCTGAATGCTGTGAATCTGTTCTTTCGCAGTTAGACTGAAGTGAGGTTACAAAAGGAAAGGGTTAATGCTGAAGGCTGAGCCTCGTTATTAAATTTGAGTTATGTGTGAAATACAAAAGGGATATTGTCTCTGAGTTACTCTGCAACAACCAAATCTTCTCCACCTGGCTATGTAAGGAAAGCTTAAATAACTGAGTAGTGGGGGAAGGGGAGGAAAAGCGTTCCTCTTGTGAAACAATCGGAGCCTTCTAGCGAAGTGAACATTCTCTGGGCTGGGTAATGAATGCCATTGCCACTGCAGCTTGTTCTTTTAGTGGCTCAGAGCTGAATACCTGTCAGTCAGGGTCACAGGCAGGTTTAAGTGTAAGCCTCCTGCTCACTTCTCCATTGAATTGTTCTTTATTTCCATTCAGACAAGTCCATCTTCCTACCTCTATTACTCAGGTTATCATTTTAAGCTTGCCAGCAGCTCAACGTGGATAAGGACTCCATTGTTACTCTGACTAGAAATATTGTGCTAAATGCAGCCTGTTCGAGATAAAAAAAAAGCTGCCTTTTTTCCCCCCCTTCAAAGCTAAGTTTTTAATCCTTGAAGTAATTCCTTTTAAAAGAAGAACAAAGGGATGGTTTTAAATGTGGATCACATACTCTAATCAAAAGTGCCCATCAATTTAACAAGATTAACATCAATCTATAAGAAGAGATGGTAACAGTCAGACAACTGAAGACTAAAGAACTTAGCAACCTATAGGACAGTGGCAGGCTGGCAGAGTTACTAACATCTGTGCTTTCCTCAAGTTAGTTTGGGGCCAGTATGTGCACGAGTGGCAGACACCCAAAATCTATGAGTCATCGCAAACACATTTGTAATTCAGTCATCTCTAGCCATCTGTCAGTTTTCAGAATGGATGCAACCAATTTTATTCCTAAATATTCTTAAGTATTTTAAAATGAAAAGGAAAACTCATGTCGTTGTGTCAGATTATTACAGATACAGGTGAACAGGAGATCAATAAATGGTAGTATAGATTAACAAATGAAATATTATATTTGGTCCACAACAGAATGGAAAATTAGTTTTATTTTTCCAAGTGTGCGAGGTTTAAACATTTTATATTGCTGCCTTACAGCGCCAAAAACCTGGGTTTGAATCTAGCTTCGGATCAGTGTCTGTGTGAAGTTTACACATTCTCCCCATGTCTGCATGGGTTTTCTCCGGGTGCTCCGGCTTCCTCCCATGGTCCAAATCTGTGCGGGTTAGATTGATTGGTTACGTTAAGTTGCCCCTTAGTATCAGGGGACTAGCTAGAGTAAATACGTGGAGTTGGGTGGGATTGCTGTTGGCGCAGGCTCGATGGCCTTTTTCTGCATGTAGAGATTCTATTCTATTTGTACCAACAGCATAGGACAGAGCTTGTTTTTGGAGTTATTCAGCCATGCGAGACATCATGACCACCCAAACAGCAAAATGACAATCTCCTGCTGGGGTCGATGAATCGTAATGTGCAGTGACAGCCCAACGCATCATATTAATTAGTAATCAAATACATTTTGTTTTTTTTTAAACTTTGAAGAACTTGCATGGAAAAACTAACAAAGCAAATATTAGGAGAGAACAGGAAATTCCATACATTCTGAATGAAAGTTGAAAATTTAAAACACGTTCTGGAATCTGATGGATTAGATATCCATGTACATATGCAAGTACAGATCAATGCATACTTAAATGTTTGCATACTTCAAAAAAAGTCTATATTCTCAGCTCAGTGAATTGGAGATGAAGTGTCAGTAGGCAGTACACCTTGGACCAGCTAGGCAAGTTTGACAATATTTAGCAGTGGGCCCAGGAAATTGAAAACTTCAAGACATTGTACAATGCATAGCAATATCCAATGGGATCACATTTAATAATTCATGCTGCGATTCATTTTAAAGCCATTGGTTTAAAATTAACATGACACCTTCCTTTATTGACTGACAGAAATGGCCTGAGGTTATAATGGGCAGCTGTCCCACCACATTTTCAAAATGTGATTTAAACTTTCAATTGATTTTAAACTTGGCAATTTGAAATGAGACAGAGCAAATTTTAAAAATGCAAGGTCACCTCCCAAGATGGGAGTGAAAATCAGTCACTCAGGGCAGCAGGTAGCACAGCGATTAGCAGTGCTGCTTCACAGCTCCAGGATCCTGGGTTCGATTCTCAGCTCGGGTCACTGTCTGTGTGGAGTTTGCACATTCTCCTCATGTCTGCATGGGTTTCCTCCCACAGTCCAAAGATCTGCAGGTTACGTTGATTGGCCATACTAAGAAATTGCCCCTTAGCATCCAGGGTAGTGGAGGTTAGAGGGATTGGTGGGTATAATATGCAGGGATATGGGGTTAGGGCCTGGGTGGGATTGTGTTCGGTGCAGACTCGATGGGCCGAAAGGGCCTCTTTCTGCACTTAATGGTTCTATGATTCTATGAAGAGAGAGAGATTTCCTATCATTCAGAGACCCACCTAGGTGGTACAGTGGTTAGCAGTGCTGCCCCACAGCACCAGGGATTCGGATTCAATTCCAGTCTCGGGTGACTACTTCTTTGGAGTATGCACATTCTCCCCGTTTCTGCATGGGTTTCTTCCAGGTGTTTCCAGTTTCCTCTTTCCAAAAATGTGCATGTTAGGTGGATTGGCCATGCTAAATTTTCTTTCAGTGTATCTGAACAGATGATAGAGTGTGGCAAGTAAGGGATTTTCACAGTAACTTCATTGCGGTGTGAATGTAAGCCTACTTGTGACTAATAAATAAACTTTAACTTTATTTTACTTTGACCAACACTGCCTTTTTATTCTTTTTTCTTAGTTTAGTGGTTAATAAATCTGCTCTTTCTTTAACTGAAGAAAACCTTCTTGGAATGGCTCCTTATAATTTACTGCTTAAATACATTCTGATTTGGAAAAGGCATATCCTTGTAAAAAAGAAAGATAAACCTTTGTTGTGAGTAACCAAGGAGGCTGAATAGAGGGGAGTCAGTTTGAGCCTACCCACCTGGTCATTACACCACACAGACTGGAATTTAACATCCCGCCGCCCCCTCACACCCCTGGTGAAAATCGTGTGGCAGGATGTGGAGAGCAGTGTTAGTTGGCTGATTGCATCATTTACAGATAATCTACCTGCAACAGAGTAGGCGTGAGGTGCCCTGCTAGGCCTTGGATAAATCAAGCCCCACTGTCCCACTTATCTCAGGATACTGCCCAAGTTACTCACCTCAGGAGACTGTTCGAGCAGTGGGCACTACTTGGTCAGAGCCCAGTCTTCTCAATTTGTCTTCCTCCCTAAAATGGTGGCAGAAGCCACAATCTGAGCCACGTAACAACCAATCAGCCGTAACATCCGGCCACAGCATCACAGAAACCATACAGCGCAGAAGCATTCAGCCCGGTAAGTTTGCATCAACTTTCCATTGGAGTATTCCATCCAGACTCTATCCCTACAGCCACATTTACCCTGCCAATCAATCCACCTAAACTACATATCTTTCGACTGTGGAAGAAATATAGAGTACCTGGATGAAACCCACCCAGACACAGGAGAACACACAAACACCACACGGACAATTAGCCAAGGCCAGAATTCATAGAACCATAGAATCGAACAGTGCAGCAAGAGGCCTTTCGGCCCATCAAGTCTGCACCAAACACAATCCCAATCAGGCCCTACCCTCACATTCCTACATATTATACCCACTAATCCCTCTAACCTACACATCCCTGGACACTAAGGGGCAATTTCTTAGCATGGCCAATGAATCTAACCCGCACATCTTTGGATTGTGGGATGGAATTGGAGGAAATACACATAGACACGAGGAGAATGTGCAAACTCCACACAGACAGTGACCCGAGCCAGGAATCGAATCCAGGACCCTAGAGCTGTGAAGCAGCAATGCTAACCACTGTGACACCTCTTGCCCCTGCAGGACCTTTGGGCTTTGTGAGGACAGCTCTGCCCAAATTTCCATCCAGAGGGTTGACTTACTACCTCTGTAGAGAATTCTAGCTGCAATGTCGGTATTCCAGGGCTGCTGCTGCTAAACCTTAAGTATTTAAATTACATCGCATTCCTGCCATATCAGTGCGTAAGTGCAACTCATGTAGTAAAAGCAATAGATAAAGATCAGAAGTGTTACTTGATCTCCATCAGAATTCTAAAATTGACCTCTGCAGCTCCAAAGCAAAGAGAAATCACGTTGGTTCCTCTCCAGGTAACCGTGCAATAACTCTCTGCCTCAAAAATGAGTGGTGTAAGGCCTGGTGAAAACAGAATGGGTGTTCACTATGATGCCCTTTACAGGCAAAGCAACCTGCCAACACTTCCTGGCCTCTCACACAACAAACTGCTGGCATCGGCAGAGTGACACTCTAGGAAGAGTCAGCACTTTCAGCAGAGGAGAGAAATCTGAGGAGGAAATTTAAATTGCTTTAAAAAAAAAACTGGGATGGCAGCAGATGTAGCACTTGATCTAGTGGGGAACTGCTATTGCTGTCAGTTTGGCAGTCATCTTTGGATCAGATAATTGTACACCATTCCAAGAGCAAAGTCTGCCAGAATATTCCCCAGCCACCATTGGGAGGAAGGAAAGAGCCAAAATAAGCTGTGTGTTAATTCCGCTGTATTTACTTTTCACACGCTATTTCTGTGTGGCATTATTCGATTTCAACGTCGTAATGCCACAACTTGCCTACGACCTGGCAAAATCCAACTAACCAAGCCACATAATTTGAAACAAAAGAAACATTCCATATTACTCCCAAAAAGTCATTTGGTTTTTATGATATTTATAACCCAAAAGACAGAAAATTGTGCCTTCGTAAGACATTTTAAAAATGCTTGCCGTAAGCAGATTGCATAAGACTAACGTTATCTTGATTTTCACTCGAAAGGGAAGTTTACTCTCTTCACGCAACCGGCTAGTTAAAAACCGAGTGAAGAAATTAACAAAAAAGAACCGACCATTTTCAACAAAGTCTATCACAGATTCAAAAGGGTTACATAAGCATATGGTTAATTAGTTCTGCGCCATCTGCTGAGGGTTTATTGTTTGTCATACAGTTCCTGGCAAAGCTGCTGTGATTTCAGGCTACTGTGCAGAGTTCCCTTCTCATATAATCTGATTAAGGATGACACTTTCCAAAATCTTTTCTTCCAGTTTTGCTACAGCTGGGTATATTTTGCCAAGTTGGATGTGGGAGACATTTGCTGCTACACACCCATAAAACAGTCAACTTCCAGCTCAGATGTCAGATTGCAAACAAAACTCGAACGTCAGACCTTAACTATCAGAAGCGGGAGCCGGGGAGGGTGTAGGTGAGGAAGAAACTGTTAAGTACGTTTCTTCCCATTTTCGTGCATTTAAGTTTAATTGCCGAAAATGGCTTTTGGCATCATGAATAATATTGCACATGAAGAGATGTCAACTTTATTGACTATCTTGATCACAATGCCAATAAAGTGCCAACAAATGCCATGCATTCAATTCACATTGTCTGCCAAAATGTATGAAGGTAGGTCATGAAAAATGGAGTATCTGTTTATATATGTCTATTAAAAATATTATGCACCAAATCAACTTATAAAACAATAATGAAATAAAAGCATACTCAAATCGGTTATGCACATTCTAGTGCACTGTGTTGTGCAATTTTAACTATATAGTGGAGAAAGAGACAATTTAGCCCTGTAATTTTCTTTTTTCTCTACTATTAATTCAATTTTTTGTTGAAAGTTACCATTGACACTGTTTGCTTTCTTTTGGGCAGTGTATTCCTGAATACAACAATGTGCAGCATCAGGAAATGTTCCTCTGATTCTTTTACCAATCATATTAAACCTGTGTCCATTCTACCACTAAAAGCAGTTTCTCCTTATTTACTCTAACAAGCTATTCATGATTTTGAAACCGTTTCCCCCAAAAAATCTCCTTCTAACCTTCATTTTTTTGTTCATTAAATGGGGCATGGGTATCACTGGTTAGCCAGTATTTGGTGTCCATTCTTAATTGCCTTTGATAAGTAAGCTGCCTTCTTGGACCATTGCAGTGCTGCTGGGGAGGGAGTTCCAGGGTTTTGACCCTGCAGTAGTGAAGGAATGGCGGTAAACTTCCAGATGGTGTTTGTCATGTTTATAGGCTGCTGGATGATCAATATCATTACAGTAAACTAACTTTATTCAGAATATGTACACACAACACAGGGCACGTCCAGCCTACTTGCAACTTGTATTTGCGTGCACTGACTCCATGGAGACACTGCATTTGCCTGAGGAAGACACAGAGTGTTGAAAGCTCGCAGATTTACTATCAAATAAATCGGTTGGATTAAATTTTCATGACTTCCATGGAGTGGTCAGTGTATTGTATTATACCTAATACTGGAATCCATTACCACAATCACTCCAATAAAATGACATCCCCCCTTATGCAAAAAAAACACTTCAGACTATTTTCTATTAGAACAAATAGACTGAGTTATATAGTTGATGTATTCAATTCTTGATTTTCCAGTCTTGGTCAGAAAGTGCAGCCAGAAAATCCCAATGTCTCTTATTTAGTTCTTTGTACTCTGATTTGATCAGTTTGTTTTGTCTTTTACTCATCTTTGTCATGCATTCACAACATTCCCACCGGATGTTTTGAACGATGACAGAGATAATTGTGAAGGACAAGGGGCCTGCTCCAGTTCTGTGTCACTTTCACTACAGATAGATTTCAGTGCTCCCACACTTTGTCAGGTTATCTGTTGCTTCAATGATAGATTCTAGTTTTTGATCTTCAGCTATACTTTCTGGTTCGAATCATTTCATTTATGTTCCATAAGAATTTCCAGCATCTTCTGGATTGTCGTCTGTTTGGAGTCTGCACCATGTAAGGCTTTGGTTCTTTTGTGATAGCGGCTGGATTTCACATCCTTTCTTGCTGAATCCTCACTGTCTCTCCTAAGTTCAGTTCAGAGGTCAGGCTCCCAAACCTCCTCCTGATTCTGCTCTCTCAGTTCAAGCAGGTCCTTCCTATAAGCTGTAGCTCACTGACTATAGAAATAGCCATTGAGGTGAAGTTGGAAGTTTAATCTTCTCCCCGTCAGGAGCTGTGCTGGAGATAAACCAATGCCCTCTAATAAAGTGTTCCTGAAATCCAGCAGGGTCAGGTAAGAGTGTCTTTGACTTCCTGAGCAGGTATTTTGGGGTCTGCATGGTGCATTCCACCATTCCATTGGACCTTGGATGGGATTTGACATAATGTGGTAAAACTTCATGTCCTATATAAATTTGTGAAACTCAATTTTTGAAGATTATATACCTTTGAGATGAATATTTCAGATATGCTATCACGAGCAAAATTGGATTTTATAATGATTCCAGCGATGCTTTTATTGTCCATTGTCAGTAACACAAATTCAAAAAATTAATAATCAACTACTAGTCAATCCTCAGTTATCAAATGTGAGCAAGTCCACTCGAATTTTCTGCCAGGGCCTCTATTGAACACTGTGTGGTTGAAGTGCTTCTTTTGCTTGTGATTTATTGTATTTTTGACACACTGCATATGCAATCATTATTTTCCCGATTTATGCTCCCATTCCAGGTCAATAAATTACATCTCAAAGTCTTTCCCTGCATATTTCTATATTAAGGTTACTTGGATGTATGTTTTGCAGCGTTTCTTTCCTCGGTGTTGCCAGAATTATTGAGTGGAATTTTCCCAAAGAATTTCCAAGGATGTGATCTTACAAAAAAATTCTAAGTGCTGAACGAGCATAAAAACTTGAAAGAATCATGTTGCTTTTTTTGGGCAAGCTCTCAGACGCAATTGTACGGCACTTGGAAAAGAAAAGACCCCAAATGTGATTCTCGCCAGCAGGGGTAGTGGGCAGAATTTATTCATGCCAGGCTTGGGGTAGGGGGTGGGGGGGGGGGGGGTGGTGGTAGGCATTGTCATCTGTCACTAGTCCCCAGACATCACACACTACACACGATCTGCTCCCCAACATTGCACTTTCCTACCGATCACCCTCACAGACATTGATTCTCTACAGTCACCACCCTGGCTGAGCATCACCTCCCCTCTCATACACTGTCCTGGCCCATCAGTACTCCAATGAGCAATGGGAGCACCCCCACCCTGATGCAGAGTGACACCATGCCCCCACTGCCTCCTAGTCATGGCCCCACCACCATCATGGGGCCACTCCTTCAGATCCCATCCCTTCAGACCCCAATCCCTCCTCTTCTGCCTTATCTCCTTGTCAATGCCTAGTGTTCAGTGCCAGAGTGCCAGGCTGGCTCTTCCCCCAACCACCCAGAAGGTTTCAGTGGCCTTTGGTTATACAGCGAAACCACCATGCCTGGTCTCCACTGATAGAAGCTCCATGGTGAATATACGAGGATAAGTGATCCTGGACGATATAGTCTAGGACCCCATTAATTTCATTTAAATTACCTACTGAATATTGAAATTGGCTCCCTGTACTTTGATTTTGCCAGTAAAATTGGGCTGATAACTCTGCGAGAAGTGAAAAACCATCATTCATTCAATGTTACCAGTTTACCATATTGATCAACAGGCATGATGAGCTCGTAAACTCAGCCATTAAGTACCAGATGAATTGGAAAATGGGAGTAAAGGGTGCCAATATTTTCAGCGAGTTGCAATCTAATGGCACTCAGTACAATAAAAGAGTCTCAATGTGATTCTCACCAGAATGGACCCTCCAGGCGTGACCTGTCCAGGGTGCCTGCAGTTGTACCATGTTAACAACAGAAAGCTGCATGTAAGTAGACAGGCAGTCAGGCCAAAAAATAGCACCCAAAAGAATTGCTCCAAGATTTAATGAGGAAGAGCTGGGCCATCTGTTGGGATGCTGTGGAGGAGAAGTGTGCAATATCTTTCCCCCAAGACAGACGTCAACCAGAGATTCCACTGGTAACAAGACCCAGGGCTGTGACAGTCAGTGCCCGTGTACTGGCACAGAGAACCAGTTGCCAATGCTGCAAGAAACTTAATGCTCTCTTTTGGGCAGGAAGGGGTAGTGTCCATTCCTGTCCTGCCATCAGTCCCATTTGTCATTTGCACCTGCCTCATCCCTCCCTATCCACCCCTGACACCCAATCACCTAGCACTTTCTTCCAAACCCCATCATAACCCCTGCCTACTGAGGGACAGCCCTGACAAACCCCACCCAAACAATATCATCCCCAACACTGCCTACCCTGTAAGAATTCTCACAACACCAGGTTAAAGTCCAATAGGTTTATTTAGTAGCAAATGAACTGTTGGACTTTAACCTGGTGTTGTGAGACTTCTTACTGTGTTTACCCCAGTTCAACAGCAGCATCTTCGTATCATGACATCCTCCCCTTCCTGGCATCAGGCTTGCAATCCCTCCTTCTGTCCCCATAGCAGAAGGTGGCCCATAACTGCTGGAAGTGGCATAGAACAGTGGATGGAGTCGCTGACCAATAAATCCTCATTCCCTTTGAGGAGAGAGCCCTTGATCCGATGGTGGGGGGGGGGGGGGGGGGGGGGGGGGGGTGGCGGGATACGGAGAGGAAGACAGAACCATTAATGTCAGATCAGGAAGTGAGCATCCACAAATCTTTCAGTTATATGACATACCTTAAGTAAGTGGCATGCTGCTCAGGTTCCTGTGCCTTCCATGGGCTAAACCTTGTGTTCTTTATTGCAGGAAACAGCCCCAATGTACCTCATTGAATCATAGGAATCCACCGTGCAGGAGGAGGCCATTCAGCCCATCGAGTCTGCACCAACCACAATCCTAGTCAAGTCTCATGTCCATAACCCCAAGCATTTACCACAGCTAGTCTCCCTGACATCGAGGTGCAATTTAGCATGGCCAATTCCTCTAGCTCACACATCTTTGGACTGTGGGGGGAAACTAGAGCACCTGGAGGAAACCCGTGCAGATGGGGAAAGAACATGCAGACTCCACACGGACAGTGACAAAAGCCAGGAATTGAATGTGGGTTCCTGGCACTGTGAGACACCAGTGCTAACCACTGTGCCACACCAGTGCTAACCACTGTGCCACCAAGCCACCCCATATTTTAGTGTTACAAGTAATTTTACATTAACATAGCAATGAAGTTACTGTGAATACCACCCTCCCCCCCACAAATTGCCACATACCGGTGCCTATTCGGGGGTCCACTGAAGGAGGATTTAGCATGGCCAATGCACCTAACCAGCATGCCTTTCAGAACGTGAGGGAAAATTGGAGCATTCGGAGAAAACCCATGTAGACGCAGGGAGAATGTGCAGACTCCACACAGTGACTGAAGTCAGGAATTGATCCCAGTCCCTGGCTGTGAGGCAGCAGCACTAACTACTGTGCCTATTGGTAATCGCCACCCATTTCCCACGCTGCTCTTGCTGAGATGCTCCATGGCAGCTCTGAGGAAACCTTGGATGAAAGCCTCAAGGAATCCTCTGAGGCCAGCACAAGTCAAATTGACACAAGCTTCCACCGTGCAATCCCCAAGCACAGGTGCCATCACCACAGTGGGACAAGTTAGTGGTGAGGCTTCTGGGCCATTGTCTGGTGTGCACAATACAGCTACTAATGTACATTGTGTGTGTGGGGGGGGGGGGGGGGGGGGGGGGGCGAACATCCAATGCTTTCGGTATCCAGAAGTCTGCTGGAGGCAAAGAATCAGTTGGGCCCAAACCGGGTGCTGGACCACTGGGATTAATTCTTCCTAAGCTGATCGTAATGCAGCAACAGACCTAGGGAATCCATGACAGGGTGTCAGCAGCCCTACAGCAACTGAGAGAAGTTTAGGAGAAGTCCCACAGTCTGCAGGTGAAGTAGATATTACCGAAATTGCGTGGTTGCCAGGACGATATCGAAGAGCGGCATCCTGAGGCAGAAAGCCTGAGGCAGGAAATTGTTACCATGCATGGCAGTGTCCAAAGCATGGCTGAGTTACAGTGCACTACAGGGCCAAGTGGTTCAGGAATATTCCCAAGGCACAGCAGATCACAGTTGCAGGCTTTGAAACATGGGTATAACTGTGGACAAGGTTCATTTGCCTGTGACAAGTTCTCAAGTTCAGGGGTAAGTAATGAATATGGTATTGAAAGGAATGACAGCAGAAATGCATCGTACACACCCTGATTTGCAAACATGTGTGTCAAGAAATCTTGAGTTGATCATCAAAAAAGGGTGTCCATTGAAGGGAATCTCAGTGATAATTTCTCTTAATCTGCTTGCAAGAGTTCTTGAGCAATTACATGAAGGACAAAGAATAAAAGCCCTCCAAGCCTGTAGTAATCATGCTGTCCTACTTAACTAAAGCCCCCTACTCTTCTGGGGACCATATCCCTTTATTCCCATCCTATTCATGTACTTGTCAAGATGCTCCTTAAAAGTCACAACTGTAACCGCTTCCACTACTTCCCCTGGCAATGAGTTCCAAGCACCCACCATTCTGTGTAAAATATCTGCCTCGTACTTCTCCTTTAAATCTTGCCCCTCCCACGTTTAAACCTGTGCCTTCCAGTAACTGACTCTTCCACACTGGGAAAGAGCTTCTGACTATCCACTCTGCCCATGTCTCAAAATCTTGTAGATTTCTATCAGGTCTCCCCTCAACCTCCGTCACTCCAGTGAGAACAAAGCAAGTTTCTCCAACCTCTCCACATTGCCTGGTATGGAGGGCATTAGCAATCTTTTATGTACCCTCTCCAAAACCTTCACATTCTTCTGGTAGTTGTGGCGACCAGAATTAAACATTATATTCCAAGTGCGGCCTAACTAAGGTTCTATAAAGTTGCAATATGACTTGCCAATTTTTAAGCTCAATATCCCAGCCGATGAAGGCAAGCATGCCATATGCCTTCATGACTCCTTTTCCACCTGCACTGCCACTTTCAGTGACCTGTGTATCTATACATTCAATTCCCTTTGCCTATCAATACTCTTAAGGATTCTGCCATTTACTGCAATTTCCTATCTGTATTAGATCTTCCAAAATTCATTACCTCATGTTTGTCTGGATTAAACTCCATCTGCCATCTCTCTGCCCAAGTCTCCAATTGATCTATATCTTGCTGTATCCTCTGATGGTCCTCTTCATTATCCACAAATCCACCAAACTTTCTGTTGTCCGGAAACTTATTAATCAATCCAGTTACATTTTCCTCCAAATCATTTATTACAAACAGCAAAGGTTACAGCACTGATCCCTAAGGAATACCACTTATCACAGCCCTCCATTAAAAAATACTGTCCTGCTGTAGTCCAGTTGAAGGAATGAGCACTTAGTTATTTTTGTTTGCTGGGTCTGGATGCTCAGATTGAATAAAAAGTGGGACAGTGTCAACCCTGTGCATGAATAAGAAATATGACACTTGTTTCCTTTACAACCTTGGAAGTAGCCTAAAATGCCATGGCATGATTGCATGTAAATTTTGCCAGTCCTTTTAGGGTTACATATTTTTAGTCATACAAAATGGCCAGAAGTTGTTATCATAAGATCAATCTGAACAAATCATTGAAAAAGTAGACAAAATTTTTGCAAGGTTTGGTAAACCGCAACAGATTGGTTAGTGATAATGGTTGACAGTTTACTTCACAAGAGTTTGAGGATTATCTCGAATTAAATAGTATTCAGCATGTAATGTCCACACCTTATCATCCATCAACCAATGGATTAGCAGGAAGATTCATGCAATCCTTGAAACATTCTTTAAAAGCTTCAAAAGAGCAAGGTTTTGTTGTCATGTGAATAAACTTTTGTCATCTTTCTGAAATACTACTCACATGACTACTTAAAGTTTATCTGCTTTACTACTCCTGGAGGAAGTAGAAAACAACATTTGATTATCACGTCCAGAAACTGCAGAGATAGTAATAGCATCAACAACAATCTCAAGTTGCAAGATAAGAAGTGAGAGCAAAGCCATGTTCATTCTAGCAAAAAGATTGAATGTTAATGGGCAATTATGCCATGTAAGAGATATGGGTACCAGATATATTTTTAAAAAAAACCAAGTCCAATTTCTTACACAGTTCAAATCAAAAACGAACTTGTTTAAAGCTCATTGGGCCAAAGGGCCTGGTTCCCGTGCTGCTGTTTTGTTCTTTGTTGATATTATACTGACCAATTGTTGTCATCTCAAAATGATTTCTCAGAATCATCTCGGAAGTACCAATTTCTTAGACACTGGTGTTGAATACGAATATGGAAAACATTAGTTGAATTTGAGTTATCTGATGATTCTGTCTCAGCTAGTATGCCATAGAGTAATGCAAAATTAGTTCCAAGAAGTGTCTACTGAAGTGTGAAATTACACTTTTAGGGTCAAAGGCAACCAAATTCCAGAACGTTTAATGCAACGGAAGAAGAAAAGTTGAACTTTTGATTGGCTTTATTACTTACTGCGCAGAGTGCTGTGTTGAAAGTACTGTTGTTCCTATATGCAACATTATAGTAGTTTGTTGTCATGAGCACAGAGGTAAAGTGGAAAGGATGTTATATCATTAAATAGCTGCGTGATTGATGTAAGAACAGGTTCCAGTCATCCCCCATAGAATAACTGTGGGAATGTAATGGGCAGCTTTCCAACATAGCATCCCTTTATTTCCTCCTCCACCCCCTTACCTTCCATCACAGCATTTGATGTCACTGTGTTGCTGTCTTAGATTCAGTTGGTACTTTGTACAGACAAGAGGTTCCAGAATAAATCTGCTGTTCTAACCACTTATTTTTCCTTTTATTTAAAACCCACAACTCCTAATATAGATGAGACATTGCAGAAACTGCTTCCACAAAACTAATAGGTTTCTCAGACACTGGTGCTGCTATTCCTCCACTGGCACAAAAATCAACTATTCATCTTAATTCATTAGGCAACTAATTCAGGTTTTTGTCTGCCCCAGGAAAGTTCTCAAAAGCAGAAATACAACAGGGAACCATCCAACCATGGCTTCCCTTTATTTCCCTGCCCCAACCCTTATCTCCAATCATCTCAGGGCCAGGAAAATGTAGCTCACAAACAACATGTTTCTCTCTGCAAATGTTGTTGGACATGGTATTTCTGACATTTTCATTGTTTATTTCTTGATTCTGTATTTATCGACCTTGTGATAAAGCCAAACAGCCTTCACAATTGTCATACCACCTCCCAGGATTTGTTTTTGTAAATCCCAGGCCTTGCTGTTCCAACACCCATTGTGCAATTAATATTACTTCACTCTCATTCATCCTAACAATGTACCTTTCCTTCTATCTCCATTTCCCAATTCTATACAAAAACAAAAATCAATCACTCTCAAATAAATGGTACTGAGAAGGGAGTGACACACTTTTTCTACAGGAAGAAAAGAAATGGAAAATTAGTTGGCCAAATCTTCTATTATGATCTCTTTGTCCTTATTCAAGTGGCAGAAGTTTTAAGGAGTTTGTGTGTAACTTACCACTGCCTTCCTCTTGATTGTCATTCTGCAAATAGCCACACAATGAGAAACTGAATTTCAGAAGCCTTTGGCTGTCTAAAAACAGTGCACATGCTGGGTTCATCATTTTCATTCAGGCAAAATGTATTAATAAATGCACCAGGAAGATGGTCTTGAACTATAATAATACACTTTCAGGAATTCCAAGAGTATATTGATAAGACTCTACAGCCACATCTGGAATACCTATGCCTAAGAGAACTCCTCCCCCTAGGCTGATTGATCACCCAGGCCAGGTGACTCCTATCCTGCTGTGTTGCTGTTAAAGGGACAGTGACTACATAAATCCTGTTTAGCCATTGCCTCCGTAAAACAAATCAGACCAATTTAGGGCAATGCATTAAAGTATAATCTTAAGGTTAACATAAGTCATCAATGTCACATCATCCTATATTTTACCGGAAAAAGATTGATCACACCAGTCTTTCTGTGGGTTTAGTTCTACTTAATTCCGAATCTGGGAATAATACATTTTAAATAATTTAAACCTTTCTTATAGAATAAGTTTTGCAACTCATAAATCCTGAAAAAAATTGCAGTTTTTATTTCCCTTTCCATCATTTTACTTTAATTTATTGACAGTCACACAACTTGAAATTAAATTATGTGAGACAAAAGAGGCTTTTTTGTGGATCCAGAACTGGCTTGCCTGCAGAAGGCAGAGAGTGGTTGTGATGAGTCTTTTTCTGCATGGATGTCGGTCACCAGTGGAGTGCCTTAGGGATCTGTTCCAGGACTCTTGCTGTTTGTCGTTTTCATAAATGACCTGGATGAGGGAGTAGAGGGGTGGGTTGGTAAGTTTGCCGACAACACTAAGGTTGGTGGTGTTGTGGATGGTCTGGAGGGATGTCAGAAGTTGCAGCGAGACATAGACAGGATGCAAGACTGGGCGGAGAAGTAGCAGATGGACTTCAATGCGGATAAATGTGTAGAGGTCCATTTTGGCAGGACCAATGGGACGAAAGAGTACAATATCAAGGGTAGGAGTCTTAGCTGTGTTGAGGAGCAGAAGGATCTTGGGGTCCGGGTCTATAGCACTCTTAAATCGGCCTTGCAGGTGGAGGATGTGGTCAAGAAGGCATATGGTGTACCAGCCTTCATTAATCAAGGGATTGAGTTTAAAGTCAGGAAGTAATGATGCAACTTTATAAGACCCTGGTCAGACCCCACTTGGAGTACTGTGCGCAGTTCTGGTCACCTCACTACAAAAAGGATGTGGAGACTATTGAAAGGATGCAGAGGAGATTTACAAGGATGTTGCCTGGATTGGGAGGCATGCCTTATGAGGATAGGTTGAGGGAGCTAGGTCTCTTCTTCCTGGAGAGACGATGGTTGAGAGGCGACCTGATAGAGATTCATAAGATGTTGAAATGTATAGATTGGGTGGAGACTATTTCCCAGGACTGAAATGGTCGCTGCGAGCCGACACAGACTTAAGGTGCTGGGGCGCAAGTACAGAGGAGATATCAGGGGTAAATTTCCATGCAGACATTGACCCAAGCCAGGAATTGAACCTGAGTCCCTGGCACTGTGAGGCAGCAGTGCTGACAACCATGTCACCTCATTTTAATGGACTATCCCCTATGAGCTGATAGCAAGTGATAACAAAAGGATCACTGAATATAATGCTATCATGAGATCCTGCCAGCTTTGAAAAATTCAATTGCCATTACAGGTTGTTGTGTTTGAGAATTCTACCACTACTTTTGAAATGAAATCTCCCTCCAAAGTTCAGTTTCCTTAAAGGGCCTTCTGCTGTTATAACTGAAACACAAACAATCACCGATAATGATTTTTCTTGTGCTTTTTTTTAACTTACAAGGGTTCTTTGTCATCAGTCTTTTGAATTAAGAGCATGAACACTGCTCAAAGAAGCGAGTGAAGTTTTAAATAAACAGAGGTAGTGAGGCGAAATTGTGTGTTGCAGAATCATAGAATTCACAATCACAATCACAATCACAGATTGCACCCTCAATTCTCTCCATCAAGTTCCCCCACCTTGGTTGGATGAGCAGGAAATGTTGGTGAAGAGAAGCCCAGTCATTCCCATGGAGAGACTCAGCAGACATCAATTTCCTTCACTCAAATTTCAAAAGCTTCTAAAAACAGCAGGGGATAGAGGCTACTATCAAAAATGATGACCAGCAGAATGTTAACTAAAAAATACAGTTTAACTTAGAGTTAGAAACATGTTTTTAAAAAAGCCAAAAATACACAGAAACAAATAAGAAAAGCCATGTGATGGAAAAGAAAGGGAAGAACTTATATTAACCTCAGGAGAAACCATTAAAGTCCTTCTTCGATGTTGTGGCCATTTCAGAGACTTGGGTAGAGCAGGGACAGGAATGGATGTTGCAGGTTCCGGGGTTCAAATGCTTTAGTCGGAGTAGAGAAGGAGGTAGAAGGCGGGGAGGAGTGGCATTATTAGTCAAAGACTGTATCACAGTGACAGAAAAGAAGTTCGATGAGGACTTGTCTGTTGAGGTAGTATGGGCTGAGATTAGAAACAGGAGAGGAGAGGTCACCCTGTTGGGAGTCGTTTATAGACCTCCTAAAAGTTCTAGAGAGGTAGAGGAAAGGATTGCAAAGTCAATTCTGGTCAGGAGTGAAAGTAATAGGGTAATTGTTATGGGGGACTTTAACTTTACTAATATTGATTGGAATAGCTATAGCTCTAGCTCGTTAGAGGGGTCAGTTTTTGTACAAAGTGTGCAGGAAGGTTTTTTGACTCAGTATGTAGATAGGCCAACTAGAGGTGAGGCTACATTGGATTTGGTGCTGGGCAATGAGCCAGACCAGGTGTTAGGCTTGGAAGTTAGTGAACATTTTGGTGATAGTGACCACAATTCAGTTACGTTCACCTTAGTGATGGATAGGGATAGGCATGAAGCTGGGGGCAGTAGTTATAGCTGGGGGAAGGGTAATTATGAGGCCATCAGGAGAGAATTAGGGTGCATAGATTGGACTAGGAAACTACAGGGACTGGGAACATCTGGAATGTGGAGCTTATTCAAGGAGCAGCTGCTGCGAGTCCTTGATAAGTATGTCCCTGTCAGGCAAGGAGGAAATGGTCGAGTAAGGGAACCTTGGTGTACGAAAAAAGTTGATTCGCTGGTTAAAAGGAAAAAGGAGGCTTATGTCAGGATGAGGCTTGAAGGCTCAGTTAGTGCAATGGATAGCTATAGATTAGCCAGGAGGGAGCTAAACAGTGAGTTGAGGAGAGCTAAGAGGGGACACGAGAAGACTTTGGCTGATAGGATCAAGGAGAATCCTAAAGCTTTCTTTAGATATGTTAAGAATAGAAGATTGGTTAGGGCAAGATTAGGGCCAGTCATAGACAGCAGTGGGAAGTTGTGCGTGGAGCCTGAAGAGATTGGAGAGGCACTGAATAAATATTTCTCTTCGGTATTCACGCAGGGAGATGTAAATGTAGTTTTGGAGAACACTGAGGTACAGGGTTGCAAACTGGAAAGTATTGAAGTAGATAGGGAGGATGTGCTAGATATTCTCGAGGGTTTGAAGTTGGATAAGTCCCCTGGGCCGGACGGGATTTACCCTAGGATTCTCTGGGAGGCAAGGGAGGAGATTGCAGAGCCTCTGGCTCTGATCTTCAGATCGTCGTTGGTTACGGGTGTGGTTCCGGAGGACTGGAGGATAGCGAATGTGGTCCCATTGTTCAAGAAGGGGAAGAGAGACCTTCCAGGGAATTATAGGCCAGTGAGTCTTACTTCTGTTGTGGGCAAAGTATTGGAGAGAATTATTAGGGATAGGATTTATAGTTATTTAGAGAGAAATGAATTGATTGGGGATAGCAGCGTGGTTTTGTGAAGGGGTAGGTTGCCTTACTAACCTCATTGAGTTTTTTGAAAAAGTGACCAAAGAGGTGGATGGGGGTAAGGCGGTTGATGTGGTATATATGGACTTTAGTAAGGCGTTTGATAAGGTGGCCCATGGAAGACTTCTGCAGAAAATGCAGATGTATGGGATAGAGGGTGATTTAGCTAATTGGATTAGGAATTGGCTAGCAGATAGAAGACAGAGGGTGGTGGCTAATGGGAGATATTCATCGTGGAGTTCGGTGACAGGTGGTGTACCTCAGGGGTCTGTTTTGGGGCCCCTGCTGTTTGTAATTTTTATAAATGATCTGGATGAGGGTATTGAGGGATGGATCAGTAAATTTGCAGATGATACTAAAGTTGGTGGCGTGGTAGATAGTGAAGAGGGGTGTTTTAGTTTACAGAGTGACTTGGACAAGTTGCAGAGCTGGGCCGAGAGGTGGCAAATGGAGTTTAATGTGGAAAAGTGTGAGGTAATGCACTTTGGCAGGAATAATAAATGTGTAGAGTATAGGGCTAATGGTAGGATTCTTAATAGTGTTGATGAACAGAGGGATCTTGGTGTATGTGTGCATAGATCCCTGAAAGTAGGCAGTCAAGTCGATAAGGTTGTTAAGAAGGCATATGGAGTCTTAGCTTTTATTGGTAGGGGGATTGAATTTCGGAGCCGCAACGTCATGTTGCAACTGTACAAACTCTAGTGCGGCCGCACTTGGAGTATTGTGTGCAGTTCTGGTCCCCGCATTATAAGAAAGATGTGGAGGCATTGGAGAGGGTACAGAGGAGGTTTACCAGGATGTTGCCTGGTATGGAGGGCAGGTCTTATGAAGAGAGGCTGAGGGATTTGAGGTTGTTTTCGTTAGAAAGGAGGCGGCTAAGAGGGGACCTTATCGAAACATATAAGATGATTAGAGGTTTAGATAGGGTGGACAGTGATAGCCTTTTTCCTAGGATGGAGAAAGCTAGCACGAGGGGACACAGCTTTAATTAAGGGGTGATAGTTATAGGACGGATATCAGAGGTAGGTTCTTTACCCAAAGGGTGGTTCGGGAGTGGAATGCCCTGCCTGCAGCAGTTGTAGATGCGCCAAGTTTAGTGGCGTTTAAGAAATTAGTTGATAAGTATATGGAAGAGAAGGGATTGGTTTAGTTTGGAGGGTCATTGCTTTTTCTATTGGTCGGCGCAACATCGAAGGCCGAAGGGCCTGTTCTGTGCTGTAATGTTCTATGTTCTATGTTCTTCATGTGAAATGTGGTTTCTTTTGAAATGTAGGATACAATTTCCGTAGAACAAATTATCCACACAAACAATAGTAAAATAATGTCCAAACAATCTGTTTCACTGATGTTTGTTGAAGGGTTAATGTAGAAATCGACAAGATGGTCCTGTGAAACTTAGATCCTGTAAGTCAAGGTTACTTAATGCATGATACTATTTTTCTGAATAAAGCTTAAAAATTAGTCACATGTAGGCTTACATTCACACTGCATGAAGTTACAGTAAAAACCCCCTAGTTGCCACACTCCGGCGCCTGTTCGGGCCACTAACCAGCACATCTTTCAAATTGTGGGAGGAAATGCAATCTGAGAACATGCAGATTCCACACACACAATAACCCAAGCCGGGAATTGAACCCAGGTCCCTGGCGCTGTGAGGCAGCAGTGCTAATCATTTGTGTGAAACATAGCTGTGATTGAACATTCACATTTTGTACACAGTCTTCACAATCCACTGGATTTGTCGCCTCTGCTCTGATTGTAGCCAACATGTTGCAGAGCCTCTGGCTCTGATCTTCAGGTCCTCGTTGGTTACGGGTGTGGTTCCGGAGGACTGGAGGATGGCGAATGTGGTCCCATTGTTTAAGAAGGGGAAGAGAGACCTTCCTGGGAATTATAGGCCAGTGAGTCTTACTTCTGTGGTGGGCAAGGTATTGGAGAGAATTATTAGGGATAGGATTTATAGTTATTTAGAGAGAAATGAATTGATTGGGGATAGTCAGCATGGTTTCGTGAAGGGTAGGTCATGCCTTACTAACCTCATTGAGTTTTTTGAGAAGGTGACCAGAGAGGTGGATGGGGGTAAGGCGGTTGATGTAGTATATATGGACTTTAGTAAGGCGTTTGATAAGGTGGCCCATGGAAGACTTCTACAGAAAATGCAGATGTGTGGAATAGAGGGTGATTTAGCTAATTGGATTAGGAATTGGCTGGCAGATAGAAGACAGAGGGTGGTGGTTGATGGGAGATATTCATCGTGGAGTTCGGTGACGAGTGGTGTGCCTCAGGGGTCTGTTTTGGGGCCCCTGCTGTTTGTAATTTTTATAAATGATCTGGATGAGGGTATTGAGGGATGGATCAGTAAATTTGCAGATGATACTAAAGTTGGTGGAGTGGTAGATAGTGAAGAGGGGTGTTTTAGTTTACAGAGTGACTTGGACAAGTTGCAGAGCTGGGCCGAGAGGTGGCAAATGGAGTTTAATGTGGAAAAAGGTGAGGTAATGCACTTTGGCAGGAACAATAAATGTGTAGAGTATAGGGCTAATGGTAGGGCTCTTAATAGTGTTGAGGAACAGAAGGATCTTGGTGTATGTGTCAATAGATCCCTGAAAGTAGGCAGTCAAGTGGATAAAGTTGTTAAGAAGGCTTATGGAGTCTTAGCTTTTATTGGTAGGGGGATTGAATTTAGGAGCCGCAGCATCATGTTGCAGCTGTACAAAACTCTAGTGCGGCCGCACTTGGAGTATTGTGTGCAGTTCTGGTCGCCACATTATAAGAAAGATGTGGAGGCATTGGAGAGGGTACAGAGGAGGTTTACTAGGATGTTGCCTGGTATGGAGGGCAGGTCCTATGAAGAGAGGTTGAAGGATTTGAGGTTGTTTTCGTTAGAAAGGAGGCGGCTAAGGGGGGATCTTATTGAAACATATAAGATAATTAGAGGTTTGGATAGGGTGGACAGTGATAGCCTTTTTCCTAGGATGGAAAAAGCTAGCACGAGGGGACACAACTTTAAATTAAGGGGTATGAGTTATAGGACGGATATCAGAGGTAGGTTCTTTACTCAAAGAGTGATTAGGGAGTGGAATGCCCTGCCTGCAGCTGTTGTAGATGCGCCAAGTTTGGTGGCGTTTAAGAGGTTAGTTGATAAGTATATGGATGAGAAGGGAATGGTTTAGTTAGGAGGGGCATTGCTTTTTATTTTGGTCGGCACAACATCGAAGGCCGAAGGGCCTGTTCTGTGCTGTATTGTTCTATGTTCTATGTTCTATGTCAAGTCTACTTGGTATAATTTACAATTAACAATAAAATCATTTCAAATGTAACATCTGCAAATGTACTTATGCTTCTTATTCAGAAAATAAGAAAATCACAACTGAACAGATACTTGAATATAGTAAAGGGTGACATTTTGACATGTGACCCAAGCAGCTAATCAGGCCGAAGCATGTAAATCCTGGACTGAGTGTCAGCATTCCCTGTCAATCTGAGACTGGATTTGAAACAATTGGCAGCACATTTCTTGCACTGTATACATATATCATGTGTTACACTATTTAGTTACTAAACTGGGTGCTCACCTATCACTTGAGGCATCATCTTGGTAACAAGGATCAAAGGGAGCACCTTCATATAAGAGATTTGGCCAATAAACCAAAATCTGTGAAGAGGGCTAGCGGTGTGGGGGAGATCACCCCCAGGAGAAGTGTAAGTTCAAGGAAATTGTGTGTTGGGTCTGCAGCAGAAGGGGGCATGAAAGAAGCAAATGTAGCATCAAATGGGGCCAGCCTAGTACTCATAATGTGGAGATGCCGGTCAGCCTAGTCCTAACAGGGTCAAGATTCCAGCTCCAGTTCACAGTACAGAGAGTAATTCTGAAGGAAGACCAAATGCATATAAATGAATTGTATTAAACTGAGCAAAATAGCCCAATCTCAAAATATTGATGGTCAATGGTCATCCACTCAAAATGGAGGTTGACACAGGACATCCACCACAGTAGTGGGAGTACAAACTTACCGATGCCTACATGGAGGGGTCCAAAACCTGAGATTAAAAAAACACTGCAGTCAAGCTAGTTACATACACAAGTGAGGACCTAGGGAACAACAACTATCTCTAAGTTTCACACAGTCCAAATAATCTTAGTTGTAGTCATGGGCCAAGGATAAACTTGATCAGTTGAGACTGGCTTTAGGAAATTGAATTGGTTAGAAATTTGTAAAATGAATGAAGGGAGCCTACATGAAGTGCTCAGAAGGTACCAAGAGGTATTTCAGGATAAACTGGGCAAAATTCAATACTTGAAAGCTCAAATTCATGAATACTTAACTCAAGGTTAACTCAGAACTGTAAATCAGAGGTAATTGTCAGATCATTTCTTTTTGACATTTCAATTATACTAATATAAATCCTTCAGAAA
Organism: Sphyrna mokarran; assembly: GCA_024679065.1. Taxonomy (NCBI): domain Eukaryota; kingdom Metazoa; phylum Chordata; class Chondrichthyes; order Carcharhiniformes; family Carcharhinidae; genus Sphyrna; species Sphyrna mokarran. Next base: position 109,197,441 of record JAGIQG010000006.1, on the reverse strand, counting down.
TTATTTAATATGGGCTGGATAAAATCCCAAATTATGTAATTGTTGTAACAATATAAATCTTGTGTTCAATAATCCTGTTGCAGGATTAAATTATATAACTTGCTAAATCATATCTGTACAGAAGTACTTGAAAGAGGCAAAGTAGCTGAGCTGAGAATGATGGAAGAGGTATAGCTAAATTAAATGGAGCAGAAACCTAGTGGCTAAGTTTCTATCATTCACTGTTTTATCAGTTCCATTGCCTCTTTAATTGATGGAATAACTCGCGGAGTCAGCTTTAAATGAACAGTGCACAAAGTAAAGTGAAGCAAAACCACAAGTCTGTGGTGAATACAAACAAGTCCCAAATGGGACAATACAATAATGGATCTGCACTTGTTTTATAAAGTGCTTGGTATATGAGCTCCACCTGATTTGTTAATAACCAATCTCCAGGGAGCTCGTACTCAATGTATACTATAGCGAGGTCAATCAGTGATTCCGCATGCAAGTTCTGGGGGTTATCACAATTGAAATCAGACTTTGTAGTCACCGCATTCCCCCTGACAATGACCATTTGCTGCTGTCTCTAGCAGTATGTTCTTTCTGACTTTTGTTCCTTCTCATTTGCTTGTCTTTGACTTCTAAGGTTCTCCTTAGATCTGTTTGATCCTGATGCTTTTTGTTCCCTGTTCTTATCTCTTTCAGATCCGTTTGATCTCTTTCTCTCCAGCTTACATTTACAATTGCTTTCTCTTTAAAAGTATATGCCCTTATCTAAATTATATCCAAAGATTACATATGAATAGACCATTCATGATAAACATTGTTTATCTCCATCTTCTGCAGAACAATAGAGAGACTAATCTTATCCTGATCTTGAGCGACTGTGAAAGAATTTCAAACCAACTGAGCTTCTCAAAGGGGTGTTGGGAGTATTTGAATTCAGGTAGGATTCAACAAAAGCATTAAAGTTAAATTTTCTTGCATTTGGAATTTTATTTCAAAACTACCAAGGTTGAAATTGAATTCTGTGATATTGATGACAAATGTGATCAACTATCCATCTCCACTTCTAACAGGAAGCTGAGAGTAGGGATAATGAGTCATTTTTGGTTTGGCAACTTGTAACAACTGGAGTGGCACAGGGATCAGTGTTCAGGCCTCAACTATTCACCATCTATACCAAACTTGGAGGAGGGGAGTGAACGTATGATTGGCAAGATTTGCTGATAACGCGATAGATAAGAAAGTATGTTGACAAAAGGAGGTCTGTCTTTGTGTTTCCTTGTCCTTGGACAGCATGGTGATATAGTAGTGAGCATTGCTGCCTCAATGCGGGGAGACAGGTTCATTTCCAACCTCAGGTCACTGCCTGCGTGGAAATTGTACTTTACACGTGTTTTTTCTGGCTGTCTCAGTTTCCCCTCACAAAGACGTGCAGGTTAGATTGATTGGCCATGCTTAGCTGATCCTAGTGTCAGAGGGATTAGCCGGGTGGATGTGTGGGGTTGCTGGTATATAGGGCTGGGTGAAATTGTGGTTGGTACAGACTTGTTAGGCCGAATGGCTTCCTTCTATACTGTAGGAATTCTATGATTCTACAAAGGGATAAAATGGGGCCTATTTTACCATCATGTTGCATCCATTTTCGGGCACAAAATTTTGGTAAAGTTGGGCATGAGGTGAATAGCGCAATTTGCGCCCACCTCTGCAGTGGTTTCCCCTTTACCAAGGCCCAAAAATGGATGCAATTGGAACTGCGCCCGACAATCATTTAAATGCATTTGCCAACTTTACCAGGACTTGCCCCTTTACCACTGTGTTGGGCCAATCAGGAATTGGCACGAAACACACATGCTCCATAAGAGTCTGATTCAGACGCTCCTTCATGATGGTCAGTGAGGAGATAAGAGTGAGCGTCCAAAGGCTCTCTGCTGCTTATGAGTGTACTTTTGTTGTTGCTTTTTCCTTTCTCGGATCAGTGGTGGCTCTGCGAGTGTGTGGCGGGGGGGAGGGGGTGGGGGGGTGGCTGTTGCTGGGCAGGGTCTCCGATGTGCAATTTGCAGCATGGATCGGGTTTCAACACTGACCTTGAATCGTGCAGTGGTGCTGGGTCCTCATGTATCAGCTCACGTCCAGCTGAAGGATAGTACAAAGCCCTGCAAATCGCACTGTTGCAGCCTTCCAACTTTTCGAGGAGCTGTGATTGTGGGGAACATGTGGCGGGGGAATTGGGGGAGGAGGCTGTGATTTGGGGAACATGTGGCTGGGGGAATTGGGGGAGGAGGCTGTGATTCTGGGGAGCATGTGCCTGGGGAAACTGGGGGAGGAGGCTGTGATTCTGGGGAGCATGTGCCTGGGGGAACTGGAGGAGGAGGCTGTGATTGTGGGGAACATGTGGCTGGGGGAATTGGGGGAGGAGGCTGTGATTGTGGGGAACATGTGCCTGGGGGAACTGGAGGAGGAGGCTGTGATTGTGGGGAACATGTGCCTGGGGGAACTGGGGGAGGAGGCTGTGATTCTGGGGAGCATGTGCCTGGGGAAATGGGGGAGGAGGCTGTGATTCTGGGGAACATGTGCCTGGGGAAACTGGGGGAGGAGGCTCTGATTGTGGGGAACATGTGCCTGGGGAAACTGGGGGAGGAGGCTGTGATTGTGGGGAACATGTGCCTGGGGAAACTGGGGGAGGAGGCTGTGATTGTGGGGAACATGTGGCTGGGGGAACTGGAGGAGGAGGCTGTGATTCTGGGGAGCATGTGCCTGGGGAAACTGGGGGAGGAGGCTGTGATTCTGGGGAGCATGTGCCTGGGGGAACTGGAGGAGAAGGCTGTGATTCTGGGGAGCATGTGCCTGGGGGAACTGGGGGAGGAGGCTGTGATTCTGGGGAGCATGTGCCTGGGGAAATGGGCAGTATGGACAGTGACTGTTGATTGGCTTGGGGCAAGCAATGTTCCTTAACATCTACATGTGTTCCTCTCTATCTCCAAACAACCCCACTTCAGAGTGACAAGGTGGCATTTGCGATGAGACCGATCGATCTTGCTATTCTTTTGGTTGCTGCTGCAGGCTGGGCAGTTCATCAAATTTAACCTGGACCAGGCCCATCAGGAAGCCCAGACTGCAGATTCGCAGCCATTGTGAGGATGCCTAATGTAGAAGGTCTAATCGACTGATCTTCAAGGCTCCCCTATAGAATCCATGAAGATTCATCCACAGAAAGAGGTTCCATCCCTGAATGTTCGACTTATGTGAGACCACAAGATGAACATTATGCCTGTCTATGCAAGACACGCAGGCAGCATGCACTACAGCTTCATTGTCAGGAGTTCAGACGTCCTGGAGGTATTTGAGGAGCAGCCCAGGCTGTGGGGCTGGTTCATAGGTGACATGGCTGATGATGCCTGTGCAGGGCCTGTGACTGAGGTGGAGATCTGCTATAATGAGGCCCATGTAGCCACCAGCGCGATAGTAGAGAGGTGCACTGGGCTGCTTAAAGTGAGATTCCAGTGTCTGGACTTCTCTGGCGGGGCCCTCCAATCCAGCCCAGTGATCTTGTCCTGCATTGTGGTCGTGTGCTGTGCCTTGCACAATGTGGCTCTACAGAGAGATGATATATTGGAGGAGGAGGAGGAGGAAGAGGGCATAGAGGCTGACCAGCCCAGTGTTGCTGGGGGGTTGGAGGGTGACCAACAGGAGGAGGAGGGGCAAGAAGATGAGCACATCTTGGAACACTACCCAGGCACTTCTGAGGTACTGTGTAGTTCGGTTGCTAGAACCTTGTGTGTCTGGATTCAATACCACCCCTCCCCCTCCCCCCATTAGGTTCTTCAATCTCCTGTAACATGGTGGGCCTGGGTAAGCTGTGTGATGGGCACCTAGGGGTGGTGGTGGGGCACCTAGGGGTGGTGGGGGGAATTCTAATATCAGTCACTTCATTTTAGTTTCATCATAATAAGTAGACTAGGTAAGCTAATTATAAAGTGTCTTATCTATATATATTAGTATATAGTGAGAATTCACAATGTGCCTGGAACAAAATATACAAAGGTATTATAAACTGTACAACTACAAATTAACAAAGTACTGTAAGGTTAAATTGTATTTTCAATATATATATATATTGTGTGCCTCGGCCAATTTTATTTTGAATGCAGCATGATGGGAAACACAATGTTAGACTGGCTGAATTTTTTTCACACAATAAGAAGTCTCACAACACCAGGTTAAAATCCAACAAGTTTATTTGGTAGCAAAATGTGGATTTTGCTACCAAACAAAACCGTTGGACTTTAACCTGGTGTTGTGAGACTTCTTACTGTGTTTATCCCAGTCCAACGCTGGCATTTCCATATCATGAATTCTTTTAATCCAATAGAGAACAGATAGGCAACTCCTATTATCTGGTTTTTGGATATACAAAAGGCAAGTTTAATATGCCTGCTGTTTAACGGAGTAAATTTGTTCACAAGTAGTGAGGTTGGAGCTGTCTCTCAAGCTGATAAAGCAAGCCCAGTTTCCAGCGAAAGAATGACTCCTCACCAATTAAAAATCACAGATGCTAATAATGGTCTTGGTTATTGCTAATGAAATGGTTTAGGTTTCCGAGGTAAAGGCGGAGGAACCAGCATGGGAAATAAGCTAATAATCTCCTATTCCTGTTGACAGGTAGAACAATATTGGCTAAGGTAATAATGTTGAATATTGTGATTGGGCCCTCCAGTTTGATTAATGAGACTAAGTAGGACATTATAATGTTCAGAATATAATATAATAATTTTACCGAGGAATATTAGATCACAGAGAACAGTCAACCCTCATTGACTGTGTTTCTCTTCTGATGCACGCATTAGCAAATAAATTTCTTTTCGTTCTTTAACTATATATTGTATTGGTTGAATGAGGTTCAGCAAGTACAGAACACCCCAGGGGATACCTGAGAAAATTCCTGTTAAACTGTGTTAGCAAGTTTTTTGGCAGGCAGATGGGTGATGACAACTCGCTAAGTACCATTATGATAGTGTCCTTGTGCAAACTAGTCTGACTCCTACCTGAGCTCCACTTGCACCTGGGCCCACCTCTGTGTAGTGGTTAAGGGATCTGAAACCCCATGGGGACGGGAGGGAATCATTCGTGGGTTGTAGGGATCCATTGGCTTCCTTTTCTCAGCATTGAAGGGCCTCTCCTACTGACATAAACGTGAAGCATCCCTCTGGCGATCATCAATGGAAGAGGATTCCTAGTAGAGACAAATTAGTCACAGGCGTGTGGTGAAAAAACATTGAATGATTACAATAAAGGTGTTTAAATAATATGTTCTAACATAAAAGCTTGTGAATGAAAAACATTAAGGTGCTTCAATATGCATAATTATGGCAGCCTTCGCCTGTGCCATCTCAGTGGAACTGCAACTTCCTAACCTTACATGGCCTATCACTATGTCTCAGTGACTCTCCTGAATGCACATCGAAGGTAGTGGGGACCAGCTGTCTATCTCGCCCCGTGGTCTGTGATGGGCATGGCACGCATCCTCTGGAGGTCCTGGACCTTTGACAGCTCTGGCTGGCTTCCATGTCTCTGAGATATTTCCATGACACCTTCTTCATCTCGCTGCCCTTGAGATACTCTGGTGTCAGGAATGAGGGAATCAGAAGGTATATCTACAGTCTCCTGGCTGGAAGGTTCCAGCTTGGGTTCGAGCCCTTCCTCCTCCCTTAGGGTTCCTATGGGCCCCTTGAGTCATACCTTGGTGGTGCTTCTGCAGTGAGCTGTAGAAGCTCCGGTGTCACCTTGCCCTGCCAGTCCTGAAGGACCACCTCCATTTTACCTATGATGGTCAGGCTCTCTGCAATGGCTACCTGAGTCAGTAGCCACCTGTCAATGGGCTACAGTAAGTGCCCTCTGAGTCTGGGCCACACCCCGCAACTATGACCTTCTGCCACTGGGCCACATTCTCAAGCGCTGTTGCCGTAGCCACTGTATCTCAGCGCTGTACAGCTGGGTCTCCTGCAAGCCCTCGAGCCTTTCAGACATGGGCCGCAGAATCTCGGGAAGCCTGTTCAGTCCCTTAGCTGTGGCCTGCTGTGACTCAGCCATCGCTTGGAGCTTGTCACTCATCGTGAGGATCCTCTACTCTTGGCTTTCCACCATGAACGGCATCCTTGCAGTGTTGGCCTGAGAAGCACATAAGACAGGCAATAGTTGGTCCCCCTGGAAGCTTTAGGACTCCTCCCAATTGCCTCACAATTGTTCCAGAGTGGCCGACAGCCCCTCCTGCATTCCCTGGCTCTGTTGCTGTATCTCAGCAGCTGAGGGAGACTTGATCCAGCCTGGGGCCAGCTAAGTCCTTGCCTCCAGCAGGCCCCTATGTGCCAGAGACTTTGGACGTTCTCTCCTCCACCTGATGTACATCAGCAGATGTGCCATGCTCATCAGAGAGCGACCCAGAAGCCTCACCACTAACCAGACCAACTGACATGTCAGTATCAGGAATGGTGAGTTGTGAGGTGGAAGCTGACGCCAAAATGATGCCACGTTCACAGGTCCTATCAGCTATATCCTCCGAGACTCACCCGAGCTGCCCTGAACACGACGGGTGGGAGCTGCAGCAGGGGCCTGAAGTCCAGAAGGTCCCGGAGCATCTGATTTTATACCTGAAACACACGACAAAGCTTAAGAGCAAGGGAGAGAGAAGAATCCGGATGCCAAACACATGATTCATATTTTTCCATTGAACGTGGAACAAAGCACCAAAAAAAATTACATCACAGGAACAGGCGCTTCAGCTCTCCAAGCTTGCAGTGACCACTTTGTAACCCTATACCCTTCCGGGGACCATATGCCTCTATTTCCAGCATATTCACATACCTGTAAAAGCACCCCTTCAAGGTCACTATTGTATCTATCTCCATGAGCTCCTCTGGCAGTGAGTTCCAGGCACCTACCACTCTCTCTCTGCAAATAAACATGCCTCGTTCATCTCCTTTAAACTTGCCTCTCGGACCCAAAATTTATGCCCCTGAGAAATTGCCTCCAAGTAAGTGCAAAAGTGGCGGGTGTCCATGAATTGATGGCAGCCCACTTGTGCTGTTGATGACAACCCGCATCTCCGCTTCCCTTGAGAGCTCCAGCAACGGATCTTTGATAGGGGTGATGACCCAGAGGTCTGGTTCACCACCCCCTTCTTTGCCCTCTTTCTGCTGTTATGTTCAATCTTCTCCTGTGGAGACAGAAGGAGCCATGAAAGAACAGATGGTGTGACGACTCCTGCAGAGAATCAGACAGTGGCCTTTAGAGGGCAAGAACAGTGGGGCTTTTGGGGGGATGAGAAGGAGCTGCTTAGGGATCAGAAGTTGGAAGCATGCAGGGTGCCGGGGACGGGAGGATCGAGAGGAGATTTGTGGGAAGATGCAAGATGGGGTTTAGCACTCACCCTTGCTGCCCAGATGAGGTCTTTGACCTATTTTGTGGCACTGCTTTTCAGTTCAGGGGACAGTGCCTGACCAAGGCCGCATTGTCATCAATCCTCCTGGGTCTGCATCCTCCTGAGGGGAAGAGGGTGCCCTGCCTCACCTCTGCTGCATCTAGTAGTCTCCCTAGATCACCCTCAGAAAAACAGAGGATTGGTTGTGCTCAGATTTCCTTGTCTGCCTGTCTGTCCATTCTTGAGCTTTTGCCCCTCACTGAGGCAGATCAGCTGTAGGCAGTTTGGCAGAGCATTCCAGCAAGTTCCATGCAGTTTGCTTGTTAGCACCGAGGGGAAGGCAAGTGAGCACATGCAGGTGTGCTGATTGCGAAGTGAGGGGAGTTGGGGTTGGAGCGGGCTGGTAGAAAGGATCAGTGCCTCAAAGATTTGGAACAGGGGAGAGAGAGGGAGGTGCCACACAGCCATTGGAGACCAGAGGAGATTGGGCCGTGTGCGGGAGGGTCTAGGGTGATCACTCTGCCTGATATTTGTGGGTGGAGTGTGGATCTCTCTGAGATCAGTGGAGGGAAAGTGGGGTCTGCTGTCTCTCTGCCTGAGATCAGTGGGGGCAAGGTAAGTCTGCTGCTATCTGCCTGAGATCGATGGGATGAAGAGGGGGGTGGGGCTGCAATTGGTCTGGGTATTGAAGAGGGTGGGGGGATAAGGATTGCAACAATGTCTGTGGGGGGGTAAGAGAGAGACATTATCCAACCTGGAAAGTATGTGGCAGGGGAACAGCACTCTATCATTTTTTTCTGTATATGCGCAGTTGGAGGCGTCGATTGGAGTTGCTGGGTTCTGGGTGTGTTAAGCCACCCTCTCCCACTCCCCCCCCTCCCCCCTCCCCTCCCCCCGCCCCCCACCTTGTGCAGTGCAATTCAGAATTGCTAATATTTTTGCAGGCAGAGTGCATATGGGGGCATCTGAGAATTGGTGGAAAAGTTGGATCTGAAACACTCCCAGTTTCAAGTCCACCCAGCACTTAGAATCATAATGGTAAAATAAAGTCCAATGAGTGGACAAAATTCCGGCAGATATAGTGTGGGAAAATGCGAACTTGTTTACTTTGTCAGGAAAACTCAAAAAGCAGAATACTGTTTAAATGAAAAGAGGCTGCAGAACTCAATGGCACAGAGAGACCTTGATGTCCTGGTCCCTGAATCACAAAAAGTTAGTACACACGGACAGCAAGTGAATAAGATAATAGATGGAACATTAGTGTGGATGGCGGGGGATGGGAACAGAAAAGTGGGGAAACTTTAGTTGCAGTTTGGTTTCTCTCCCTATCATTTTTCTTATTCCACTTTCTGTCTTTGGTTTTTGTTCTTGATTCTCTGTTCTCTGATTCCTTGCATAGGTTCCCATCATCCTGCCATTTTAATTCAATCCCTTCCCAAAACCTCGAGCAAATACTTCCCTAGAACATCAGTCCCAGTCCTGTCCAGGTATAACACATCAGGTTTGTATTGGTCCCACTTTGCCAGAACCAGACCCAATGCCTCAGGATTCTGAAATCCTTCCCCTCATACTATCGCTTCAGCCTCAAATTCATCCAATATATTCTGCTATTTCCACTCTGACGTGGTTGAACAGTTTAGGCCATTGGAGTTGAGAAGAGTGAGAGGTGACCTTATTGAGGGGGATAGATAGGATGGATGGGGTAGGGTAAATGTGAGGTCATTCATTTTGGTAAGAATAACAGCAAAATGGATTATTATTTCAATGGTAAAAAAATGCAGTATGCTGCTGTGCAGAGGGATGCGGGTGTCCTTGTGTATGACTCGCATAAAGTTGATTTGCATTTGCAGCAGGTATTTAAAAAGGCAAATGGATTTTGTCCTTCATTGCTAGAGGGATCGAGTTTAAAAAACAAGGAGGTTATGTTACAGCTGTATATGGTGCTGGTGAGGCCATACCTGGTGTACTGTGCACATTTGATGATCTCACATTAGAAAAATTGTACTGGCACTGGAGGGGATGCAGAGGGGATTCACTAGGTTGATTCCGTAGTTGAGAGGATTGGCTTATGAGGAGAGACCGCGTGGACTGGAGCTATATTCATTATAGTATATGAGTATACTATAATATATACTCATATACTATACAGTATAGAAGAATTTAGAAGAATGAGGGGAGATCTTATGGAAACATATAAAATTATGAAGGGAACCGATAACATAGAAACATGGAAGTTGTTTCTTCTGGTGGGTGAAACTAGAACTAGGGAGGCATAGTCTCAAAATAAGGGGAGCAGGTTAATGACTGAGTTCGAGAGGAACTCATTTACCCAAAGTATTGTGCATCTTGGAATTCCCTTCACAATGAAGTAGTTGAGGCTATCTCATTCAATGTTTTAAGGCAGAGATAATAGATTTTTGAATGGTTAAGGGATTAAGGGTTATGGTGAGTAAATGGTAGAGAGAGCTCAATCCACGAAAAGATCAGCCATGATCTTATTGAATAGTGAAGCAGGCTCGAGAGGCCAGATAGCCTACTCCTGCTCCTAGGTTCTTATGGACACCAGGAGAATGGTTCCTCTTGTTGGAGAAACTGAAACTCAGGGACACGGTTTAAGAATAAGAGGCCTACCTTGTAAGATGGTGACAAGGAGAATTCTTTCTCTCAGCTGATTACTAGTATGTGAATTATTTTCCCTGGAAAGCTGTGGAGACCGGGTTATTGAATTTAATCAAGGGTGAATTGGATAGAATTTTTGATGACAAGGTTTGGTGGGGGGGGGGGATGGTCTATGGTTGCAAGGACAGGCAGGAAAGTGGAGTTGAAACCACAGTCAGGTCAAGCACGATTATGTCAAAAAGGGGAGCAAGATTGAATGGCCGAATTATCTTCTCTGCTCCTAAGTCCTATGTTCACATGCTCTTAAATAAAAGTGCAAACACATTTAAAATAAAGGTACATAAGAACATTAGAAGTCAGATTGAAAGAAGGCTATACAACCCATGGAACCTGCTTCACCATTCAATATGGTCATAGCTGATTCTGGATTTCAACTCCACTTACCCACTGCCCCCATATCCATTGATTCTCTGGGAGGCCAGCCTTATTTATATTCATATCCACAATCCACGAGGGTAGAGAACTCCAAAATATTCACACCCTTTGAAGAAATTTCTCGTTATCTCAGTTCTAAATGATTGGCCCCTTACCCTGAACGTGTGCCGTTTGTTGTAGATCCCTCTGCCAGCAGAAACAAAACTCTCAGTATCCACCCAGGCAAATCTCTTCATAACAAAGAACAAAGAACAAAACAGCACAGGAAACAGGCCCTTCGGACCAACGAGCCCGCGCCGCCACCTCGATGTTCCCACTTCTACCCGTGATTCCTGTCTATGTTTATAGATCTATGGATTGAAACCAAATTTGAAACTATTTAGGGAGAATTTGTTCTACCAATCAGCCTAACAGCACATCTTTGGGATGTGGGAGGAAACCGGAGCACCCAGAGAAAACCCACGCAAGCATGGGGAGAATGCGCAAACTCCCACAGACACAGGCCCAAATCCATGTACCCGCACAGCACAGCGATAGTCACTGAGCTGTCGTGTTGCCCATCAAATGGTCCAGGTCAAGCGTTCACTAACGATGTGAAGCACTAGGATACTCTCGAAAAAAAATCCAAGAGCAGCCCTCCCATGACCCATCGCATGTATGCCCCTTGTTAGACAACAAGGTGGACCAAAGTACCTGTAGGATAAAAACAAGTACATCAATATCATCGACTATTTACACACTTCCCAGGGACTCCCAAGGCTCATGACCCCTACTTTAAATCAGTTTTCTATATCCCTCTATTCCCATTCTGTTCATGTGCCCATCTAAGTATCTTTTAAATAACTCCAGAGTGCCTGCCTCCACCACTTTACTTGGCATTGCAGTCCATACCTCCACCACCATCTGTGTGAAAAAACTCCTCTAGCATCCAAATTATACCTTACTCCCCTCACCCTAAGCCCGTGACCCTTTGAGATATTTGAATCCATTCTAGGAAAAAGCTTAACCCTGTTTACTCTATCTATACCCCTCATAATCTTGTATATCTCTATTAGATCTCCTCTAAGTCTATGTCTTTCTAAGGAAAACAGCCCCAATTTGCCTAACCTCTCCTCGTAACTCAGACCTTCCATACCAGGCAGCATCCTGGTAAACTTCCTCTGCACTGTCTCCAGAGTCTCCACGTCCTTCCGGTAGTAGGGCGACCAGAACTGGACGCAGTATTCCAAATGAGGTCTAACTAACATTTTATACAACTGCAACATTAAAGGCCAGCTCTTGTACCCTGTACCCCTTCCTATAAAGGCTAACATACCATATGCTTTCTTCACAACCTTCTCCACCTGCTTTGCCACCTTCAGAGACTTGTACACCTGCACCCCCAGGTCCCTCAGCGTTTCTATACTCTTAATAGGTCTACCATTTATCATATACCTCCCCCCTACATTCTTTCTTCCGAAATGCATCACCTCGCATTTATCAGGATTGAATTCCATCCGTCATCTGTCTGCCCAAGCTACCAGTCTATCTATGTCTTTCTGTATCGCCTGACAATGCTCCTTACTATCCACAAGTCCAGCCATCTTTGTATCGTCTGCAAACTTGCTGATCACTCTACTTACTCCCTCTTCCAAGTCATTTATATATATTACAAATAGAAGAGATCCCAGTACTGAGCCCTGTGGCACACCGCTAGTGGCCAACCTCCAGCTAGAAAAACACCCTTCCACTATTACTCTCTGTCTCCTATTACTAAGCCAGTTACTTATCCATCTAGCTACCTGTCCTTGTATCCCAATAGGCTTGACCTTTCAACTAACCTCCCATGAGGGACTTTGTCAAACGCCTTACTAAAATCCATATGGACGACATCAACGGCCTGCCCTTCGTCAACTGTTTTCGTCACCTCCTCAAAAAATTCTACCAGATTTGTTAAGCACGACCTCCCTTTAACAAAGCCATGCTGCGTATCCCTAATCAGATTGCAATACTCTAAGTGCCTATACATCCTATCTCTAAGAATTCCCTCCAACAGCTTCCCTACAACCCTTGAATATTTCGATGAGATTGCCTTTCATTTTTCTGAACTCCAGAGAACATAAATCCAATTTGCTCAGCACAATCACTCAAATGGCAAGGCTAGTAGAAAGAAGAGCTCCCTGTGCCCTCGACTGGAAATACCTTAAAAATTTGAGGGTCTTGTGAATTTTTAGAGTTAATAAGCTTTCAATTGGAATTGAAACATGCGTAGCATCTGTGAATGTGCTACTCACATTGAACATAAGGAATTGTATTTCTTCGGAGCACTAATGTTTTTTGTTTTAATTGTTGAACATGCGCTGTGGAAGTGTGGCAGATTGTGGGAACTGTAGTTTTCTCATCTTTTAATGTATAATTTTGCATACCACAGTAGGTTAAATCATATGGTTGGCTGGAGCTTTCCTTTTTCTCTTTGTTCTCCTGTGGTCTATCTATTTTCAGTCTTTCGTTCTCTCGCCAGTCTCCTGCTGTCTTTTTGAATTTTTGGTTTCTCTGTGTCTGTGATCCTGCTGTTTATTTTTGTTTTCCTTTTTCCTTCCATCCCTCACTGCTGTCTCAATTGGTTTTTAATTGGCCACGGTCTATTCAGCTGATAACTCCCATTTTTCATTCTGTGTCCTTGCCTTTTTCTGCATATGCTTCTCCAGCAGCCAGTAAAAGAAATATGATAAAGGAAAGAACTCATCATAGAATGGTTACAGCACAGAAGGAAGCTATTGAATCTTCGAGAACAAGTTAACTCTCTGCATGAACAATTTATCGAGCCTCACTTGCCTTTACTCAGTTAACCATGCATTTCTTTCCCTTCAGGTGCTAATCCAATTCTCCTTTGAAAGCCATCCTCTCTGGTAATGCATTCCAAATGGCAACAACTCAATGCATAAAAATCTTTTGGCTCATGTCACCTTTACTTCCAATGCAAATCATATTGCATTTGAGGCCTTTGATTCTGCAAATCAGAGTGGTTCTTCTCTATCTCAATCTTATGATAATGTTGAAATTTCAATCATCTCTCCTCTTTACCTCTACTTCAGCAAGGCGAATAACCCCAGCTTCTCCGATCTATCCACATCACTGAAGCCTTCATGCTTGGAAGAAATCTTGAAAATATTTTCTGCACCCTTTTCAAAGACTTCACATCCTTTCTGAAGTGCAGCACCCAGGCTTGAACACTAAACTTGAAATGAAGCTGAAACAGTATTTTATTAGTGTTCATCATTACTTTCTTGCTGTTGTACTCTATGTCTTTACCTATAAAGTCCAGGATCATGTGCACTTTTTTTAACCACTTTCTCAACCTGCCAAACCACCTACAATGATTTAGAACCCTAAAATCACAGAATGGTTACAGCACAGGCGGAGACTATTCAGTCCACTGTGGCCATGCTGGCCCTCTGCAGAAGTAATTCACCTACTGCCTTTTCTTAATTGCCCTGCACATCTTTCCTTTCCAGATAATGATTCACTTCCCTTTTGAAACTCTTGATTGAAATTACCTCCACCGCAATCTCAGACAATGCATTCTAAATCCTAACCGCTTGCCGTGTCAAAAGGTTTTTCTTCATGACACTATTGTTTCTTTTGCCAATTGCCTTAAATCTGCATCCTCTGGTTCTCGATCCTTCTAATAGGAAATGTTTCTTGCTATATATATATATAAAACTACCTTCTTTGTATCCCAGACTTTTATAACCTTGTACCCATTTAGAATTGTATCCTTTAATTTCTATTGTACATCCTTGGTCTTCCTTTAAAAGTAAATTACTGTGCTCTATTTTACCGGCCACCCAGAAAGTGGCACGGTGGCACAGTGCTTTACACTGCTGCCTCACAGCACCAGGGACCCAGGTTCGAATCCTGGCTTGGATCACTGTCTGTGTGGAGTCTGCACATTCTCCCCATGTCTGTGTGGGTTTCCTCTGGATGCTCCAGTTTCTTCCCACAGTCTAAAACATTTAAGAGGTATCTGGATGAAATCAATAATGGGAAGAAATAGGGGGATACGGGCTAAGTAAGGGCAAAAGGTTTTTTCAGTTTAGTTAGGCCATCATAATTTGCACAGGCTTGAAGGGCCATGCTGTATTTTTCCTTGTTCTGTGTACTCCATTATATTGCATTTGTTATGTGTTTGCCTATTCAATCAATGTGTCTAGGTCCCACTGAAGCCTATCACTAATCTCCTCACAGTGTTGTTTCATCTGCAAATCATTAATAGGGATCAAGAAAAGGAATGGTTCTGGTACTGATTTCCTTCAGTTTGAAAAAGAATCATTCACCACTTCTCTCTAATTCCTATCACTTGACCAACCTTATATCCATGCTGCCACTGTCCCACTTATTTCATAGTTTTGATTTTACTGACAAGACAGTCGTGTGGAACTTTATCAAACACCTTTCAGAGGTCCATGTATACAACAACAATGAAATAAACCTCAGCAATCCTCTTTGTTTCTTATTGAAACTTAGTCAAGTTGGTTCAACACAAATACCTCAACCAATTCACACTTGTCCAACTTACTATTAATTTTTTTAGATTATTTCAAAATCTTTCCCACTACTGAGCTTAAATTGACTGGCATTATTTAAACATTATTTAAACATTTGTAATTCTCTAGTCCTCTGGCACCTTCCATGCATCAATAGAGTATTGAAAGATTATGACCAATGCCTCTTCAATTTCCACTCTTATTTCCAGTGATATCTTTCAATGCAACTCATCTAGTTCTGAGGGGTCATTAACTTCAAGTACAGCCAGCCTTTCTAATACTCAATGTTCTGCTTTTTAGACCATCTAATACTCAACTATCCCCTCTTTTATTATGACTCTTGTCACATTCACTTCCCTGGTTAAGTGCAATGCAAATGATTTATTTAGTTCTTAAACTCTGTTTTCATGTAAATATTTCCTTTTTGGTCTCTAATTGCCCTATCCATACTCTTAGTATTTATATTCTGACAAGAAACTACTGAATCCATTTTATGTTAGCCATCAATCTTATCTCATGTTTTTTCTTTTATGCCCCTTCTGTTCCTCTTTTCACTTCCTTTCTGAACATTATATATTCAGCCTTATTCTCACTTCTACTAACAATCTGATATCTGCCATATGTACCCTTTCCTGTTTCATTTTACTATCACTTTTGCCACAGGGTTCGCTGGCTTTTGGTGGTTCTACTTGAGAATATACCTTAACTACATCTGTACAATCTCTTCTTTGTTAGATTAGTATTGCTTGCCAGTCTTTGAGTCCAATTTGCACTGGGCAGATCCGTTCTCAGCCCATTAAACATGGCCCTTTTCCAATTAAGTACTTTTACTCCAGATTGGGTTCTTTGTCCTTTTCTGTAGTTAATATAAATCTTATCATAAAACATTGACTGTTCCCCTAGAGGTTCCCCTACTGAAACTTGATCCACTTGAGCCAGATCATTGCTCAGAACCAGACCTAGAAATGCTTCATTTTTCATTAGGCTGGAAGTGGACTGATCGATAAACTTAACAAACACTTTGGCTTCTTTTCTCATTACACTATTACTGTCTAGGTCTATAATAATGTCATTGAAGCTCCCCATTTTTACCACATCTTTTGCATCTATTTGTACTTTCCTTGACATTTGTTCTTCCATATCTTGTTATCAGGAGATATAAGCTCTTGGAGCAGCACAATGATTAGCACTGCTGCCTCACAGCAGTGGCAGGGACCTGGGTTTGACCTAGGTTGTGATCAACTTAACCCAGTTGCTTCTCCAGTTGGTGGCTGATGGACTACATCCAGTCGGCTCATGGCATCTCTCTTGTTTCTGAGCTCCAATCAAATAAATCTCTCTCATTTGATTTAATTTCATTTATTATTGTCATGTGCATTGGGATACAGTGGAAAGTATTATTTCTTGTCCTATAAGATTAAACGTATGGTTTGTTGAGTACATAGGGGAGAAGGAAAGGATGCAGAATATAGTTTAAAAAGTTTAAAGTTTATTTATTAGTGTCACAAGTAAGCTTACATTAACACTGCAATGACGTTACTGTGTAAATCCCCTAGTTGCCACACACCACTGCCTGTTCAGATACACTGAGGGAGAATTTAGCACGGCTAAATGTGAATCAGCACATCTTTCAGACTGTGTGGGAAACCAGAATGGAGGAAACCCACACAGACATGGGGAGAACATGTAAACTCTACACAGGCAGTGACCCAAGCCAGGAATTGAACCTGGATCCCTGGCATTCCGAGGCAGCAGTGCTAAGCACTGTGCCATCATGCCACCCTATAGTGTTACAGTCGTAGCTAGGGTGTAGAGAAAGATCAGCCTAATACACGGTCGATTCATTCAAAAGTCTGATAGCAGCAGTGAAGAACTTGTTCTTGAGTTGGTTAGTACGTGACCTCAGACTTTTATATCTTTTTCCCAATGGAAGAAGGTGAAAATAAATATGTCCGAGATGCATGGGATCCTTGAGTACGCTGGCTGCCTTTCCAAGGTAGCGGGAAGTGCAGATGGAATCAGTGGATGAGAGGCTAGTTTGTGTGACAGATTGGGAGCCATAAAATCTCTGTAGTGCAGAAGAAGGCCATTTGGCCCATCAAGACTACTCATTAGTCTTAGCTCATTGAAATCTGCCTCTAAGACCTCATCCCTCTTCCTACACGTTGCTATTGATGTTGCTGTTCCTACACCTCCTACACCTCCCCCATTATATGCCCTGCAGCTATTCAATGATGCCCTTGACCTTGGCGCCATCATATTAGAATCATGTCAGCAACTGCAGAAACACCCCATTTGCCTTTCTTCGAACTGTAGAATCCTTTAATTACTTTGTCAATCTTTCTCCATGCTGCCCTCTATATAGCTGAGACAGCAGTTGTCTGTATACTTTATTCTGATTGAACTCCCCAGAGTAATATCGTGCTCAGAACTGAATACTGGGTGGAGATCTAGGTGCACTCAGGGACTCCCACAATAGCTGCCCGACCTTGCTGGCTGCTGGTCACCAGTTCTCTCTCTGTGTGCTCATTCTTCAACTGCATGGTGACTATGTAAGGGAAGTGCTATCCATATAGCTCTCAGCCTTGCTGGTAACACCATGGTGATACCAGCTAGTGCTTACATTCAGAAAGCTGGAACCTGAGCTCCTCTAGCTTATGATATTCATGATTGTTAATGATGTGAAGCATCTGAAATTTTCACATGGGACAGATGTGAATTTCATAGGAATGAGGTTCTCTTCCATGCTTTTGTTCATTAGACTATAACTAAATTGTTACTCTTAAAGTATTAGAAGAGAAAAATTGACATTGCATGCTATCAATGGAATCCTGCACCTAGGGAAGCCTTCAATAAGATCATGAGACCATCAGACATAGGGGCAGAATTAGACCAGTCTGCCCATTAAATCTGCTCTGCCATTCGATTATGGCTGATTTGACTCATCCCCTTCCTCTGTGTTCTCCTTGTAATCCTTGATTCTCTTATAGATCAAGAACCTATCAATTTCTATCTTAAAAACACTCAATGACATGGTCTTCACAGTCCTCTGTGGCAATGAGTTCCACAGATTCACTGCTCCCTGGCTGAAGAAATTCCTCCCCATCTCAGTTTTAAAGGAGCGTCCCTTCACTCTGAGATTATGCCCTCAAGTTCTCTTCTCTCCCACTGGTGAAAACATCCTGCCCTTATCCTCTCTATCAAGTCGTCTCAGTATTCTGTAACTTTCAATTAGATCCCCCCCCCCATCCTTCTAAACTCCATCAGGTATAGACCCAGACTCCTCAACTGTTCATCATACGACAAACCTTTCATTCCCGGCATCATTCTAGTAAATCACTTCTGCACCCCCTCCAAGGCCAACACATCCTTCCTTTGGTATGGGCCCAAAACTGCTCAAGATATTCCAAATGAGATCTGACCAGAGCCTAATACAGCCTTAACAGTACATTCCTGCTCTTGTATTCTAGCCCTCTAGAAATGAATGCTGACATTCAATTTCCTTTCCTAACAGCCAACTGAACCTGCACTTTAACCTTAAGAAAGTCCCGAATCAGGACTCCCAAGTCCTTTTGTGCTTCAGATTTCTGAAACCTTTCTCCATTTAGAACAGTCTATCTCTCTATTGCTCCCACCAATGTGCATAACTTCACTTTCCCACATTGTGTTTCATCCGCTACTTCTTTGCCCATTCTCCTAAACTGCCCAAGTCATTCTGTAGCCTTGCCACTTTCTCAACACTATCTGTCCCTCAACATAATCTTTGTATCATCCACAGACTTGGCAATGATGCCCTCAGTTCCATCTTCAGACTGTACAACACTTCACATACGTTCTGCCTACTTACCTGTCAAGGGGAAGTGATAGGAATGCATAGGGTTCCTCTCTCTTTTGTGGAACTGTACTGCAAATTGAGATATTGCTTCTCTCTTCATCAGAGAACAAGCAGGGTTCACAACATTTAAAAGCCACCATTACCTTGTCAATCACAGATAATGCTGACTTTGTTCTATTTTGAAGCTTCAGCTGAGACTACAGCAATTGCCAGGACTCACTCAAAACAAAGACATCCCAGCTATGGTCTTCACTGAATAGAAATAGTAATAGAACTGCTCCTAAAAGATCCTGGATGGAATTCTCTCCTACTGAGAACCCTTCTCTCTGTTTCACTTCTCTATTTTCTGACAACTTTTCCAGCTATATGTGGTCTCTCTTCATTCTCCGTCATGCTCAATTTCCAGAGAAAGGATAACCAGGCCAACAATGCAACTTGTTTCAGGACAAACTGATCAGAAACTGAACTGGACTACTTGCAACTGCAAACGTACATCAGAGATTGCAGCAAGTAACTTACCTTCTGGTGACTCTTGTCCACCATCCACAAGGTACGAGCCAAGAATCTGATGGAATGTTCTTCCTTGCCTTGATGAATGCAGCTCCAACAACACTCAAAAAGTTCAACACCGTCCAGGGCAAAGCAACCCTGCTTTATTGGATCCCACCTATTACCATAAACATTCTCCATCACCAAAACACAGACACAATGTCTCATTTACAAGATGCACTGCAGTAGCTTCAAGGTTTCTTCAACAGCACCTTCCAAACACCTGACCTCTACCACCAACAACAAGGATATCAAATGCTTGGGAACACCATCATCAGCAGGTTTCTCTTCAAGTCATTCACTATCCTGACTTGGAAGCATATCACTGTTCCTTCACAATTGCTAAGTCAGAAAACTTGAACTCCTTCCCAAATTACAACCTGGGTGCAGTGGTTTAAAAAGGCAGTTCACCATCACTGTCTCAAGAGCATTTCGGGATAGGCAACAAATGCTTACCTTGCCTGCAACACCCAGATCCAAAGAATGAATGAAAATTAAGGATACACACCAAAATAGAGGGCGGATTGGCTAGCCAGCCAAGCAGCCCTCTGACACTGTCAAGTAGCATTGAGAATTCTGGCCTCAACATGACAGGGAGGATTGTGCAGAGATGGCACTCTCTGCAATATGTGCCATCTCCCTCTCTTGCTGCTAAGTACAACATAGCACACCACACCTGTCACAGCCTTTGTGTGGATATGTCACCAAATCTTCTGTACTTCCTGTGGGAATCTAGAACAGTCTGTGCCAAATCCGGATGACACTAAAGCCGGTGGAGTGGTAAATAATGAAGAGGGGTGTTATAGTTTGCAAGAGACTTGGACAAGTTGCAGAGCTGGGCCGAGAGGTGGCAAATGGAGTTTAATGTGGAAAAGTGTGAGGTAATGCACTTTGGCAGGAATAATAAATGTGTAGAGTATAGGGCTAATGGTAGGATTCTTAATAGTGTTGATGAACAGAGGGATCTTGGTGTATATGTGCATAGATCCCTGAAAGTTGGCAATCAAGTCGATAAGGTTGTTAAGAAGGCATACGGAGTCTTAGCTTTTATTGGTAGGGGGATTGAATTTCGGAGCCGCAACGTCATGTTGCAACTGTATAAAACTCTAGTGCGGCCGCACTTGGAGTATTGTGTGCAGTTCTGGTCCCCACATTATAAGAAAGATGTGGAGGCATTGGAGAGGGTACAGAGGAGGTTTACCAGGATGTTGCCTGGTATGGAGGGCAGGTCTTATGAGGAGAGGCTAAGGGATTTGAGGTTGTTTTCGTTAGAAAGGAGGCGGCTAAGAGGAGACCTTATCGAAACATATAAGATGATTAGAGGTTTAGATAGGGTGGACAGTGATAGCCTTTTTCCTAGGATGGAGAAAGCTAGCACGAGGGGACACAGCTTTAAATTAAGGGGTGATAGTTATAGGACGGATATCAGAGGTAGGTTCTTTACCCAGAGGGTGGTTAGGGAGTGGAATGCCCTGCCTGCGGCAGTTGTAGATGCGCCAAGTTTGGTGGCGTTTAAGAGGTTAGTTGATAAGTTTATGGAAGAGAAGGGAATGGTTTAGTTTGGAGGGTCATTGCTTTTTTCATAATTGGTCGGCGCAACATCGAAGGCCGAAGGGCCTGTTCTGCGCTGTAATGTTCTATGTTCTATGTTCTATATCCATGAACTCACCAAAACTTGAAAAATATCCCATAGGCATTCCAGAGGCTTTGCAATGGCACATGCAATTTGGACCCACCACCTCAAAAAATACAAGGGCTGGGAACCTTTTACAGCTGAATGCATATTCTGTGGTGAATGACAGGCAAATATGTTCAATGGACTTGCTGGTTACAAATGGTATATCAAAAAAGCACTGAGTGACATCAAGTCAGCAGTAGTTCCGAGGCTTCTGGCGTACATAGGTGATGCCTTTCCCAGCATGGAATGATACTTGATCTGTTCTGGAAGTAGCTGGAAGAAGCAGCAAATCCCGCTGGGAGGGTTTTTGTCTTGCCGAGCACCATCTTCAGTGGAGCTGAATGTTGTATCCATTACTTCAGAAACAGATGCAAGGAAGCTGGAATCCACAATTTTAAAGCAAGGCAATGCAATAAAAGGATAATTCTAATTGAAATACAAAACTAGAGCACAGCATTAAGAAAATGGCATGTTGGAATTTTCTTCTATGAAAATATTAATTTTGTTATAAGATTGCAGTCAGGTCCACTGAGCTGTGCAGCGGGGAACTGATGTTAGTTCCGAGCAGCTTTTAGTTGCAGTTCTTTCTGCAGCCATTTCCCAAAGGCACTTGAGTCACTGCCATGAAAAATAATTTATCCAAAAGAGACAATCACTTCCTTCAATGTCTTGTGGTCTTCAAAAGAAGTGAGTCATGATGTTGCCACAGGAAAGAAATAAAGACGCCCCTTAATTTTTTTTCAACAGCGCTGATTTTAGTTGTAACTTAAATACAATTTCCCACCCACTAACGAACATTTCTGCCAATCAAGCTGTTACCGATAAAATGCAACTTATCTTAATAATTGCTTAAAAACAGAAGTGCGCCTGCCTGATAATTCACTACCTGATGTAAACCCAAACTGAGAGATCAGAAGAAAATCAGTATTTTTGTGGCTCCACATGATGCCTGTGAATCCTACAGGCAGAGGAGGTTGGTGATCAAGTTTTGGCAGCAGTAATTAGTCTTTCTGAGCTCAAGGAAGGCCAAGCACAAAGGTTGGTACTGTTCCCTGCATTTCCCTTGTAGTTGTCACATGGAAGATGATGTTTGCTGTGCCTCTCAAAGAGTAGAGTCCACATCAGCACACTGAAAAGAACTCCTCAGCCATCCCTAATTGCCATTGAAAAGGTGACAGCGAGCTATCTTCCTGAACTGCTGGAGACTATGTAGTGCATGTATATCCATAATGCTGTTAGAAAGGGAATGCCATGATTTTGGCACAGCTATACAGTTCCACGTCAGGATTTTGTATGGCTGAGAGGAGTAACTTGCAGGGTGATGGTGTTCCCTTATATCTGCTGTCCTTGTCTATCTAGAGGTTATAGATCATGATTTGGAAGGTACTGTCAAAAGAGTCTTGGTGAGAGCAGAGCATCTTGCAGATGGTACACACTGCTGCCACTGTGTGTTGGTGGTGGAGGGAGTGGAGTTTGAAGGTGGTGAATGGGGCGCCAATCAAGTGGGCTGCTTTGTCCTGGATGGGTTGCTGGAGTTGCATGCATCTAGACAAGTGGAAAGTATTCTATCACACTCCTGACTTACATCTTGTAGATGGACAGGCTTTGGGGAGTCAGGAGGTGAGTTATTCACTGCAGGATTCCCAGGCTCTGACCTGCTGTTGTAGCCATACTATTTATATGGCTAGTTCAGTTCAGTAACTCTCAATATGCTAAAAGTGAGGAATTTAGCAATGGTAATGATTTGAATGTCAAGAAGAAATAGTCAGATTCTCTCTTGTTGGAGATGGTCATTTCCTACACTTATGCAATATGAACATTACTTGCCTCCTGTCAACTCAAGCCTGGATGTTGACAAGGTCTTGTTGCATTTGGACAAGGACTGTTCAGTCTCTGTTGTTAATGGTGCTAAGCGTTATGCAGTAATCAGTGAACATGCCTACTTCTAATCTTACAATGGAGGGAAGGCCATTGATGAAGTAGCTAAAGGTGGCTGGGCCTAGGATACTGGAATTGCAGATGAATGATTTCTTCATTGTAGCCTGACCAGAAAGAAAATGTAGCTTTCCTCCTCCTTGACTACTTACCTTAGTGACAAGGACTGTGTACACATGATTATAAAGTTGTGTAACATGCAACATATCATCACAAATATCATGTGCTCTGCTAAATACCGTAAGCACTAATTCCCCACTTCACCCCACTCATGCATCCCAGACATCCAGAGTGGTCCAGGCAACAGAAGTATTGTTTCATCACCCCAGTGGTCAGCTCTATAGTATATTTTTAGTTGCACAGCTTTCCTTATTTGTGTTCTGATGTTCCTGTACTATTTTGATATGTTTTATATTTAAAGTGAGGCTGATTTAAGGGGTATTGTCTTGTTGTAGGAGTCGATTTATGTGGGAAAATATGCAGCTCAAATGCTGAGAATGCAGGCTAATAACTGGTTTTAGCTAGGTATATGTTACTTTGTAGAGTTAATAGACCTTTTATTTATATAGTTTCTCCTGGGATTTTACAGTAGGCACACAGAGTGATGTGAGTTTTGATTAGGTTGGTTGACAGGGACAGAAACATGTGGTTAAGGGGAGAATCTAAGCTTATAGGAAAAAATTGTTTCACTTTCAATTTTTTAAAAAAAGAGAGGTTGCTGCCCAGGGCTAGTTGAATAAAGAAGTGTCTCTGTCTCTCTTTCTCCAAAGGCTTTCTGAAAGCTCCAAGACTGTTAAGCTAAGCCATAAGCAAGTATGTGTTTTGCTAACTATTTTTAAAGAGGGTTTTAAATGTATAAGAGAAATAATACTTGATTGGAATTGGCAGTGATTGGTTAGCAGCTAAGGTTTGTTTCTCATCATGTTTAAGTATTGTTCAATTGTTAAAGGTTAAGCTAATTCATTTGTTCTAGCTAACCTATGTTGTTAAATAAAGTTTGGTTTGATAAATGCTCCCTAGTTTGTCAGTAGTATTGTGCCTGGAGTGAAAAATCCTATCTTCACATTAATGCCAAAATAGAAGATTGTTGGAGTTTTGTCTGGCTTCATAATATACATTGGAGTTTCTGATCTGGTATCCTAACAGCATGTAGTCCATGTGTGCATGGGTTCTGTGTCAGAGTAATGGGCTGCTTCATCAAATAGTTGGCCAGTAGTCATCCTCTGGTTTGTTGTAGAAACTCAAATATAGAGGCTAAGATAGAAAACATTGACCTGTATGGGTGTCTAGATATGGTCAAACACCAGTTGATGTTGAGGAAGCAGAGCTGCAAGATCTTAGGTTTGACATGCTGTGTGTGCAAGATAAAATGTGTTTGCAGTCAATGCCATTCTATAGAATGGCGAGTCTGCAATGCTCACAAAGCCAAGGGCATGTTTCACTTGCTGTTCTTTGGCGAGAGAGAAAGAAATGTGGTCAGCTTCCTGGGGATAGAGTCTTGGTGACCTCCTTTCTGCAACAGTGGATGACAGTCTGGGAGATATGACAAATATTGCCTGTTCTAGCCTGGAAATAGTCAGATGCTTAAAAACACACGGCCATGCTCAATTTCGCTGACATCTGGCCCTGCCCTGAGGTTTCACTTGTGAATGCAACGGATCACACATTTCAACAACAATGATCCAAAGTACAGATGGATGACACACTGGACTGAATAATATGGGAATGGGGAGGCAGTTGGAGAGCAGATGACTCACCCAACCCCTTTCTGAAGCAAAGTCACTATGGATCTGGTCTGCTCAGACATAATGTGCCATGAGCAGCCTGTATGAGGATTGAGTGGGACTTCCATTCCTCACTGGAAGAAAGCCCTAGCTGATGGCCAATCCAATTGACTGGCAACTCCAATAGTCCCTATAGTGCCAGGAGCATGCTACTGGCTGCTGCAAAAGGTGGAGGAAGAGGGCCCACAGATCCTGGAAACAAATATGTTCATGTTCTTGGGCAAACAGGCTCTGGATGGGTGTCGGAGCAAAGTGAGAGTGGGGGTTTGTTTATAAGGCTGCGGGCAGTTTGAATGGGTGGGCTCCATATCAGGGAGAGGGGTGGAGCACTCCTGGAGCCACAAAGGGGCAACCACCCCCTCCACTTTCCTTCCTGCCCTTTGAAGAAATTATTTTAAATACTGGGTTACCTGCCCCTGCCCAAACCAAATTTTAATGGCAGTGTATTGTCAGATTCAATCAGCTTGGTAACAAGCCTAATTGACCCTGGTTTACCGATTTAAATATGGAGTATAGCCACGGTGGTTTCAGTAATCTGTATTATGAAGGTGAGCTCAGGAGTGGGTGGAAAGTTGATGGCAAGGGCACCCAGTCTATTATACATGACCATCCAGTGGAATGATAGAAAATGCGACCCACAATGTTCAGAGAAGTTTAGACAGGAGAATTACTCCTGGAAGTCTTTTGGTAGGGGAGGTGGTGGCATAGTGATATTGTTGCTGGACCAGAGACCCCAGGACAATGCTCTGGAATCCAGGGTTTAAATCCCACCATGACAGATGATGACATTTGAATTCAATTAAAATAGGTTCAATGGATCAAATGGCCTCTTTCTGCACTGTGGAGATTCAAAGTGTTCTATGGATTCTAATGTCTGGAATTAAAGTCTAATGATGACCACAAACCCATTGTCAATTGTCATAAAAACCATTTGATTCACTAATGTCCTTTATAGAAGGAAATCTGCCATCTTTACTTGACCTGGCCTACATGTGATTCTAGGTGCACAGCAATATGGTTGACTCCTTATTGCCCTCAGGGATGGGGAATAAGTGCTGGCCCAGCCCATGACACCCACATCCCATGAACAAATATATAAAACAAAATGCCAAGATCACTTTTCCCCTTCTCCTACCTCTTCCAGCAGTTTATCCAGTTCTGTGTAGTCTCTGCTCGTTCCTCCTGAGCTACAACATGTCAGGGAGAATATCTGCTACTCCATCCATGTCTGAGAGCAAGTGGTTTGTGCAGAATCTTTGAGTTCAGAACAAAATAGGTCAGCAAATGCTGCACCATTCCTGGAGATGAAAGAACTTGAAAAATCAGCAAATATGTGGCAGGAAGAGCTAGTGGAAATCAATCATCAATTAAGCAGTTGATGGTCGCGTTAAAACAGAGCCGGAATAGGAAAGCAGAATAGAAGAAAAGTTTGGACTAGTATTTTTATTTCCTGATTTTACTGTTCAGTTATTTTAAAGTATGCAAGATCAGTTCAGATCAGTATTCTTTTTTTCCCAAAAGAGAAACTGCTGGAAAATCTCAGCAGGTTTGGCAGCATCTGTAAGGAGAGAAAAGAGCTGACGTTTCGAATCCAGATGATCCTTTATCAAAGCTTTGGCAGAAGGTCATCTGGACTCGAAACATCAGCTCTTTTCTCTGCTTCAGATTCTGCCAGACTTGCTGAGATTTTCTAGCACGTTCTCTTTTGGTTCAGATTCCAGCGTCAGCAGTAATTTGCTTTTATTCTTATTTCTCCATTTTGCTGTTTCTTTCTGCCAACAGAGAGTCTATTTAATTTGATTTAATATTGTCACAAGCATTGGTATACAATGATAAGTATTGTTTTGTAACTTCCATAGCCCTGTATTGGGGGAATGTGCTGGGGAAATCCCTATGGAGGTTCCTAGGTAAGGTTTCCATAGTAATTGCCTCGAGGTGCTACCTTCCCCTGGCAAATTGCTCTACATTGGGAACCATCCAAAAATGTGACTTAAATTACAAATTATGGAAGGTTCTGGCTGTGTTCCATAAATAGTTACCCAGAAAATGTTAGAAGAATTAAAACCTCTTCTAGCTTCTGGGTAACTATCGCACAGACTTAAAATGACCATCCCTCCCCATGCTACCCATGGGACTCCCCCCAAATCTCCAGGGGACTCCCCATAACCAGCAGCTAGTCCCCTTTCTCACAGTATTCGCTCACCCCCCACAGAGTACACCCCCTGACAGGAACTCCCCAACTCAGAGGATTATCCCCACACCACAGCGACTCTCATCCCCCTGCCCCAACGCCAACTGGACTTGACCCTTCTCCCATCAATCTCACATGGCCGACCTTATGGTAAAATATTAGGAGCAGAGTGGCAATCTGACCCATCTGTTCAAGCCCATTATTAAAATGCTGTCTGCTGTATGCAAAGTGATCTGGATCTCCTTGTGCATGAATCGCAAAAGGTCAGCATGCAGATGCAACAAGTAACTAGGAAGACAATAGAATGGTGGCCATTATTGCAAGGGGATTGAGTATACAAGTAGGAGAGTCTTGCCACAACTGTACAAGATATTGGTGAGACAACAGCTGGAATAGTGCATATAGTTTCACTCAAGGGGGTACATTCTTGCAGTGGAAACAGTTCATGTAAGGCTGACAAGGCTGATTCCTGGAATGAAGGAAGGCACTGTCTGATGAGGAAAGAGTGAGAAGGTTGAGTTCGTTGGAGTTTACGAGAACGAGAGGTGTGACAGGATTTTCCAGCCTCGCTTGCCTCAAAACCAGAAATTCCCACCTGAAGTCAACGGATTTTTGCACGGTCGTGTCCTGCCCACTACAATTCCCGTGGCAGGCTGGATGGGAAAATTCCATCCTATTGAAACATATAAGATTCTAAGGGGTTTGACAGGAATAAATGCTGACAGAATGTTTCGTTTCTTGGAGGAATCCAAAACTCAGGGGCACAGTTTAGAAGTAAGAAATCTCTGCTTGTTCACGCACACCACTGCTACAAGCGAGGATGGAGAATTTGGGGCAAATCTCCTATGACTGCCGCAGAATAGAGAATCTCGCCGGCGTGAATGACTGGAAAATTCCGTTCAAGGTGTCTTCCATTTAAGACAGCGATGAAAAGAAATTTCTTCTTCCAGAGTGTCATTAATCTTGGATATTCTCTTCCATAGAGACAGGGAATTGGACCCTTATTCAAGACTGAGTTAGATTTTTGATTAGCAGGGGAATTAAGCATTATGGGGATTAGGCAGGGGATTGCAGTTAAAACCACAACCAGATCAGCCATGATCTTCTTGACTGATGGAACAGACTGAATGAGCCAAGTTCCCACTGCTCCTATTTCTTTTGCCCTCATGGAGGTCTATTCCTACTGCAAAATATATCTTTAACCATGTCGCCGAAATTCTACCACCTGTCTGCCACAGAACCTGAGCGGGACAGTGGCAGGAAACAGAAATGTCTGTTAACCTCGGGTAGGAATTTCTGGTCTTGCTTGAGCAAGGCTGTAAAATCCCACTCTATGTGTTTGACAGTAGGCCCAATTCTCCCATCCCGACGCACGTGTTTTTTTGGCACATCAGTTTGGGAGATGCCATTTCACAGTATTCACACGTGCGTTTCCGATGCATGCACATCTCCCACAGCCAGAGAGCAGACGCAGTCAGGATCACACTGAAAACTGGCAGGGATATAAGGCAAAAATCTATTTTTCATGTAATTTAAATGTTATTATTGAGCTTGGGACTGAATTCTTTCCCGCCAGACGTATTTCACTCCGAAAGGGATTAAAGTAGCTCCCCACATTCGGGAAACCAGGAGAGACCCCACTGCAGTGAGGGGGGGAACAAGGATGGTGCCCCTGGGCATGGGTGTCCCAGCAGTGCCAACCTGTGTCCTGGCATTGTCCAAGGAACAAAGTGCCAATGCCCAAGGGGCACTTTAGCACCGCCCACCAGGCAGTCAGTGTCTAGGGGATGGGGCCAAGAGGGTGGGCCTAGGGAGCAATCGGTGGAGGTGGGGTGACCCACTGCCACTCTGGAGGTAGGATTTGTCAGGCTGGAGGGAGGCCAGCCATCGGGGTAGGCTGGGGGGATGGTGTGTCTGGGGGCATGTGCTTCCAGGGAGATTAAGTCTGCCTCCTATGGGGGGGTGGGGGAGGGTCTGCCTCCCAATGGGAGGGAGAGGAGGTCAGCAGGAGTTGGGGGGGTCTGCCGAGGGATGGAGGGGTGAAATCATCATTGCTGAGGGGGGAGGGTGTTGAGATTGCGGTGCTCCGGGATTGGCCCTGGAATGCCTGTGCTGGCCGTGATTGGGCCATGGGGGTGTCGTGAGGGAGTTCTGGGCTGGCCAACAAACTGCAGTCTGATAGTTTGGGGCCACTGTGCACGTGCAGAAGCCTGGAATTGTCAGACTCTGCTGTGAATAAGCCCCTCCTCTGAGCCTTTAATAATATTCATAATTGCGTCTTCTGTAGAGCTCCAAGTGTGGAAGTTTCGGGTCTGGACTCCCACTGAAGAAACAATCGTGAATTTCACCATATTTCCAGCCAATTCAGCAGTTTGAATGTTTTGGGGAGAATCAGGCCCAGTATCAACTGGAATTCTTCCAGAATGGCAGTGATGGCAACAAATCAGTGTTACACTTTAATTGGCGATTCTGTGTGCCAACTACCTCTGGTAGAGTTCTCTGTACATGCATTAACATTCTCATCAAAGTGCTGTCGACATTTCTTGAACAAAAAATATGCACAAAAACCAGGGATTACTCTCTGGGGCTAAAACAACATCTATAGCACAAAAAATATGAATGTTAAGGAGCTGGATTTTGCATCCATTGCAATCTGCAGGAATAATTTTATGCTTATGTGTCTAAATTCCAACAACAGAGTACAGAATTTTGTTTGTTCAATAAACTGTCTAAACGGGTATTCTTTTAAAAAAAAATTATCTTCTTGCCCAAGCAGATGAAAATGTAAATAAAAAATTTACGAAAGTATTTTGCAGAAAGTCTCAGACAATGGATTATTTTGTCATGAATACTGCCTTTCTTTTTAATGTATGCCACTTAACTTGAGACAGGACAGATCTAAACAAGCAGGTAGTTGTATAATCAACAGATCTATGGGAGTTCACTACATTTTACCCTTATGACTATAAGAGCTTTTTATCTTAAAAGAAGTATTTGGTTACTTAAGCAATTATCTGCTATTTGATACCAAAGAACTAAGTTGATGTCCCGGGTCCAGATTGCGAATCTTCAATATCTCAATGTTTAATTACTGCTATAACTACAATGGCCATACAGATAATATAGGTATTCCAGGAAGTCACATTTAATAACAGTGTAAGTAAATCTTGAACATTGAATCACACGGTCCATTATCTATAATTAAGCACTAGCCACACAAAGTATTAACTGTTTTAAGACAAATTTGGGAACTGTTACAGTTTCAATCTCGCTTCCTTTAAAAAATGTAATCTAGGTATTTTACTTGTTTTCTGCTTTTTTTGCACGGTACCTTAACTTCAAAAACCTTTTCTCAAGCAAGCCTAGGATAATAAGAATAGAAAATAAGGAAATGGAATATGAATTGAACAGATCTGTCTTCTCTGTCGGAGATAAAAATAATATATCAAAAAGTATTGTGAATCAGGAGGTGAAAGGGAGGGAGGAACTTAAAATAATTACAGTCACCAATGAAAGGGTAAAAAGAAAATTATATGAGTTAAAGGTTCCTAATGGACTTCATCTGAGGCTTTAAAAGAAATGACTGTTAAGATTATAGATACAGTGATTTTTCCAATCTGCTGCGCTGGTCTGTTGTTGGTGGGAACCGTACGTGATCCTCGCCAGTGAGGACCTCAATCAGCGAGGCTAAGTATAAGGGAGTCCAGGTGATCGTATCCAGGACTCACTAATGACATCTAAATAATATAATGAATATTGAAACAGACTTCGCGCCAATTTTGCTGGCAAATCAGCGCCAGTAAGATCGTAACAGGAGGAAATATTCCTGCTTCTCCTGGCCTACCAGGTTTACTGCCCGAAGGTGACCACACCTTGTTACAGTGGCTTTGCCGGGAGGAAAAAGAAACCCAGATAACCAAAGTTAAATAAGTTTAAAGCCAAGGCTTCCATCCTCAAAAAATATCCAATCCCCTTTCTGAAACATTTGTCTTGTCTGAATAAAACCCAGAAGTCAGCAAATTGCAGATGATTCCCAACACAATTTCATTTTTGTCCATAAAATTGTCCTTATGCCAGCATTCACTCATGCTAAAATCCATAACCTTGGGTTGTTGTCTGTGTGGAGTTTGTACATTCTCACTGTCTCTGTGTGGGTTTCCTCCAGATGCTCCGGTTTCCTACCACAGTCCAAAGATGTGAGGTTAGGTGGATTGGCCATCTAAATTGGTCCTTCATGTCCCAAGATGTGTAGGTTAAGGGGATTAGTGGGGTAAATAGGGATAGGACCTAGGTGGGATGCTCTGTTGGAGAGTTGGTGCAGACTCGATGGGCCAAATGATCTCCTTTTGCATTGTAGGGATTCTACGTTCTAACAATTTCACCTCCAGTAATTTAATGCAAAGCATGATAATATACCTACAATGTTGTGGATAATC
This sequence comes from Sphyrna mokarran, assembly GCA_024679065.1. Classification (NCBI taxonomy): domain Eukaryota; kingdom Metazoa; phylum Chordata; class Chondrichthyes; order Carcharhiniformes; family Carcharhinidae; genus Sphyrna; species Sphyrna mokarran. The sequence goes on along the minus strand of JAGIQG010000006.1, from coordinate 109,166,051 downwards.
AATTTAAAGTGGCTTAATCAAGTCTCAACATATCCTTAATTGGCACAGGGATCCCCCGTGTATATATCATTTAACAATGAATCAAATTCAGGAGCAAAACAAACCATTCTGCCAAAGATGATAGCAACTAACTTTTCATCCATTTAGCTCTGTGATATACGGTGACTTGATTTTGAGTTAATCCTTTTCCTTTTGTGAATATATATGCAATGTTAAATGATTGCAGTGGATAACATAAAGATTTGATTAAACAGAGGGCATAGGCTAACACTAATACTTTGCAAAGGACATTTATCTCTTAATGCTCTTTGCCTATATTTATTATTATTTACAAACCAATATTTAACTTTTACATATTCATTGTAACATGTGATCACTTGGTTAATACAATTCTCCATTGGAAAACTGTGCTGTCGTAGTAATGCCACTGTTGATAATTTACAGACACAGGCTAAATTTTTGGAGCATTATCACTGATAGTAAGGGAAATCTTTGTGTGTGGTGTAGTTGGATTACTAAAAGACTTTGATAAAGTGCCACATAAAAGACGATAAGAGCTCATGGTATTGGAGTGATATATTAGCATGGATAAAGGACTGGTTAGCTAACAGCAAGCAGAGAGTCTGGATAAACGTGTCATTTTCAGTTTGACAAATCATAACTAATGGAGTGCCGCAGGGATAAACACTGTGCCTCAACTATTTACGATCTATATTAACAACTTGGATCTAGAGACTGAAAATACAGGAGTCATAAAGTCATAGAGGTTTATAGCATGGAAACAAACCCTTCGGCCCAATCTGTCCATGTTGTCCCTCTTTTTAACCATTAAGTTAGTCCCCATTGGCACGTTTTGACCATATCCCTCTATGCCCATCTTACTCTTGTAAGAGTTTAAATGCCTTTTAAAAAACAAAATTGTACCTGCCTCTACTGGCAGCTTGTTCCAAACACTCACCACTCTCTGTGTGAAAAAAATTGCCCCTCTGGACCTTTTTGTATCTCTCATCTTAAATCTATGCCCTCTAGTCTTAGATTCCCTTGCATTTGGGAAAAGATGTTGCAACCCTTCTTAAACAAATGGACAACATTTGCTACGCTCCAATCTTCAAGCACCTCACCTGTGGCTGCAGGGGACCACAATTTCATCCCTAGCGTCCTCCCACAATATTATGGGATACTCTTCAACAGATCCTGGGGATTTATCCACCTTTGTTCAAGAAGGGGAAGAGAGACTTTCCAGGGAATTATAGGCCAGTGAGTCTTACTTCTGTTGTGGGCAAAGTATTGGAGAGAATTATTAGGGATAGGATGTATAGTTATTTAGAGAGAAATGAATTGATTGGGGATAGTCAGCATGGTTTTGTGAAGGGTAGGTCGTGCCTTACTAACCTTACTGAGTTTTTTGAAAAAGTGACCAAAGAGGTGGATGGGGGTAAGGCGGTTGATGTGGTAATATATGGACTTTAGTAAGGCGTTTGATAAGGTGGTCCATGGAAGACTTCTGCAGAAAATGCAGATGTATGGGATAGAGGGTGATTTAGCTAATTGGATTAGGAATTGGCTAGCAGATAGAAGACAGAGGGTGGTGGTTGATGTGAGATATTCATCGTGGAGTTTGGTTACAAGTGGTGTACCTCATGGGTCTGTTTTGGGGCCCCTGCTGTTTGTAATTTTTATAAATGATCTGGATGAGGGTATTGAAGGATGGATTAGTAAATTTGCGGATGACACCAAAATCGGGGAGTGGTAGATAGTAAAGAGGGGTGTTATAGTTTGCAGAGAGACTTGGACAAGTTGCAGAGCTGGGCCGAGAGGTGGCAAATGAAGTTTAATGTGGAAAAGTGTGAGGTAATTCACTTTGGCAGGAATAACAAATGTGTAGATTATAGGGCTAATGGTAGGACTCTTAATAGTGTTGATGAACAGAGGGATCTTGGTGTATGTGTGCATAGATCCCTGAAAGTTGGCAATCAAGTCGATAAGGTTGTTAAGAAGGCATACGGAGTCTTAGCTTTCATTGGTAGGGGGATTGAATTTCGGAGCCTCAACGTCATGTTGCAACTGTACAAAACTCTAGTGCGGCCGCACTTGGAGTATTGTGTACAGTTCTGGTCCCTGCATTATAAGAAAGATATGGAGGCATTGGAGAGGGTACAGAGGAGGTTTACCAGGATGTTGCCTGGTATGGAGGGCAGGTCTTATGAGGAGAGGCTGAGGGATTTGAGGTTGTTTTCGTTAGAAAGGAGGCAGCTAAGATGAGACCTTATCGAAACATATAAGATGATTAGAGGTTTAGATAGGGTGGACAGTGATAGCCTTTTTCCTAGGATGGAGAACGCTAGCACGAGGGGACATAGCTTTAAATTAAGGGGTGGTAGTTATAGGACGGATGTCAGAGGTAGGTTCTTTACCCAGAGGGTGGTTAGGGAGTGGAATGCCCTGCCTGCGGCAGTTGTAGATGCGCCAAGTTTGGTGGCGTTTAAGAGGTTAGTTGATAAGTTTATGGAAGAGAAGGGAATGGTTTAGTTTGAAGGGTCATTGCTTTTTTCATAATTGGTCGGCGCAACATCGAAGGCCGAAGGGCCTGTTCTGCGCTGTAATGTTCTGTGTTCTATGTTTAATGTACTTTAAGACTTTCAGCACCTCTTTCTCTGTAATATTTACATTCATCACTATTTATTTCCACAAGTTCCCTAACAACCATGCCTTTCCCAACAGTAAATTCTGATGAGGAATATTCATTTAGGATCTCACCTATCTCTTGTGGATCTGCATATTGTTGAGCTTGTTGATCCTTTAGAGGTCCTCCTCTCTTCCTAGTTACTATTTTGCCCTTTATGTTCCCTACTCTCTCAGAACTCATTCATCTATCAGTTACCCATTGATACCATACTCTCTGTTTATACCCATTCATTAGTTACAGATGCGTCCATACTTCTCAGCTCACACTGATCGATCCATTACAGGTAGACCCCAATCTCATTCAGTCCACACTGATTCATCAGTTATAGATTGGTCCTAACCTCTGTCAATCCACACTGTACCATATTCACTCAGTCCACACTGATCTTCAGATGAGTGAAAGGTTCATACGAACGAGCAGGACCTATGAGTAACATGGGCCGCTAGTCTCCCAAAAGTGCTGAATTGGCAGGAAATCTGTTCTAAATCCCAACTGTTCTGTCAGTTCAGCATCTCACTTGAATCTCCACTCTCTGTGCACTGCAGAGATCCCAATTATGAATATCATTAAAAACCCAGTTGTGTGGGGCCTATTCGCATCAGAGTTTGACAATTCTGGAACTCTACGCAAGTACAATGTCCCCTATCTATCAGACTCCCTGTTTGTTGGCCAGCCCAACCACTCCAGCACCCTCCACAGCCTATTCCCAGCTCCCATTGAAATTCCTAGGCCAGCCCTTACCTCTTCTGACCTGGAGTGCCCTGATGCAGAGCTCACACCCTCTTCCCCAACCCCTTCAGCAGCGAGAATCCCCCACCCTGACAGACCTTCCCCTCCGCTCTCAATAAACAACAACATTCAATTTGCCTTCCTAATCATTCACTGTACCTGCAAATTAACCTTTTGTGAATTGTTATATTCTCTGTACCATTGAGTTCTGCAATCTCTCTCCATTTAAATAATATTCTGCTTCTCTATTCTTTTTGCCAAATGGGTAAGTTCGCATTTCCCTACATCATATCCCATTTTCCAAATTTTTGCTCACTCACTTGGATGTATAAAATCATGAATTAGAATCATAGAAACCCTACACTACAGAGAGAGGCCATTCAGCCCATCAAGTCTGCACCAACCAAAATCCCACCCAGGAACTATCCCAATATCTTCATATATTTACCCACTAATCCCTCTAACCTACGCATCTCAGGACATTAAGGGCAATTTTAGCATGACCAATCAACCCAACCTGTGCATCTTTGGACTGAAGGAGGAAACCAGAGCACCTGGAGGAAACCCACACAGAGGAGAATGTGCAAACTCTATACGGACAGTGATACAAGCTAGGAATCAAACCCAGGTCCCTGGGGCTGTGAAGCAGCCGTACAAACCATTGTGCTACCATGCCGCCCTGTCTGGATATTTACATTCTGGATATATGGGTGCCAAACAAATGCTTATTTTTCTTTGAATTATGCAATTAGACTTTTCAACAATAGGTTGAAGAGGCTTTCAAGGTTTCTATTTAACATCTGAACCAAATGGTAGAATCTATGGAACTGCAACATTTTCTCAGTACTGTATTCGAGTTTAATGTTATGCGTGTACCAATAGAAATCATGGCCGCGATTCTCCCGACCCTCAAACTTTTCTGCTGGTTTGGGGTGTGAGATGTGCATCGCTGGCCTTATACTGGGATTTGCGCATCTCCCAGAGCTGGAAAACAGTCGTTGGTCAGACCACGCTGGAAAGCAGCGAAAAGGCAGGGTAAATAATTTGACCAGTGGGACGCATTCAAGAAGGAAATATGGAGAGTACGGGGCCAATATATTCTAATAAAGGAAAAAGGGTGGGACAAATAAATCCGGCGAACCCCCGGATATTGAGGGATACACAGCATTGGATAAAGAGAAAAAGGGAGGTTTCTAGCCGATAGGGGGAACTCAAAACAGCAGAAACCCGAGGGGAGTATAGAACGTGCAAAAGAGATCTTAAAAGGGAAATTAGGAGAGCAAAGAGTGACATGAAAGGTTACTGCTGGGTAGGATAAAGGAACATCTCAAGTTATTTTTAAAAGCGCATTAAGGGTAAAAGGATAACTAGGGAAAGAGTGAGAATGGCAATCTGCGCATGCAGCCGGAGGACATGGGAAGGGTTCTAAATGAATACTTTCTGTTGCTGTTCACCAACACAAAGGACATGATTGAGATGTATAAAATTATGAAGGCATAAATAGAGTAGACAGATAGAAACATTTCCCCTTGCTGGAGGGATCAATGACTAGGGGTATAGATTTAAGGTAAGGAGCAGGTGATTTAGAGGGGATGTGAGGAAAAACTTAATCCTTTTGGGGTGGAAGTCTAGAACTGCCTGAAGGAATTATGGAGGCAGAGACTCTCATAACAATTAAGAAGTCTTTAGATGCACACTTGCGATGCCAAGGCATACAAGGCTATGGGCCAAATGCTGGAAAATGGGATTAGAGGTAGTCAGATGGTTTGCCCTTGACCAGAGCAGGTGCATTGTATACCTCTCTGACTCAATAGCACAGGAAAGTGGATTTGAGGCCACAATTAGATCAGCATGATCTTATCCACAGATGGAGTAGGCTCAATGGGTCAAAAGTTCCTAACTGCTCCTAATTTGTACGTATGGTCCATAGCTTCTAGTTCCCCAGTGTCACATAATGAGTAAGATATCCCTATGATGTGCTGGGGAATCCCTATAGCATGTTCCCACATCAGGTTTTATCTGGAAATTGCTCAGAAGTGCTAACTTCCTTTGGACAATTGCGCTGGGTTGGGAATCATGTGACAGAAGTGATTTAAATGACTAACTTCAGCCAGTTCTGCAAGCTTTATACCAATAGTTACTCTGAATTAGAAAAAAAACATTCTAACTCCACAGTAATTATTTAAACAGCCAGATTCCACCTTGCATGGGATAGTCCACTCACACACGACCCTTCCAGGGGATCCACCACAGTATCTCCACATCCAATAAACCTTCAACCCAACCTCCTCAGTCCAGCTTGACTTCCCTTCTGTCTCCATCTTCTGTAGCTCTGACCCTCGCAGTCCGACCTGACTGCCCCCGCCCCCGGTCCGACCTGACCCATTCTTCAGCTCTGGCCCCCCCCTTTGCTCCAAACACTCTCTCTGCTTCAAACCGACATCCCCGGCTCCGACGGTCACCCATCCATCCCTGCTTCAGGACCTCCTCCACTGCTCTGGTTCACTTCACCCCGCACTGACCTGTGAAACTTGCCTTGTTTCATATGAACATTCCCCCCACGACAGCCACTTATCTGTCTCTGCCCCGGTTACATCGCGCCGATGCTGTCCCTGCCTTGTCCAGTCTCAGTGAGGAAGGCTATGTGGAACAGGAGCTTTGGAATCCCAGTGTTGGTAAATCCGCCCAGAGTGGTAGCCCAATGGAGATTGCTGCTCTGCGGATGTTACAAGCCAGCGTATTGATCTGGTTTATTAATGGAAGGAACCTGCTGGTCTTAGCTGGACTGGCCCTCAGCAATGTGGTTGACCCTGAAATGGGAAGCCAAGGAGAATTTAGGATGGGTAACAAATTGCAAGTGACACCCACATCCCATGAAAGAATAAAGTTAAAACTATCAAATCACAGAAGCCCAAAGAGTCCGCTCATTAAACTAAGTCAAGAAGTGTACACTTCTGACTGCTTTAACTTTGGTATCTCTGTTCCAAAAATGGGCAAAATTGTACAGTCTCCTGGTCATAGGTTTGCAGGCTGGGGTGGGGGTGCTCATTAGGCAGTGATTTCGTGAGGTAGGGAAAGGGGAGGTGGCAAAGTCTAGGGTGTCCCATCTGTACTCTTTTGACTTGATGCCCATTTCCCATCCAGTTACAATTTGAAGACGGGGAGGGCGTAGATATGAGGGATGGGAGGAACGGGGAAGGTTAGCCTGCTCTCCAAAGTAGTAGATTCCCATTTGGAGACTCACCACTGCTTTCCGCCCCCTGGTGTCCTGTCTGTCTCCTGGATTTGCGTCCCATCCCCTGTCACAGTTACCCAACCTTCCCCTCTGCCACCACCTGGAGCCTCCTTCCTGACTGGTCTTAGCTGCATTCTGCCCCCTCCCCTACAATTTGCAAGGCCCCTGGTTCTTGGAGATGAGATTGACCAAGCCAATCAAGTGTCACTAGGGGAACATTTAGAGGACAGTGGCCATTGTTTTGTAAGGTTTAGGTTGACTCTGGAAAAGGACATTGAATAATCCAGAGCAAGATTAATTAACAGTGAGAAAGCCAACTTCAATAGGGAGAAAATGGATCTAACCCAGACAAATCTGATTCAAATGTTGGCAGGCAAAACTGTGACCCTTTAAAGGAAACATTTGCAGTGTGGAGTGAGTAGATAATAGAGTTATATTCCCTGATGTCGAATAGTTATTGAGGAGAAGCCTCAGTACTACAGGATTTAACATCCTGCAGGCCCCTGAATTGGAAAGGTCTGTATTTTTCTGAACAAAGTAAGAGGGTAGATGTTTAAATCGAAACCAATTTGTTTGCTACTTTGCTCAAGGATTTGCATTTACATTTTGTCTCTTTCAGGATTTAAAATTTTAATTATATTATAAAGAAAAGTAAATACATCATGATGGTTTTCTTGAGTGTTCTGGTTTCCTCCTGCAGTCCAAAGATGTGTGTGTTAGGTTGATTGGCTATGCTAAATTGACTCTAGAATCAGAGCGATTAGCAAGGTAAATGTGTGGGTTTACAGGAATAGGGCCTGGGTGGGATTGTGGTTAGTGTAGACTCGATGGGCCAAATGGTCTCCTTCTGTACTGTAGGGATTTTATAATGAGCAGTGGCTACAGCGGCTTGGCAACATGCACTAACACTGAAAACAACCGACCACAACACTGCATGACCATTTCATATGTGGAACCTGCTTGTGGAATCTGTTGCTCAACATTCAGCCATCAAACACACCATATGAAGCTACTTATTGCTAACAGATTTGATTTGATTTATTATCACATTCACTGGGGTATTGTGAAAAGCATTGTCTCTTGTGCACTATGCAGACAAAGTATACATAGGGGAGAAGGAAAAGGATAGAGTGCAGAATATAGAGTTGCAACTACAGGTAGGGTGAAGAGAAAGATCAGTTTAATATTTGATAAGACTATTCAGAAGTCTGATGGCTGTTGAAGAAGAAGAGTTGGTCTTGAGTCAGTTGGTCCATGTGATAAGTTAGTAGATAAGTTTATGGATAAAAAGGGAATGGTTTAGGTTAGAGGGTCATTGCTTTTTCCTAATTGGTCGGCGCAACATCGAAGGCCGAAGGGCCTGTTCTGTGCTGTAATGTTCTATGTTTTCAGATTTTTGTAATTTTTTTCCAATGGAAGAAAGCGAAAGAGAATATGTCCAGGACGTGTGGGATCCTTGATTATGCTGACTGCTTTTCTGAGGCAGCTGGAAGTTGTTGCATGTCTATCATCTTTGGTAAATACAAGGATAATGATGACATGAAGATCAGTTAAAATGTTTGTGTCAACCGATCAAACAGGACACCAGCACATGTGGCTTAGGTAAAGGGATTGGGTCAAATTCTGTAAGAATAAAGGCAAACTCTCCTGCAAATTGCATGTGGTGTGATGTGAGATTATGTTTATAATTTAATTAGCCCAGGTCATTCACTACACAGGTGAAGAGTGGTTTTGGATTTCAGCAATAGGAGGAAGCAAAGTATGATGGAGATGTCATTCCCCACGATCATCATGGCACAAGAGAAAACATCCAGAATTCCCGATAAAGTGTTGGAATCTGACATTCCACTGGGAAAAATAAAACTGCTTCTTTCCAAACATTCCCGCATTCTCAAGTCAAAATGATCGCTTCAATCTTCTGCCCTCCTTCTTGGCACATTTGGTGGCAGCGAGGCATTTAACCAGGCAGGAGGTTGGCATCTGGGGACCCCAAACTTTCCCACCTCCACTCTGATTAAGACCTGCTGCAAAAGCTCTTGGGTGGTCTCCTTGCCTCCTGCCAAATGTAACCAAATAATGTCCACCTTCAGGGCCTCATTCCAATTAATCTGACATTAATCCAGAAACAGATGGATGACTTGCCATGTGAGGAGCATGGCAAGCAAAGCCATGTGGATTTCTGGTTTGGGGCGGGTGACCCGTCATTCAACTCTGCACTTTCTGCCTTTTTGAGGGACTTAGTGTGTCTGGGAAGGTCTCTTGCTATTTGATCCACTCAGAAATTTGACAGATAAGCAATGGATCTTCTCAGGTTATGGAATCCCAAACGTGCAGAAGGAGGGCATTCAACCTATCGAACCTGCACTGAAAACAATCCCACCCAGGTCCTATTCCGCTAACCTCATGTATTTACCCTGGTAATCTCCTGACACTAAGGGGCAACTTAACATGGCTAATCAACATAACCCGCACTTGAAGTGTGGGAGGAAACCACAGCACCTGGAGGAAACCCATGCAGAACAGGGAGAATGTGCAAATTCCAAACAGGTAATGACCTGAGGTTGGAATTGAACATGGGTCCCTGGCGCTGTGAGACAACAATGCTAACCATTGTGCCACAGTGCTGTCTACAGAGAGTCAATTGCAGAAGACCTGAAATTCAGAAGATAGGACCTGCTAAAAGGTACTACACTGCCCTTGCTGCCAACACAACTCCACATAAGGTACTCTCCAACTCTTCAGCCAAGATCCCACCATCACCACCTTAAGATTCTGATCAAAGTTTTTGTTTTCTGTTTCACGTGGGGCTGCTACCTGGGTTGCCATTCATGTTCTACTGAGATAGGAAATTCAGTTTCGAAACGGAATAGTCAATGATATCATGATGCTTCAGATACGAAGAGAAATTTTTCTGAAGCGGTTGATAACCAACTGTGTCCACATCACATGGCCTGTATTTACCATGGACTTTTTTGCCACTGGTCAAAGTATTATTCCAGCTACGATTCTCATCAACCTTTACAGGTACACCATGGAAAGCATTATTTCTGATTGTATCATAGCTTGGTATGGCTCCTACTCTGTTCAAGACCGCAAGAAACTACAAAGGGTTGTAAATGTAGCCCAGTCATCATGCAAACCAGCCTCCCATCCATTAATTCTGTCTACACTTCCTGCTGCCTTGGAAAAACAGCCAGCATAGTTAAGGACCCCACGCAGCCCAGACATTCTCTCTTCTAACTTCTTCCATCGAGAAAAAGTATAAAAGTCTGAGGACATCTAACAACCGATTGAAGAACAGTTTGTTCCCTGCTGCCATCAGGCTTTTGAATGGACCTATCTCGCATTCAGTTGATCTTTCTCTGACTTGCTATGACTGTAACATTACATTCTGCACTCTCTCCTTTTCTTCTCTATGAACAGTGTGCAAAAAACAATGCTTTTCACTATACTAATACAAGTGACAATAACAAATCAAATCAAAAATCAAATCAAATCAAGTTAATATTGAATGAAAACATTCTGAAAGTCGCTTGCATTGCAAAGTGCCAAAAACAGAAGTTATCTCCTTCTGTCTTTGGTCATCCAGCCAGCCAAAAGTGCCAAAAAAATCCTCCAGATGGGATCACCAGATGTTTAGCATATTTTGCAGCTGGTCTTCACCATGTGAGCACAATTAATAAATGCTTTCCTTCCGACAAGAATAAATAAAACATGATTACAGCACTATGCAAAGTGGTTCTTAGCATGCAGATAAGATTGTCAACTTACTTTGGCAGTTAAATTGAAAATCAGGAGTATTTTTCTGAACTTTAGATGGAATTCAATGTGTTGTTGATCTCAATGCTGGAGTTTCAGTTGCAGCTGGCTAATCTGCCTGACAAAGCAGCCAGATTGCAACGGCTGAACTTGCTTCAGCCTCAGGAACACAGCTGAGCTACTGCAGAGACTGCTAATGGATCTGCAAACGGATAGGCAACTCACCTTGGAAACCTGTAAATATTGTTGTTAATCATTTACAGAAATGGTAATTATATGGCAGCTTCTATAGTGAGATTTTGAAAAAACTCAAGAAAGCTTCATAAGGGCACTGATTAAACCGAGAAGTATAAATCAAGAAACGACAATGTGTCAGATTTTTGCTATGTGATATAATAATCCCTCTAACATATTGTTCATTATTTGATATTTTTAGATATATTTTTGCTGTTGATCTTTGTTGCTCTCAACATTATATTTCAATGACACAAAAGGATAGAATAATATAATCCCAGTATGATTATATTTTATGATTCATATTATTGTCACTGTTGTGCACAAATAAAAAGTCAATTGGTGAAAAATCCCACGTTAAATTGCTACTATTCTGTACAAAAATACATAGGGCAGGATTTTCTGGGTATGCTCACCCCAAACCAGAAAATCATGCCCGAGGTCAATTGACCTTTGCATGGTCCATTCCCTGCCTGCTAGGATTCCCATGGTGAGCAGCATAGAAAAATTCACCTCCTTGGGCGGAATTCTCCCATCCCACCCAAGATAGGTTTTGTGGTGGGCGGGAGTGGAAAATCTAGTAGCAAGGAAGTTGAAAACCCCCCAGCGAGATAGGGCGGCACGGTGGCACAATGGTTAGCACTCAATCTGAAGATAGTACTCAGCAACTGAAGTGGAAGTAAATATATTATAATTTTAGCAGTAGAGCTTTCTGTAGCTGACCCAATTGAAGCACCCAATTCAATTTGTTCTATTTTATCTGTAGTGATACTTTTAGATCAATATTAATTTTAATTCGAAATGTGTATTTTAAAATCTCCCTTGGCAGCAAGGTGACACAGTGATTAGCACTGCTGCCTCGCACCGCCAAGGACCCGGGTTTGGTTCCCAGCTTGGATCATTGTTTATGCAGAGTCTGCACGTTTTCTTGTGAGTTTCCTCTGGGTGCTCCGGTTTCCTCTCTCAGTTCAAAAATTGACACAAATCAAAGGCATGTGGACTGAACGTTGAACTCGGTCCTGATGTAGAAGTGTAGCAGCACCATTTTGAGGTCCCCTTGGCAATGGCATCCAGCAAAAACACAAGTAACATCAGCTCTACCTGGGAGGAGTATGAGCCAGTTTGGGAGGATTGCTAAGCTGGGCTATGGGGCTCCTTCTTGGGATGCACACACACTTGTTAGTGTACCTACAGTGGACAAGATCCAGGTCAGTTACAAAGGTGAGACATGTCATTGTACAGGAAGCAACTGAAAACCAATCCTTTTCTTTATTGGTTAAAGGGATAGACATAATTTACTAGTTTCACATCCATCAGAATATAAGGTAGATATGCAGCTTTGGTGAATGCAGGCTACAGCGAAGGGACACATAACAGTATATATGGTAGCCTATTAATGAAGGCACTCATGTGTTTATTGACCAAAAGGGGTTTCACTCATTGAACTGAAAAATCATGAGGGTGTCACTTCACAGAGTGAAGCACAGAGCTGCTTTGGTTTAACAATCATATTCACACCTTCTCACAGAAGGTTCCAGATGTCTTATTTCTGGAATTGCATCATGATCACATCAATGTGTATGCTCGGATCTCGAGGTAAGATTACATCAGGCACAATGCAAGTAAGGCAGTCAAATGTAGGGAGGCCAACATTTGCCATAGGTTGGCAAATTAAGAGTTTATCTTTCTGCAGCATTCAATCATTGTTACCCATGATGTTTCATCTCAAAGCCAAAAGGAATAATGGATCCAGGATTCCGGGCTGCATTTCTCAGAGTCCTCATTCAATAGAGGTGGTATCTAACATAGCATCAGCACAAGACACCACTTGGAGTTCATGGCCAAGTGGACCCAGAGCATGAACAGGAGGGTGAGGACGAGACCCCCAGACAGCAAAGGCAACTTGCCAGACCGAGGATTTACCACTGAAGAGACCCCTACTTACGAATGAGTGAGAGACAGTGCTAGGGATGCCTACACTTATCCCAAGACCTAGTGCATCACGCATGCCAAATTCTTCATAAAGACCTGATGTCACATTGGATTAGAGGTTTCCCCCTTGCCAATTGCTTTGAAGATGATGGCAGTTTTTGCCTTTAGGTCATTCCAGGGATGAACAGGTTCTCTCAAGGCCATTCTTGAGAGAATGGCCTTGTAGAGTAATTTCTGTACAATTACTGTTTCTCAGTCTGCAAAATATTGCTGGATAAAGAAGGTAACTGATGCTCATTACAGGAAGGCCTATCATTATGTCAGATTTGGTCTGGACAAAGATAGCCAGGCTGTGAGATTCACCAGGCTGGCTATCTCAGGCTTCCCAAGAGTATAGAGTACAATAGACTGCAGTCATGTGGCTCCATGACAACACACAAGGATATGGTGACTGTTGAAGGCAGTTTGGTCGAAGGGTCATTTAGATCCAAAACATTAACTCTGTTTCTCTTCATGGATGCTGCTAGACATGCTGAGTTTATTCAGAATTTTCTGTCCTGAGTTCTGTGTATAGAGACTGATCTATGTGAGGCTGACATTATGTGAATGTTAATCTCACAGTGAGTCACTATTACTGAGTGAGAGCATGGCTCAGCCTTATCATAAGAGGATTCCAACATACAAACGCACAATGACTTCAGTTGACCAGAACGTTCGCATACCTGTCAAATGTTTTCACAAAAGTGCAATTTTCTCACACTGAATCAGAAGTGACATCAAAACTTTTTAACTTTTCTAACCCCAACACAACACTTTGGTGCAGCCCCAATACCCACGGCAGGGGCAGAGGCAACCTACTGTTACATCCTGATGCATGTGATGACCTTGGTGGACATCCTCTGGTGGCTGAGATTGGAGGGCCACAGCTAGATAGGGATCTCTTGCTTAGTGGCAGAAATACCCATGGCCGTTTGTGATGGTTGAGCTGGTGCAGAAACAGGCAGAGGGGAGTCTGAATGGCTGCACAGTCTTGGAGTGTCCTGAGTGGAGTTCCCAGGGTGTCTCAGTGAAATGAATCCTCCCGGTGGATGCCAGATTGTCCTGGCCTGACCCCTGCAGAAGATGGGGCTTCTAGAGTAAGGTCAAGGTGCCTACATTCTCATGTTGCCTACATGCTGATAATAATAGGGTGAATGGCTATGGATGCAGGGCTAAGGACAAAACTGGCAGGACTCAGAATACTGAGAGAGGCAGGGAAGAAATTACTGGGGCCTTGAGAGGAATCTTTGTATCCTCTCTGACTACAGGGGACATCCCAGAGGATTGGAGAATAGCCAATGTTGTTCCTTTGTTTAAGAAGGGTAGCGAGAATAATCCAGGTCATTACAGGCCAGTGAGTCTTACGTCAGTGGTAAGGAAATCATTGGAGAGGATTCTTTGAGACAGGATTTACCTCCACTTGGAAAAAAGTAGATGTATTAGTGAGAGGCAACATGGTTCTGTGAAGAGGACGTTGTCTAACTAACTTGATCAAGTTTTGAGGAAGTGACGAAGATGACTGAGGTGACTAGAGCAGTGGATGTTGTTTACATGGATTCAGTAAGGTCTTTGACAAAGTCCCTCATGGCAGACTTGTGCAGAAGGTGAAGTCTCATGGAATCAGAGGTGGCCTGGTGAGATAGATACAGAACTGGCTCGGTCAAAGAAGACAGAGGCTAGCAATAGAAGGCTATGTTTCTGAATGGGGGACTGTGACAAGTGGTGTTCTTCAGGGATCAGTGCCGGGACTTTTGCTGTTTGTAATATATATAAATGATTTAGAGGAAAATGTAACTGGTTTGATTAATAAGTTTGCAGAAAACACAAAGATTGGTGGGTTTGCAGACAGTGATGAGGAGCATCAGAGGATACAGCAGCATACAGATAGGTTGGAGGCTTGGGCAGAGATGGCAGATGGAGTTTAATCCAGACAAAGTCCTGGCACTGATCCCTGAAGAACGCTATTCTTGCCTTCATCAGCCAGGGCATTGAGTTTAAGTCATGTTGCCGCTTTATAGAACGTTAGTTAGGCTGCACTTGGAATATAGTGTTCAACTCTAGTCGCAACACTACCAGAAGGATATGAAGGCTTTTGGAAGGGTATAGAAAAGATTTACTAGGGTGATGCCTGGCATGGAGGGCATTAGCTATGAGGAAAGATTGGAGAAACTTGGTTTGTTCTCACTGGAACGACAGAGGTTGGGAGGGGGGGTAAAGCTGATAGAAGTCTCCAAGATTATGAAGGACATGGGCAGAGTGGATAGTCAGAAGTTTTTTCCCAGGGTGGAAGAGTAAATTACGGGGGGCATAGGTTTAAGATGCGAGGGGCAACATTTGAAGGAGATGTACAAAACAAGCTTTTTTTACCCAGAGGGTGGTAGGTGCTTGGAACCCGTTGCCATGGGAGATGGTGGAAGCAGATATGATAGTGACTTTTAAAGGGCGTCTTGACAAATATATGAATAGGATGGGAATGGAGAGGTATGACCTTTAGTTCAGTTGGGCAGCATGGTTGGTGCTGGCTTGGAGAGCCAAAGGGCCTGTTCCTATGCGGGAATTTTCTTTGTTCTTTGACCAACATCGCCATTATAGTTGCTAAACCTCCTCAAAGTGGCCTCAAAGTGCTCACATGGCAAAGCGACAACATCAAGTACAATATGGAGAGACTCTTCTACTGTTCACTTTCATCTGCTGAGTGCCTCTCAAATCTCTCCTGGCTGCTGTTGTATCTCCATCACTGAGCTAGCAGTTGCTTCCAGATCTCTGACCGGGACTGAGCGTGTGGCTGGTTTTCAGCAACCCTTCTAAATGCCAGAGTCTTGAGTTGCTTATCTCTAACTGCTGCAGGAATGTGTCTGTGAGATGTTTTCCAGAAAGTGACCCCGGTTCTAATCTAGAGCTATGTTCCATTAGTTGTGTGCTTCTGTAGGATGCGGGTAAATCCTGTGACAGATCTTCACAAATGCTCAGATATGTTCTATGGGATTGGAGTGGTGCTCAGCTGCCAACAGGGCCTAGAGTTACTGCTACCTCGTGATTGGAAAACAGAGTTTCAGTTGATGAGCATGAATTATATCATCTGTGGTTCACTGTGATTGTTAGAGTTTGATGAAGTAATGGAGCTATGATCTGTATTAGGTGGTTGGGAGAGACCGATCTCCCCTTCCACACAAGAGCAATCCCAGCAAGGTCAGCGGCAACCTTCTTGAATTCATTCCATGTGAGAATCTTGGCTGTCCCTCCCCCCAAGTCAGGGCTTATTCATGCCTGTTGTGTGCCAGCTTGCCCTGTATTAAAACAAAAGAAAGGTTGGTGATCAGAAGGAATGGAGCAGAGGTTCAGTGAAATATATGCCCTATATGTGGTGAATCCTCCCCAGAAGAGTCAAGAGGATGGAGACTGAGCACCAGATTGGATGGTGATGATGCGAAAGTCTCCATGACAGAATGATTGCTGATGTGTCCACCACTAACGGATGTAGAAAGTCAGTAAAAGGAGCAGCTATTGAGTACATGGTGCCACGATGAGAGTTTGATATTGGAGGGTGAGGAAGGATGATTTAGCCTGGCCAAACAGATGAGATCATTAATCTTTCTCCTGCACTGGATGGTCCTTTGGGTGTGGTTATCAGCCACGCTGACCTCCTGGATAATAGCCAGCCAGGCCAAAGAGGTGATGTTAGAGTGCTTCCCAGTGTCACCTCTCAGCAAGAGGACATACCTCTGCATAAGGTATCTCAGACCAAGGCCTTGAGGCACTGGTGGCTGAACCACAGTGCAGTCTTGATGCTCCTCACCTTGTTTTTCCGGGTTCTGGGCATTTTTTGTGGTTGGGTAGATAAAGGTGGGTCAGACAGAATGAAATGCCTGCATTGCACTGATATTTACAAGTGGTGTAGGAATCTTCCCGCCAGTTGATCGTAGACGGATGAATGAGTGCCTGACCTGCCAGAAAATTCAGGGGGATACTTCCCTATGCGCAATTAATGAGCTTCTAAGTGCAGAATCAGATACAGGATCCCATCATTCTGGCCAACGGGAATGTTGTTGCTGGAACTGTTTGTCATTGCCCTTAGGTTGAACGATGGAAAATGCCACCCATAGCTTCAGCACTCCAGGTGGAAGTGAAGGTCAAACAGTAACCATTTATTCTTAAACAGGAGTAAACCATCACATGAGAACAAGGTAGTTGGTTCCAAAAAAAAAAGATTCACATGGTACTTACAAGAAAATAGCTGTATTTTTATTCAAACCACACACATAACTCGACCACTGACGTGCTGTAAAATTTGCTTTCTTTCACCCCTCACTGTAACTGACATTTGAAGAGATGCACCATATCTGAACAAAATAGGGAATCCTACAGACAAAACTTTATAATTGCCAAAACCACTTTTAAATTAAACACTGCTCAACATGAACAAATGATAAATATATCTAGAAAGGATGCCAAACCTTGTTACTTACTCCATATATTTGATTATGTAAGTCACTACCCATATCTCAGAGCACAGTATTTTGATGGATGGTACACAACAAACTGTGTTTATTAAAATTGGGCACATTTTATAAATTGTAACATTAAAGGTCTGTCAGCTCCTGGCAAACCCAGCAACAGCTTAATCTTAAAATTCCAGTTGAGTGCCACACTAGTTGATCAGCACAGCTAACATTGCAATATACATTACCACCTTGAATGTGGAAATTGTAATTATGCTTTTTGCTGCTAGTATTTCTTTGAGAAACAAGTGTAATTCGTAATGTAACAATGTGACTATGTCACTCAGTCACTCTGCTCCTGATAAATTGTCTTGCCAGAGCACAAACTCCTCCAATGGCTCCGGTGAATAAATGTGATACCAGATTCCCTTCAAACAAAGCAGACCGGGAGTTCACATTTGGGTGCACAAAGCATACTGAATGAGCAGTTCAGAAATTGTAAATGGTATCCATGCCATTGGTCTAAATAGGTGGGGGAACTTGATCATTCTTTGTCCTAATTACAATCCAGTGATTGCTGCTGGAAAATGCTTGCACAAGGAAAGGATAGTAGTGATGCTCTCCATGGGAATAGCTTTAACGCCACTCGCTGTCTAGATTTCTAAACAAAGCCTTTGTTATTTTGATGCGATCGAGAAAGCTGCTACCTGTAAACTGTACACTTGTGTAAACCAGTACCTTCACAATAGAAAGGGAAAAAATTGGGAAAAATCATGGGCTTGTGAGAGTTTATCCACCAACATTACTTCAACTTTCAAAGTAATGCAACAGAGATTAAGCATTCCACCTAACATAAAAAGAGTTGCTAAAATTACCTTTCAATTATTCTGTAACTGTCAGTAATGCTATTTGTTTCTCATCACTTGTATTTCAGAGATTTCTTTAGGAGTTTTTTGATTGGAGGATGGATAAGAATTAACATCTGCAGTGTATAAAACTGTGCATGGCATGCTCAGATATTCCCTAAAGGGACTAGAGACACAAACCCTCTGCAATTGACATAAATTAAAAAAATATACATAGTCACTATGGAGAGAGATCAGGATAAACTATGATCTGCAAATCAGAACACAAAGTTATTGCAACAAATTACTGCAGGGTACCTTATGTCAAAAAAAAATCATTGCAGCTGGTCTGAACAATTATATAACATCTTTGGTTCCTGATTTGCTCAAGATAAGACAATTGCACTGTCACAATAAAAGTCACTAAATTATAGGCACTTGTTTAAACATTCTTCCATTTGATTTGCTTCCCTGTAAACCATTTCCCACAGGACTGGCCAAATTGATTTTATTATACTTTTATCATACTTAAATTAACTTCACTAATCGTTTCCTCCAAGTAATCTGTGGCACTCCCTGATCCTCTCCAAAGGAGAATTTTCATATTCCTAGCAAGCACTCAGTCTTCTCAATTTTTTCCCATTTTCTTAAAAAAATGGTCTCATAACACTCAGGAATAACAAATAATAGTTAATCCCATCAGCAACGTTTGATACAAAAGTTAAATATTGGTATAAATGAATTAGAGAAACGGAATGTACAAAAACGTTAAAAATTAATCAGGAGAGAAAGTCACATGTAAAACAACATACTTTAAAACCACAATGTAACTCATTCAAAAATCCCAAACAATTTGCTTAACGCATTTTTTTCTCGTACTAACATGTATTATTACAAAGACTGATAGCTCTTTCCTGCCCTGATCGACAGAATTTTTCCCAGCAGTGTATATTTTCAATTGATATATCCAAAACTACTTCATGATTGAGAATTAAACCATAAAATATTGCTAGCACCTTTCACAAACTGAACTATTCAGACATCCTTATTTGAAGAAGCCTCCAGAGCAAAATGATCAGTGTAGCGTTTTTGAATAGAATGGTATTCCCATTAACTCTTGGGCTGAAATTGGTTGGAAAGTTTAAATAAACCATATCCCTATATCTCTTATAAGCAATAACTGGTTGCTTATGAATGTTTCTGAGACAATTAATATTTTCAAAGGGTTATACCCAGTATGCTTTGTTTGGCTCTGAAACACAGCCTATTAACAAGCAAAAGTTCTATTCGGAATATTACTTTGGACACACTACTGTTGCTAGGAGAGAAGTGTCAATTTGAATCTGGGGATGGAAGTAGCACTGGAAATTCTGCTAAGTACTTTGACATAGGCGAACTCGTCTTTTCAGCTTTCATCTGTTAAACGTGATTGGCCAGGTTGTAGGAGACTCGCAGCGGTTGCCTCTGCCTGAATGGAATGAACCACAGGATCTTCCAACGAGTGCCAAACACTTCTGAGAAGGTCTGCTGCCATGGCTTGCTGGGCTTCAATCTACAGATAAGAGCATTAGTAAGAAGCAGCAATCCCCATTGAGTGTTACAGTCATAGAAGAACAATGGCTTGACTGACGTAGTGCTGTTGGCTCACCATGACTCGATACATGTTTAAAATTCAATCCCTTTATAACACCAGGCATGCTGAAGTTAATGGCCATCTTCCAATTCCTTTATTTGAAATTGAAAGAAGTATGTTTTCTAAATAATTTCTAAAAACACAAGTAGATCGAGTTGTCTATTTCAAAACAATGGCTTTTAACTTTTAAGGACATGGTGAAAATCATGATGATTTTATTGACTGCCCTGAATTATCCACGAAACAAATTTTAACAGCAATATTTTCAGTTATAAATCATCAAATCTTTATTTTGACTAGGTTATCTGCAGACTATTTCTGTTATGTAGTGTTTTAATCCATTAGTTGATCTTGCACTTCAAAAGCTTGAATTCTCAAAAAATTTTACTTCAAAATTGTTTAATGTAAATGTTTTGATTATTCACATTTCAACAACAAATTACCCCCTGCACAAAAATGGTACTCAAATAACCGGAGTGGTAATGTGGTGGTGAAAATTGAATTATCAACGAGTTGGACTAAATAAACAGCTTCAATATTGTAATATTTCTACCAATGCAAAACCATTTCCCTGACATATAAGAGGAACTCCGTGAAGCTCCCTTCAGAACTCACTTTTCATCAAAACAACTTGACATTCTTTCGATAGTTGTTGTATCCTGTTGGCAAGAAAAACAACATTAATAAATAGTTCAGGGTTTCAGAATATATTTCAGAAACAATAGCTTCAAATTATGGTTTGGACATATTTAGTAAGCATGGACATGTGCTGTAAACAACTTATACGAACAATGTTATTTGTATTCTTAACATTCTGCATTCAAAGTGTTCAATTTTCTGTACATGGATCTTCTGAGGAATGGAACTAAAATAAAAATCATCTTGCAATTTTCAGTCCATTGTGTGCAGTAGCACAGATCTATGAAAGAAAAGTATACAATCTTTTTGAATTACAATTCTATCTGAATGCCTAAAAATCTCACTATCCATCCCTCACTGCTCTTCATCATAATGAGATCAATGCTAACATCTGATTTGTTGACCTAGATATTGTGGTAGCACTGACAGAAGAAATATAACACCATTCATCATCATTAATCCACTGAAACTAATATCACTTTCTGGAGTTATGTCAAATATACAGAACAACGTTAAAATCCAGAGATTTCTGTCAAGAACTCTATCCTTCTCTAGCTAAGAGGGGACACGAGAAGACTTTGGCTGATAGGATTAAGGAGAATCCTAAAGCTTTCTTTAGATATGTTAAGAATAGAAGATTGGTTAGGACAAGATTAGGGCCAGTCATAGACAGCAGTGGGAAGTTGTGCGTGGAGCCTGAAGAGATTGGAGAGGCACTGAATAAATATTTCTCTTCGGTATTCACGCAGGGTGATGTAAATGTAGTTATGGAGAACACTGAGGTACAGGGTTGCAAAATGGAAAGTATTGAAGTAGATAGGGAGGATGTGCTAGATATTCTCGAGGGTTTGAAGTTGGATAAGTCCCCTGGGCCGGACGGGATTTACCCTAGGATTCTCTGGGAGGCAAGAGAGGCGATTGCAGAGCCTCTGGCTCTGATCTTCAGGTCGTCGTTGGTTACGGGTGTGGTTCCGGAGGACTGGAGGATAGCGAATGTGTTCCCATTGTTCAAGAAGGGGAAGAGAGACCTTCCAGGGAATTATAGGCCAGTGAGTCTTACTTCTGTTGTGGGCAAAGTATTGGAGAGAATTATTAGGGATAGGATTTATAGTTATTTAGAGAGAAATGAATTGATTGGGATAGTCAGCATGGTTTTGTGAAGGGTAGGTCGTGCCTTACTAACCTCATTGAGTTTTTTGAAAAAGTGACCAAAGAGGTGGATGGGGGTAAGGTGGTTGATGTGGTATATATGGACTTTAGTAAGGCGTTTGATAAGGTGGCCCATGGAAGACTTCTGCAGAAAATGCAGATGTATGGGATAGAGGGTGATTTAGCTAATTGGGTTAGGAATTGGCTAGCAGATAGAAGACAGAGGGTGGTGGTTGATGGGAGATATTCATCGTGGAGTTCGGTGACAAGTGGTGTACCTCAGGGGTCTGTTTTGGGGCCCCTGCTGTTTGTAATTTTTATAAATGATCTGGATGAGGGTATTGAAGGATGGATTAGTAAATTTGCAGATGACACTAAAGTCGGTGGAGTGGTAGATAGTGAAGAGGGGTGTTATAGTTTGCAGAGAGACTTGGACAAGTTGCAGAGCTGGCCCGAGAGGTGGCAAATGGAGTTTAATGTGGAAAAGTGTGAGGTAATGCACTTTGGCAGGAATAATAAATGTGTAGAGTATAGGGCTAATGGTAGGATTCTTAATAGTGTTGATGAACAGAGGGATCTTGTGTATTTGTGCATAGATCCCTGAAAGTAGGCAGTCAAGTCGAGAAGGTTGTTAAGAAGGCATATGGAGTCTTAGCTTTTATTGGTAGGGGAATTGAATTTCGGAGCCGCAACGTCATGTTGCAACTGTACAAAACTCTAGTGCGGCCGCACTTGGAGTATTGTGTGCAGTTCTGGTCCCCACATTATAAGAAAGATGTGGAGGCATTGGAGAGGGTACAGAGGAGGTTTACCAGGATGTTGCCTGGTATGGAGGGCAGGTCTTATGAAGAGAGGCTGAGGGATTTGAGGTTGTTTTCGTTAGAAAGGAGGCGGCTAAGAGGGGACCTAATCGAAACATATAAGATGATTAGAGGTTTAGATAGGGTGGACAGTGATAGCCTTTTTCCTAGGATGGAGAAAGCTAGCACGAGGGGACACAGCTTTAAATTAAGGGGTGATAGTTATAGGACGGATATCAGAGGTAGGTTCTTTACCCAAAGGGTGGTTCGGGAGTGGAATGCCCTGCCTGCAGCAGTTGTAGATGCGCCAAGTTTGGTGGCGTTTAAGAGGTTAGTTGATAAGTATATGAAGAGAAGGGAATGGTTTAGTTTGGAGGGGCATTGCTTTTTATATTGGTCGGCGCAACATCGAAGGCCGAAGAGCCTGTTCTGTGCTGTAATGTTCTATGTTCTCCAGGGCTAGGCTGCTAAGGTCTCCCACCTCTGCTTTAAGTTGACAATCATGGGAATCAATAGAATTAATGAGAAATTCATCTCATATCATTTGAAGACGTTACCCTTTTTTGAATGAGATACAACCAGATTTTTAGCAGTATAAAAATTTCATAATTACTGCTAAACACAGTCACTGACCCTGAAGGCAGAAGGTTATGTTAGGAGGGTGCGAAAAAAAAAGGCATATGGGGTACTTGCCCTTATCAACTGAGGCATAGATTACAAAAGCAGTAAAGACATATTGGAGTTGTACAGAACTTTGGTGAGACCACATCTCGAATACTTATGTGCAATTCTGGTCGCCACATCATAGGAAGGATGTGATTGCAGTGGAGGGGGTGCAGAGGACATTCACCAAGATGCTGCGTATTTAAGTTGTAAAAAGTTGGATAGGCTCAGTTTGTTTTCATTGGAGCAGAGAAGACTGAAGGGTGACCTGTTCGAGATGTATGGGGTTCTAAGGGGCAAGGACAGAGTGGACAAGGAGCCACTCCACTTAGTTGAAAGGTCATTCACCAGGGGACATAGGTTCAAGGTGAGGGGCGGGTGGTTTGGCTGTGGGGAAAAGCTTCTTTACCCAGAGGGTGGTGATGATGGAAATGCGCTGCCTGGGAGCATGGTAGAGGCAGATGGCCTCACATTCTTTAAAAACCCCCTCGATGAACACGTCATAATATTCAAGGCAATGGTCAAGTGCTGGTAAATGGGATCAGGTGCGAGGTCAGGTGTTTTTCATATGCCAAGCGCCTCTTCTGCACAGTATGATTCTCTGATTCTATGAAAAGTTGATTGTATATTTGTGGAATGTCAAACCTCTCCCGTATGTTAAAAAAAAATTCTTAATTTTAAAATTAAACTGGGACTGTTACTCAAATTTGCTTATCTTATCTGAAAAAAATCATTCAACTTGAATTTAAGTATTTTTAACTTCTTAGTTTTAACTTCTTGAATGTGAATGCTTCAATTTGTTTGGGCTGTCTTCCCGCTTGTTAACATACTGCTGTGCGCCAAGAAAACCCCTGGCCATGGTGCCAGGTTTAAACTGCTGCCAACAAAGGAGATTTCACTCACAATGATCCCTAAATCTTTGTGGGCCGCTTTCTTCAAAATCAGTGATGCCAAAATTTGGGCTTTTACCATTCTTTTATCACTTTCACCAGAATCTCAACAAAACCTTACACAGTGGTTCCCACAATTATGCTAGTTTCCTCTTGCCAAATCAAGGATTAGAACACATCAGACTCCCAATGTTGACATGGATAAGCTTAATATTGCTTGGTATGGCTCCTGCTCTGACCAAGACCACAAGGATCTATAAAGGGTTGTAACCCAGTCCATTACACAAACCAGCCTCCCATCCATTGACTCCAACTACGTTTCCCAGTGCCTCAGGGAAGAAGCTAGCCTAATCAAGGACTCCATGCACCTTGGGTATTCTCTGTTCCACTTTCTTACGTTGAGAAAAAGATATAAAAGTCTGAAAACATGTCCCAAAGTTTTATTTACTATTCTCATCTATGTTCTAAATAATATATTTTCTACCATACAGGCTGCAGATCAATGTAGATGTATTTCAAAATGAGAAACGAATGACAAAGAACAGAAAGAGAAAGTGTAAGAATGCAAAAGAAAACATAAAATCATGTGTGACAAAACTATGCAGCAAAGCTGGGTTATTCTAATAAAGCAAACCATTATTATTAGCTCCATCTAGAGGTAAACAACTCATTAAACACCAAAGCAGCAAAATAGAAACTTCCTCAGACTTTTCCAAATTTCAAAGATGTCGCTGAAGTTTTTCTCACATCTACAGAGGAATTGTTCATTTTACATAGTTGTGCATTGTGTACCAAGTTGATGATTCTCTCTTTTGAGACTAACCATTGAGTCGTATTGAGATTTGCAAAGGTTGGATTGTCCTGACTTCTGTAATTTTGGAATATGACATTTGGAGGCAACAAAACAACTTTTATATTTTGAACTGTCAAAAGTTCTCCCCTTTGTAAAATGAGAAATGAAGATAAATTGTTCACACTGTACAAAGGGATCGATAAACAAGGGATCCATTTCTAAAATGAAAGGAAAAATGAGTGTTTCAAATGAAGAATATTTGACTATGGAATAAGGTACAAGGGAAGACTTATGAAAAAGCGATTTTCTCCAGACAGAGAATTTTAGACATGGTTAGGAGATGGTAATTTTGAGATCAGGCAAATACAAGAATGGGTTTTGGGACATGAGGTGAAATGGCAGGACTAATGTACGAAGAGAAATTGAGTCAGTGAGGATATTTTTGGACTTTAGAAGAACGGGAGGGGATCTCACGAAAACCAATAAAATTTTAACGGGGTGATATAGGGTAGATGCAGAAAGGATGTTACCAAAGACGCAGGAATCCAGAACAAGGGATCTCAGTCTAAGGGTACGGGGTAAACCATTTGGGACTGAATTCGAAGTTATTCCCGTACTCAGCTGACCAATAATCCAAGGAACATCACAGAAACAAGATTATCCAGTCAAGGTACCTATGCTGGTTCCTTAAAAGGATTAGTCCCACATTCTGGTTTTTGGGCAGTAACCCCATTGTTTGACGAGGTCCCACAAGGAAGACAGATCAAGAAGGTAAGAACTCATGGGATCCAGGGCAATTTGGATCCAAAATTGACTTAGTGACAGGAGGCGGGGGTAAAGGTTGAAAGTCATTTTTGTGACTGGAAGCGCTCGATGCTGGATCCCTTGCTGTTTATCGTATTTTTAACGATCCAGTGAATGTGGGAGTATGATCAGTAAGTTCACAGATGGGATGAAAATTGATGGTGTAGAAGAAAGCCTCAGATTGCAGGATGATATAAGCAGGCTAGTCAGATAGGCAGAACGGCGGTAACTGGAATTTAATCCTGGAAAGTGTGAGGGATACATTTTCAGAGGACTAACAAGGCAAGGGGTTACATAACAAATGCTAGGACCCCTGGAAGTTCAATGGACCAGACAAACCTTGGAGTGGATGTCCAAAGATCCCCGAAGGCAGCGGGGTAGTTAGATAAGATGGTTAAAAAGGCTACGGGATCCTTGCCTTTATTAGCCTAGGTATAGAATATAATGATGTGGAGATGCTGGCGTTGGACTGGAATAAGCACAGTGACAAATCTCACAACACCAGGTTAAAGTCCAACAGGTTTATTTGATAGCACAAGTTTTTGGAGTCTCGCTCCCTCTTCAGGTGAGTGAGAAGTTGTGTTCACAAATAGGACATATAAAGACACAAACTCAATTTACAAAATAATGGTTGGAATATGAGTCTTTATAGGTAATCAAGTCTTAAAGGTACAGAGAGTGAGAGTGGAGAGAGGGCTAAAGAGGTGTGCATTATCTCCAGCCAGGACAGTTAGTGAGATTTTGCAAATCCAGACAAGTCATGGGGGCGAATAGTGTGACATGAACCCAAAATCCTGGTTGAGGTCATCCTCATATGTGCGGAACTTGGCTATCAGTTTCTGCTCAGCGATTCTTCATTGCTATGTAGCGTGAAGGCTGCCTTGGAGAAAGCTTACCCGAAGATCAGAGGCTAAATGCTGTGACTGCTGAAGTGTTCCACGACTGGAAGAGAACACTCTTGCCTAGTGATTGTCAAGCAATGTTCATTCATCCATTGTTGTATTGTTTGCATGGTCTCCCCAACGTACATCCCCAATAGTGAAAAACTGCAACTATCTCCTCAGAAGACAGACATGGGACACGGAGGACAAAGTACCTTTCATTGTCCAGTACTTCCTTGGAGTGGAGAAGCTACGACATCTTCTCCGGAGCTTTCAACATGTTATCAATGAAGGTGAACAGCTAGTCAAGGCCATCCCCACAATTTTGGTTTTGTGGGGTGGTTGTTTTTTGGTTTTTTGGGGTGGGGGTGGTGGGGGTGGGGTTGTGTGTTTTGGTTTGTGGTTTTGTGGTGGTGGGTTTGTGGTGTGTGGTGGGTGTTTGTTTGGTTGTGGTGGGTGGGGGGTGGTGGTTGTGGGGTTTTGTGGGTTGGTGGGTGGTGTGTGGGGTGTTTGGGGTGTGTTTGTTTTTTTTGTTGGTGGGGTTTGGGTGGTGTTTTGGTGGTGGGGGTGGTGTGTGGGGGGTTTTGTTTGGGTTGGGTTGGGTGGGGGGGTGGTGGGTTTTGTGGGTGTGGGTTTTTGGGGTGTGTGGTTGGTGTGGTTTGTGTTGGGGGTTTGGTGTTGTGTTGTTGGTGGTGTGTGTTGTGGGTTGGTTTGTTTTTTGGTGGGGGTTGTTTGGGGTTGTTGTGTTTGTGGGGTTGGGTTTGTGTGGTTTGGTCCACATTATAAGAAAGATGTGAGGCATTGGAGAGGTACGAGGAGGTTTACAGGATGTTGCCTGTATGGAGGGCAGGTCCTATGAGAGAGGTTGAAGGATTTGAGGTTGTTTTGTTAGAAAGGAGGCGGCTAAGGGGGATCTTATTGAAGCATATAAGATATAGAGGTTTGATAGGGTGGACAGTGATAGCCTTTTTCTAGGATGGAGAAAGCTAGCACGAGGGGACACACTTTAAATTAAGGGGTATAGTTATAGGACGGTATCAGAGGTAGGTTCTTTACTCAAAGGTGTTGGGAGTGGAATGCCTGCCTGCAGCTGTTGTAGATGCGCCAAGTTGGTGGCGTTTAAGAGGTTAGTTGATAAGTATATGGATGAGAAGGGAATGGTTTAGTTAGGAGGGGCATTGCTTGTTATTTTGGTCGGCACAACATCGAAGGCCGAAGGGCCTGTTCTGTGCTGTATTGTTCTATGTTCTATGTTCTATGTTAACCCCACCCTCTTGCCTTCAAACAACCGTACAACCTCAAACACACCATTGTATGCAGCAAACTACCCAGCCTTTAGGAGAACAGTAACCATGACACCACACAACCCTGCCACAGCAACCTCTGTAAGATATGCTGGATCATCAACATAGATACCATCATCTCATATGAGAACACCATCCACCAGGTATACAGTACATACTCTTGCAACTTGGCCAATGTTGTTTACCTGATATGCTGCAGGAAAGAATGTCGCGAGACACATAAATTGGGGAGACCTTGCAGGCGCTACAACAATGGATGACAATCACCAGGCATAGAACATTGCAGCGCAGTATAGGCCCTTCGGCTCTC
Organism: Sphyrna mokarran; assembly: GCA_024679065.1. NCBI lineage: Eukaryota > Metazoa > Chordata > Chondrichthyes > Carcharhiniformes > Carcharhinidae > Sphyrna > Sphyrna mokarran. Next base: position 109,138,287 of record JAGIQG010000006.1, on the reverse strand, counting down.
AATGTTGTGCCGACCTGTGAAACCAATCTAAAGCCTGTCTAACCTACGCTATTCCAAAATATCCATATGTTTATCCAATGAGCAATTAAATGCACTTAATATTAGTGAGTCCATTGCTGTTGCAAGCAAGTATTCCACACCCTTAGTACAGTCTGAGAAAAGAATCTACCTCTGACATCTGTCCTGTATCTATCACCCCTCAATTTAAAACTATGTGCCGTCGTGCTAGCCATCTCCATCCAAGGAAAAAGGCTCTCACTGTCCACCCTATCTAATCCTCTGATCATCTTATATGCCTCTATTAAATCACCTCTTAACCTTCATCTCTCTAACGAAAACAGCCTCAAGTCCCTCAGCCTTTCCTCATAAGACCTTCCCACCATACCAGGCAACATCCTGGTAAATCTCCGCTACACCCTTTCCAAGGCTTCCACATTCTTCCTATAATGCAGCAACCAGAACTGTATGCAATATTCCAAGAGCAGCCACACCAGAGCTGCAATATAACCTCATGGTTCTGAAACTCAATCCCTCTACCAATAAAAGCTAGCACATTGTATGCCTTCTTAACAACCCTATAACTTGGGTGCCAACTTTCAGGGACCTATGCCCACAGACACCGAGATCTCTCTGCTCATCCACACTACCAAGTATCTTACCATTAGCCCAGTACTTTGTATTCTTGTTATTCCTTCCAAAGTGAATCACTTCACGCTTTTCCGCATTAAACCCCATTTGCCACCTCTCAGCCCAACTCTGCAGTTTATCTATGTCCCTCTGTAACCTGCAACTTCCTTCCACACTATCCACAACTCCACTGACTTTAGCGTCATCCCAAATTTACTAACCCATCCTACGCCCTCATCCAAATCATTTATAAAAATGACAAACAGTAGTGGCCCCAAAACAGATCCTTACGGTACACCACTAGTAACTGAACTCGGGATGAATATTTCCCATCAACTAACATTCTCTGTCTTCTTACAGGTAGCCAATTTCTGATCCACCGTAATACTCACACTTCCCCCTCTTTTACCACCTTCCCTCATCTTACTGAAACATCTAAAGGTAGTGTGTTCTCTTTCAGTCTGGGAACACTTCAGCAGTCACAAACATTCAGCCTCTGCTCTTCATGTAAGCATTCTCCAAGGCAACCTTTACGATACACAACAACGCAGTATCACCGAGCAGAAACTGATAGCCAAGTTCTGCACATCTGAGGACAGCCTCAACCAGGATCTTGGGTTCACGTCACACTATCTGGGTTTGCAAAATCTCACTAACCGTTCCGGATGGAGACAATACACACCTCTTTAACCTGTACTTAACCCTCTCTCCACTTACATTGTCTGTACCTTTAAGACTTGATTACCTGTAAAGACTCACATTTCAACCATTATCCTGTAAATTGAATTTGTGTCTGTATATGCTCTATTTGTGGTCATAACTCCTTGCTCACCTGAAGAAGGAGTGAGATTTGTGCTACAAAATAGACCTGTTGGATTTTAACTTGGTGTTGTGAAAATTCTTACATAAAATATAATAGTAGGGAGGTTATGATGGAGCTGCATAAAACATTTATGAGGTCACAGCCAGAGTACAGTGTGTAGTTCTATTCATCGCACTATAAAAAGGGAAAGTTTATACTGGAAAGATTGCAGAGGAGATTCAGCAGGATGGTGTCTGTGAAGAGAGGCTAGATAGACTGGAGTTACTTTCTTTAGAGCAGGGAAGGCTGAGTGGGGTCCTCACTGAGTTGTGTAAAATTATGAGTGATATAGATAGCGTTGGTAGGAAGAAACATTTCCCCTTAGTCGATGGGTCAATAACCAAAGATTTAAGTTAAAGAGCAGAAGATTTAGAGGGGATTTGAGAAAAAAAAGGTTTTTCATTCAGAAGGTGGTGGTAATCTGGAACTCCTTGCCTGCAAGGTGGTAGAGGTGTGAATCCTCACAATATTTAAAAAGCATTCAGGTGAGCACTTGAAATGCCAGAGCATGCAAAGCTGGAAAAGGAGATTAAAATGGATAGGTTTTGATAGCCAACACAGACATAATGGGTTGAAGGGCTTCTTTTTGTACTGTAAAACTCTTTTTGTCCACCAGAGGAATCGGAGCGGGTGAGGGACAGATCATGGAAAGGTCCATTGACCTTGGGCAGGATTTTATGCTTTCAGGATGAGTGGGGCCGTAAAATCCCACCTACTAATTCTAACAATTCTCAATCCACTTTTCCGCTTTGCTAAATTTCTTACCATATAAAAATGTTATAATTAGTAATGTCTGTAATGAATATGGGCCAGAAAGCAAAATACCAGGAAAATAAACTGAAAAATCATAAAAGACTATTGTATGTTCCAATGGGGGATGTGATGGCCCAGTGTTACTATTGCTAGAGTACTAATCCAGAAACTCAGCTCAAGTTCTGGGAATCAGGGTTCAAATCCCACCACGGCATTGAATTCAATGAATAGAAGTTATCTGGAATTAAGGATCTATTGATGACCATGTCGCACACGTGTTTCATTATCGATTGTCAGAAAAACCCATCTGGTTCACTAATGTCCTTTAGGGAAGGAAATCTACCCTTCTTACCTGGTTTGGCCTACATATGATTCCAGAGCCACAGTAATGCAATTGACTCTCAACTTCCCTCTGAAATGATTTAGCATGCCTCTCAGTTTCAAGGACAACAAGAGACAGGCAATAAATGTTGGTCAGTCATGTCCCAAAAATGAATTTAAAAAAAGCTGACTAAATTGCTACATTTGCTGTCTATATTGGTTGCTCTATGATCATTTGACCAAATATATTAACCTGAAAGCCTGGAGTTTCAAGATATTCGGGCTGTCAGGCACAAAGATCAGTGAATCCGGTAAGTAAGATTAGGCCTCAGCTAGCTAAAATCTCCAAAGGAAAAATAATTAATCTCCCTAGGTCACAATTAATCCCCTTTTGTGGAATTTGCATCATCCTATTAATCAATGTTACCAAAGTATATTATCTACTAAGTTAATTTAGACAGACCAAGCATTTTCTTTTGTAAGATGGCACAAGTTACAATTGAATTATTGCATGATTTTCCTAATAAGCTCAAAGACAGCCAAGGGAAGTTTCCCTCTTTGCCACGTATGTCCTTTCCAGGGTTATTTACAGAGTTTTATTGATTAATTGGCCAGAGCTTAAAATAAAAAATAATTCACCTCCCTGACAGGTCCCTTTTTATTACAGAAAATGCACTCTCTCATCGTATCTAAATCTCAAGTTAGGAGATTTGAATATTTAAGTTAGAAATGAAGATAAGCAAAGCCAAATTTAAGATCAGCTTTAAGATATTGGGTGATACAGTGGTGGCACAGTGATTAGTTCTGCTCCCTAACATTGCCAGGGATCTGATTCAATTCCAATTTGAGTGACAATGCAGCGACTGCGCATTCTCCCTGTGTCTGTGTGGGTTTCCTCCGGGTGTTCCAGTTTCCTCCCACAGTCTAAAGGTATGCAGGTTAGGTAGATTGATAAATTGATCCTTAGTGTCAGGAGGATTAGCAGGTTTATTATTAGGTGGGGTTATAACGATACAGACTGGGTGGGAATTGTTGTCCGTGCAGGCTCGATGGGCCAAACGGCCTCCTTCTGCACTATAAGGATTCTATGATTCTATATTGACGAGCTGTTACACCCTTGGGAGCTACACCCCAGGAGAAATCAGTAATCTTTCAGGATAGAAGGTAACAAAATCAGAACAAGTAATCCTAAACTAAATTACTGAGGCTAAAGAAATTTGGCATGTCTGCTTCAACTCTCACCAATTTTTCCACGTGCACCGTAGAAAGCATCCTTTCTGGATGTATCACGGCTTGGTATGGCTCCTATTGTGACCAAGATTGCAAGAAACTACAAAGAGTGGTGAACATTGCCCAGTCTATCAAGCAAACCAGTCTCCCATTCATTAATTCTGTCTACACTTCCCGCTGCCTGGAAAAAGCAACCTGCATAATCAAGGATCCCAGACATTCTCTCTTCCACCTTCTTCCGTCAGGAAAAGACACAAAAGTCTGAGGACACGTAGCAACTGACTGAAGAACAGCTTTTTTCCTGCTGCCATGAGACTTTTGAATGGATCTATCATGTATTAAGTATTTTCTCTGCACGTTAGCTATTGCTGTAACAATACATTCTGCACCCTATCCTATTCTTTTCCTCTATATTCGGTGTGCTTTGTCTCCATAGCACGCAAGAAACAATACTTTTCACATTATACCAAAACACATGATAATCATAAATCAAACCAAATGAATTTTAAAAAGAGACATTCATTTGTTCACTGAAGGATTTGGCTGAAAATCAGCTAAATAATTAATTTCACAGTTTTGTTTTTGCTGCAATTGTCAGAACAGCCTTCAACGCGGCCAGAACAAAATCAGTGAAATAATACCGAAGGTCTCCCAAGACAGCGCCTTTGTTGGTGCTTTGCGAATTAGCCAAGGCAGAGTGGAAAAATTCCCTTTTGTTGCCTTTCATCCTACTGGAAAACATACAACCTTCCAATTGCTAAATCGCACTATTTTTCAAATGAAAAATCCTGGGTCACCCAAGTGAAAGTTAGTAGATTAAATGTTCTGTGATAACACTAATTTATACCACAACGTAAATTTCACTGTGATCCAGGGAGATTAATTATTAGCCACTTGTGCTTTTGGAGACAGCAGTTAGCAGCTAATCTTCTTGGCCAGATTAAGTGGCTGCTTTTTAGGCCTGACATCAAGATATATTGAAAATAAGAGCTTCAGACTAATATAGTCAGTGAAATAATCTTTGAGAAGATATTAAAGAGGGTAGGGAGCTTATTGCCCATGACATTCCAGAGATGAAAATTCTTACATATCTAAAGGTCAGCAGTTGCCTTTCGCAAACAGTCAACAAGAGCAAGGAATGCAGTGCTGAGAACTAAATGGCGCCATCTTGTGGGATAACAGCATCACTTCAAATAAAATAACTACATTTTATTTTTGACCAAATTTTGGGGCCTTTTGTTGCTTTTCAACAGCTTAGAAGAATAAATCACAATATTAGTGGTGATAGCCAGCAATGGATGTGCAACATGCAAAGGTGGCACAGTGGTCAGTTCCGTTGGCTCACAGCACCAGGGACCCAGGTTCAATTCTGGCCTCGGATCACTGCGTGGAGTTTGCACATTCTCCCCATGTCTGTGTGGATTTCCTCTGGGTGCTTCAATTTCCTCCCACAGTCCAAAGATGTGCAGGTTGGGTGAATTGGCCAGGCTAAATTATTCTTTAGTATCAGGCGAATCAGTGTCAGGATAAATACATGGGGTCGGGAGAATGGACATGCACTTTGGACTATCGGTGCTGAGTTGATGGGCTGAATGGCCTCCTTCTGCACTTTGAGATTCTACGGTTTTATCCAAATGTAGATATCTTTTGTCCCTCAGAAATATTAAGAGTAACTTCCCCGCCACTGAGGCGAGACTGACTGGCCTATAATTTCTTGCTCTATCGCTACCTCCCTTTTTTAACACTGAGCTGTCCAAGTCTTCTGATAGCACATCTGAAAGAAATCTGACAACACCAGGTTAAAGCCCAACAGCTTTATTTGGTAGGATAAGCCACTAGCTTTCGGAGCGCTGCTCCTTCATCAGGTAAATGAGAGTTCTGTTCATAAACAGACCTTGTGCTTATAGAGGACACAAAGGAAAGAGATGATCCATAAGTAGTGGGTAAGATAGGTATTTAATTGTTTGATCAATTATAGTTTCAGATGTCTTTTTTATGGTTTATAGTTTGTAAGGATTATATCTGGTAGTTACGGGGGCTACGAAAGAAGAGCCCTCTAGAATTGGATATAATCTGATATCAAGCACCTTCCAAAAGCTTAACCTAAAGGAGGAAAGTTCCAAGCTGTGGTATGCTCTTCAAGCTCCACGTGGGAGGCCAGGAATAATTCCAGTGCCAGAGCTAGCATATGAGCAGGAAATGTCTCCAGTTGCAGCTCTCGGCCAGTCAGTCTAGGTTTCAGAGCTGGTGTGAAGGCTGGGGATACTGTCAAGCAACCACAAGAGAGAGTATCAATAGCACGTATAGAGAGATGGTCACACTGCAGACCAAGATTCCCCAGGCAGAAAGGAAATTTCCACCAGATGACCACCAGGCAGAGCAATGTCCTAATGCAATTATACAGGGCCATGATGAGGCCACACTGGCATATTATGCACAGTTCTGGTCTCCCTTTCTGAGGAAGGGTGTTTTTGCTCTAGAAGGAGTGCAGAGAAGGTTTACTGGACTAATTCCTGGAATGGCAGGACTGACGTATGTAGAGAGATTCATTCAGTTGGGATTTTATTTGCTGGAGTTCAGAAGGATGAGGGGAGGATCGCATAGGAACTTCTAAAATTCTGACAGGACGAGACAAAGTAGCGGCAAGAAGGATGTTCCCGATGTTGGCGGTGACCAGAAGCAGCAGTCACAGTCTCAGGATACAGGGTAGGTCATTTAGCACAGAGATGAGGAGAATTTCTTCACTCAAAGGAAGTCTGCTATCACAGAAAATAGTTGGGGCCAAAACATTGTATGGTTTTAAGAAGTAGGGCCCAATTTTACCATTGCGTCATGCCCGAACTTGGTAGAGTTGGCGTGAGGTGATTACCGCCTGCACCCGTACAAATGTCTACTTTACCAAGGCCCGAAAATGGCCACAATTGCAACAACGCCTGAAATGGACACAACATCAATTTAAATGCATTTTCGCCCATCCTGATTTGGCGCGAATTAGACATGCTCAGCAAAGGTCTGTTTCGGACACTCCAGCTTCTGAAGAGGTTAGTTCAGAACATTCAATGGCTCTCTAACTCAGATCGGTGGTGTGTAGCATGGGGGGGAGGAAGGCGGGCTAGATCATTCTCTGGTGAGGTGGAGGAAGGAGCAGACAGATCAGATGTATCTCTGATGGTGGGAGGGGTGGAGGAGGGAGGTCCAATCATTCTTTGGTGGGGGGGGGGGGGGAAGGAGGGGTGAGCGGGAGAGGAGGGAGTACTAGGTCATTCTGTGGTGGACAGGAGGACAGATGGATCTGTGGTGAGAGGAAGGAGGGAGGCTCGATCATTTTCTAGTAGGTGGGGGAGGGAAGAGGAGGACCGGATCGTTCTCTGGTAGAGGGGAGGAGAGGGCCGATTGTCTCTGGCCCTGGGGTTTGGGGGGCAGCAGCTTGTGGGCAATCAGTGGGGGGGGGGGGGGGGGGGGGGGGGGGGGGAGGGCAGGGTAGCAAGGGTGTGGATGGATAAGGGGGACAGTTTGTTGTAGGGGGGGGCAATATCTGTGGGGGCCATTGCTCCCACTTTTTGATCCTGGGCTGCTTTATCCGCTTCTTGTGGATAAAGTAGCCTAGGGGCGATATGACAGGGGAACGTTTTTCAAATTTTTTTTACTGCACATGCATCGCGGAAGACTCCGATTGGAACAGCAGCGTTTCAGGCGCATTAAGCCCTGATCACAGCACCATTCAGACTCACCATTTTTTTCAGGATAAGTGCATATGGGAACACCTGGGAACACATTTCTATTTGGATCTGAACTGCGCCCAGATTCAGCACTTAGAATCAAAATGTTAAAATTGGGCCCACAGTTAGATATAGCACTCGAGGCAAAGAGGATTAAAGAATAACGTGGAAAGGCAGGATCAGGCATTGAGTAAGATGATCAGCCATGAATGAATTTAAGAGGCATCTGAATGGGTATATGAATAGGGAGAGAATAAGGGACTGAGTAAGGGCAGAAGGGTTTTTTTTAGTTTAGTTAGGGCATCATGCTCGACACAGGCTTGGTGGGCCCAGGGGCCTGTTTCTGTGCTGTATTTTTCTTTGTTCTTTGTCTTTGTGCAGTTGTGAGCTTGCCACCATTTTGAAAATATTCTGATCTAACTCGGTTACATCAGTTTGGTTACACAGCAGAACCTCACGCATCCCACACCGAACTTCATCCGCCACAGTTTTGCCCACTCACATAATTTGTGTGTCCCTTTGCAACTTTCTGCTCTCATTTATTTATTGTGTGTCCTAACTCATCGGCAATCTTTGATATATCTCTTGTTTCACTGGTCAGTTTCCTTCATCTTTTATTTATGAAAATAGTGAATAGCTCAGGCTTCAGATCAGAGAAGAGGAAGACACATACACCCTGCCAATTTCAATCCATGCCCATTATTTCTATTCCACATCTGCTACTTGATAATTGCTTAGTTCAGTGGGTTAGGTATCCAGATATGGTGCAGAATGATGCCAAAGGTGTGGGTTCAATCTAAGCTCCATGGAGGCCTGCCTCACCACACACTCAGGGAATGCTGCCCTCAAATTATAACTAATTGTCTCTCCCTCTCATGGAGAGAGATACCTGTACTGTATTCCTTTGTAATTGTGGTTGTTTACAATTTCCTGGTACCAAACTAACTCTCTATTCATGTTAATAAATTACATCTATCTCTCATTTGTAAAGTTTATCAAATGGCTTCTAGAATTCTAATTAATCACATCCAGAGACATCCCTTTGATTACAATGTCAGTCACCTTCTGAAGATAATCATTCAATTCCATTCAACCTTAATTACCAGTTATAAATTTGTGTTAGCTCTCTCTGATCAGTTCACGTTCAATCCTAACTCATTCTGATCATTTCCCAGGCATAAACATTCAGCTTATCAGTTCTATTAGTTTTATCAGTGACTTTCAGTTCTATTTCTTCTCCTAGTTTATCTCTCCTGTCATTTTAAGTAATCCACTGTAATGACTATTTTCCAAACCAAGGAAACAATTCCGGAACAAGAGAATTTGGAAAAATGTGGAGCTGAAGTTCATTTCTTTGTCCTCTCTGGGTCTTATTATTACCTCTAACTTCAACACCAACTTTTACCCCAGGATCGCGTCAGCACATTACCTGGCTCTCTAAAACTTTACCCTTAAAGAGCTGCTGGCTCACTCATCACTCAGGTTTGTCTCTAAGTCGGCACATAAACATAAGAACTAGGATCTATTAGGTTCCTTAAGCTTTTTCTACATTGAGTAAGATCATGACTGACCATCAGTTCAAAGATGATCCAAGCTATTTCCACCCTAATTATGCCAACTTTTATCTCACACTGGATCCTCTGAATTTAATCTTAGACTCATTTCTATTGCCTCCTCTCTACACCCTGTTTTTCACAAATTTTGCAACGTAATCATCTGTGTAATTTGAATTTTGACTGCTGTTTGGATGCCACGCTGGATCCAAGCCCACTGCTTTTAATGCACTCAGGCTCCTCTCTCCTTCAAATGACTCCCTTCAGAAACTCTGCCATCACAAATCCCTACCTCAACCCTTCATTACTCCTTGACTTGACCTTCCTATTCACCTGTCACCATTATCCAGGTATAATTATCACTTTGGAAAACTTATAGCTTCACAGCATGCACCTCTTGATCAAAAGGCTTCAGGTTGAATCGTCTTTAAATCTTCTAAAAAGGATCAGAAGAATCTCTTCATTGTGTGCTGGAATAAAACCCACAATTTTTCTGGTAATTTAAAGACTCCATATTGCAGTAGTCATCCCATTTTTTTGAGCCAGTTTTCATCTTGTTAAATTCAAATGATAACAACTTTTTTTCCTGTAAGAATATCTTGCATTTCAGCGATCTGAGAAGGCAGGACAATTCAGGATCGGCAATAAGTATTGATCTGGCCAGTGACACCCACATCCCATAAATGAATTTAAAATGAAGTCTTTTTCATTCATTCATAGGTCATGGGCTTCACTGGCTGGTCAGCATTTTTGCCCATCCCGTGTTGCCCAGAAGAAGTTGAGAGTCAACCACATTGCTGTGGGTCTGGAGTCACATATAGACCAGACCAAGTAAGGAAAGCAGATTTCTTTCCCTAAAGGACATTATCTAATCATTAAGGACAAAGGACATCATCTAAGTTTGCTAAATAAACCAGTTTTTTATAGATTTATTCACTGCTTGGTGATTAATACTTTCTTTTTTTCTTAAAGAAAGGAAGCCAGATAAAACCATGGGTGTATCATTGCTAAAGAAATAAATACCATTCTGAACACTTCTTCAATCACTTTATTCAGATTGACATTTGGCTAATTTAGCAAAATTAGATAATATTTCAGCCAAACAGATGAAGGGAAGAAAAACAATAGAGGCAAATTAGATTTACTAGCAGACTATTGAATAGAAGGTCCTGCTGATGAGAGTCTAGCAATTCTAATGTCAATTTTGGAAAGGGCTTCAGCAAATCAAGCTCTCGGAGTAGCATGTTCTGAAAACAGTTTCAGGTAGAATCACAGTTTTTAAAAATAATTTCAGAAGTATAGCAATTATACATTTTACATTTACAGCTACATTTACAATACAGCTATTATACATTTTATAAAATCAAATTCGGGGTTGTGTGTCATTATTGACCATGAAATCTGTGACTGTATATGTTGCACAAAAACTTTCGTACTATAAAATGTTTGATTGGGGGGGCATGATATGTCCTCAGATCTACCCTATTGAGATTCACGTCTTGAGTTCTCTTTATTTTCTGAGATTATGAAAGCCCAGGCCTGAACACATAAGAGAGGTGACCTCATGTATTGAGATGTTAGGTGGGCTGCCTATTTGTCGAATCTTCAGCAGCAATTAAGATGTAAAGCACTCTGAAGTCAGTAATATAGATCAGTACATATTCCAGTGGATGGATTATGTGCTTTTATATATGTGTAGGGGGAGATGACAGCCTTGGTTCCTTGCTGCTTGGTGCAATGCTAAGGATCACAAATTCAGAATTCATAAATTATAAATTCCAAATTCATAAGTTTATAGCATAGACTTTATAATATTGTGGAAACAGCTTAATGTGTATTCATAGAATCCTTACAGTGCAGAAAGAGGCCATTCAGCCCATTGAGTCTACACTGACCACAACCCCACCCAGGCCCTATTCCTGCAACTCCACATATTTAACCTATTAATTTCCTGACACTGAAGTCAATATAGCATGCCAATCAACTGCAGATGGCATGGGAAGATTGGAATAAATCCATCAAGATGGAGAGATTGGCTTGTAGCCTCCAGCCAGTAAAGATCCATGAATTTCATAGAAACCTCAGGGTCAAGGTTTTTGAGGCAGTCCATGCAATCACTCGTTTCCTCCTCTCTCACTTGCAGGTTCCACCGGGAAGAGGGCAAGGCACCAAACTGAGGAAGCCCTGTCCAGCTCGAACTCAAGCCTGGAGAGGAGCAAGGACTCAGCTGATGAAGAAAATGCATTTGTAGAGCCCAAAAACATACACTGCAGTAAGTATCAGTTCTAATTTAGGAAGGGTCTCACATTCTGGTGGACACTGCATGGAACCTGTCCTCAGCAGGACAAGCAGGGTCAGCCAAGATCACCAACACTTGCGGAAGTGTTGAACGTAGAACATAGAACATTACAGCGCAGAACAGGCCCTTCGGCCTTCGATGTTGCGCCGACCAATTATGAAAAAAGCAATGACCCTCCAAACTGAACCATTCCCTTCTCTTCCATAAACTTATCAACTAACCTCTTAAACGCCACCAAACTTGGCGCATCTACAACTGCCGCAGGCAGGGCATTCCACTCCCTAACCACCCTCTGGGTAAAGAACCTACCTCTGATATCCGTCCTATAACTATCACCCTTAATTTAAAGCTGTGTCCCCTCGTGCTAGCTTTCTCCATCCTAGGAAAAAGGCTATCACTGTCCACCCTATCTAAACCTCTAATCATCTTATATGTTTCGATAAGATAAACTAATAGGGAGGGAGGGTGGGGAGAGAGGGGGAACTGGGAGTGGGAGAGAGAGGGATGATAGGGTAACACCAGAAGGTAGAAAGGAATATCCGAGAGCTGAGGGTCTTCAGTGCACGTGTTTTAATGCGAGGAGCGTGACTGGCAAAACAGATGAACTGAAGGCAATAATGTTCACGAGGAGTTTAGATGTGGTGGAGGTGACCGAGACGTGGTTGAAGGAGGGGCAAGACTGGCAATTGAGTATTCCAGGATATAAGTGTTTTAGGCATGACAGAGTTGGTGTGAGGAGAGGTGGGGGAGTGGCTTTATTAGTTAAGGACAATATCATAGCAGTGCAGAGGGAGGGAGGTATGGATGATTTAGGAATTGAGTCTCTATGGGTGGAGTTGAGGAATAGGAAGGGAGTGGTTACTCTGTTGGGTGTTTACTACAGACCGCCCAACAGCCCGCGGGCTGTGGTAGAAGGGATATGCAGGGACATTTTAGATAAGTGTAGGAAAAATAGGATAGTAGTAGTGGGAGATTTCAATTTCCCTGGAGTAGATTGGAGAGTGCCCAGAGCTGTAGGAGTGGACGGGGAGGAATTTGTACATTGTGTTTTGAAAGGGTCCTTGGACCAGTATGTGGATGGCCCGACTAGAGAGGGGGCTATACTGGATTTGGTTCTGGGGAATGAGCCGGGGCAGGTGGTTGACGTCGAGGTAGGAGAGCATGTGTCAAATAGTGATCACAACTCTGTCTGCTTTAGGATATTAATGGAAAAGGACGAGACCGGCCCAAAAGGGAAGGTATTTAACTGGGGGAGGGCTAGATACAGCCAGATTAGGCAAGATCTTAAAAGATACCGACTGGGATAAGCTTTTCGAGGGCAGGTCGACGAGGTACATGTGGGAGTCTTTCAAGGGAAAACTAAACTCTCTGCAGGAAAGATACGTGCCGGCAAGGAGGAAGGATGGGAAAGGTAGGATTAGAGAACCGTGGCTTACCAGGGATATTGAGGACTTGATCAGAAAGAAGCGAGAGGCTTACATTAGATCTAGGCAACTGGGGACTGAGACAGCGCTGGAAGCTTATAGAGAGTGTAGACGGGATCTTAAAAAGGGTGTTAGAAAGGCAAAAAAAGGGGCCACGAAGTGGCTCTGGCAGGTAGGATTAAGGAAAATCCTAAGGCATTTTACTCCTATGTAAGGAGCAAAAGGATGATTAGAGGCAAGATTGGACCTCTCAGGGACAGAGGAGGGGATCTATGCTTAGAGCCTGAGGGAATGGGGGAGATCCTGAATGAATACTTTGCATCGGTATTCACGCAGGAGACTGGCCAGATGTCTGTTGCTGATTTTGACAAAGTTGAGGATCCGTTGAGGGAAATAAGGATTACGAGGAAAGAGGTGTTGGGGCTGTTAGGCAGCTTAAAGACATATAAAGCTCCGTGGCCTGATGGCATTTACCCCAGGCTGCTAAAGGAGTTGAGGGAAGACCTAGCTGGGCCTCTGACGCAAATCTTTGTCTCTTCCTTGGACACAGGTGAGGTCCCAGAGGACTGGAGGATAGCAAACGTAGTACCGTTGTTTAAAAAAGGTCAGAGGGATCACCCAGGGAACTATAGGCCGGTGAGCTTGACTTCAGTTATAGGTAAGCTAATGGAGAGGATCCTTAGGGACAGGATGTATGAGCATCTGGAGCGCTGCGATCTGATCAGGGATACGCAACATGGCTTCGTCAAGGGGAAGTCTTGTCTTACAAATCTAGTGGAATTTTTTGAAGAAGTGACAAAAACAGTTGATGAAGGACATGCTGTTGATGTCGTCTACATGGATTTCAGTAAGGCGTTTGACAAGGTTCCTCATGGTAGATTGATAGAGAAGGTGAAGGCGCATGGGATACAGGGCCAGGTATGTAGATGGGTCGAGAACTGGCTCGGGAGGAGGAGACAGAGGGTAGTAGTGGAAGGCTCTTTTTCCGACTGGAAGCCTGTCACTAGTGGAGTGCCACAAGGCTCAGTACTAGGTCCTCTTCTATTTGTGGTCTACATAAACGACTTGGAAGTTGGGGTAGGTGGTGAGATCAGCAAATTTGCTGATGACACTAAGATGCTTGGATTGGCGGGTACAGAGGAGCAGTGCCAGGCAATACAACAGGACATAGACAGGTCGGTAGACTGGGCAGATAGATGGCAAATGGAATTTAATCCGGATAAATGCGAGGTGATGCATTTTGGCCGGAAAAATGTAGAAGAGAATTATAGGATAAAAGGTAAAACTATTCGGAGTATACAGACGCAGAGAGACTTGGGGGTGCAGGTTCACAAGTCTCTGAAGGTGTCTTTACAGGTGGAGAAGGTGATAAAGAAAGCTTATAGTATGTTAGCTTTCATAGAAAAGGGTATAGAATACAAGAGTAGGAGTTTGATGTTGCAATTGTATAGAACGTTGGTTAGGCTCACTTGGAATACTGCGTCCAGTTCTGGTCGCTGTACTATCGGAAGGATGTGGAGTCCTTGGAGAGAGTGCAGAGGAGGTTTACCAGGATGCTGCCTGGTATGGAAGGATTGTCTTATGCGGAACGATTAAATAGACTGGGGTTGTCTTCCCTTGAAAGACGTCGGCTTAGAGGGGATCTCATAGAGGTGCATAAGATTATAAGGGGTATAGATAGAGTAAATGGTGGTAAACTTTTTCCACCTTCAGAAATGGATAGGACGAGGGGTCATGGCCTTAGGGTGAGGGGGGTTATGTATAAGATGAATATTAGAGGGCAGTTTTTCACACAAAGGGTAGTGGGGGTGTGGAATGCACTGCCGAGTAAGGTGGTGGGAGCAGGCACGCTAGGGCTGTTTAAGGGTCTCTTGGACAGCCACATGAGCAGTATGCAGATAGAGGGATATAGTAGGACTGTTTAATTATGACTTCTTTTTTCTACAGGTAATTCGGTCCAACTTGACCAACAAGGAGCATGCATTCGGCAGGTGGTGCGAGGACAGCTCTTGGATGTTGATTCATGGGTTGACTGGTGCTTCATGTCGTAAATGAGTGCTTTATCTGGACCATCTGAAGGGCACCATGACAGCTCAGTGACTATCGCTGTAGCTGTGCAGACACTTGGAATTGGGCCGGTGTCTGCGGGAGTTTGCGCGTTCTCCCCATGGTTGCGTGGGTTTTCTCTGGGCGCTCCGGTTTCCTCCCACATCCCAAAAATTCGCTCTTAGGCTGATTGGGAAACAAATTGTCCCTACATCGAGATTCTTCCATATTAGGAATAACCTAAAATTAGAATAGGATAATGGAATTGTTACTATATAGTTATGACGGCGGCGCGGGCTCATTGGGCCGAAGGGCCTGTTTCCCGGGTGCTGTGTTCTCTAAAAAAAAGTACTCCTCTTAGCGCCTCCTTTCTAATGAAAACAACCTCAAATAAGGTTGTTAAGAAGGCATATGGAGTCTTAGCTTTTATTGGAGGGGGATTGAATTTTGGAGCCGCAACGTCATGTTGCAACTGTACAAAACTCTAGTGCGGCCGCACTTGGAGTATTGTGTGCAGTTCTGGTCCCCACATTATAAGAAAGATGTGGAGGCATTGGAGAGGGTACAGAGGAGGTTTACCAGGATGTTGCCTGGTATGGAGGGCAGGTCTTATGAAGATAGGCTGAGGGATTTGAGGTTGTTTTCGTTAGAAAGGAGGCGGCTAAGAGGGGACCTTATCGAAACATATAAGATGGTTAGAGGTTTAGATGGGTGGACAGTGATAGCCTTTTTCCTAGGATGGAAAGCTAGCACGAGGGGACACAGCTTAAATTAAGGGGTGATAGTTATAGGATGGATTCAGAGGTAGGTTCTTTACACAAAGGGTGGTCAGAAGTGGAATGCCCTGCCTGCAGCAGTTGTAGATGCGCCAAGTTTGGTGGCGTTTTAAGAGGTTAGTTGATAAGTATATGGAAGAGAAGGGAATGGTTTAGTTTGGAGGGTATTGCTTTTTATATTGGTCGGCGCAACATCGAAGGCCGAAGGGCCTGTTCTGTGCTGTAATGTTCTATGTTCTACGTTCTAGGTCCCTCAGCCTCTCCTCATAAGACCTGCCCTCCATACCAGGCAACATCCTGGTAAACCTCCTCTGTACCCTCTCCAATGCCTCCACATCTTTCTTATAATGGGGGACCAGAACTGCACACAATACTCCAAGTGCGGCCGCACTAGAGTTTTGTACAGTTGCAACATGACGTTGTGGCTCCGAAATTCAATCCCCCTTACCAATAAAAGCTAAGACTCCGTATGCCTTCTTAACAACCTTATCGACTTGACTGCCTACTTTCAGGGATCTATGCACAAATACACCAAGATCCCTCTGTTCATCAACACTATTAAGAATCCTACCATTAGCTCTATACTCTACACATTTATTATTCCTGCCATAGTGCATTACCTCACACTTTTCCACATTAAACTCCATTTGCCACCTCTCGGCCCAGCTCTGCAACTTGTCCAAGTCTCTCTGCAAACTATAACACCCCTCTTCACTATCTACCACTCCACCGACTTTAGTGTCATCTGCAAATTTACTAATCCATCCTTCAATACCCTCATCCAGATCATTTATAAAAATTACAAACAGCAGGGGCCCCAAAACAGACCCCTGAGGTACACCACTTGTCACCGAACTCCACGATGAATATCTCCCATCAACCACCACCCTCTGTCTTCTATCTGCTAGCCAATTCCTAATCCAATTAGCTAAATCACCCTCTATCCCATACATCTGCATTTTCTGCAGAAGCCTTCCATGGGCCACCTTATCGAACGCCTTACTAAAGTCCATATATACCACATCAACCGCCTTACCCCCATCCACCTCTTTGGTCACTTTTTCAAAAAACTCAATAAGGTTAGTAAGGCACGACCTACCCTTCACAAAACCATGCTGACTATCCCCAATCAATTCATTTCTCTCTAAATAACTATAAATCCTATCCCTAATTATTCTCTCCAATACTTTACCCACAACAGAAGTAAGACTCACTGGCCTTTAATTCCCTGGAAAGTCTCTCTTCCCTTCTTGAACAATGGGAACACATTCGCTATCCTCCAGTCTTCCAGAACTATACCCATAACCAACGACGACCTGAAGATCAGAGCCAGAGGCTCTGCAATCGCCTCTCTTGCCTCCCAGAGAATCCTAGGGTAAATCCCGTCCGGCCCAGGGGACTTATCCAACTTCAAACCCTCAAGAATATCTAGCACATCCTCCCTATCTACTTCAATACTTTCCAGTTTGCAACCCTGTACCTCAGTGTTCTCCATAACTACATTTACATCACCCTGCGTGAATACCGAAGAGAAATATTTATTCAGTGCCTCTCCAATCTCTTCAGGCTCCACGCACAACTTCCCACTGCTGTCTATGACTGGCCCTAATCTTGTCCTAACCAATCTTCTATTCTTAACATATCTAAAGAAAGCTTTAGGATTCTCCTTAATCCTATCAGCCAAAGTCTTCTCGTGTCCCCTCTTAGCTCTCCTCAATTCACTCTTTAGCTCCCTCCTGGCTAATCTATAGCTATCCATTGCACTAACCGAGCCTTCAAGCCTCATCCTGACATAAGCCTCCTTTTTCCTTTTAACCAGCGAATTAACTTTTTTCATACACCAAGGTTCCCTTACTCGACCATTTCCTCCTTGCCTGACAGGGACATACTGTGTTGGGAAAGGGACATCTCTGAGATTCGCACCCAATGACCAGCTTCTGGAATTGGCCTTTCGTAAGATGCTGGAGAGGCAGCGAGAGACAGAGGAAAGATGCAGAACCCCTCAACGAGGTGGCACATGAGGCAGAGGAGTCCTTCTGCCTGCTGGTTGATGAAGTGGTGCTGACCTGTGCCCACGTAAAAACCCCCCTGCAGAGATTATACCCAACCCTTGGTGTCCCTTCACCCCATGTCATCACACCGTCCTAATTTCCATTTATCTCCTTTAACTGTTACAATCTGTTGTAGGCAAAGTTTGGAAAGAATTATTAGGGATAGGATTTATAGTCATTTAGAGAGAAATGAATTGATTGGGGATAGTCAGCATGGTTTTGTGAAGGGTAGGTCGTGCCTCCCAAACCTTATTGAGTTTTTTGAAAAGGTGACCAAAGAGGTGGATAAGTGTAAGGCAGTTGACGTGGTGTATATGGACTTTAGTAAGGCGTTTGATAAAGTTCCCTACAGAAGGCTTCTGTAGAAAATGCAGATGTATGGGATTGAGGGTGATTTAGCTAATTGGATTAGGAATTGGCTAGCAGATAGAAGACAGAGGGTGGTGGAGTTCGGTTACAAGTGGTGTACCTCAGGGATCTGTTTTGGGGCCTCTGCTGTTTGTAATTTTTATAAATGATCTGGATGAGGTTATAGAAGGATGGATTACTAAATTTGCTGATGACACCAAAGTTGGAGGAGTTGTAAACAGTGCAGAGGGGTGTTATAGTTTGCAGAGAGACTTAGACAAGTTGCAAAGCTGGGCTGAGGGGTGGCAAATGGAGTTTAATGCAGAAAAGTGTGAAATAATTCACTTTGGCAGAAATAACAAATGTACAGAGTATAGGGCTAATGGTAGGACTCTTAATAGTGTTGACGAACAGAGGGATCTCGGTGTATATGTGCATAGATCCCTGAAAGTTGGCAATCAAGTCGATAAGGTTGTTAAGAAGGCATACGGAGTCTTAGCTTTTATTGGTAGGGGGATTGAATTTCGGAGCCGCAACGTCATGTTGCAACTGTACAAAACTCTGGTGCGGCCGCACTTGGAGTATTGTGTACAGTTCTGGTCGCCACATTATAAGAAAGATGTGGAGGCATTGGAGAAGGTGCAGAGGAGGTTTACCAGGATGTTGCCTGGTATGGAGGGAAGGTCTTATGAGGAAAGGCTGAGGGATTTGAGGTTATTTTCATTAGAAAGAAGGCGGCTAAGAGGAGACCTTATTGAGGCATATAAGATGATCAGAAGATTAGACAGGGTGGACAGTGATAGCCTTTTTCCTCGGATGGAGAAGACTAGCATGAGGGGACATTCCTTTAAATTAAGAGGTGGTAGTTATAGGACGGATGTCAGAGGTAGGTTCTTTACTCAGAGAGTGGTGAGGGCATGGAATGCCCTTCCTGCAGCAGTTGCAGATGCGCCAAGTTTGAGGGCATTTAAGTGGTCAGTGGATAGGTTTATGGATGAAAAGGGAATGGTTTAGGTTAGAGGGTCATTGCTTTTTCTCTATTGGTCGGCGCAACATAGAGGGCCGAAGGGCCTGTACTGTGCTGTAATGTTCTATGTTCTATGTTCTATCCCTTTCCCCAGAATTCTCAATTGTCTTCTGAATCCTTTTCCCTAGGCAGACTCCCATGCTTGTTTGCAAAAGCCTCCACAGTTTCACAAGCGCCATCTGGCAGAAATTGCAATGTGCCAAGCCATCAGGAGCAGAAGATTCTAGCAGTACAATGGCTGCATTGTCACCCCCAACCCCCCATTTCCACCATCCAGCTTTCCTGCTATTTAATCTGCCATGGTGAAGGACTGGAAAATTCCATCCATTAACCCTGTTTATCTCTACACAGATGTTGTCTGACCTGCTGAGTACTTACAGCATTTTCCATTTTATTACAGGAAATTTCTATGATATAAGGGATGAATTCTTCATTTTTAATCTAAGTAGATTGTAATATTATACTTGTATTACTGTAATCTATTTAAAGCCCACTATTGTCTCTACTTTCTCAGAAGACTAAGGAAATCTGGCATATCAGCTATGACTCTCAGCAACTTTTCCAGATGCACCATAGAAAACATTCTTTTTGTTTGTATCACAGGTATGGCTCCTGTTCTGCCTAAGAAACTATGAAAGGTTGTGAATGTAACCCAATCCATCATGCAAACCAGCATCCTATCCATTGACTCTGTCTACACTTCCCACTGGCTCGGAAAAGCGGCCAGCATCATTAAGGATCCCACGCACTCTGGACATTCTCTCTTCCACCTTCTTCTGTCTGGAAAATGATACAAAAGTCTGAGGTCATGTACCAACTGACTCAAGAACAGCTTCTTCCCTGCTGCTATCAGACTTGTGAATGAATCTACCATGTATTCAGTTGGTTTTTCTTATATCCTAGCTATGACTATACATTCTGCACTCTCTCCTTTCCTTCTCTATGAGCAGTATGAATTGTATTGCACACAAGAAACAAAACTTTTCACTGTACACTAATACATGCGACAGTAATAAATCAAATCAAATCAAATCAAATGCTGAGAGGTTTGTTTGCAATGACAAAATACTTCAATTAGGATTTCAACCTCATCGAATTGTAATAGGTGTTATGTAATAGGTTAGGCAAAATGATTCAATGTTAAGATAACATGACTCTTACTTACTGCCAGAACGTTTGATAGCTGACCATAAAAGAGGCCGAACATCCCTCCAAACATCACGATGCCCATCAAGGTAGATATCCGTAGCATGGCCAGCTCATGCCGAAACACAAATAATTCCTTTTGGAATGGAAGAAAACAATCTCAGTTTAACCCATGATATTAAAAACATGGATTTGAAAGATGGTCATTCTCACCCAAATCAATGGAGATTTTACTTTTAATCGATTACAATACCTAATTGAATCCTAAAATAATTTTAGATTACTCAGAACAAAAAACATAAATGAGTTATGAAAATCCCACTAGTGACCGTAATTGGGGAATTTCTCAAGACTGTCAGTTCACTGTTTGATTTTAGGATTAGTGAAAATATATCATTTTTTTGTTTGAAACCTTGCAGATTTATTTCATATTCTACAGCCTCTGCATCTTTAAAAGCTTTGTAATTTTTACGAATCTTGTTTCTCAAACTCAGAGCTGATTCAACTGGCAACATTCCTGTTCAAATGGTTAATCACGAGATGGGAAGCACCGTGAAATTTTCCATAGTACAGGATATCCATCTCAAGATCAAAGCAACTCTGCCATTCTCTACTGGTTAATAAACTTTAAATAAAATTTGCTCTGCTGATAAACCTCACTACTGTAAATAATAAATCTCTATTGTTAACAAAACTTACTATTAATAAACCTTACAACTATCAATAAATTTTCTCAGTATCAATAAATCTTACTAATAATAGCAAACCTTACCAATAATAGCAAACCTTACTAAGAGTAATAAATCCTTTCAATAATAAAAATAACCTTTCAAATATAACTAAATCTTAAAAAGACAAGACCATGCTATGTATGCCACAGTTATACAACATAGAAACAGACCCTTCAGCCATCATGTCTATGCTGACCATCAAATACCATTATGTACTAATCTCACTTGGCCGATAGTCAAGGTAATTTAAATGCTCATTCAGATGCTTCTTAAATGTTGTGAGAATACATGCAAGTCCTTGGAGATCTTGGTCTTTGCTTAGAGTTGAATCAGATTGATCAGTTTTCCATTCATGCACTATTTGATTTTAATACCAGGATCAACATCATGGAAGATACTGGAGAGCACTGTGGAGTAAAATATGTTGTGAAGGATTGACACTTGTACACAGCCCTATAAGCACTATTAGTGACTGGCAATGGTGAACAAACATTGAGCAGAGGTTCATGTTCTTTTCTTGGCATTTCTCCCAGAGCTGTCTAAACCACCATACCAGTGATTCCTTGACCTTTTCTGAAACTGCACTGGCAGCAGATCCTCATTGAGATGTTGAACTCAGCAATTCAGGATAATTCTGGCAAAGATGTTGATGATGATGGAGAAGAACAAGTTTCGCTATGATTGTTGTAAGATTTGGCAAAATCATTTCTGCTTGTACAGGTGGACAACGGAGCCACTTTTCTAATCTTGTGGAGTGGTTCTTTACTTCCACGTAGACTGAAACAGCTCAATACGTTCCTTAAGCAGGCACTGACTTCCAATCTTGTAGACCTCAGCTGGAATCACATCCGTTTGCCAATAGACAGAAGTTTGATTACATTTGTTCTTTTTAGCAGATTGAAATTGTCATTAAGAAACCATTTGATGGGCAACTTGTTGATTACTTCTTCATTGATGAAGGAAGACCAATTGAGGATATATTTTACCTGTATTTATATAATTTGAACTTTCAACATCAATCAATACCAATCAACATCAAGGATTAATGATAAATCAATGGACTTAGATCCATTGAGGGGTTTCAGAACTTTGTGAAATCTCTGTGGTCTGTATGTGACTGAAATGTACCAGCTTTCTGATTCAGCCAATTGTCCTATCTTTCTTTGAGCTTGCATTTGACAATCTTGTGCCAATTTTGGTAGCCATAATGCTTGGGTAACAGTGACTTGACATTTCGGTAATGTTTCTCACCAGTAGTTTCTGGCTTACTTCATCATTTTCACTAAACTAATCTTGAAGTTTATGAGAAATTGGATCAAGAATTTCTACAGCAGTGGGAGATACTCCCCCATGGCTATCAAGTCATTTTCAATGTAGTCAGTGCCCATTTTCAGTATACCAAATGACTCTTGAGTTTCTCCGAGAGAGAATCCTTCATGACAGTCTCTTTGAGCTTTGAGACATTGCTTCTGGATGTTGATGCTTTGAGGGTTGAGAGGGGTAGATCTTGACATTAGCTTTGAAATGCTCAGTGGCAAATCCAACACTCAGCACTGCACATGGTATTCATTACACACATGCCCTGTCACGCCTTCATATTCGATTTGATGCCTATGAATAGAATAAGGGTGCATCAAAGACATCTTGTTGTAATGAGAAAGTGAAAAACTGTGTTGCCAAACAAGAGCTCAGATTCCACACACACCTTCAGCAAAAGGAGAACATTACTGTTACTAACAACTCCATTATTTCTGATGATTCCTTCCCACATCTGGTGATCTGCACTAACTCTTGCATTGAAGTGACCAAGAATAATTAGTTTGCTTGAGTTTGATGCAGTAGCAGTGGAGGTTCTTGTATGTTTTATCCTTGATGTCATCAGAGTTGGTCATGGTAGATGTACAAACTGATGAGTTGTTTGCCAGTTACTGTACATGGGAGTTTAAGCACCATCAGATGTTCAGTAACACCCTTAGGAAGGCTAGTTAACTTTAGTAACAAGGTGGTTCACGACAACAAAGCTTATACCTATTTCATGCATTCTTTTTTCCATAGAATGAGTAACCTGCACTGATCTTCATGCGCTGACTCTCCTCAGTCTTGCTGAGGGCAGCAACCTGGACATTATACCTAGCCAGCTCTCCAACACCAGAAGCAATTCTTCTCTCAGGTTTGTCAACTGTGGCATTGTTCATGACACAAATTCCGTGTGCCAGTCATGACCAGGTTTATCCTTACTTTCATTTTTGAGATTGATTTATTCCTGCTTTGATGGGATCCCTGACCTGTTGGCCAAAGAGGTGAAGCAGAAAATATTTAAGGCACCTTTTCCAGCCCATCCATCATACAAAGGAGATGAAAAGAACTGCTCAGTCAGTCAGTGGAACTACCAAGTTCCACTGTTGCCTCACTCTAAAGAAAAACAACTCTGTGGCCTATGGGCTGAGCTGCCTGTGCACAGGTTCATGGACATTTCTCCCTGCTAATCCATTTCTTTTGCTGTGCATCACTTCCCCATTGCCGCAGGAACTTGTAACAGACAAAGATAGATTACAGATGATAGAAAGATGGTGAACATGTTGTGTGTTTGAATTGGATTATAATAAACAACAGTTGGCCATAATTGGCTTCAAGTCTCTCCCATCCAGACCTGTCTTGGTCCAGCAGCAAGATGAGCCTTGACAGCTGGAGATGGATATGGATATATTGGGTGACCAGTACGTCTTGTGTGTCTTGTCAATCTCTACGCATTCCATAACATGCTGCTCAGCCACTTCTAAAATAGTTAGGCCTTAGATTGATCTCATTTGGCCAGTCCGCCAGAATCACTCTTTGTAACATCAAGGTAGGCAAATCCATAAAGTATCAAGGTAGGAGACCTGAGGACTACCCTCACCTGGTTTGGCCCAGCTGTTGAGGAGGTTTACTGGAATGTGGCATTTGGAAGCACAGGTGAAAGCTGGGTTAAGATGAGGATCAATACAGAGTGAGCCCCTGCGAAGAATATGGGAAGCATATCTGTGAAAGTGTGAGACCTGTTTCACACCCCTTTACAATTCAGCCAGATAACTTTTTGTCTGATGTGAACATTGCTTCTTTCTGCAAGGTAATTCTAAGCATTTTCTGTTTTTAGTTTAGATTTTGAGCATGTGTGGTATTATGCACTTGGAAGAAAATAATGTAATATTAGAGGTCAACACTAATTTAAAAAGGTTGAAATGTTACTGCATTGGTTTTAAGCAATGTTATTGCCGTAATATAAAAAGGTAGATGTGCTAACATGTCTCTTTAAGGGGATAGATAGTTGGGAGTCAAATGACCCATCTGGCTAATAATGGCAAGGTTTGCGAATAGCAAATGGGAGTAGAGGCTTTCTGGCAGTTGGAGTCCAGGACTTGTGGAGTTTGGAAGCATTCTTATCTCTGTCTCGTATATGGCTCATTTTCCCCAAATAAACCATCTTCATTTAAGTGCCTTGTTCGTTGTCAGTTCCTTGCAACTATTGTAATATGTTTCATATCAATATCAGCAAGAGAAACATTATCCGTCAGCCCATTTTAATTTTCAATATAATTGTAGTCATACTAGGAATTAATTTCAATATGAAAATCAGTGTAATGTTACTTCTTAACTCCAATTAAAATGGAGAGAACAGGACTAGCTGTGTGAAGGAAAAGCAACGTTGCAGAAAAATTCTGAGGTGACATTCCTTCCTAAACATTTTTTAAAACAAAGTCCAAAAAGGCATGAAAACTATTGTAAACTCCTGGAGCAGTGCTCCAAAGAAACAAACCAATGGCTATCGGATGAATTATAAAAAAATGGAAATATTTGCAAAAATCATTGCATCAACAAATGATGCTCAACTCTTTTTCCAATACAGCTGCAAGTTTTCAGGCTGAGTAACCTACTTACAGAATAATGTTTTCAACATTTAGTTGTCAGTGAAAACAGTACTATCATTGCATACCCAAGAAGAACATAATTTCACTGTATAATTATCCTTGCATTGATTGATGTTGCAAACTAAGTCCTTAAATTTTGTTTCTCCAGCAATTAACTGCTCTTGTAGTCACAGCAAACTACTGAACAAGTTGTTTTGTGTTGCAACCAAAGGTAAATGAAAGCAGATAGAATGAAGCTTTTTTTAATTACCAAATTTTATAATATGTAATACACGTGGCAGGGTTTTTTGCATGACATTACAAATCGAATGCAAAATGCAGAAGATAAAAAAGGGTGGAGTTCCTTTTCACATTTGAAGTTGCACCGATTAGGGAGCGATTCAATTTTCTGCTAACATTCATTTGCATAATCACAGACAAAATCTCGAATGAATCAGCAGTGGGCAGGCAGTTAAATGGAAAAAATTATGTTCTTTCCATTAATAAATATTACTTGATGCAATTAAGAGTGTTAATCTGACACAGTTTGATTAGAGCAGCCGAAAATGTGCTAATCACCATAAATATCTTCAATAATGGTGTCCAGTCCTTCACATGAGAAACCAAACTTAAAAGCTGTGAAAACCAGTGGAACTAAGTAGAGGTTCCACCTCAAAAATTGATATTTCAGCAATTCAGAAACATTTTGACAAATATTCCAGTTTGTTATCTTCAATTAATGTTTGGAGAGAGGATACCAACTCCCAATACATGTACCTTTTACTGCAAATGTTAAAAGAAAATCTTGCATCATATGGAGTGCAGTGTGTACCTATGTAGGGACATTCTGTCAATTATAATACTGGAAAACTACTGTAAGGCTATTTTTTGAAGCACAATATGCCATTTTTTGAGGAAAGAGAGTTGGCTGCCATTGCACCCACTTGACCAATGTTGGTATGTGCATTATCAATTTTTCTCGAAACCACATATCAAATAAATCATTTATAAAATTGTCCAGAGTTAGGGAACTGCTACATGATCTGTACAACAGTTCAAATAATGCAACTCCCTGCATTTCAGTAACTGCTTCGGACAAAAAGGACATATTTGAAATACAACATCACTGTAAAATTATCAAGAGGAAACATTGAACCAAATGTCTTACCTCTTTTACTTTTGTTAGAGGTTGGAGGTAGTAATATTGGCAGAAATTGAAGACTAATGTGAGGAAACTCAAGAATTCTGTGTAGAAACATAGCAGTAGGAAGAGCCAGTGATTGTCCTCTCCAACACAATTATTTATCCTGTGAAGAAATTTTTTCGCATGTATGTTTCAGGGAGAAGAGGAAATTGAAAAATAAATTCAAAATTTTACAGTCACAATAATACAAATAAGTCCAGAAGCTTCGTAAAAAGTAAATCTGGAAACAAAATCAGAAGATAATATGATTGGTACAGCTCCTGAACAATGAATTCTCAAATTCCTTCCCGTTAATGCTTCTTTTCTCTGGTTACTATCTCTATTTGGTGACCTACAATTTTCATTTACAGAGGCAAATGTACACAAATAGTGGCAAAATGCAACATACTTAGAATTAATGTTATTCATGTGGCATCAGCGTGAAAGCTTAATTCCAAAGTGGCTTGAAACACAGCATCAATAATTTAGCACTAATTTGATATGGTGCATGCAGATTAGATTTCATCTGATCCCATTCAGTCTCCAAGTACCACTTAAAAGAAAGGCATGAAACTAAATATTCTGCAGCTGTAAGTTGTGTTCAGAGGTGTGATTTAAGCTCCACTCCACAGCCTTGAACATATAACCTAGGTTTATACTTCAGTATGGTACAGTCAGAACAATGCATTGCTGGAGCCGTTGTCTTCAGATGAGATCGAGGGGAGCACGGTGGCACAATGGTTAGTACTGCTGCCTCACAGTACCATGGACATGAGTTCAATTTTGGCTTCAAGTAACTGACTGTGTGGAGTGTGCACACTTTTCCTTTGTCTGCATATGTTTTCTCCAAGTGCTCCAATTTCCTCCCACACTTGAAAGGTGCAGATTAGGTGGACTAGTCGTGCTTAATTGCCTTTTAGTGTCCAAGGATAAAAAATAACGAACAAAGAACAAACAGCATGGGAAACAGGCTTTTGGCCCAACGAGCCTGTGCTGCCATTTTAAGATTCCCACTTCCACCCATGACCCTGAATTACCCAGGATTAAAGGGATAGGATGGCTTGGATAAGCCATTCTTTCAGAAAGTCAGTGCAGAATTAACGGGACTGAATGGCCTCCCTCTGCACTGTAGGGATTCTATGGTTATATGATGATGTTAAATGATTGTACTGAAGAAAAATGTAAAGAACCCAACAGCACTTTTTGAAGAAGACCAGAGAAATTGTTTTGGTGTCCCGGCCAATATTTGTTCCATTAATAAAACAGATTATCTGGTCACTCTTTCCATGTTTAGAAACATAGAAAATAGAAGCAGGAGGAAATCTTTGACCCTTCGAGCCTGCTCTGCCATTCATTATGACCATCAAATTCAATATCCTCATTCAACCTTCACCCCCATATCTTTTGATCCTTGTAGCCCCAAGAGCTATGGAAACATTTTTGTAGTATTTTTCTGAGCACAAATTGGATACTGGTTTTCTGACATTAAAACAATGGCTACAGACCTTAAGTATTTCATTGGCTGTGAAGAACTTTGAGAGGCTCTGGAGTCATGAAAGATGCCGTGCATCTTCCAGCTGTTGCTTGGTGGAAAATGTTACTTCCCAATTTCTCAATCTCCCCCCATTAGTTAATGCAAAAGCAAAAAAGATCATTGTAAATATAACAGATCCACAAAACAGCATGCATGCAGTATTAGCGGAGAAAGGAGATGGATGGTATATTGAATCATGGAAGGGATTAGGAACAGTTATTTAGGTTTTTGATTTTCTTTTGGAGGCATGCACAAGAAAAAACACACACAAGCCAGTCAATTCCGCAAAAGCAATGAAGAGTGAATGCTGTCTTTATGTGAGTCATAGTCAGAAGGTCGTGAATAATTAGATCAGAGTACACATACGTAAACTGTTTAATAAGACACCGATCAATCTGTCATTCCACTGAACAATGGAATGGCAAAGCAGTGTTTGGGGAATGTGGGTGCATTGGACAATTAAACAAAATTCAGTTCCTATTTTGAAGTAATTTTGTCTTCATTTCCTTTCTAAATTCCTATATTTAGATTAATTTTAGGTACTGTATGTAGACATGTTACATTATAGTTAAATCCTTTAGCCATGGTTATCAATTACCCTGCAGTAGCATGATTTATTGGAATTGATTTATTCTATCTTGATATTGTTCTGTTAGTACTCTGGGCGCTTCCATAATGATGAGGCTATAATAAACGTGCTCTTCTGTCTGCACTCACAATGGATTTTGCCAATGTACACACATAACACTGTGCTGCTTTATTTGGCCACCAGGATTTCCCACAAAGTGCTTCTAAATTTCTTTTTTCAATTGTCACTTCCCCTCACCGCACTCCCCCGCCCCCAACCTTCTGTCAACAAAATTTTTAAAATTCAGACTAAAGATTTAAATTTTAATTAAAAATTTAAAACATGAATTGTCTTTAAAAGCTCAAATTAAACAGTTTAATTGAAAAGCTCAGCTGGATTCAAATGAGATATCTTTGCCCAATGCCGGGACTCGGACTGGATTTGAATGAGCAACCTTAGTACGTGCAGTGTACCTAATTATCCCAGATACTATCAGCTGTACTGTGATGTTATTCTCTGGCTCCTAGCTACTTCTGCATCAATTTTCTTTCCCCCCAAATCATTTAAAGTAATGTTAGAGGACAGATTTCAATTTCCATTCAAGTGAAATTTATATTGAGGGTTTTGCAATACTCCACAGACTTGAGTAGTTGAGGTCTGAGAAGAAAGCTTATTAGATCATCTTTAAAGCAATATTGCAGTAGGAGGCTGTACCAGGTAAATGACTCCAACAGCTAACATGCTGTTGTGCAGTATGTTTTTATTATTATTATTATTGTTATTCGTTCACAGGACATGGGCATCACTGGCTGGCCAAAATTTACTGATGTGGACTTCTTGGTGCACACTCAAATGGCTGTAATATGGCTACATAGAGTACATGACTGGCAACTAAAGATTATTGGATATAACATATTTAGTAAGGAAAAAGATAGATGAAAGGGAGGTGGATTAGTTCTACAATAATAACATGGGAAATAGGAGTAGGCCATTTGGCCCATCAAGCTTATTCCACCATTCAAGTAGATCATAGTTGATCTTCTACCTCAATATCATTTTTCCACACCATCACTTGATATTTTTAATATTTAAAAATCTATTGCTCTGCAGCTTGAACATATTTGACTACTGAGCCTCCACAGTCCTCAGGGATACAGAATTCCAAAGATTTGAATCCTTCTGAGTGAAGGAAGTTCCTTCTCATCCCAGTCATAAATAGTCTGCCCTTCATTCTGAGCTTGTGTCCCTTGGTTCTAAAATAAAAATAATGACTGTCAAAGAAAAGCATGTAGCTCATAATATAGAAACCAATTCCATACCAACGGAGTTCAAAAACAAGGGGCGGATATTGTAACAGAAGTATACTTTAGTCCATCAAATACTGCAAGAGAATTGTAAAACAAGATAAGTGGCAGGTAAAGGATAATAATCACGGGGAACTTCAACTACCTCCAAATAAACTGGTCAAAAAAAAGGAGTGAAATGACAAATATAGAGATCAATTACAAAGCACAAACTATAATGTGTAAAAATAGCCTTAGAGAATCACAAACAGTGCTGCACTGTTGTGCATTTGCATTGTTTAAAATTTATTTATTTTCACAAGCAGGCGTACATTGACACTGCAATGACGTTACTGTGAAAATTCCCTTGTTGCCACACTTCAGCTCCTGTTCGGGTATATTGAGAGGGAATTTAGCACAGCCAATGCATCTAACCAGCATATCCTTTGGACTGTGGGAGGAAATCAGAGCACCCAGAGGAAACCCATGCAGACGCAGGAAAATGTGCAGACTCCGCACAGTGACCCAAGCCAGAATTCGAACCCAGGTCCCTGGTGCTGTGAGGCAGCAGTGTTAATCACTGCGCCACTGTGACACCCTTCAATCTGGTGCTATCAAATCTTGCCCAGCCTAGTCCCATCTCTATTGCATTTACCAAAGTCTTAATAATAATTCCACACAATGGATGAGAGAGATTTAAACATGGCAAACAAATGAGCAACACTGTTTTTTATTGGTTGCAAATAGTGAAACACGCAACATTTTGTGGAGGAGAGACAAGTCATTTATTATAATATTTAAATATGACACCCACAATGCAGTTGGGAGCACAATATAAAACATATTCCCTGCGTACAAGAAATCAGCAGTGATAGGGAGAGGGGAGCTATCAACTTCAAAGATAAATGCCATTTTCTGCACTTCGGATGGATCAGGACTGCTCACCGTAAATTAGCAAGGGTACCTTTAGCTTCTCCCATGCCAATCACTGCCTTTCTCTCCCTGAAGCCCCAGTTTGCCCCTTCTGCTGCCATGGCCTTTCTTCCTCCAAGTAGTCTCTCTACTCTCCTCTACAGCTGACATTCAACCTGTCTCACGTTACTGAGTAACATCCACAGGAGTTCCTATCTACACTTCCTTGTCATTGCTATTCCACCCCAGCTGCTATCCAGCCTGTCAACCTGGTCAGCTCTCAGGTGGCAAACCAAGTGAGATTGATTCCCACCATGACATTTGCCACGACCTCTGTAACCAAACCTCTCCAGGTTCTTTGTTTGGTTTTTGGGCTTTCCTGCACCATCCCTCTTTGTACGTACTGGCGGAAAAGAATTTATTAAAGAACCAAACCTCAAATTATTTCCTCAAATTAAATCCTCTGAACACCCAACCAGAAGGTGACAAGAAATATGTGATTTTATGAAATAAATTTAGTTTATTTATTAATGTGACAGTAATGAAGTTACTGTGAAAATCCCCTAGTCGCTACAGTCTGGTGCCTGTTCGGGTACACTGAAAGAGAATTTAGCATGGCCAACATACCTAATCATTACGTCATTCAGACTGTGGGACAAAACTGGAGTATTCAGAGGAAACCCACACAGACACAAGGAGAATGTACTGATTCTACACAGACAGTGACCCAAGCCGGAAATCGAACCTGGATTCCTGGCATTGTACGGCAGCAATGCTGACCACTGTGTCACCGAGACAACAGACTAAATTAAGAGCACAGAAGATAGAGGAGGAAAAATATGAATTTTCCTTGTAACGTGCACAAGTATAAACACCCAAGGGCTCTCTTGACTTTAAGGCAAAGAGATCAGAAACAAGGTGAGTGTGAAGAAAAGCTGCAAGCAAACAGGAAAAGTGAGCTCCAAAATAATCTCTGCAAAAGAAAGTAATGTTCTGAAAGTACAACAGGAATGTGGAACATCAAAAACTTTTTCAAGGGTTGAGAGATTTGGTTATTTTCTGAATGTTATTTATATGATTATGCAGTTGGCTCAGAAATAAAAATTGTAATTACTTTTTAAAAATGGATTTACTGGCTGTAATTGATTGAAATTGGATATTAATTTGGTTGCTCTTCACTTGACATTGACAGCCTTTATTTCAGCACATCAGTATCTTCAAATTAATTGTTTGAGCTTTTGAAAGATGTGACACATTTCTATGCAGAGCAGATTTAATATAACCTCAAATGTGCAAGGCTATTATTACACCACCACATATTTTAGGTTGCTGACATGCTTTTGAGCAGAATTTATTTATTATTCATTCATGGGACATGGGTGTCACTGGCTGGCCAAAATTTATTGAAGTGGAGATGCTGGTGTTGGACTGAGGTCAACAAAGTAAGAAGCCTCACAACAAAACAGTTTATTTGATAGTAAACCCACAAGCTTTTGAGGTGTGCCCCTTCGTCACTCACCTGACAAAGGAGCAAACCCCAAAAGCTTGTGGGTTTACTATCAAATAAACTGGTTGGACTTTAACCTGATGTTATGAGACTTCTTATAAAATTTATTGCCCATCCCCAGTTGCCCTGGACGGCAGTTGAGAGTCCACCACATTGTTGTGGTTCTGGAGTCACAGGCAGGCCACACCAGGTAGATTTCCTTCCCTAAAGAGCATTAGTGAACCAGATGGGTTTTTCTGACAATTGACAGTGGTTTCATAGCCATCAGTAGATTCTGAATTCCAGATTTTTTTTTACCGAATTCAAACTCCTCCATCTGCCAGGGTGGGATTCAGACACAGATCCCGGAACATTACTGGAGTTTCTGGATTAATGTTCTAGTGATAATACCACGAGGAAAACTGAATACTAAACAAAACAGAAAGAAAATACTAGAAACCGCAATTACAAGGGGAAAAAATTGGAAAATTGGTTTCTGACAAACAATTTATGTCCAAAGCATTAAGTCCTAAATTGTCTCTTTCCAAATACAGACAGGCTAACTATGTTTTGTCATCATCTCTCTTTGTAACAATGAATAATATAAAATAAATTGGATTATGTTTTCACATAAACACTGATTATGTACATGAACTTTCACTGCTACAAATGTTTTCTTAAGCTGCCCTTTCATCGTGGAACTTTCTTGCTAAAGACTTATAAAGATAATTACAGTTATTTTCTCTGAGGCTGAACAGGTCATACAATTTTTAGATGACACAGAACGATGCCACCCAGCTTGTTAGGTTTATAGCAGCTCTTGTTCAACAATCTAATCGGTCTCATTCTCCCTCTCTATCTTTGTAGCTCTGAAAATGTATTTACTTCAAGAGTCCATCCAATTTCCTTTTGAAATCATTCATCACCTCTGCTTTTACCAGCCCAATTCCAAACCATTACCATTCTTCCTCATGTTCCCCTGGAATCTCTTGTCCAAAATCTTAAATCTGTGCCCTCTAGGCCCTGTACCATCAGCTAATGGAAACATGTCTTCTTTGTCTACTTTACATAGTAAATCATCATAATCGTGTACACTTCTATCAAGTTTCCCTTCAATCTCATTCTCCCAAGGAGAACAACCCCAATATCAACAACCTAACATTATTGCTGAAATTTTTCATCTATGGAACCATTCTGGCAAATTTCCTTTGCATTATTGTTCTGATCCTCACATTCTTCCTAATATGTGGTGATCAGAGTGAAACATAATGCCTTACTTTTGAACTAAACAGAGATTTATAAAGGTTCACCATAACCTCCACAAGGTTGCAAGTAATGGAAACAAGTATGGGTCATTTGACTCCTTACTCCTGCTCTGCCATGGAATATGACCATGGCTGATCTGATTGTGGAACTCCACCTTCTTGCCTACCCTCCATAACACATGACCCCTTTTGTTGATCAAAAATCTGTCTAATGCAGTCTTGAAGCTGTTCAATGTCCCAGCCTCTACTGCTCTCTATGGAACAGAATTTCAAATACTAACAGCCCACAGAAAAATAAAATTTCATCTCAATCTTAAGTTGGGTACATATATTTGTAAACTTTGTCACCAATTCTCAGTTCCATCCTAGCATCTCTCCTTTCAAGCCCCTTCAGTATCTTAGATCAGTTTTCATTCTTCAAACCACCAATGAATATGGGCCCAATCCCCTGGTCAACCCCTTTGCCCATAATAACCTGACCTTAACTGTTCATCTTAAAAATTAGCCCAGTGAACATTCTCTAAATTACTTTCATTGCAAGTATGCTCCCCCTTAAGCAAATGATGAACTCCAAGGATGAAATGAGAGTTACTGCCCTTGACATCACGGCATTTGACCGAGTGTAGCATCAAGAAACCCTAGCAAAACTAAAGTTGTAGAAATTCGGTGAGAGGGTGGGGAGAAGCTTTCTGCTGTTTGGAATCATTCCTGGCATAAAGGAAAACGTTTGTGGTTGTTGGAAGACAATTATCACAGTCCCAGGTAAGTGGTACAGGTGTTCCTTAGGGTAGTGCCCTAGGACCTACCTTCAGCTGCTTCGATTACCTTCTCTCCATCATAAGGTTAGGAGTGAGGATGTCTGCAGATGATTACACAATTATCAGAACCATTCACAACTCCTCAGCTACTGAAGCAATCCCCACTCACATGCAGCAGGACCAGATATTCAGGTTTAGGTAATAAGTAAGCACACCAATACCAGGTAACGGCCATCTCCAAAAGGAGGGAATCTCACCTTGAAATTCAATCACATCGCCATCGCTGAGTTTCCCACTATCACTATCCTGGATGTTACCATTGATCAGAAACTGAACTAAACTAGCAGATTTAGCTAATTGGGTTAGGAATTGGCTAGCAGATAGAAGACAGAGGGTGGTGGTTGATGGGAGATATTCATCTTGGAGTTCGGTGACAAGTGGTGTACCTCAGGGGTCTGTTTTGGGGCCCCTGCTGTTTGTAATTTTTATAAATGATCTGGATGAGGGTATTGAAGGATGGATTAGTAAATTTGCAGATGACACTAAAGTCGGTGGAGTGGTAGATAGTGAAGAGGGGTGTTATAGTTTGCGGAGGGACTTGGACAAGTTGCAGAGCTGGGCCGAGAGGTGGCAAATGGAGTTTAATGTGGAAAAGTGTGAGGTAATGCACTATGGCAGAAATAATAAATGTGTAGAGTATAGGGCAAATGGTAGGATTCTTAGTAGTCTAGATGAACAGAGGGATCTTGGTGTGTATGTGCATAGATCCCTGAAAGTAGGCAGTCAGGTCGAGAAGGTTGTTAGGAAGGCATATGGAGTCTTGGCTTTTATTGGTAGAGGGATTGAATTTCGGAGACGCAACGTCATGTTGCAACTGTACAAAACTCTAGTGCGGCCGCACTTGGAGTATTGTGTGCAGTTCTGGTCCCCACATTATAAGAAAGATGTGGAGGCATTGGAGAGGGTACAGAGGAGGTTTACCAGGATGTGCCTGGTATGGAGGGCAGGTCTTATGAGGAGAGGCTGAGGGATTTGAGGTTGTTTTCGTTAGAAAGGAGGAGGCTAAGAGGGGACCTGAACGAAACATATAAGATGATTAGAGGTTTAGATAGGGTGGACAGTGATAGCCTTTTTCCTAGGATGGAAAAAGCTAGCACGAGGGGACACAGCTTTAAAATAAGGGGTGATAGTTATAGGACGGATATCAGAGGTAGGTTCTTTACCCAAAGGGTGGTTCGGGAGTGGAATGCCCTGCCTGCAGCAGTTGTAGATGCGCCAAGTTTGGTGGCGTTTAAGAGGTTAGTTGATAAGTATATGGAAGAGAAGGGAATGGTTTAGTTTGGAAGGGCATTGCTTTTTATATTGGTCGGCGCAACATCGAAGGCCGAAGGGCCTGTTCTGTGCTGTAATGTTCTATGTTCTATGTTCTATATCAACAATATGGCTACGAGAGTCAGTCAGAGGTTGGGAAATCTGCAGCTGGCATGAAGTGGGAAATTTCTAAACAGTTTATAAGATTTTTAGACAAAATGCATAAGGCACTGACAGGACTACCAGTAAAGAGTTAAATGATTCTTGAAACAAGTTAATAAGCTAAAGAGAATAGTTTGCACACATGTGAATGCTATAAGATAACTAAACAAGTAATTATGATTTTAATGCTAATATTTTAACGCATTTTAAGTATTGCATGAATCATTGTTTGCCTCAGCCGAAAGCAGGTTTCCATCCCATCTGAGGTCAAGGAGCTTTGCGTGGTCTGCACCCACCCTACAATGATGCCCATGGTAGGCAGGACATGAAAATTCCCCATTGTGTGTTCAACTCTATGATCTTATTTATCCCATGAGCTACTGGCTCATGCTGTAATCCAGAGATTATTAGGCTTATGGTTCAGCCTTTTAATTCGGCTTCTAGCTGGTCATACTCCTTAGCCGAACCTCTGTCTTCGTCCGACCAATGATGTTGGTACATACATGGACTATGACAACTGGATTCTTTCCCTTCCACCCCAATTTCCTCTCAGCCGCATGGATATGGCCTTAATGCTGGCACTGGCTAGTAACACAGCTTTGAGACAATCTATTCCCCTAAATATGCCGTCCTCCAATACTGCTAGGTTTCCTTTTTAAATCACCCAACTTAAATGATCACCCTGCACCTTAATGCTGTGATCAGTTTGCTCATCTTTCAGGGAGTACCTGCTCTCGTCTACTTGAGCTGAAAGTACACTGATACTTTGTTGGGCAAATAGAAGCTGAGGTTCCTCTACTGCTACCTTTTGGACCTCCATGCTTGCCTCACTTGCAGTGAAAAACCCTCCCGTCCCAAGCTACAAATTTGAAGTGAAAGGATATGAATGCCTCCTGAAACAAAATGCCTGCTACCTTCAAAGATCTAGGCCTGGACTGTCAGGGTGCTGTATCCCGGTAAATGTCACATATAAATTATCTCTGGAATAAAATAACCCAATCATCATTTAGAACTGCAGTTTAGTCTATAATGCCCCTTCATATCATAAACTTGATGTCTATGTGAGAGTTTGTTTTTAAAATAATGTCCAAGTATCAAAATTCTAATTATCATGCATATATTATAATAAAATATTC
This sequence comes from Sphyrna mokarran, assembly GCA_024679065.1. Lineage (NCBI taxonomy): Eukaryota > Metazoa > Chordata > Chondrichthyes > Carcharhiniformes > Carcharhinidae > Sphyrna > Sphyrna mokarran. The sequence goes on along the minus strand of JAGIQG010000006.1, from coordinate 109,101,892 downwards.
TACAGTAGCAGGTTAATTGCTATTCCTCTCACCAACTTTTACAGATGCAGCATAGAAAGCATCATTTCCAATTGTACCACAGCTTAATACAAGGCTCCTGCTCTGACCAAAACCACAGGAAATTACAATAAGGTTGTGAATAAAGTCCAGTTCATCACATCAACCTGCCTCTCGCTCTTTGACATTATCTACACTTCCTGCTGCCTCAGAAAAACACCCAACATAATCAAGTACTCCACGCAACCCTGACATACTCTCTTCCAATTTCTTCCAAGGGGAAAATGACACAAAGGTCTGAAGTCACATACCAAACAACTCAAGAAACTTCTTCTCTGTTGCCATCAGAGTTTTGAATGAGCCTATCTTATACTAAGTCGATCTTTCTCTAGATATGACTGTAGATATGACTATCCTAGTCATATCTACCCTAGATATGACTGTAATGTTACATTCTGCACCCTCTCCTCTATGAGCGGTATGCTTTGTCTGTATAGCGCACAAGAAACAATACTTTTTGCTGTATATATGTGACAATAATAAATCAAATGAAATGTATAAAGAAGATAAGATTTCAGTGCACGGCCTTAAAAAATGTATCTTCTTTCTTAGCTAAAATATGAGGAACACGGCCAAAAAGTAAAACAAATGTTGCCTTTATTTCATCTGCAGGCACTATAGACACAAAGAAAGACTGAGGTAATGTTATTGGATGCTACCTGTCTTCACAAATAACTGTTGCTTGTGGTTACAGTGGAATTATGTAAGATTATATTAAATTACCTAGGAACTACTGCAAAGATATAATGGTTTTTATACTCTGCACCAGCCTCTTCTATTCTTTCTCCATTGTATTTATCTAGTTTTTCCTTAAATGTATCTACACTGATCACTTCAGCTACTCTCCATAGCAGCAAATTCCACATTCATAGAACTCTCTCAGCAAAGCAACTTCACCCAAATTCCCTCCTGGATTTGTTAGTGACTATCTTGTAATTGTGGACCCTGGTTTTGTTCTCCCCTACAATTAGAAACAGCGCTACATCTACCCTACCAAATACTTTCAAGAGCCTTAATCACCTTCATCAGGCAGCCCCTCAGTCTCCTCATTCCCTCCAAGGGAATTAAGGTTATGGGGAGAAAGCGAGAAAGTGGAACTGATCCACTTCAGATCAGCCATGATCTTGTTGAATGGCAGGGCAGGCTCGAAGGGCTAGATGGCCTATTCCTGCTCCTATTTCTTATGTTCTTATGTTCTTTCTAAAGAAAAGGAGCCAAAGTTGTCCACCCTCACTTGATAGGCATAACCACTCAGTCCCAGTATCATCTCTTTTTTTTTTATATACCTTCCCCAGCACTTACACATCCATTTAAATAATGTGGAGACCAAAACTTTTCATGTTATTTAATGTGTGAAGATTCTATACAAATTTGATGTAAATTTGCCTTTTAATTCTCTCTCTCAACTAATGAACCAAGTACTTCGTTTATTTTTTAAATGGTCTTATTAACCTGCCACTAGTTTTATGGATTTGTTTTCAGATTTTATTCATATTTCACGCTTAAAATCTCATTTTCCAAACAGCATGAGGCATTTTAATCTTCCTATCAAAATGCATTCCCAATTCCAGAGTCAAAATGGTTGACAACAGCAGTGTAATTATCAATTCTTTTATACTTCCTATCTGTTGCCTTATTGTTAATCACCGCTCTCTATTTTCAAGTTTTATAACCAGTTTGCTATCTATTGTGCCACTTGTTCCCTGACTCTACATGCCCCTTGTCTTAAGTCCATTATATGGTATCTTACTGAGTGCATTAAAAAACTTAAATTTAAAATTTATACCTCGCAAAATTACACATCACATATCAGATCTACAAGTTTCAAGTATCATTTCAAATATTCAATGGTTTTCCAATGCAGTCTACTTTTTTATACTTCCTATCTATTGTCTGAACTAACATTAATCACCACTCTCTCTTTTCAGGTTTTATAACAAACTTGCTATCCATTGTGCCACTTGTTCACTAATTCCATTTTTTAAGTCCACTATATGGTACCTAACTGAAAGCATTTCGAAAGTCTGTGCATATTCCATGCACTGTATTATCCTGGTCTGTTCTTTCAGTTATTTTTTTCAAAGAATTCAATAAGGTTGGGCAAATATGACCAGACATTTCAAAATCCATGCTAGCTAATCTTTAATACTCATTAGGTTTAAAATATTTTTCTATTATATATCTGACTAAACATTTCATTATGAATCTTCCCACCAACATTGAGTTTTACAGCTTCAGTCACTATTGTGTTCAGTAGGGCAGAATACATAGCTGAGGGGATCAAGGCCTCTTTGGCATTTTGCCAGTATTACGAATCAGTGCTTTTAGGTTAGTTGTGTAACAAAGTTTTCTTTGCGTCAACAATTTATGGATGTGGCATTTTAAATTTCTACTCTACCCAATTTTATCATCTCAGCAAGATCACTAAATGGTAAACAGTTTTGGTCTTTAGAGTCTTTCCTCTACAAAGCTAGGTAAAGACCATCTCAATACAGTTAACTTGGGTGGGGGTCTGAGCGATTGCATTCCTTGTGTGTACTGCATCCATTTTCAAATTATATAGTTGCTCTTCATATCAAACTTTACACCAAGTATCAAATAGACCATGTAATGTATGTGTCTATTTATTACACATATTTTTTCAATGTCAGGATTAAAAGCTTAAAAGAAGCTTACCATGGACAATGGTGATCCATTTTTCTAACACAGTGCCCACACCGACTGCAGTGGTGAGATCGCTTTGGTCTCAACTTGTTGCATTTATTACATGTTTCCCAGTGTTGTCTTTCTGGAACAACAAACAGATATGAAATTTTTAAAATTCTAATGATCAACTACTGAAACCTACCATTTCCTCATTAATTACATTTTCAAGGATCCCAAATACTTAGCCAACAGAAAAAAAATATTCATTTACCAACAATGACAGCTGTTATTATTACATTCAAACATTAGGGAGTGGCCTGATAATAACTTTTAAAAATATGGTCTATCTCATGAATTGTTTGAAACAAGCCTTTCACAAAATATGAAAAAATTGTGGTCGCTGGACCAAAATTAACTTGAGGTAATACATATTATTGCGAGGACCTGCCAGGTCAGGGACAAATCAATCTGGGACAAGCAGCACAAACAGCACTGTCACCAATTAAGATGTTCAGAATCTTGCCTAACAACCAGTCAAATCAGGTAGGGAGAGATGGGCCAATTTGTTTCATCTGAAATAACATACCTCAGAAACTCTTCCCATCCAAAGGACTAATTCAAAACACTTTTTTTTCTTATTATTTGGTTATTCTAAAGTACACGCGTTGTCCTTAGAACTCACCTTCTGTTGAGCACATATGCCTATGAAACATGCGCCTTTTGTGATTCATGGACCACAAGTTGTCTTATGCTACACCCCCTTTTTAGTTTTCTGAAAAACCTGTTACTTTCATTTTGATTGCAGTTCAACTCCACGCTCCTGATCTTTGGGCGTCAAGGTAGAAGAGTACCGGGAAGAAAGGATGGTCTTCTCGTGGGCCTGTTCTAGGACCTAGGCAAGCAGGCTACTAACAAACCTGGGCAGTGAATAGTCAAGGGGGCCATCCATCCCAAATTCTGCCCCTCTCTTCAACACTATGTCCACTGTCAGCTGTCCCTGGAAAGGGAGAATGTGCTGTCTGCTGGTACCATCGAGATCCTCTGTGCCTGCTGGGCACCGCAGAGACTGGGCTGTTTGATCAACACCTTCAATCATACTTTGTTTTGATGTTTTCAGTTTCCTTTGTGTTTCTGTTTTAGTTTGACGCATCCTCTCTTTTAAAGAGCTGCATCTTAATTTCTTCCCCCAATATGTCGATTTAGTTTATTTGGTCATCCAAGAAGCAGCACACAGTTGTACAGCTCTGATATCTTCAAGCTTCTTATCCACTGTTACGACCTGGATGGGGAGCAGTGTGCGGATTATCTAGCCTGACTATTCGACATTAGATTAAAAGTTTAATTCACTAATCAAAATGCCTGTTCGAGGGAGTAAGTGCTTTCATTGCATTTACATTTCAGGTGTTGTGTTAATAAATGTTTATTCTTTTTTGCTTTAAACCTATCAGGAAGCCTGCTTTGAATCTGTTCTTTAAAGTTAAAACACTCAAAATGTCTAAAACACTCCTTCTAAAACATACATCTTGTTCTGGTTAACCAAGAGGTGAGGGGGAAGGGGAGAGGAAAAGTTATACTACCCCTCAACATCCATAACTGTGTTGAGCTTCTTGAGTGTTCTTGCAGCTACACTCATTCAGACAACCGGAGAGTACTCCATCACATTTCTGACATGTACCTTAGAGATGATGGATTTGAGTTGAGAGGTCAGGATGTAAGTTACCTGCCACAGAATTCACAGCCTATGACCTGCTCCTGTCACCACAGTTTTTATGTGGTTTGTCCAGTGTGGTTTCTGGTCAGGTTGCAGATGGTAAGGATTCAGCAACGGTAACGCTGTTAAGAGGAAATCAGCTGCCATCCTGAGACAGGACAACAGGTCAAGCAAGTCTCTTGGAGCAGTGCCTCAGTAACCCTGGTAACTGGTTAAATGATGTGGAGGTGCCAGCGTCGGAGGTGGGGTAAACACAGTAAGAAGTCTCACAACACTTAAACCTGTTGGACTTTTAACCTGGTGTTGTGAGACTTCTAACTGGTTAGATGACAGATTGATGAAGTGCTATGGCTCACTGGTTTTAGTAGTAGAAAACAGAGTTATGACAACAGAAATATGAGATTCTAAGGCGGTTGTCAAAGATTGACGGAAGCTGCATTACGAATATGTAATCTCATGATTTATTAATGTAATCAGAGGATTGACCATTTTTCATGTAAGACACAGTAATGTAGGAGTATGTGGATTGAGAAGCTGGTAAACAGAAGCAATTGCAATTGAAAGGCTATTCTATGTTGATTTAATAAGGTCAGAGATGGAAGTAGAAAATCACTAAACAATATTATATTATTTAACACAATAGTGTATGACTAGCTACAAGTCACAGGAATATAAACAATGAATACATTGTTTTTTAACAACTTGAAGTGGAATGTATATATACACTATGAGAACTGAAGGACATGTATGCATCTTAATCTTGGCTTGTCAAAGCAGAGCTCTTGGGCCACAAGAAGCCTCTCATTGTGCTCCCCGATCAATCGTTGATAAAGCTGGTAAGAGACAAGTCAGTGAATTTGCAGACATCTGAAAGGGACTGTTACCCAATCATGCTCTGTTTCTCCTCCATATTTGCTGTTGATAGGTTCATGGTAGAGACATAAGCTGTGATTAGAGGAGCAGTGAACACCAGGAATTGAGAATACATGAAGCTAGGGAAAGAGACTCAGAGCACACTTTTCCTTGATTCAGGCTGCTTTTTCCCTGGCTCCCTCAGTTTCAGCCATATTCCTCCTGCCTTTTTGCATTCCTGTTTGATTTCAAGAAGAAATTAGATATAGCTGTTGGGGCTAAAGGGATCAAGAGATATGCTAGGTGGGGGAGGGGGGGGGTGGTTTGGAGGCAGGATCAGGATATTGAATTTGATGATCAACCAAGATCATAATGAATGGAGAGCAGGCCTGAAGGGCCGAATGGCCTGTTCCTGCTTCTATTGTCTATGTTTCTATGTTTTTTCCCAGCAGGTACAGGTGTTTGGGTACCACTAGGCCTCAGGCCTCACTACAAGTTGTTTCTTTTCACACGCCAGCTTTTTAAATATATTCATGTTTAACGTTGAGTCAAACTCTAAGTTGTGACATCTTTACCCATGGTGACAACGGGATATCGACGACTGCCTCAATAAGGAATTTACATTATTCATATGGTTTCCCAAAGCAAGGAGGATTTTTAAGAATTGGAGATAGTTAGATTAAATTTGTTTTGGTTGGGTTTTATCTGTGTCACTTCCTGCAGTTGAAGAAGATGAAATCTGCCTGGAATCAGCTTTTTGACAAGTGAAAGAGAACCTGCCTGAAGCTGTAGACCAGTAGCAGAAGACTACCCAAAATCAAGAGGCATTTCCAATTTTAAGAAAGCAGTAAGGCCCAAGCTGGAGCTGGGATCCAGAATTATGAGGAATTGGGGGCAAATTGGAATGTCGCCTAGCTGGATGTTTTTGGAAGGACCCTAATGAATCTCACACTTCAGAGAATAACAGGAAGATAGAGCAAAATCAAAGTGAATCTCTGAAAGCTGTGGCACATCTTGGGGGTGATTCTCCAGCCCACTGCACTGCTCAAGTTGCGCAGCAGGCTGGGAGACATCAGCGGCGGCCATTTCTCGGGCTTCCTGCTGGGTGTCATGACCTCCACAAGTCTCTGGCACTACGATTTCCAGCTTCATCAGCTCCGCGTCGCAAATCGGCATGGAACTGATTTCAATGTGGAAATCACTATTTACATTTGATTAGTGGGCCAGACACTGAATTCTCCAGGCTCGCTACCATCACCCCCTCCAGCCAGGGGTGATTCACTCCAGCAGGATTTAATCCTGCTCCCTACTAATGGTAAACAGGCCACCCCACCCCACTGGAGGAAAGAGAGGCCATTGAGATATGCAAGAGGTCAGGAGTAACGGGGTATATTCCAGCCTGGCCCCCTGGCAGTGCACAATGGGTAAACTGGCACTGCCCACCAAGCATCAAGCAGTGCTCAGGGGATAGTGCTGGGTGGGGATGGGGGTGGGGGTGGGGGAATGCAGAGGGGACATGGGGGATGATTGGTGGAGGTGGGGGGGAACTGCTGCCATTCTGTATTGGGATGACTAGGAGAGGGAGGGAGGGAGGAAGTGATCAGAGCTGGCCATCTGGATGGGAGGGTGGAAAATGCTCCAAGATGGTGGGTTGGGAGAGGAGGGAACAGAAGGGTTGGCCTGGGGAAGTCAGGGAGGCTAGCAACCTGAAAAGAGAGGTTGGTCGGAGGGCCAGCGAGGGTTGCAGTGCTGGCTAGCAACCAGACTGGCCAGCAATCTGGAGGCCAGTGGTTCGGCAGATCGGCGCGTAGGCAAAGGCCTGCCCAGCGCTCTGCTGCTGGCTTCTTGGGCGAGAATAGGCCCAGCTCACAGATTTCCAGAGTGAACCACACTGAGGCACTCTGTGATGTTCAAAGTATCAGAGATTCATTCTGGAAATCATGTAAAAAAAAGACCAGCAGAATTTACTTCCATTTTCCCGCACATTGGGAAAAATCTTTTTGGGAGATTCCCAATCCTTGACTTGGTCCTAGGAGAAGTAAAAGAACCATCAAAATCCAATAATATATAGGGACTCTAAAAATAAGTATTGAATGAGGTGTGTCTTGTTGAGATATTTGATTTAGAGTACAAGTTTTTACAAGATATAGTATTAGGTCAGTAATACTTTTCTTTTAAAACTTTTGTCATGCAATATATTTTTTGCGAAATCTTGTGGCACAATTCTTTCAATGAATATGAACTAAGAGCAGGAGTAGGCCATCTGAGCCTACTTTGTCATTCAATGAGATCATAGCTGATCTCCCTCAATCTTTCCTCATAAGACTACCCTCCAAACCAGGCAGCATCCAGGTAAGTCTCCTCTGCACTCTCTCCAATGCTTTCACATCCTTCTTACAGTGAGGTAACCAGAACCGAACACAATATTCCAAATATAGTCTTACCAAGGTCAGTATAGGTGCAGCATAACCCGACAGCTCTTAAATTCAAACCCCCGTTGATAAATGCTAAAACATTGAAAATGTTGCAATCTCATGATCCCCAAACAGTAGAAACATTGACAACCAATTAATCATGGTGCTGACGGTGTTGCTTAAATGGGAGAAATAATGGCCAGAACCCACTATTACAGTGCCTGTAATGGTAAAGGGAACCAAGGAGTTAGCAGCAAGGGTCTCATTTTAATTGATTTTTGAAACAATGAACACACTCAGTACTGCTGTAGAACTAACAGTCTAGGTTACGTTCAAGTCGATAATTACTGAATCAGTGTCAAAGGTGACAATTGTGCCAATGAAGATAAATTATTACATGTTCTGCAAAACATTAAATGATTCAGTATTTTGAATCACATTCTTTCCTACACTTGTTTACCAATGCATTCTTATATTCAAGAAGTAATTAATTTGGTATCTAAGACTCCAGCCTTTAAAGTTGTTTACAGCCATGTGGACTTTATTCTGCCTTAAGTCCATGTGCTCTTTCACATTATTTGCTTTCAAATTTCTTTGCAGGAGACCCTGCAAATATTGACACATTTGTGGGCAATCTGTGCCTTAGCTTTTAAAAAACAAAAATAATTCAGACGGCATTGTGGCACAGTGGTTAGCACTCAGCTTGGGTGACAGTTTGCACATTCTTCTCGTGTCTGCGTGGGTTTCCTCCGGCTGTTCCAGTTTCCTCCCACAGTCCAAAGATATGTGGGTTAGGTTGATCGGCCATGTTCAATTGCCTCTTAGCGTCAGGGAGGCAAACACATGGGGCTACGAGGATAGAGCCTGGGTGAGATTGTGGTCAGTGCAGACCCAATGGGCTGATTGGCCTCCTTCTGCATCATAGGGATTCTATGATTCTATGACAAAAAGGCAGTGTGAAATACATAACAAAAATATCTATTTCATATTTAGCAACTGAAATAATGGTCAGAATTCTCCAGCCATTCACGCTGGCAGGATTCTCTGATCTCACTGGCAGTGCATCCCCACCCATGGGTTTCCCACCAGCGTGTATTAAGTATTAATGCCACAAGAAGTCTTACATTGCAATGAAGTTATTGTGATAAACCCCTGGTCGCCACATTCCGGTGTTGTTCGAGTATTCTTAGGGAGAGTTTAGCATGGCCAGTATACCTAACCAGCATGTCCTTTGGGCTACGGGAGGAAACTGGAGCACCCAGAGGAAACCCATGCAGACACAGGAAAATGTGCAGTCTCCACACAGACAGTGACCCAAGCCAGGAATCAAACCCAGGTCCCTGGCACTGTGAGGCAGTAGTGTTAACCGCTGTGCCACCATGCTGCCCTCACGGGGTGAGGTGTCATCAATGGGAATTCCCTTTGACAGTGGCGGGACCAGAGAATCCTACCACAAACAAACAACCTCCCACTGGTGGGAAACATGTGGCTGGGAAGTCAGAGAATATGCTGTAAGTCAAAATTACAGAAACAAATCAATGACCTGGCACACTGCAGAAAGTACCTGGTATTCACTCAGGTCTGAGGCCCAGTTTGAAAATCAACATTAATCATAAGGCCATAGATGGAATAAAATCAGAGATCAAGCTGAAACATTTCCAGTTCACAAGCATGTCATACAAACATAGAGGTGGAAATTCCTGCAGGAAAAATGGAAACCCGAATGCAAAAAAAGTAGAATTATTATAAGGTTAAAACTGGCAAATAAGAGAATCAAGGAATTGCTATAATGCAGGAGGAGGTCATCAGGCCTTGTGTCTGCACCAGCTTGTCAAATGAGCAATTCACTGAGTGCCATTCCCCTATCTTCTGTAACACTGTATATCCATCTGTTTCAGATAAAAACATTCCCTTTTGACTGCTTCTGCCCCACTAGTAGGCAGTGCATCCTAGATCTTAACCACATATTGCAAAAAAATACCGGGCGCATTCGCAATAAGGTAGATGAATTAACAGTGCAAATACAGTTAAACAGTTATGATATAGTTGCACTTGCAGACACATGCCTGTGAGGTTAGTTTAGCTGGAAACTCAATACCCACAGGTATTCATTATTTAGAAAGGACAGATAAAAAGGGAGAGGTGGGGTAGCATTGTTAACAAAGATGGAGATCAATTCAAGGAGGAGGATTTTGACTTGGAAAATCACAATGCACAATATGAATGGATGGACATAAACACCAAAAAGTAGAGAATTAACCCCCCAACAGTAGTGGAGATGTAATCAAAGGTATTAAACAAGAAGTGCATGCATTAAGAGTATGACTATAATCATGAGTGACTTTAGTTTACATATAGACTGGATAAACCAAACTAGCAATGGGGAAACCTTATGAAAGGGATTGATGGTTGATAGACATTGATTGATATTGAAAGAACTAATGCATGAATTACAGTGGTTATTCATTCCAGTCTGATGCAAACATAAAAGAGGAAAGTTGGCTCAACATTGGCTTACAAAATAAATTCAGGACTATATTAAATCCAAAAAGAAGTCATATAAAATTGCCAGAATAGGCAGCAAGATTGAGGATCGGGAGCACTTTAGAATTCAGCAAAAGAGGACAAAAAGTTTGATTAAGAGGGGTAAGAATTCGAGAACAAAATTTCTGGAAACGTGGAAACGTTCTATAAATATGTGAAGAGAAAAAGATGAGTGAAGACAAATGTACAGTCAGAAATTATAATGGGGAGCAAAGAAATGGCAAAAGAATTGAACACATACTTTGGTTCTGTTTTCACAAAACAGGGCACAAATAACCAATCGGAAATATTAGGGAACCAAGGGTCTAGTGAGAGGAATTAAAGGAAATCAGGATTAAAAAGAAAGTAGCGATGAGGAAATTAATGAAGTTAGAAGCTAACAAAGCAGCAAGGCCTGATAATCTATATCCCAGAATATTAAAGGAAGTGGCCCTAGAAATATTGGATGCATTGATGATTATTGTTCAAAATTCTATAGAATTCTACAGATTGGAAGGTGGCAATGGTAACCCCTCTATTTAAAAAGGGAGAGAGAAAGAAGGAGAATTAAAGATCAGTTAGCCTGACACCAGTAACACGGGAGATGCTGGAGCCAATTATAAAAGATGTGATAATATAATATTTGGAAAACATTAACAGGATTGGATAAAGCCAGCATGTGTTTATGAAAGACAAATCATGCTTTATAAATCTAATGGAAACTTTGGGGGTGTAATCAGTAGACTAGATAAAGGAGAACCAATGGGTGTGGTGTATTTGAACTTCAGCAGGCTTTTGATAAGATCCCTCATAATAAGAAAACGTAAAGCACATGAGATGGGAATAATGTATTGGCATGAATTAGCAGGAAACAGAGAATGGGAATAAACAGGTATTTTTCTAAGTGGCAGGAAGTGACTAGTCGGGACCACAGGGATCAGTGCTTGGACCCCAGTTCATGATATATTAAATGATCGAGATGAGGGAACCAAACATAACATTTCCAACTTTACGGACTACATAAAACTGGCCAGATTTATGACTGGAAGATGCAAGGACGCTTCAAGATAGACAAGTTGAGTGAGTGGACAAACACATAGAACATAGAACATAGAACATTACAGCGCAGTACAGGCCCTTCGGCCCTCAATGTTGCACCGGCCAGTGGACCCTCTAACCTAAACTATTCCAATATCATCCATATGCCTATCCACCGAACATTTGAATGCCCCCAAAGTAGGCGAGTCCACAACTGCTGCAGGCAGGGCGTTCCACGCCCTCACCGCCCTCTGTGTGAAGAACCTGCTTCTGACATCCGTCCTATAACTACCACCTCTTAATTTAAAGTTATGTCCCCTCGTGTTGGTCATCACCATCCGAGGAAAAAGGCTCTCACTATCCACCCTATCCAATCCTTGATCATCTTATACACCTCAATTAGGTCACTGCGTAACCTTCTTCTCTCTAATGAAAATAACCTCAGGTCCCTCAGCCTTTCCTCATAAGGCCTTCCCACCATACCAGACAACATCCTGGTAAACCTCCTCCTGCACCCTTTCCAATGCTTCCACATCTTTCTTATAATGCGGCGACCAGAACTGTACGCAATACTCCAAGTGCGGCCGCACCACAGTTTTGTACAGTTGTAACATAACCTCACGGCTCCTAAATTCAATCCCTCTACCAATAAAAGCTAACACACTGTACGCCTTCTTAACAACTTTATCAACCTGTGTGCCAACTTTCAAAGAGCTATGTACTTGTACCCCAAGATCCCTCTGCTCGACAACACTATTAAGGGTCTTTCCATTAGCCCTATATTTCATATGCCTGTTATTCCTACCAAAGTGAATCACCTCATACTTATCCATATTGAATTCCATTTGCCACCTCATGGCCCAGCTCTGCAACCTATCTATGTCCCTCTGCAAACTGTAACATCCATCCTCGCTATCTACAACTCCCCCACTTTGGTATCGTCAGCAAATTTACTAATCCAACCCTCTACACCCTCATCTACGTCATTTATAAAAATGACAAACAGCAGTGGCCCTAAAACAGATCCTTGAGGTACACCACTTGTAACTGCACTCCAGGTTGAATATTTCCCATCAACCACCACCCTCTGTCTTCTATCAGCTAGCCAATTCCTAATCCCAACTGCTAAATCACCTTCAATCCCATGCATCTGCACTTTCTGCAGTAGCCTACCATGGGGAACCTTATCAAACGCTTTGCTAAAATCCATATACACTACATCAAATGCCTTACCCTTATCTACCTCTTTGGTCACCTCCTCAAAAAACTCAATAAGGTTTGTGAGGCACGACCTACCCTTCACAAAACCGTGCTGACTATCTCTAATCAATTTATTTCTCTCTAGATGCTTATAAATCCTATCCCTTATAATTCTTTCCAAGACTTTGCCCACAACAGAAGTCAGGCTCACCGGTCTATAATTTCCAAGATGGTCCCTACTCCCCTTTTTGAACAAAGGGACAGCATTTGCCATCCTCCAGTCTTCCGGCACTATACCTGTAGCTAACAACGACATGAAGATCAAAGCCAAAGGCTCTGCAATCTCCTCTCTAGCCTCCCAGAGAATCCTGGGGTAAATCCCATCTGGCCCAGGGGACTTATCAATTTTCATACCCTAAGATTCGCTAACACCTCCTCCTTATGAACCTCAATCCTGCCCAGTCTACAACCTAGTATTGCAGTATTCTCCCCGACAACATTGTCTTTCTCCTGCGTGAATACTGACGAAAAATACTCATTCCGTGTCTCTCCTATCTCCTCAGGCTCCATGCACAACTTCCCACTGCTATCTCTGACTGGCCCTAATCTTGCCCTAACCAATCTTTTATTATTTATATACCTGTAAAAAGCTTTAGGATTCTCCTTAATCCTATCCGCCACAGTCTTCTCGTGTCCTCTTCTAGCTCTTCTCAACTCCCTCTTTAGCTCCTTCCTGGCTGATTTATAGCTCTCCAGTGCCCTAACTGAGCCTTCACATCTCATCATTATGTAAGCCTCCTTCTTCCTCTTCACCAGAGATTCAACTTCCCTAGTACACCATGGTTCCCTCACTCGACCACTTCCTCCCTGCCTGGCAGGTACATATTCATTAAGGACATGCAGAAGCTGTTCCTTAAATATGCTCCACATTTCAGATGTCCCCAGCCCCTTCAATTTCCTGCTCCACCCTATGCATCCCAAATCTCTCCTAATAGCCTCATAATTACCTTTCCCCCAGCTATAACTACTGTTATTCGGTACGTGCCCATCCCTTTCCATCACTAAGGTAAACGTAACCGAATTGTGGTCACTATCACCAAAGTGCTCATCCACCTCCAAGTCTAACACCTGGTCTGGTTCATTACCCAATACCAAATCCAATATAGCCTCACCTCTTGTTGGCCTATCTACATACTGAGTCATGAAACCTTCCTCCACACATTGAACAAAAACTGACCCCTCTAACATACTTGAACTATAGCTTTTCCAATCGATATTAGAAAAGTTAAAGTCCCCCATTACAACTAACCTGTTACTTTCACCCTTATCCAGGATCAACTTTGCAATCCCTTCCTCTACTTCTCTGGAACTTTTTGGAGGCCTATAAAAAATTCCCAACAGTGTGACCTCTCCTTTCTTGTTTCTAATCTCAGCCCACACTACCTCAGCAGACAAGTCCACATCAAACGTCTTTTCTGCCACTGCAATGCTGTCCTTAACTAACAATGCCACTCCTCCCCCTCTTCTACCACCACCTCTGCTCTGACTGAAACATCTGAACCCCGGAACCTGCAACAACCATTCCTGCCCCTGCTCTATCCACGTCCCTGAAATGGCCACAACATCGAAGTCCCAAGCACATGGTGGATGCAGTACAACATGAAGTTATACATTTCGGTGTGAAAAAGAGAAAGGAAGAGTATTATTTAAATGGTGATGTACTGGGAAGTGGGAATGTGCAAAAAAACCTGGCTATCCTCATGCACCAGTCAATGAAAGTGGAGAGGCAGATGCAGCATGCAATTAGGAAGGCAAATGATTTGTTGGCCTTCAATGCAAAAGGATTTGAGTTCAAAAATAGGGATGTCTTGGTTCAGTTATACAGGGGTTGGTGAGAACATATCTATATTTTTGCACACAGCTTTGGTATCCCTACCCAAGGAAGAATATATTTGCCATAGAGGGAGTGCAGCAGTGGTTCACCAGGCTGATACCCAGGTTTGTGAGACTCTCTTAGCAGGAAAGACTGGTTCAAATGGGCTTGTATTTGCTGGAGTTTAAAAGGATGAGAGGAGATGTGATTGAAATTTGTAAAATTCTAGCACGGCTGGACAGTCTAGATGCAAAGAAGATGTGTTCCCTGGTTGAGAAATCTGGAACCAGGGAACACAGGCTCAGGGTATGCCATAGGCCATTGAGGATTGGAATAAAGAAACTGCTTTTACACAAAAGGCAGTGGACCTATGGAATTCTCTACTACAGAAGATTATAGAGGCCAAGCCACTGAATATATTCAAGAAAGAGATAGATAATAAATGGCAATGGCATTAAGGGTACAGGGAGAAAGTGGTTGAATCAGGTTATATTGCTAATCCTAGAAACCCACCACAAGGAAATAAATCCTCTGGGGTGATTAGGATCACCTAGGAAGATTAGGAAGATTTAGACAAGTCAAAATAATAGGCTCACTTGAAGGCAGTTGAATATTTACTGGCTGCATATAGTGACACCATTATTCCTGGCCAGAGCGGAGATGATTAGGTAATTTCCCTCATGAATTACATTTTGAAACCTTACCGCTTTATGAATGCAATTGATTTGACATACATAACTTATATTATGTAACTATCCTCCATTTGCTGCATTGCTGCTGGAGGAAGCCCTGATCAGGAGACTTTGCTGCTGTTTTTTTTGAGATTCTTTTTAATAGACTCTATCTGCTGAATGAACACACTGTTTTCCGTAGTGCTCTATTAAAATAGACTGAGTTCTATAAATAGACTGATCACTGTGAAATAGACAGCGCCAAGCTCAAACCATAAATCCTGTCCCACCTCCAAATCATTAGCTGAAGCAGTGGTGCCAATTAAGAATACCATGTGCAGTTGTGGGCACCTCATCATGGAAATGATATTAAAACCACAGAAGCTGCAGTGTTGACCCAATAGGATGATGACAGACCTGTGAGCTTTTCCAACATTCTTTGTTTTTGTTTTAGATCTAGCATCTGTAATATTTTGCTTCTATATTAAGATGCCAACAGGAGTGGGCCAGGATTTTCATCAAAGTCAATGGACTTTGGCTGCCACTCCAGGCTTTCCACCCTGCCTGTGATCCACCGAAATTTTGAGACAAAGTTCAAGATCTAGAATTGTTTCTTTTGGAGCAGAGAAAAACAGAAATTTAACACAACATTTTATATGGTGTAGGAGGAAAAAAATATTTTCTCTGGTTTGAAAGCAAGCGACAAGGGGTCATCAATTTTAAATAATCACTAAGAAAAATGTCCTCCTGTCTCTCCATTCTCATACACAACACTGTAGGAACATGGAATGTTTTACCAAATATAAAAGGCATCTTTTAAGGGAAGACTGGATTAATATTCAATTCACATTGAGACACTGGGCTGAGTGGAATTAGTTCTGGATTTCTCCAGCACAGGCACAACGGGGCAAATGGCTCTCTCTTTGTTGTAAACACGTTTATTGATGTTCCTGCTTATGAGAGCACATTCAGATGAACAATTTGGACCCATAACCCAAATAATTGTGCATTGAGCTGCATTTGACCCTTTGAAGAAATTGATTCAGGATTAAGATACATACTTTAATCAAAAAATCCTCTTCACCCATTTGCACTCCTTTCTTCCTAATGTGACTTTAAGTTACTTGGAAGTGTTGCATTTTTAATCATGTTGGTGTGCTGTCCAGAAATAATGCTGTCCAGAAACAGCATTGGACTTCCAAAGTCATAGATTAAGTCCTTCCTTCAAGAATATCTAATTCTGGGTGCAAGGGATGGGACAGTCGGTGACAGAGATGATTAATTTTCTGTTGTTCTTATTTTGAAAGTGGCTTTTTCCAAAAACCAAAAAGTTACAAACTCTCGGCTGCAAGAATGATCCTGAGGCCCCATGACATATTTAGCATCGATCCTCCATCATTTATATCAGTAATCCTTACTTGCCTACTCCTGTTACCTGAATTGCAGGTTCACTGAACTTCCAAATGGGTGCGAGTGGTTTGAATAAGCTCCATCATTGGAGAATGACGTGTCAATTGAGTAAGACAACAAACTAAAATACCAAGGCCGAATAATTTGAAGCAATGATTAACAAGAAAAAGTGTGATTCATACCTTACGTACTTGATAAGTTCCAAATATCACAATGAATACAAGAACATCTTTAGCTGCTAAAGTAAAATGGAAACACATACTCACTTTTAATAACTGTTTGTAATGCAAGAACTTAGCATTCTACTCAAAAACAACTATGCTCCAGTGAACAATTATTTCTCAGTTTCCACGCAGGCAGCATAATGCATCTTTTGGCTTCTTTCCAATATGAAAAATAAAAATAGTGCACATATTGTAGAATACATAGACAAGGTCAACAAAATACAAACCTTCTAAATAAAGCAACAAGACCATTACTCCTTATAAAGGATGACATGATTGTAAAATCAGAACAGATTTTACCAATGTAGCAAATATAGTGGAGTAATGCATTGTTTTCTATGCCTGAGTTTATGAAGTAAGACCAAGAACAGTTGAGGTCTTTGCCCATCTGATGAGTAATTTTTTGATTATTTCTTCCAAAGGTCATATGTTGTAGGAAAGAGCTAGCACAGACAAGATGCACAAGTCACCTTCCTGCATACAGTGAAGTTCTCTGGTATTATTCACACCAAAGCAAACACCTGCAATCAACTTGTTGACATGGAAAATAAACAGTGCACATTGGGGCTGGGCAACGAATCGACCAGCAAACACTCTTTACATCTCCAACACAAAGGTTTCTATTAGCCAAGAATGGAAATTGCTCTTCTTGGTTTGACTATTTGAAATTAGTTCAGCTAGTCTCAGCCTAATAATCATTGCCATCAGACAACGCTGAACTAATCTGGTACTAAGCTGACAGCCTTTCTCCAAGACCAGCTGGTTTAAAAAATTTAAATTCATAGAAGCACGTAGCACAGAAGAGGCCTTTATGCACCGACATATTAGAAACACCTAAACTCCCATCTAAACCCACCTGCCAGCATGTTGCCCATAGCTCTGAATGTTATGATGTGCCAAGTGCTAATCCAAGTACTTTTTAAAGGATGTGAGGCAACCCATCTCTACCACTCTCTCAGGCAACGCCTTCCAGATCTTCACCACCCTCTGCATAAAAAAGATTTTCCTCACATCCCCCCCTGAACTCCCTGCCCCTCACCTTGAACATGTGTCCCCTCCTGAATGATCCTTTAGCTGAGGGGAACAACTGCCCATTATTCACACTGTGCATGATTCTCATAATCTTGTACACCTCAATCAGATCACCCCTCAGTCTTCTCTGCTCCAACGAAAACAAACCAAGCCTGTGTAACCTCTCTTCATAACTTAAATGTTGCATCCTAGGCAGAATCTTGGTGAACCTCCTCTGCGCCCCGTCCACTGCAATCACATCCTTCCAATACTATGGAGATCAAAACTGCACACAGTACACCAGCAGTGGCCTTACTAAAGTTCTATATAACGCCAACATGATTTCCCTTCTTTTGTAATCTATGTCTCGACTGATAAAGGCACATGTCCCATATGCCTTTTTCACCACCCTACATGCTCTTCCATTTTCAGAGATCTGTAGACAAACACGCCAAGATCCCTTCATTTCACAGAACTTCCTAGTGTCCTATCATTCACTGAATATTTCCTTGTTAAATTACTCCTTCCGAAGTGTATCACCTCACACTTTCCAGAGTTAAATTCCATCTGCCACTTAACTGCCCATTTGACGATTCTGTCTATATCTTGTTTTGGTAATACATTGGCATAGAGACAATAAAATGCCAAGGGTATGAATGGGAGGCATAAGTTGGCATGGAGAATGTGAGGAGCCACGAGAAGGATAGTGGAACAAGAGCTGGCATGGAAGATATAAGAAGCCGAGGGGTAGGTAATGGTTGAAGGCTTGCTGTTTAATGACACAGGAGGAGGAGCGAGTGATACAAGGGTATTGCTGCTGAACTAGTAATCCAGAGACCCAGGGTAATGTTCTGGGAACCTGGATCAAATTCCACAACGGCAGATGTGAAAATTTGAATTAAATAACATTTGGTATTAAAAATTCAAATACTGACTATGAAATCATTGCCAATTATCATAAAAAACCTATCAATTCACAAATGTCCTTCAGGAAAGCCTTGTTTACATGTGTGTTGCATTGTTAAAATGTCCCAGTTGCCACCCTCCAGCACCTGTTTGGGTACAGGGGGAAAATTTAATATTGCCAATGCACCTAGCCAGCATGTCTTTCAGACTGTGGGAGGAAACTGGAGCACCCAGACAGACAAAGGGAGAACATGCAGACTTCACACAGACAGTGACCATAGCCGGGAATCAAACCCAGGTCCCTGGTGCTGTGAGGCAGCAGTGCTAACCACTGTACCATGTGCTGTTCACATTATTTCAAAAAAAAGAGAATTCCAAAAAGTGATGTGTGTAAAATTTTGTGAACAAATGTCACTTATGGTCGTAAAATGACGTCAAGTGTAAAAACTATTTTAAGCTTGGTAACATAGTATTTAATATTACACTTGGTGCAAAATATAGACAAGCTGCAAGATTTTTAAATACACTTATATTTTGCTGTTGACAAGAGCATGATCGGTATTAATACTGCAGAATCATACAATCACCAACTGAGATCATTTTAAAAATAGAAATAATAAAAACGTAGGCTATAATGATTTGGAGATAGTAATTTTATCTTCGGTTTCAAATATTTGCTCTTAGAGTTTACAGCATGGAAACAAGCTCTTCAATCCAATTTGTCCATGCCACCTAGGTTTTACCATGAAGCTATTCCCAATTGTTGGCATTTGACCCCGATTTCTCTCTATCCAGTTTACCCATGTAACTATCTAAACTCTTTTTAAAAAACAAAATGGTACCTGTCTCTATTACTGCATCTGGCAGTTTGTTCCAAACACTCCAAGTGAAAAAATTGCTCCTTTGCCCCTCTCCCCTTAAACCTATGCCCTCTAGTGTTAGGCTCCCCTACCTTTGGGAAAAGATGTTGACTAGCTAACTTATCTATTCCCCCCATTATTTTATAGACCTCTATAAGATCACCTCTAAGCTTCTAATGCTCCAGGGAAAAGTCCCAGTCTATCGAGCTTCTCTTTATAACTCAAACCATCAAGTCCTGGTATCATCCGAGTAAATCTTTTCTGCCCTCTTTCTGATTTAATAATATCCTTTCTATAATAGGGTGACCAGAACCGTACACAATTTTCCAAGTACTGGCATACAAGGCAATTCTTTAGTGATTATTAGATCAAGCTATTATTTGGAATCACTGAGCGTGTATCATTACAAAGAAATTAGATCATCCAAAATCTTCATAGAAAACAAAGTGGGATTACTGATAGCTCAAGAAAAATAATTGTGACACACACAATCATGGGCTTTAATACCAGCACAGCTTACGCCATGTCTGAATCACACTCCTGCATTGAAAAGACATGGTTAGGATGTTCATCCTTCCACACAACAATGATTGAAGAAGCACTGTTAATATATCACACAGACCACCACATTTCAGTCCTTCAATATTATGCAATTTATCAATCCAGAACATGACACAGAATGCCAGTAACAAATTTACAGGCATACCATTACCGAATAGGTTTCTCTTCCCAGAACAAGTTAATCATCACAGACACCGGGTTTCTAAAGAACATGATGCACAGTGAAAAATCTCTGCCTCATCAATTGATAATGCAGCACTATTTCTCCAATACTTGTGCAACATTTCACCTCATCATAGCTTTCTGGCAGAGAGAGAAGACATTCAGCAATGTGTCACGTTACTCCGGGAAAGAGCCTAATTTTACCATGAAGTTGGGCTCCTTTTCGGGCGCGAAAACTTGATGAAATCAGGCGAGTAGCGTGATCCATGCCCAGCTCCGTACCCGCTCCCCCTGACCAATCATTGAAAATGGCCACTGCCTGAACCACATGCATTTTAATTGACTTAATTGGTTGCAAGCCCAAACTTACCAGCACTTCCCCCTTTACCACTGAGTTCACCTGTCCAGATTTGGCACGAAACAGACATGGACCACAAAGGTCTGATTCGGATGCTCCAGCTTCTGAGGAGGTAAGTTCAGAACTCTCTGATTCAGATTGGTGGTTGGGGGGTTGGTGGGGGGGGAGAGGGGGGTGGGGTGGGGGGGGGGAGAGGGGGGTTGGGGTGGGGGGAGGTGGGGGGGAGGGGGGGTGGGTGGGGTGGGGGGAGAAGGAGGTGGGTCAGTTGGCTCTCTGGTGGGGAACGGGGGGAGGGAGGTGGATCAAATGGCTCTATGGTGAGGGATGGAGTGGGATTGGATTGCTCTCCAGTGATGGGGGGGTGGGGGAGGTGGGACAGATGGCTCTCTGGTGCATGGGGAGGGAGGCAGGTCAGAGGCTCTCTGAGGGGGTGGGGGGGGAGCAGGTGGATCAGATGGCTCTTTGTTGTGGGAGGGAAGGGAGGTGGGTCAGATTGTTCTCCGGTGGGCAGATGGAGTTACGGGATGTCTGCTGCCACTCTGCATGTGATCTGTGGGGGTGGAGGGAAGGAGGGGGGGGGGAGGAGGGCCGCAGGGGTGGGGAATTCATTACCATTCTGCACTTGATTAGAGAGGGATGGGGGGCATGGGGCCGCAATCAGTGTGGATAATGAGAGGGTGGAGGAAATAAGGCAGTTATTTTGTGGGGGTGGGGCAATGCAGGCCAAGGAGCTATGTGACAGGGAAGTATCTTTTTCCGCACACGTGCAGTTGAAGGCTGCGATCAGAGCTGCAGAATTTCAGATGCAATAAGCCTCGCTCACAAGCTTCTGCAGTCTGATTCAGAACCGCTGATTCTTTTTCAGGCAGAGTGCGTATGGGGACACCTGAGAACAGGTCCAAAAGTCAGATCTGAAAGACTCCCAGATTTAAGTCCGCCCAGCACATTGAATCAAAACGGTAAAGTAGGGCGCAAAGTTTCTAAAAGTACAATGTACTATGAGCAAGTATAGTCTGATGCAATGTTATCTCACCACAGGCTCAGGTTAAAGTTACAAATAGCAACTGATACTTGAAGGAAATAATCTATTTAAGATGAGACAACCACCCTTCCTTTCTAACCAATATGATCAAATGGCACTAATCAGGTATTCTTCTTGAAGTCCAAGTTTTGAAAAGAACGTTTCGATGATTTCTCCTCTCCGTGCACAATTTTCCTATTCCCAGAGTGGTACAGAACTGGCTCAACACTGGAAAAGCAAATATTCACAGCATCACCATAGGAAACTAGCTTTTCCTGGAGGAAATCATTGAATGGCACAAAGATCATGCAATTGACCCAGCTCTGAAAAAGAACATTCTCTAAACTCTGCATCTCTCTCAATCTAGTAACGTCAAACATACCGGCTTCAGCACAGACAATAAAAGATATCAGATATTAAACTAGCCCAGATTGCCAGAGATCAGGCCCAAGATGCACTTCAGGATCCCACGCAAGCTCTGACGCTGGCCTCCACAGGAACTACTCTGGAAGTTTGAGCCACCTGCTCCTTGGGGCCTTCCACAGAAGTCTCCAATTCTGATCTAGAGTTAATAATTTGTATTCTTGTCGCCAAAGCACCAGCAGGGAAGCTGCTACAAATAATACCATTCCACAAATGTGCAAATCGTGTGTGACCACAATTAAAACAGCATGCAAGTGTTCATTTCATGCAAGGCATGTGGGGAGCAGCCTCATCCTCTTGACACTCTCAGGTCACAGGGATGTTTCTGATCAACTGATTTGATTTATGGTCACGTGTTCTGGGATACAATGAAAAGCACTGTTCCAGGCAAAGCATATAATTCACCAAATACATATGGGAGAAGTATAGGGTGCAGAATATAGCGTTGCAGCCACAGATAGGGTGAAGAGAAAGATAAGCATAAGGTGTGATAGGACTATTCAAAAGTCTGGAGGTGGCAGGGCCAAAGCTATTCTTAAGTTGGCTGGTTTTCAGACTTCTGTAGCTTTTTCCCCATGGAACAGAGTATGTCCGGATGACTGGGCTCTTTGATTATGCTAGTTTGTCATGAGCCTGGGGCTCAGTATCTAGGTTGCTGTCAGCACTCCTGACTACTCGCACCATAAAGGGAGCAAGTTTAAAGGAGAGATACGTGAGGCTGACATGGGGAGAATGTGCAAACTCCACACAGTCTGTCACCCAAGGCTGGAATTGAACCCGGGTCCCTGGCGTTGTGAGGCAGCAGTGTTCACCACTGTGCCATTGTGCCGTCCTTGTGTTCTAATGTTCTGGAATCTGCTGCCCACGAAGATGGTGAAAGCAGAGACTATAAATGACTTCAAAAAGGAAGTTGGATGGGCACTTGAGGGAAATGAATTTGCAGGGCCAAAGGAACAGAGCGGGGGAAGACGACTGATTGAATTGTTCAGCCAACTCGGCCCTCGAATGATAGAAAGAGACAATATTGCTATGTTTAGCCATAAGTGGATATATACAAACGGTGCCAAATGAGTGCATTTGCACTCAGCCAGATATCGGTATAGAGTGTGGGAGGAGACTGGTGTGGTCAACATAACAAAGGCTACAGACAGGGCAAGGAAGATGAGGAAGTATCATTTACCACAGGCACACAGGATGCTATTGTTGCCACTTTGTTACTGCTGCAGACTTTAAGGCTTGATTACCTGTAAAGACTCACATTCCAACTGTTATCTTGTAAATTGAGTTTGTGAACACAAGTCCTCACACACCCTATGAAGGAGTGAGACTCCGAAAGCTTGCGCTGCCAAATAAATCTGTTGGACTTTAAACTGGTGTTATGAGACTTATTAACATGCTTACCCAAGTCCAATGCCGGCATCTTCACACTATAGACATATTCAAACATGAGATTTAAGGTGTACACTGATTTGGCGGGGTGATGACACTTTTAAGGACTTTGGAGAGGGAAGGGTAGGGCTGGAAATGAGGGATAGGTGGCACATGAAGGTTTTTTTTTGGGGAGTGGAATAATGACAGCAGATAAATTAACTTCAAGGAACCCACTTCTATTATCTCTGCTGAAAATCAGCAATTCAGCTACATTCCTAAAAACCCTACCCCACTTCCACAAAGCTCATTTTAATTTGCGGGCTTTCAAAGATAGAATTCTCTTGAAGTTTAAAGACCTTTTTTTGAATGTCAGGCAAATTATCCTTTCAACCACTCAAGTTGAAAAGGCAGCAGCCACTCATTTGTCTGTTAAGGGATTTTCTTGTCAGGATATCTGAAATGAATATATTTCTAAAAGAAGGTAATTTTTTAACCCTTAAAACTAATTAAAGAATAAATACGGCAATGTTGTAATGAAGAACTGGCTCAAAGGATCCCCAGGAAATAAGAATATATTTGGAGACTGATTCTCCTGATGCTAAGATAGGAAGGGCAACAGTTAAGCAGTTGTTCATGCTTCTTCTTAAATACTAAAAATAATTCAGCAACTTCCCCTTTTTAGTTTTTAACTCTACTTCCATCATCTGACTTCTAACATCATCTCAGCCTCATCCTCTAGCTCTGGATAACAGTTACTTGCAGAGGTCACTGATATGAGAATCTGCCTACTGTCTAGCTTTAGATACATGTCTCTGAATAATGCCAGCAATCACATAGAATTTTACAGCCAATCCAACAAACGTACACTATCACATGAGCTGGTGTGCACCTTAATTCATCAACGTACCCCTCAATTCCTTCCTCTTTCATGTCACTCTTAGCTCGGTGCCCAATGTAGTATCTTTTTTATTCATTCTTAATGTCCAGTGTTGTCCTCATGACCTTGTTGAACTGGCAGGCTCCATTTGCTCTCCCTTCTATGCATTGCAAACGACATTGTCCAAGGTCATTCTCAAGTGGGATAACTGATATCTAATGCAGCTAGCAGTCAGAGTCCTGCTGACAATCAACCAGCACTCTGCTCGTGCAGTATAATTTGTTGTTTTTTCCTTTAGATTTGATATTCATGCAAACCTCTTCTGATGAGTGCAAGATGAAAAGGTTTGGCAGCATATTTCAGCAATGAATGATTTATTATAGTTGGACTCAAAGCTTTTCTGAGTTAGACCCACATTTGGACAGTGTTGAAATTGCCCTTCATTTTATATCTTGACTGACTAAACACATCATCTTTCCACCAATGGGGTGGCACGTTAGCACAGTAGTTAACAGAGATGTCTCACAGCACCAGGAATCCAGATTCAATTCAGGCTTCAATCACTCTTTATGTGGAGTTTGCACATTCTTCCTATGCTTGCATTGGTTTTCTCTATATTCTCTGGTTTCCTCTCATAATCCAAATGACACGCTGGTTAGGTGCATTGGCCATGCTAAATTCTACCTCAGAGTACCCGAACAGGCACCAGAGTGTGGCGACTAGGGGATTTTCACAATAACTTCATTGCAGTGATAAAGTAAGCCTACTTGTAACACTAATAAATAAACACTAGGCCCGGTCATTTCAACTCTGCATCTTTAAACTCCCAAGTCCGTGCTTTATCCTACCTAAATCCCTCTTCTACTCCTCCATGTCCCTCACTCCATACCAACCCCCAACCTTCAACACTAAGGACTCACCCTTGCTGTTCCTGAGCCTCCATGCAAGCTGCCAATCTCCTGCACCCCTCCCTTGTACTGTGGAACTAAAGAAGAAGAAATGCTGCCCTTGCACACAACTGCACAAGGTACACCATTTAAGCAATGGTGAACTGGGTGCCATGATGGGGTCCCCCATGCACGTTTGACTTTACAATGAAGGTAAAGTGCAATTTTAAGTAATCTTACACTAATGAGTATTCATGTTAATGAGTATTCATGTTAATGAGTATTCATGCAATGATATCTTCTCTGGAATCTTTAACATGTCATTGATAAAGACAACCATCTCACCAAATCTATCTCCATACCCTCACTACTTGTCTTCAAACAACCACGCAATCTCAAACAGACCATTGTACGCAGCAAACTACCCAGCCTTCGGGAGAACAGTGATCACATCACACAACCCAGCAACCTCTACAAGATGTGCCGGATCATCGACATGAATGCCACTTTCTCATGTGAGAATACCATCCACCAGGTATACAATACATACTCCTGCAATTCGGCAACCTGATATGCTGCAGGAAAGGATGTCCCGAGATATGGTACTTGTGCGATCATGCAGATGCTACAACAATAGATGAATGGACATCACTCAACAATCACCATGCAGGAGTGCTCCCTTCCTGTTGGGGAACACTTCAGCAGTCAAGGGCATTAACTTCTGATCTTCGGGTAAGCATTCTCCAGGGCAGCCTTCAAGACACACAACTGATACCCAAGTTCTGCACACAGGTTCTACACACTATGTGTAACCCCTACAACTTGCCTGGGCTTGCAAAATCTCATTAATTGTCCTGGCTTGAGACAATTCACACCTCTTTAACCTGTGCTTAACCCTCTCTCTACTTGCATTGTCTGCACTCGTAAAGACTTTATTACCTGTTCAGACTCAATTACCTGTAATTGAGTTTGTGTCTATATATGCCCTGTTGGTGAAACAAATCCTGCATTCATCTAATGAAGGAGCAGTGCTCTGAAAGCTCATGAAAGCTCTGAAAGCCACCAAATAAATCTGTTGGACTTTAACCTGGTGTTGTGAGACTATTTACTGCAGTTACTATCCTGGCCTGTGGAATGGCCACCTCCTACAATGTACAATCCAGGAAACATTCAGCCTTTGTAAGGTTCCAAAGCTACTACTTTCACCATCAAGCTCAACAGCCTAGAGTTCCAGCTCAAGTAGCTGGGCACATTTCCTAATCATATGGTCCCCCCAAGACACTGGTGTAAATTTAGCATGGCCAATGCATCTAACCAGAATGTCTTTTGGACTGTGGGCAGAAACCAGAGCACTAGGAGGAAACTCACACAGACATGGAGAGAATGTGCGACCTCCGCACAGACAGTGTGGAGTTTGCACATATTGCTCTTGGTTCTTTTACAAATCACCTTAAATCATGCTCTCTGGTTCTTGACCCTTCCACCAATGGGAACAGTTTCTCTTTTCCTACTCTGTAGAACCTTCATGATTTTGATCACCTTCAGCTAATCTCCTCTTATTGCCTTGGTGACACTGGCAAATGAAAAAGCGCCACTGAATTGAACTGAATATTGATGCCTGCAGGCATGTCTCTGGTGGCTTCCATAAGTATGGCAGTAAAGGAATACTTGAAGAGTTGATTGAAGATTGAAAAGGAAATTGAACTCCACAAATCCCTGTCTAATAAACAGATAGTGAAATTTTATCATAACTTTGAAGATGATGAAAATATTTATATCTTTCTGGAGCACTGCTGTCACTAGTCATTAGCAGATATATTGCAAACAGGAAGAACTTTAACAGGTAGAAAAATTCTCAGTTTGGTACTGTGCTTTCTTGGGATGCCACTACTGATATTCATGCATACTTTCAGGAAGCAAGTTCTGCCTATGACTGGCTTCATGATCAAGTCTGGAAACAGCGTGGCATTAAGGTGAAGACTTAAATCAAACTCTGCCAGGCCAAAGTCCTGACTACGTTGCTGTATGGCACTGGATGCTGGCTTTGTTATCAGTACCACATCAAAACTCCAGAATACTTCCACCAATGACACATAAGGCCCATCATAAAAATCTGATAGTAGGAAAAAAAAACACAAACAACTACATACAACTCCACGCTCAACAGCGTGGAGCTCAGCACCCAGAAAATTCAACTTGGATGAGTAGGCCACGTCTCCTATCTAGATGATCATAGAATCACCAAAAAAGATCTTCTATAAGCATGTTCAGTATGGCCATGTTCGGCACAACTTTGTGGGCCGAAAGGCCTGTATTGTGCTGTAGTTTTTCTATGTTTCTATGAGGAACTGACTCAGGGAAAATGACATCAAGGTGCCAAGTACAAACAACAGAAGAACATCCTAAAAAGAGCCTTACAAATGTCTGCAGTGCAGACTACCTTTCTGAGGAATTATTGTAGCTAAAAAGCCATGCAGAGGCAAGGATTGAAATTGGTGCAACATACTTTGAGGATAACTAACGTCACACTCACAACATCTGATGTATTAGGAGGAATAAGACAATGAAATCACATACAGCGTGGGCATATTGAATAAGGAATAATCTACCACAATCAAATCTCAGTTCAATTGTCTTATCTCTAAGAGAAACCCGCCTAATTGAATTCTTTCATCCTTGAATCTTTTTCATGAATCCATTCTAAATGTTCTAAAAAGCCTTCACATTCTGCCTAAGGTGTGGTGCCCAGACAAAATACGCAGTTTTTAAGGTAGAACACATGTTTTATAAAGGTTCATCATAAGCTCCTTCCTTTTGTTCTCTGTGCCTTTGTTTATATAACGCAGGATCCCATATGCTTCTTTTAGCCACTTTCCTGGCCTGTATCCAGGAAAAAAAATCATCCAGAAAAATATCCATTACCATCTGAGCTAATCTTGCTCCCATTATAGCAAATCAAATCATTGTGTCATTGTCATTACCTTCTCACCAACTGCTCTTTTTCACTTCAGAAAACAGTACTCCATTCTCATTTAGACTGCTAGCTTCGCTGTCACATCTTTTTTGCTGGGGCAGCTTGGATCTGGTAATATTACCACAGAATTGCCAAGTTACAGAAAAATATAATTCCAAACCAGCCGTTTCAAAAGCTTTCAAAACCATGCTAACCTGAAAATTTACAAGTCACAATAGGGTAAGGAGTATCTATACTACTAATGACACATCTCAGATATATCATACATGAAAAATGCCATTTCAGAAATAGTTTACAATGTGGGTTCTGATGATAAAATCAATTCAGAATATTAATATTCATCAATATGCAGTATCTTGCATCAGTTCATATTGCATGATACTTGTCTCTGGTCAATTTGTGACTGTGTCTCCATGTGAATTAAGCTTTTACATTAGAATGGTACACAATGGGACAGATTTTCCTGTCTGATCCGTGGTGGCAGAAGTGGCCAGATTTTATGGTGCTGCCATTGTCAACTGGGTTTTCCATTGAATGAACCCCCACCCCTCCTCCATCATCCGCTGCAGCAAAAGCTGTGACGGAAGTGCACTGTCAGTAGGATCAGAAAATTCTGCTGGTGTGACTAGCTGGAAAATTAATAACTTATTCAGTTTAGGTTATTTATTAGTGTCACAAGAAGGTTTATATTAACACTACAATGAAGTTACTGTGAAAATCCTCTAGTCGCCACACTCCACTGCCTGTTCACGTATACTGAGGGAGAATTGCCCCCTGCTGCATTCTAGCTCTTGTCACTGGCTGAACCATGGAGGATGCACATGCTTTGGTTAACTGTAAAGATTTGTTTGGTGGAAAGTTTTAAATGACACTGTCAGAAATGTTTTTGTTGTATGCTTTGTTTGTATGCATAAAATGCAAAATTTGAGCCAACAAATATACTCATTGTAACAGGAGTCAATATCATTCTGTGGATGATTTAAAAAAAATAGTATTCACTGTAACATTTGTTTTATATATATAATCTTGTTTTCATGATGAGTGCTATGATGACCATCCCAGTAAGTGTACGCATTGCTGGCAGAAAATTCCTAAAGTCTACATTTAACCAATATGTGTAAACCTGACATAATATTCTTGAGTTAGTTTTATTTATCATACACACACTTTCAGTTTCAATGCACTGAAAGATTTCCAGGTGTCTGAATCTAATGAGAGAAAGAGGCAATACAGCAGTCTTCAGCAGAACTTCAGTGTGGTTTATGTTCACAATTGAAATAGATGTTGCCCAAGCCTACTGCCAGCCCGAAGGAACATACCAGTGGTAAGGATTCCCAATGTGGGAACCTTTACTCAATGCATCCTTGAACCTACAGGAAGACAGACTGCACTTTAAGGGCTCCCTGCCTTCTGCTTACCACTCATGCAACATTCAGCACAAATCTCAGCTGCTACCATCAGTGAACTATTACATTATACATGTTTGAAAACTTCAGGAGAATTATGACGCCCAGCTGTTGAAATAAAACCTGTAAAAAAAAATGATAATTCATTGAAACAGCCACCTAAAGTGGCTTTGTGATATTCTTACTCTGTAGATGATTTATGATTAGAGTTTCATGCTCTTGGATTTGGGCTGGTGATACCAGAAGACTGATTCTGCAGTTCTGGCTAAGAGCCTTGGTTGCAAATGGTCACGGTATCAGGCATTGAATTCACCAAAATTGCTGATACATATTGCTGATGAATAAAGCCCCTTGTCAGAGCACAAAGTTATAAAATGATTCTTGGATCTAAACCTATAACACTAAGGAACTATTGCAAAAGATTACAAGCTAGCAGAAGATAAATGGTTCTCTGTATCAGGAGCAAGTTGAAGTCTGTCTAGAAAGTCTTTCACATAATCGAAAGTATGTTACTGCAACTTTGAGGAGACCCAAGTGTCTGGTCTCCTTATTAGTAACAGTGGAAAGCCCAACAGATCCTGGTTAAACCACCAATTGCACCTTGAATTAAGCTCAGTGATAAAGGAAGAAGGTTTCTTCTGCAGCTAATTTCTTAATGTTGGAAGTGCATATAATTTATTTTATTATTAAAAATTAATTTGATGTAGGTCCAGTGGTCTAGGGTCTTTCGTTAAATGTTGCTTCTCTAAGTTAGACTCGGCTTTGCACAATCACTCGCAATGATAATTGCTTGGGAGTTATATGACCGAGCTGTCTTTGCATCTCCACTGATTGCCTGAAACAGATATATTCCAATGTAGGAAGTGTCAGTACGAGTGCAACATTAATACCCTATGATTGCACAATTTGGATTTGCTCCATATTTATTTTGTAAGTTGGTAACTGGTTATTAATTTAACATGGTACAGTGGTTAGCACTGCTGCCTCACAGCACCAGGGACCTGGCTTCAATTCCCAGCCTGGATCTCTGTCTGTGTGGAATCTATTCATTCTCCCTGTATCTGCGTGGGATTCCTCTGGGTGCTCTGGTTTCCTTCCAAAGATGTACTGGTTAAGTGCATAGGCCGTGCTAAATTGTCTCTTAGTGTCCTAAATTAGGGAGAACAGAGGGCTAAGTACATGGGGCCCGTTGATGTAGACAGAGACATGTCCTCCACTACGCTTCCTGAAGTCAATGACTCACTCTTATTTTGTTAATATTGAGGGAGAGATTATTGTCGTTGCTATAGTTCACCAGATTCTCTATCTCTTTCATGTTCTTCACCTCATCATTTTTTGAGATCTGAGCAACTATCAGGGTGTCATCAATAAACTTGAAAATCAGGTTGGAGGGGAATTGGGCCACACAGTCATTGGTTTATAAGGAGTACAGTAAATGGCTGAGGACACAGCTTTGTGAGGCACCACTGTTGAGGATGATCCTGGAGAAGGTGTTGTTACCTGTCCTTACTGCTGTGATCTGTGGGCTAGGAAGTCTAGAATCCAGTCACAGAGGTAGGAGCCGAGCCTTAGGCCATTGGGTTTGGAGATTAGTTTAATAAGGCTGAACTGTAGTCAACAAATAGGAGTCTTTTTTTTAATTCATTCATGGGACATGGGCGTTACTGGCTGTGACCATGCCTGGTTGCCCCTGAGAAGGTGGTGCTATCTTCTTGAATCACTGCAGTCCATGTCCTGTGGGTTGACCCATAATACCATTAAAGAGGGAATTCCAGGACCTTAACCCAGCGACTGCGAAAGAATGGCGATATATTTTCGAGCCAGGGTGATTAGTGACTTAGAGGGGAACTTGCAAGTGGTGGTGTTCCCATTTATTTGCTACCCTTATTCTTCTAGATGGAAGTGTTTGTGGGTTGGAAGATGTTGTCTGAGGATCTTTGGTAAATTGCTGCAGTGCATCTTGTAGGTAGTACACACTCCTGCTACTGAGCGCCAGTGGTGGAGGGATTGCATGTTTGTATATGTGGTGCCAATCAAGCGGCCTACTTTATCTTGGATGATGTCAAGCTTCTTGAGTGTTGTTGGAGCTGCACTCATCCAGGCAAGTAGGGAGTATTCCACCACACTTAAGTCTTGTGCCTCGTAGATGGTAGGTAGGCTTTGGGGAATCAGGAGGGGAATTACCCGCCACAGCATTCCTAGCCTCTGACCTGCTCTTGCAGCCACTGTGTTTATGTGGTGAGTTCAGTTGAGTTTCTGAGTTATAGGTGACATAGGTGTCTTTGTAATCTAGGTGTTCTAGGATTGAGTATAGGGCCAGGGAGATGGCCTCTGCTGTGGACCTGTTGCAGAGTTAGGCAAACTGAAGTGAATTCAGGCAATTTTGGAGGCTGGAATTGATTTGTGCAATGGGTCACCTTTCGAAGCACTTCATAATAATGGATTTCAGAGCCATTGATCAATAGTCACTAAGGTATACCACCTGGCTTATCTTACCAGGATGATAGTTAGCTTCTTGGAAAAGATCAAAACCTCATTCTGGTGTTAAGAGAGGTGAAAGATGTCTGCAAAACCTCCTGTGCAGTATCTGAGTGCTCATCCACGTACCCAATCTGAGCCAGTCATTTTCTACAGGTTGACTTTCAAAAGGCTGCTTTGACATTTGCAATGGTGACCTCAGATATGGGTTGGGCTGAGACTTCCGGGATGGAAGGCATACTCTCGCTGGCCTCTCCCTGCTGGGAACCAAGTGATTGCTGCAATATCCCACAGCCCAGTGACCTGACAAGACTCCAGAGTAATTTTAGCCCAATTACCCTGTGAGACACTGACAAGATTGGATCAACCATGCATTTTGCTCTCCAGCCAAGAATTTCTTCCGCCTGGAATGTAAAAATCAACTCTATAGGGTTCAAATGACAGCCGACTGCAGCCCACCCCCCAATCGCGGATGACAGCAGTATGACCATTTGAATATGCAATACCTGTGGAATCGGACCTCCTTTCAGGAGGATTCAAAAAGGAAGAAGTTGACTGGCAAATTAGCTATTTCATTGTCATGGCAACTTACTTCAAAAGCTGCAATTGAAACATATCTACTTATACACTAAGCAAGTTAGATTTCATTGGTACAATTGTTCTGTGTAATGGTTAATTCAATGACACTTATTGTACCTATGAATAAGAGGCCAAATATTCATTTGTGGTGAGACTCATAATCAGAAAAGGGAGCAAACTCCTCTTTCCAGTATCTTTTCACAAGTTTTCATTTATTCACTGACAAGGCCAGCATTTATCACCCATCCCTAATTGCTCTTGGGAAAGTGATGGTGAGCTGCTTTTTTTTGAACCACTGCAATCTACGTGGTGTAGTTCCATCCACAGTGATACCAAAACAAGGCTCCAAGATTTTTATCCAGCAAGTGAAGGAATGGGGATATATTTTAAGTCATGATAATGAGTGATTTGGAGGGTGCTGTTGATGGCGATGTTCCCAGGTGTCTGCTACCCTTGTCCTTCTAGATGTATCTTGTAGATGATACACACAGCTACTACCACTCATCGGTGGTGAAGTGAATGAATGTTTGTGGAAGAGCAAGCAGGCTGCTTTGGTGTTAGAATTTGGTGTTAGATGAGCCCCGCTCATCCAGGTGAGTGTGGAGTACACCACCACACTCCTTATTTGTGTCTTGTAGGTAGTGGACAGGCTTTGGGTGTCAGGAGGTGAGTTACGTGCAGTATTCCTAGCCTCTGATCTGCTCCAGAAACCACAGTATTTATACCAGATTCTCACCATGAGTGACAGGTTCCATGAAATGGCCAAGTCACAGCAGGCCTCAGTAGAGTCCCAGGGGCGTTATCGGATAACAAATTTTATGAAATTGGGTACACAGTATGGAAGCAGACTAAAGTTGCCCTCAGAGCCCCCCCAATAAAGGTCACAAGGGAACAGACACAGATTTGCAGGTAAGGACATACTTTTAGAAGGCAAATGAGGGCTAGCACCCAAAGGGAACCGGACAGGATAGCATTTACAGGAACTAAGTTAAAAAGTACACCCCCATCCAACCAAATCAGCACCTCTGATCTGATCAAGCAACCCTCTGTGGAGACAACTAAAGATTAGCATAACGAAGGAAGCATCCCTGGCCCCACAAACGTCCTGAGAATAGTCAAACACCCATTGTTCAAACCCCGGAGATTCTAGACCATTAATAAACCCATCAGACAGAAACGATTAACACACATTTAAACCCATCATTACAATACTTGAAGACATCGAAACAGGATGGTCAGAGTCAAATACTGTAAACAAAACATGAACATTTGAATTGTACCATGTATCGAAGTTCAGGTATAACTGTGGCCCATTGTGGCGGGTCTTTAGAGTGCTTTCGGGACAGTTTGCTTTGTATGCCCTGAGTGCACCTCTGTCGACGTTAAAAAAAATAAAGCTGTACGGCTGTTGAACCTGACTCTGAGTCCAAAGTGGTCACGTTCGCCCACTCGCGCTAACAGGGGGCACGACCGAGTCACCATAGGCCATAGCTGAGGGCCTCAGCAGGCTTCTTGAAATTCTGCATTCCATGGACGAAAGGCTTGCGAGCTTACGGGAGACCCAGCAGGAGAGTGCTGTATGGCTGCAGGATCACAGAACATGACCCACTCACAGAGGGTCACGGGTGAAAGGCTGCAGTGCTTGCAGGAGATCCTGTGGGACAGCGCTGAGACACAGCGGGCTACAGCAACAGCCCTCGAGAATAAGTCCACAGAGGGCCACGTCTGAGGGGCTGCAGAGCATGGCCCAGTCTCAGAAGGCATCTCCTGCTGTCACTGAGAGGCAGTGCCCGACTCAGAGGGCCATCGCAGAAGGCTCGACCACCACGGCAAGAATACAGGTTCTCCTACAGGATTGACAGAGCCAGGTGATGCCGGAGCTTCTGGAGCTCACTGCAAAAACACTACCATCCCATGGAGTGACCCACAGGGAGCTGACGGGAGGAGGAAGGGCTCGAGCCCCATGTTGGGGCCTTTCACCCAGGAGGCTCAACTATGACCACACCTTCCTGATATCAGGGTATCTCAGGGACAGCAGGATAAGCAAGGTGTCATGAATATGACTCTGACACCTGAAAACTGGCCAGGGCCCTCAGAGTCCAGGCCTTCAGAGGACTTTCGCCAAGGACATTGCAGGCTACACAGTGAGATGGATAGCTGGCCAATTCTGCCTCTGATATACGCCCTGGGGAGGCACCAAGATGTGGTCATAGGCAACATGAGGTTAAGAAGTTGTAGTGGCATTAAAATGGCATGCGTGAAGGGCAACACTAGGTAGATGTGGGCATTTTAAAGTCTCAAGTTCACATTTTGATATTCTCACTTATTTTGAAGACACTGTTATTGGCAACAGTAAATGTCATTTCACCCCACTCTGTGACTAACTTGTCTCCAATTTGTCTCTCACAGTTGATGTAGTTCTCTCAACAGTTGCCTGAGAGACCCTACACATTGATATCAGTTGGGGAGGCCCTCAATGCACTGCTACTGAGAAAATCAAGGCGTTCAAATAATTCACTGGCTACAGCGGGTGGCATGCATTGGCAGCGACTTACAATATCTACCAAGGCATCTCTAGAACCTACGAGAGATTCCCTCCCCCCTCGCCCTCCTTTCCCCCAACCTCCACCTCCCCACCCCATTCCAGAGCCTTGTATTGGGGTTTAGTGCTTCCCTTACCCATCACCTCGAAGTAGGCCCAGGTGCCAGCGTAGATGTGGAGCTCTGGTAGGACTCAGACTAGTTTGCACCAGTGCGTAATCACAATAGCAATAGCAAGTTGTCATCACCCTCTGGCCTGCTACAGAAACTCACTAACACAGCATACCCAGCCCCACCATTCAAATGCTGCAGGAGATTGTAGAACTCCAGGGTGGGAGGGGCAGGGATGCAGCTGTGCTAACCACTGTGCCACCATGCCGTTTTGACCGGAGTATCTGATAAAACATCGACCTCAAAAATTTAATAAGGTATCACATTTCTCCAAAGAGATACCCTGGTGTCAGGAAGGTATAACCACAGTTGCAGTCTCCTGGTGGAAAGTCCCAGCGTGGGCTCGAGCCCTTCCTCCTCCATGGGATAGAACATAGAACGTAGAACACTACAGCACAAACAGGCCCTTCGGCCCACAAGTTGTGCCGAACACATCAAAACCCACCCAGCCATAGACCTATCTATAACCCCCAATCCCATTGGATCCCATATACTCATCCAGAAGTCTTTTAAAAGACCCCAGCGAGTTCGCCTCGGCCACCACCGACAGCAGCCGATTCCATTCACTCACCACCCTCTGAGTGAAAAACTTTCCCCTAGCATCCCCTCTGTACTTGCTTCCCTGCACCTTAAATCTGTGCCCTCTCGTCGCGACCATTTCAGCCCTGGGAAATAGTCTCTGAGAGTCCACCCTATCTATTCCTCTCAACATCTTGTAAACCTCTATCAGGTCGCCTCTCAACCTTCGTCTCTCCAGGGAGAACAGTCCCAGCTCACTCAACCTGTCTTCATAAGGCATGCCTCCCAATCCAGGCAACATCCTTGTAAATCTCCTCTGCACCCTTTCAATAGCTTCCACGTCCTTCCTATAGTGAGGCGACCAGAACTGCGCACAGTACTCCAAGTGTGGTCTGACAAGGGTCCTATAAAGCTGCAGCATTACCTCCTGACTCCTGAACTCAATCCCTCGATGAATGGATGGCGATGTTTCTGCAAAAGAAGCTGGAAATACAGATGTTCCCAATCACCTGGCAGATTGACATGCACATTGACAAAACCGAGGATCAGGTCTGCTTAGCGGTGGTGGAAAAATTCATAGCAGAGATTTATCTTTATTCACCTTAGGAGGTGAAAATTTTTGGCAAAGCAAGAATTTATTGCCCATCCACAATTTCCCAAGGTGGTGGTGAGCCAGATTCTTGAACTACTGCAGTCCACGTGATGTAGGTATACCACCCACAGTGCTTTTTTTAAAGAAGGGATTTGATACAACTTGAGCAGTTTGATATTGTTATGTCGGCTGATTCCCACAGCTACCAAATAATCACACCATTAGACTCAAAATACTCAAGCTTCATTGAGTATATTTTTTGCAGCTCACGAAGGGGCTGCTGGGCCCATACATTGTTGCTTAGAATATGACTACAGTACAGCAGAAAATGTGGCACCCTGGGTGTACTTGTGCGTAACTATTAGTCACTAACTCTTTACAAATAAAACAGCAATATAACAGCAACACCATTGCAAACGGTAATTAATAATCAACCAAATTATTGTGAATCTGCAGTCATGCACTGGCCATACTGCGTAAAGACTGCAGATTTCTTACCAGTGAAGCGAATTGTTTTTTTTCCCCACAATAATCTGGTAGTTTCACGATTATTATTAACGACACCAGCATTTTGTTTCAGATTTATTAATTAAATTTAAATTCCTCCAGTTACTATGGTGGGATTTGAATTCATGTATCGAGAGCATTAATTGATGCCTCAGGATTATAATTCAATAATATCATCTCTATGTTACTTTCCCTGACATCTGCTGTTCCAGGCCATAAATAATGCTGACAATGTACTTCCTTAACGTAACAAGCTCTTTTCCCTTCCTTTTACTGGACCTGCTGGGCTTCCTGAAGCTCGGGAAGCTCAGCTAAGTTAAGTTAAAAATAGGAACATTTTAAAATTAAGACACACAGCCACCTTAAAAAGGCCTCCTGAGAGCAAATTGGTCACCCTTATTGCACCTCCCTCGTCACCCATTCCACCTACATTACAACTAGACAAATGGATTCAAGGTATGTTGGGGTAAATCCACCAAATTTGGGCAGTTAAAATTATCCCCACTTTGTGAGTAGCAATTTCCATAACCGTTCTACACATGCCAATGCAGAAACCATCACTCCAAAAACAGGAGAGGCAAATCGTTGGGGAAAGTCACACAGCTTTCAGATTTTAAATAAAGTTTTAGTAGCAAAATGTGAGATAAAACAACAAGCAGAGCACACCATTGACACACATTTCCAGAACCTGAAAACTATGCATAGTTGAATTTTGGTTAATAAAAGGGAAATGTGATATCTCTGGGTGGAGTTGGGTGCTATTTTTCAACAAAAACATGGGCACTACAAATAATGATTGTTCAAGACCTGTAATACCAGAGGCTCAACAAGTGCCAGTGCAATGAGAATGCTTGGAACCTCTGCTACAACATTGTGTCCAATTCATTCGGGCATCAAAAATATTTAGACTGGGAAAAGTTCCCCAAATTTAAAAGGAGCACCAGCATTCCATCTGCCAATTGTCACTGTGACATGGACATTGAGGGACCAACAAGTAAAGTGACTATTTTTTAATTCCATTGCTTTTCAAGATCCCCTCCACATCTTCTTTCCTCAGAATACAAATTGTCAGCACTAGCTCCTATTGGGGTAAGATCAGGTTGCTCCTACCACAGAATGTGAAAGGCCAGCAAAATGTGGACACCGTCAACAGTGCATTGGGAGCCAAGTAATCAGCCCCATTCCTGGGTCTCAATTTGGTGCAGTCAAATTTAAATTTACATTGTTCCGACTAACGTCATGTCAGCATGGTGCATGGGTACATTGGATACTTTCTCATTATAGCTGAGATGAAGCTCTGCATCTGTCACACGTGGATTCCAAAATGTTACTTCAGCACAGAAACCATTATATTCAAAATAATTTTTATCTACACTTTAAGTCAATGTGTGATTATTCTCAAAGCTAATCAAATACTAGGAGTTCTTCTAAAGCCAAAACCAATTGCTTTAACCTTGCACTAAATAACAATATGAGATCACATACAGAATAATATATGAAATGACTAGTACCTTCCTTTATTAGTATGGGTTCAGAGTGGGTCTGGGACAATTCTACGATTTAGCTATTGGGAAACTGTAAACATGTGGTTAAGCCTACATTAAAAAGTTGGAAAAAGTGAAAGATTCAAGTGAATAAACGATAAAAAAAATTAATGATATCAATTAAAGCAAGTTCTTAGGCTTGGACTGAGACAAAAAAACTACGGAGAATAGAGTTCAAATTCATAAAAATACTTTTTTTCCATTTTCTAATTAATCCAAAAAAACTCCCAATTGGATGTAATTGACATTTCTTCAAAGAGAAGCTGGATAATTGTTTAAATGGGAACAACGTTAGAGATTAGTAAAGAGAGGGATTAGACTAAGATGACCCAACACTTTTTGCTCAATCCTTCCCAATGTCGCATCACTCATTTTGCAATAGTATATACAAAATCATATTCACAATTTTTACTCAATAGCTATTAACATTTTTGTTTTCATAATTCCACATTCCCATAAAACAGCTAAACTGACATAAATTAAAATAAGAATACTTTAACTTCTGTTGCAGGATACTTGCACTGTTTCCAGCACAAGCACGTCACACAACATAGTCTTCACAAAGCACATGTGTCAGAAGTTAGGAAATGAAGCAAAACATCTTTGCTGTGTTTCACCCCATATCAAATGATGAGAGAAAGAATAAAACTATGGAGCAAGGAGATGGTGATGAGAAAAGATGAAAGCAATGTCATGGAAGTATTGTGAGTTATACACGAGAAGCACACAGTGGGTTCAAACCAATATTCGCAAAAAGATCATAGTACATTGTCCAGATTGCATATTACTCAATAGATCGGAAAACTGCATTACACACCATACCTGAATACGATAGTTCTGGGTTCTGTGGTAGCTGCCCTGGATCAGCAATGGAAGCTCTCACCAGAGATGTTACACAGCACAACGACACCAAATAATAAACTAAAAAAGAAGATATTTGTCTTATTTTTTGAACGTTAGTAAGATAATTGCATTTTCTGCTGGTTACACCCCTTATTACATGTACAGGTCTTCTCTGATAATCAGGGCTATTTATAAAAACATGATGCAAAAACAGAGCTATCAAAGTTATGAGATTTAGATTATATATTGCTACGGCTTTTTAATGTGTCTTTCTTAAAGTGTGTTGACGTTTGACAATTTACTTTGGCATCTATGTAGCCCTGGGTTCACACATACAACTGAGGCCATCAATTCTGTCCCACATCTTTAATAAGACAGTGCAGAGGAGCAGAATTGTACAGATGGAGTGAGTTGGCAAAGATCCAAAACCAAGCAATTAAAACTAAGTAAAAGGTTGCTCTTTTAAAATATTCATTTTAATTCAGTTTGTGTAGTATCGCCTTTTCTAAAATAATTAGCAAGGACTAGAGAACTAAAACTCGCAAAAATCAGATCAGAGGTTTTCCTCAGGGTTCCTCTGGTTTCCTCCCACAGTCCAAAGATGTACCGATTAGGTGGGTTGGCGTTGCTAAATTGACTCTTAGTTCAGGGGAACTAGCTAGGGAAAAGGCAGGAGTTATGGGAGTAGGGCCTGGGTGGAATTGTAGTTGGTGCAGAAGCGATGGGCTGAATGATTTCTTTCTGCACTATCGGATTCTATGAATTTTCTAGGTGACATATTTTATCTGCATATAAGATGTTCAGAAACTTGCTGCACTATCAAGCAGATAGAGACTTCCTCCTGGAGGTCAATCATGCTAGAAAATCAGCAATTCAATAAATAATCCAAAATCAATTCCCCCATATATATGAGACGTGAGCATCAGTGACAAGGCCAGCATTCTTCCAAGCCAACTAAGAAACTGTGATCTTGAACTGCTGCAATTCATATGGTGTAGGTATACCCATAGTGCTGTTAGGAAGGCAGTTCCAGAACCGTGACTGGCGGAGACGTAGTTCTAAGTCAGGATGAGACGTGACTTGCAGGTGGTGATGAGCAATGTGTTTG
This sequence comes from Sphyrna mokarran, assembly GCA_024679065.1. NCBI lineage: Eukaryota > Metazoa > Chordata > Chondrichthyes > Carcharhiniformes > Carcharhinidae > Sphyrna > Sphyrna mokarran. The sequence continues at coordinate 109,061,574 of JAGIQG010000006.1, read as the reverse complement.
TTGAAGCTGTCCTTCTCAGTGGTAGAGGTCATGAGTTGGAAGATGCTGTCGAAGGAGGATTAGCAAGTTACTGCAATACTTCTGGTAGATGGTACACATTGCTGCCACCGTGCATCAGTGGTGGAGGGAGTGAATGTTTGTGGTTGGGCTGCCAATCAAGTGAGTTGCTTCATCCTGGATTGCGTTGAGCTTCTTGAGAGCTATTGGAGCTGTTCCCAACCAGACAAATGGATATTCCATCAGACTCCTGACTTGTGCTCGAAAGATTGTGGATAGGCTCTGAGAATTCAAGCCCAGCTTTGGCACTGCGCTTGCAACCACAATATTGGTGACCCAGTTAAGTTTTTACTCAATGGTAACTTGCAGGTATCTGGTGGTGGAGATTTTAGCAAAGAAAATGCCATTGAATATTAAGGGAATTGATTAGATTTGCTTTTACTGGAGATGAGGCAAACCTGAAAGTTGTCTAGACCTTGCTGCGTGCAGATATTCACTGCTTCAGTATCTGAATTACAGCCAGTACTGAACACTGTGCAATCTAATGTAAGTATTGTCACTTCTGATCTTATGTTGCAGGGAAGGTCACCGCTGAAGCGAGATAGGATGTATAGGCACTTAGAACGTTGCGATCTGATTAGGGATACTCAGCATGGATTTGTTAAGGGGAGGTCGTACCTAACAAATCTGGTAGAATTTTTTGAGGATGTGACGAAAACGATGGATGAAGGGCGAGCCGTTGATGTCGTCTATATGGATTTTAGTAAGGTGTTTGACAAAGTCCCTCATGGGAGGTTAGTTGAGAAGGTCAAGGCTAATGGGATACAAGGACAGGTAGCTAGATGGATAAGTAACTGGCTTGGTAATAGGAGACAGAGAGTAATAGTGGAAGGGTGTTTCTCTAGCTGGAGGTCGGTCACTAGTGGTGTGCACAGGGCTCAGTACTGGGACCTCTTCTATTTGTAATATATATAAATGACTTGGAAGAGGGAGTAAGTGGAGTGATCAGCAAGTTTGCAGACGATACAAAGATGGCTGGACTTGCGGATAGTGAGGAGCATTGTCAGGCGATGCAGCAGGACATAGATAGGCTGGTAGCTTGGGCAGACAGATGGCAGATGGAATTCAATCCTGATAAATGTGAGGTGATGCATTTTGGGAGAAAGAATGTAGTGGGGAGGTATATGATAAAGGGTAGACCTATTAAGAGTATAGAAACGCAGAGGGACCTGGGGGTGCAGGTGAACAAGTCTCTGAAGGTGGCAGAGCAAGTGGAGAAGGTTGTGAAGAAAGCATATAGTATGTTAGCCTTATAGGAAGGGGTATAGAGTACAAGAGCTGGCCTTTAATGTTGCAGTTGTATAAAACGTTGGTTAGACCTCATTTGGAATACTGCGTCCAGTTCTGGTCGCCTTACTACCGGAAGGACGTGGAGACTCTGGAGAGAGTGCAGAGGAGGTTTACCAGGATGCTGCCTGGTATGGAAGGTCTGAGTTACGAGGAGAGGTTAGGCAAATTGGGACTGTTTTCCTTAGAAAGACGTAGACTTAGAGGAGATCTGATAGAGGTGTACAAGATTATGAAGGGGATAGATAGAGTAAACAGGGTTAAGCTTTTTCCTAGAATGGACTCAAATAGCACGAGGGGTCATGGGCTTAGGGTGAGGGGGGTAAGGTATAATTTGGATGCTAGAGGGAGTTTTTTCACACAGAGGGTGGTGGGGGTATGGAATGCGCTGCCAAGTAAAGTGGTGGAGGCAGGCACTCTGGAGTTATTTAAGAAATACTTAGATGGGCACATGAACAGAATGGGAATGGAGGGGTATAGAAAACTGATTTAAAATAGGGATCATGAGCCTTGGGAGTCCCTGGGAAGTGTGTAAATAGATGATGATATTGATGTACTTGTTTTTATCACAGGTGCTTTGAGATTAAGAGATTAAGGAGCAACACAGCACGGGAAACAGGCCCTTCGGCCCAACGAGCCCGCGCCGCCGTCATACTATATAGTAGCAAATCCATTATCCTATTTTAATATTCCTATATAATAATATATATACTATTCCTAATATGGAAAATCCTCACCATAGGGACAATTTGTTTCCCAATCAGCCTAAGAGCGAATTTTTGGGTTGTGGGAGGAAACCGGAGTGCCCGGAGAAAACCCACGCAACCACGGGGAGAACGCGCAAACTCCCGCAGACACCGGCCCAATTCCAAGTGTCTGCACAGCCACATCGATAGTCTCTGAGCTGTCATGGTGCCATTCAGATGGTCCACATAAAGCACTCATTTACGACATGAGGTACCAGGCAACCCATGAATCAACATCCAAGAGCTGTACCCGCACCACCTGACGAATGCATGCTCAATGTTGGTCAAGTATGGACCGAATTACCTGTGGAAAAAAGCTGTAGTTAAACAGTCCTAATATATCCCTCTATCTGCATACCGCTCATGTGGCTGCCCAAGAGACCCTTAAACAGCCCCAGCGTGCCTGCTCCCACCACCTTACTCGGCAGTGCATTCCACACCCCCACTACCCTTTGTGTGAAAAACTGCCCTCTAATATTCGTCCTATACATAGCCCCCCTCACCCTATGGCCATGACCCCTCGTCCCATCCATTTCTAAAGGCGGAAAAAGTTTACCTCCATTTACTCTATCTATACCCCTTATAATCTTATACACCTCTATGAGATCCCCTCTAAGCCGACGTCTTTCAAGGGAAAACAACCCCAGTCTATCTAATCGTTTTTGGTCCACCTTGTTGTCTAACAAGGGGCATACACGTGATGGGTCGTGAGAGGACTGCTCTTGGATTTTTTTCGAGAATATCCTAGTGCTTCACGTCGTTAGTGTATGCTTGACTTGGACCATTTGATGGGCAACACGACAGCTCAGTGACTATCGCTGTGCTGTGCAGATACATGGATTTGGGCCTGTGTCTGTGGGAGTTTACGCATTCTCCCCGTGCTTGCGTGGGTTTTCTCCGGGAGCTCCGGTTTCCTCCCACATCCCAAAGATGTGCTCTTAGGCTAATTGGCAAAAACAAATTCTCCCTAAATTGTCTCAAATTTGGTTTTTAATCCATAGATCTATAAACATGGACAGGGATCACGAGTAGAGGTGAGAACATCGGGATGGCAGCGCGGGCTCGTTGAGCTGAAGGGCCTGTTTCCCGTGCTGTTTTGTTCTTTGTTCTTTGAAGCAGCACAGGATAGTTGAGCCTAGGACACAGCCTTGTGGAATTCCTTCAGCAACCACAACCTTTGTGCTCCAATTGACTCCAACCAGAAGAAATCTTTTCCCCCTCTGATAATTATTGACTTAAATGTTTCCTTGATGTCAAGGTTAGTCACTTGCACCTCAAATCTGGAATTCAGCTCTTTTGCCAATGTTTGGACTAAGGAGGTAACGATGCCTACTGTGTTATAACTGCTGCTGGATAGATTAGTCAATGATATCTTCTATCCTTTTGCTGATGTTTAAGAGTAGAACTGATGATAATTAGCTGGATTGGATTTGTTCTGTTTTTTGTGACAATTTTTTACATTGTTTGGTAGATGCCAGCATTGTAGCTGTACTGGAATAGTTTGGTTAAGGTTACATTTAATCCAAGAATACACACGTATACTACTACAGCACAGCACATACCCTTTGCTGATTTCAGTGCCTTCAGCAACTTTATGAAATGGTGGGGAGTAAATTGAATTGGCTGTGGAGGAATACCTGTGAAGCCAAGGATCTCAGAAGAGGCCGGAATAGAGTATTCACTCACACTTCCATCTCTTCTGGTTAGTTGTTTTATTGTCCACCCATCATTCATGACTGGATGTGACAGGAGTGCAGAGCCTTGATTTAATCCATTGGTTTTGGGATCATGCACATAGTCCTGTTTTGTATGTACCCCGAGGTTGCTACCACATGATGCTATTCTGGACATGCCCTCCTAAGTTCCCACTGAACCAGTGTGGTCCCTGGCTTGATAGTAATGACAAAGTGAGAGATATGCTGGGTCATTTCTGCTATTGTTGATGGCTCACAGCTCCACGTGGGTGGTAATGTAACACAACACAGTGAAGAATATTCTCACAATGAATATTTTGTGTCCGTAAGGACTGTGTGGTGATCTGTGATGTGTAGACTGGTGAGGAAGTGGTGAAATAGTTTTTTCCTTCTTGTTGGTTCTCATACCACCTGCCTCATGCCCAGCCTGGCAGCCTCAGGGACTGAGTCGGTTTAGTGACTAGTGATGCTATTCAGCTAAGTCCATATTAGTGGCGCTATTCAGCCAAGTGGTCCATAGCCAGTTCAGTCTAGTGGTCCATATTCAGTAACGGACATTGAAGTCCACCCCAAGAGCATCTTGTGCCCTTATGACCTCAATATTTCTTCCAAATGGTATTTGACAGGGAGAAGTACCGATTCATCAGCTGAGGGAGGGTGGTAGGTGGTCACCAGAAGGTGGTTTCCTTGTCAATGTTAGACTTCATGGTTTTTAAGTCAATGTTCTTAACTCCCAGGCGACTCCTTGCTGACTGCAAACCACTGTGCTGCCATCACTGGTGGGTTTGTTCTGCAATGGGACACATCATACCCAAGGATTATGGATGAGAGATACGAGGCATTGCGTTGTCGGGCACGGTAGCACAGTGGTTAGCACTGCTGCTTCACAGCTCCAGGGTCCTGGGTTCGATTCCCGGCTCGGGTTACTGTCTGTGTGGAGTTTGCACATTCTCCTCATGTCTGTGTAGGTTTCCTTTGAGTACTCTGGTTTCCTCCCACAGTCCAAAGATGTGCGGGTTAGGTTGATTGGCCATGCTAAAAAATTGCCTCTTAGTGTCCAGGGATGCGTAGGTTAGAGGGATTACTGGGTATAATATGTAGGGATATAGGGGTTGGGCCTGGGTGGAATTGCGTTCGGTGCAGATTCGATGGGCCAAAGGGCCTCTTTCAACACTGTAGAGTTCTATGATTCTATAACTCCGAGAGTGGTTATGTTAGGCTGTTGCTTGACAAGTCTATGAAACAACTCTCCTTAACTCAGTAATGGTGACCGTGACAACTTGTAAAAGCCCATTGGTTTCACTAATGTCCTTTAGGGAAGTAAATCTGGTTTGATCTATATGTGATTCCAGATCCACAGCCATGTAGGTGACTGCAAAATACCCTCCAAACTGGCCGAGCAGCCCACTTAACTCATGGGCAATTCGGGATGGGCAACAAATGCTGGCCTTGCCAGTGATGCCAACATCCCATGAAAGATTGAAGGAAAAATAATTTGGCATAATCCCCTTGATGTTAGTGAGGATAACTTCACAGGGTTGACTGCTCAGAGTGTGCCAGGCCATCCATTTGATTTATTTATTTTTGACTTTGCTTTAGCAGTTAAATACAACTGAGTGATTTGCAAAACCACTTAGAAAGCGATTAGGAGTCAACCACATGCTTGAAGGCCTAAAGTAACATCATAACATGAGTGTAACCAGTAAAGATTACCATAAAGGATGTTAATGAAGCAGATAAATTGTTATGAATCTTCCCAAGACAGCTTCAATTTCAGATTCTATTCATTAGATCCCGCCAGCTGCCAGGGTGGGATTTGAACTCATATCTCCAGAGTATTACTCCGGGTGACTACATTACCAGTTCAGTAACATTGTGCTACTGTCTCCCATCTAACCTGTTTACTACCTGTTGTCTTCCAGTAAAGACTCTTGGGAACGTAAGTGGGAGAACATCACATTGTAATATTCTTCTAGAATCACACAGTGCAGAAGAGGCCCTTCAGCCCATCGAATCTGCGCATGTGAAACACCCGTCCTCCTATCTAATGCCACTTACCAGCAGTTGGCCCACAATCTTGAATGTTACGGTGTGCCAAGTGCTCATCCAGGTACATTTTAAAAGGAAGTTTTATAATTTACTGTTACCCTGTGAGTTAGCAATTAAACTTCAATATGTCCAGTTGAACAACGGCAAAAGAAACCAACACTACTTACGCACTATCAGAGCAGCTGGAATATGTTCCTCTTCATAGTGAGGGTAGAGTATAAGTTTGGGAACGAAGAGAGTATTATAAAGCCAAACAAAAGTGATGATGCTGACACAACACCAGCCCTGTGGGTCATAGACTAAGTGAATTTGAAGCCCCATCACAGAAAGGTTGCCTTGGTGGCTGCCAGCTTGAATTTCATGAATTCTGTATCCTGCTCCTAGAAAAATAATGTAAAAATAAGTCAAAACATTTGCTAACTGTACACAAAAGTCCTATTTTATTTGTGTTAACATTCAACATTAAATCTCTCCCATACCTGGTCCTTTTATCATAGATATAAATAGCAGCTGGAAGGAATATATGCTTAGAAGTGCCAAGCAAGGCTAAAACACATACAGATTCTTTTTGAGCCAGTGTTTACTAAGAGGATGCTAACCTAATATCAGCGGGAGCGGAGAGAATGGATGGAGCTAAGGTTGATAACAGATATGCTGGAATGGTTCACAATACTTAAGAGCAGATAGGTCATTTGGCCGAAGGAAGTGCCACAAGTACACTCTGAAGGTTTCACTTAAGATTTTTGATTTTGACTTCAAGTTCAGCGAAAAGCACGCCTAGGTTCGCTGTACCAAAACAGCAGTGTAGCCTCCTTCGAAAGCAAGCTCATAACAGAGGCAGAGAGAAGATGCAAGAAGGGGAAATCCCAAGTCAGCAATTTGACCAAAACGCAGTCATCGGTGATATCCTGTTCTATTTGCAGCAGAATTGTGCTGTCAAAAATTGATTTCAGCAGCCATCAACATATGTACAGGAACCCTGCTAACCACCTCAAATAATAAGCTTGGGCACCTGCACCTCAAAGGATAAGAAAGAAACAAAATAACAGTGACTACAAACTGCTTTGGGGCAACACAAGGTAATGAAAAGCATTTATACAAATACAAATTTTACAACACAATGTCTTAATCATGAAGCTTTGGAGAAACTGGAAAATAATGTAGGTAAGTGTAGGACTAACAGGTGAGGTAGATTTCTTGAGGTTAAGATGGGGCAACAGAGTTTTAATTTTATGGAAATTTGTAGATGTTTGGCAACTGGGAGATGAATCAGAAGAGCAATGGAACACTTACATAAGAAAGTGATGAGGGCTTCAGTAGCAAATGGCTGAAGGCACTTCAGTGTTACGAACTTGGAAATAAACAGTCTTTCTGAAGGAGAAAGCATGGTATTAGAAGCTCCAATATTATACTTATGAACAATAACCAGGGTGAGTGTGGGAATCAGTAGTGAAGGAAGTGCGTTTGAGATGGCAGTTGGGGAGTCTGGCTTAATCCAGTCTGGAGATCAAACAAGTAGTGCAACATCACGGAACCAGTGGAAGGATCCAGAAAGATGGTAGTGACAAAACTATTATCAGTGTAAATGTGAAAACTGTGATATACTGTGTTATACTATCCCTAACAAACAGAAATCTGGTTCACGTTTGTCAGGACGATTTGGTTACCTGGTTATGAAATTGGACTTCTGCAAAATGAGTCCGTGCCTTTAGTTAAGGAAACAAAAGTTAATTGGGAAGAAAGAACTGTGTTGAGAGTCAGGGTTTTAGCCTGTGCTCAAAATAGACACAAGGCTCTTCACGGTCATTATGTTTCTGCCAGTGGTCAGAATAGGACTGGAAAGCATTGCGAACACTCCAGACAAGAATTGGGTGGTTTTTCCCCGAACCGGTCTTTTCAAACACCAGGATCTTACTGAATGGTCAAAATGACAGTTGTTCTGGGAAAGCTGCACCATCACGGCTGTGGGGAACAAAGTGAAGAAGGATTTACAGAAGTGTGCCGTATGGTGATAATCATATTCGTCAACCCTGAATGAAATAAAGCAGTTGTTGGGGGCTACTTACTGATGAAGAGTAGATGAACTCTACCACAGGAATGCAAGTTTGTGAAATACTTTGGGACTTCATGTGGTGCCATTTACGTGCTGAAAGTGGTACCCGAGAAATCTGAGACACTTTTACAGGAATTTTACTGGCATGCCCGCCCGAGACTCGTAATTTTGCACCCAAGAATGCTGTTCTGCAAGCCTCACCCAATCCGATTTCAGGTCGGATGTGCCGGTAAAATCAGAGCCTTTATCTTTATTCTATCAGTAATTTAAAAGTTATAATTTACACTTTCTACCAAATATAATTTGTCTGCTAAATCATAATTAATTCATATTGGTTTTAGTTTCATTGTTGCAGTAAAGGTTTTAAGAACTGAAATCTTGTCAATTGGTTTTTTTCCATTTGGTAAGTTTGACTCTTTCAAAGCTCATAGGGCATTGACCTCTGCGATTTTTTAAGTACCAAAAAAGAATAATGTTATCTGATTTTGAATATAAAGAAGAAGGATCATCCATACTCGAAACGTTGGCCCTATCCACAGACACTGTCAAACCTGTTGAGATTTTCCAGCATTTTCTGTTTCATTTCAGATTCGAGTATCCACAGTATTTTGCTTTAATTGTATAAAGCCTTGTCCACATTGTTTCTTCAACCTTCAGGAACTGCTTCACTTGCGTTCCCTTCAACCCTACTCAAAATCACTTTCCTCAAACATCTCATCACCTCCCAAATTTGTGTCAATTTTTTTCCATGTTTGAAGCTCTCCACAAGGTTTCAGTCTCAGCATTGCTGCCAAATCCACCCAAATCAAAATCACAAATGACATCCTATGTAACACTGACCGTGTTGCTCTGGCCCTCCTCATTCTTGCAATCTGTCTGCTCACTGTAACATATTTGGCCACGCTATCATCCTCCAAAACCTCTCCACCACCATCACTGGGTGGCATGGTGGCACCCATGGTGAATGCCTTCATTCACCACCATGAACTCCATTCACTTCCATAACCCACATGGTCATCATTCAAAGCTGAATCAGGTTGAGCATAACAGAGAACATAGAACAATACAGCACAAACAGGCCCTTCGGCTGCCTCACCGCACCAGGGACTCGGGTTCAATTCTGGCCTCGAGTCACTGTCTGTCTGGAGTCTGCACACTTTTCCTGTGTCTGCCTGGGTTTCCTCTAGGTGCTTCGATTTCCTCTCACGCTCCAAAGCTCTATGGGTTGGGTTGATTGGCCATGCTAAATTGACCCTAGTGTCATGGGATTAGCAGGAGAATTATGTGGGATTAGGGGATCGCGGTCGATGCAGACTTAATGAGCTGAATGGCCTCGTTCTGCACTGCAGGAATACTATGATTCCATGATCAAGCAAAGTGGGCCTGCCTTCACCACGTTTCATTCTTGTTCAATAACAAACAAAATCACCCAGATCGAGAACATTAGCTACGTTTTTCTCTCTAGCAGATGCAGCTTGACAAGCTGGGTGTTTCCTGCTTTTATCCATTTTTATCCAGTGGGTTGCAGCCAGAAAATCTGACAGCGGTCCCTCTTCCAGCTCTCTTATTTTCACAGTCCCCAAGAACATATTCAGAACCTCACACTATCCCTCAGCAATTTCAAGTGTCAAACTCCATGGCCGGAATTTTACTGCCATACTCACCACAGGAATCGGAGCAGTCAAGAGGCATGGCATGGGAAGATCCATTAAACGTGGGTGGGATTTTACGGTTTTGGGATAAGCAAAGCCATAAAATTCTGTCCCATGTGCCTGTGAATAGCACCTACCTCTACATTACTAGCCCATTTCTCCACCTATCCGTTGCTTTTGGATTTGTTAAGCTACTTGTTTGATATCCAGTATTGGATGCACAGAAATTTTATCCAGTTATGTTATAGAAAATTGAGATAATTGCCTTCATTCACCACCATGAACTCCATTCACTTCCATAACCCACATGGTCATCATTCAAAGCTGAATCAGGTTGAGCATAACAGAGAACATAGAACAATACAGCACAAACAGGCCCTTCGGCCCACGAGTTGCGTCGATCACATCTACCTATCCACAGACCTATCTATAACCCCCTATCCTATTCTTTTCCATATACTCATTCAGAAGTCTCTTAAAAGACCCCGGTGAGTTTGCCTCAACAACCTCCGACGGCAGTCGGTTCCATTCACTCAGCACCCTCTGAGTGAAAAACCTACTCCTGACATCTCCTTTGTATTTGCTTCTCTGCACCTTAAATCTGTGTCCTCTTGTAGTGACCATTTCAGCTCGGGGAAATAGTCTCTGAGAGTCCACCCTATCTATTCCTCTCAACATTTTATAAACCTCTATCAGATCGCCTCTCAACCTACGTCTCTCCAGTGAGAAGAGTCCCAGCTCCCTCAACCTATCTTCATAAGGCCTGCCTCCCAATCCAGGCAGCATCCTTGTAAATCTCCTCTGAACCCTCTCAATAGCCTCTACATCCTTCCTATAATGAGGCGACCAGAACTGCGCACAATACTCCAACTGGGGTCTGACAAGAGTCTTATAGAGCTGCATCATTACCTCCTGACTCCTAAACTCTATTCCTCGATTAATGAAGGCCAGTACACCGTACGCCTTCTTGACCACTTCCTCCACCTGCGAGGCCGATTTAAGAGTCCTATGGACCCGGACCCTGAGATCCTTCTGCTCTACAACACAGCTAAGACTCCTACCCCTTATATTGTACTTCTTCATCCCATTATTCCTGCCAAAATGGACCACTACACATTTATCTGCGTTGAAGTCCATCTGCCACTTCTCCGCCCAGTCTTGCATCCTGTCTATGTCCCGCTGCAACTTTTGGCATCCCTCCAGACCATCCACAACACCACTGATCTTTGTATCGTCGGCGAACTTGCTAACCCATCCCTCCACTTCCTCATCCAGGTCATTTATGAAAATGACAAACAGCAGGGGTCCCAGAACAGATCCCTGGGGCACTCCACTGATTACTGACCTCCAAGCAGAACAAGACCCATCCACAACCACTCTCTGCCTTCTGCCGGCAAGCCAGTTCTGGATCCACGAGGCCAAAGCCCCTTGGATCCCATGCCCTCTCACCTTCTCCAGAAGCCTAGCATGTGGGACCTTATCAAACGCCTCTTTGCCCTGTGATTCTAAGCTAAGCTTCTGACCCCATATACTCTGTATCATCAAGATCATCTACTTCCACCTCATTAATGTCACCCTCTTAGGCTTAGGGCCAAGTCTCAATCCAGTATCTGTGCTGTTGACATTTCTGGACCAGTGTTCTCTTTCAATTGCAAGGGCATGTAGTCATACAACAAACTGGAATTATCCTTGCAGGGAGCAAATAGGTCATAAACAACCAACTCCCCCTATAGGATACATGCATGCACCTCACCTTTCCCTATATTTAAATTTCTTCACCTTGCACCTTGAAAACTCTGCATTCTAACATTCTTGGTATTGTCGCAATTTCTTACATCCCATCATTTGTGGCTAAACTTTCAGGTGTCTAAGCTCTGGAATTCGCTCCCTAAATTTCTCACCTCTTTACCACTTTCCGCTTTTTTAAGATAGCCCTATAGCTAACCTTCATGATAAAGTTTAATCGTTCATCCCAACATCTCCTTATGTGTGCATGTCGAAACGTGTCAGAAAACACTCCTGAGATATGCCATGCGAAGTGTTAAAGGCACTATGTAAATGCAGCTGTTGTCATACAGCAATTTTATGGAAATTGATTTACTTCATCAGAAAATAACATAAAAAATTTAAGAAAGAGCAGCAGGATTAAACTATACATCCCTGTGAAGCTGCGATCTTTGCTTCAACACCATCTTTCTGCTTAATCCTCATATTCCTTGTTTCCCTAAGAGTCCAAAAATATATCAAATTCAGCTTTGAACATACTTAACAATTAAACATCTATAGTCCTTTGTGGTAGGGACTTCCAAAGATCTATAGTCAAAGAACAAAGAACAAAGAGCAACACAGCATGGGAAACAGGCCCTTCGGCCCAACGAGCCCACGCTGCCGTCCTAACATCTTAATGACATATAGGGACCAATATAGGGACAATTTGTTACCCAATCAGCCTAAGAGCACATTTTTGGGATGTGGGAGGAAACCGGAGCACACGGAGAAAACCCACGCAACCATGGGGAGAACGCGCAAACTCCCGCAGACACAGGGCCAACCGATAGTCCTCCAAATGAAAAATTTACTCCCCATCTGAGTCTTAAATCGCCAAACCCGAATTCTGAGGCTATGGTTCTCTGCCTCTTCTTTTCTCTGCACTAAACTCTGGCTCATGCATCTCATTGCCTTGATATTGTTTGCCACCATTGTGTAGTTTGCTTGGGTATTGTCTTTTGCCCTTTTTTGCTTTATTGGCGGCATTCAATCCCTCTTATGCTCTGGTTGTTCTGCCATTTGGCAATTAAAAAACTTATCAATGACTTTTAACATCTCATCAAAGCTGGCTGAGAATTCATCAATAGCTTGCATTAAAATATTTTTCTCCATGATACCCAATCGACACCTGTTCTCCAGCTGCAATAACAGAACCAATTTCAAAGGGATTAATTTTTTTTTTGCAGAATGGTTACAGCATGCTGCCTCACAGCATCAGGGACACAGATTCAATTCTGGCCTTGGATGACTGTCTGTATGGAGTTTGCATATTCTCCCCATGTCTGTGTTGGTTTTCTCCAGGTACTTTGATTTGCTCCCACTGTCCAAAAAATGTGTAAGTTAGGTGGATTAGCTATGCTAAGTTGCCTTTTAGACTTAGGGGTGGGGGGATAGTTAGCACGGTAAATGTGTGGGGTTATGAGGACAGGTCTTGGATAAGATGATCTGTCAGAGAGTCAGTGTAGACACAACGGACTGAATGGCCTCCTTCACTGTAGGGATTCTAAGCCTTTAACTTTACTGATTTAAGCTCTTCAGTACATCTTTGGAATATGTTAAGGTGATTAAAAGGCAATTCCCAACTTTGGATGAATTTTTAAAACTTCCACTTTTTTAAGCGGAGTACACCAGTTACGTCATAGAGGTTTACTGCATGGAAACAGGGCCTTTGGCCCAACTTGTCCATGACACCATTTTTTTTTAAAGACTAAGCTAGTCCCAATTATCCGCGCTTGGCCAAATCCCTCTATACCCATCTTACCCATGTAACTGTTCAAGCACTTTTTAAAAGATAAAATTGTACCCACCTCTACTGCAACCTCTGGCAACTTGTTCCAGACAGTCACTACCCTCTATGTGAAAATGATTTTGTCCCTCTAGACGCTTTTGTATCTCTTCCCTCTCACCTTAAACCTATGCCCTTTCATTTTAGACTCCTCTACCTTTGGGAAATGATATTGACGAGCTAATTGATTTATGCTCCCCATTATTTTATAGACCTCTATAAGATCAGCCATCAGCCTCATATTCTGCAGAAAAAGAAAAGGTCCCACTCTATCCAACCTCTCCTTATAACTCAATCCATCAAGTCCCAGAGGAATCTTGGTAAATCTTTTCTGCACTCTTTCTTGTTTTATAATATCCTTTCTATAATAGCATGACCAGAACAGCACCAAGTTTTACCAATGCTTTGCACAACTTCAAACAAGACGTTCCTACACCTGTATTAAATGTTTTGGTCAATGAAACCAAGTATGTCAAATGCTTTCTTCACCACTCTATTCACCTGTAACCCCATTTCAATGAGTTATGAACATGTATCCCTAGATCTCTTTGTTTTATAATTTTTCTCAACTTCCTACCATTAACTGAGTAAGTCCTGCCCTGTTTCAATCTACCAAAATTCATTACCTCGCATTTATCTAAATTAAACTCCACCTGCCATTCGTCAGCCCAGTGGCCCAACTGATAAGGTCCCATTGCAATCCAATTATAACCTTCTTCACTGACCACTATGCTGTCAATCTAAGTGTCATCGGCAAACATACTAACCATGTCTCCTAAATTCTCACCCAAATCATTAATATAAATGGCAAATAACAATGGACCCAACACCAATCCTTGAGATACACCTCTGGTCATAGTCCTCCAGTTTGAAAAATAATTTTTTATGACTACATTCTGTCTTCTGTCATCAAGCCAATTTTGTGTTCATTTGGCTACTTCACCCTGAATCCCATGAGTTTTAATCTTATGCAACAACCTACCCTGTGGTACCTTGTCAAAGGCTTTGCTAAGTTTCATGTAGGAGACATCAACTGCACTGCCCTCATCTATCTTTTTGGTTACTGTTCAAAAAAAATCAAATTGAGACATGATTTTCCACTCCAAAGCCATGTTGACACACCTTAATCAGTCCTTGCCTCTCTAAATACGTGTAGATCCTGTCTCTCAGAATACCTTCTAACAACTTGGCCACTACAGATGTGAGGCTCACCAGCCTGTGGCTCCCAGGGTCTTTCCTGCAGCCCTTTCAAAAAAAAAAGGACACAACATTTGCCAGCCTTCAATCTTCAGGCACTTCATCTGTGGCTGTCAATGATTCAATATCTCTGTTAGGGGACCTGTAATTTCCTCCCTAGCCTCCCGCAATGTCCTGGGATATACTTCATCGGATCCCAGAGATTTATCTATCTTGATGCACTTTAAGACTCCCAGAACTGCCTTCTCTGTTATATGTACACTCCTCATGATATCACTATTTATTTCTCCATATTCCCCAACATCCATGCCTTTCTCAACAGTAAATCCTGATGAACAATGTTCATTTAAGATCTCACCCATCCCTTGTGGATCCACACATAAATGACCTTGTTGATGTTTAAGAGGCCCTATTCTCTCCTTAGTCTCTGTTTTGCCCTTTATGTATTTGTAGAATCTCTTTGGATTCTCCTTTGCCTTATCTGCCACAACAATCTCATGTCCCCTTTTTGCCCTCCTGATTTCTCTCTTAATTCTACTTCTGCACCCTCTATACTCTTAAAGGGATGTGCTTGATCCCAGCTGCCTATGCATGTTACATATCACTTTCTTCTTGACCACTGCCTCAATATCTCAAGTCATCCAGGGTTCCCTACTACTACCTACTGCTTTGCCCTTCTCTCTAAAATGAAAATGAATTTTGTAGTCTCTTGTGGCCTTGGGCAGAACAGGAGCCATACCTGGTTAACACACTTTTGAAAGTCTCCCACTTACCAGGCGTCCCTTTGCCTGCCAACAGACTTCTCCAATTAACTTTTGAAAGTTCTTGTCTGATACCATCAAAATTGACCTTGCTCCAATTTAGAATTTTAACTTTTGGGCCAGGCCTATCATTTTCCATAGCTATCTTAAAAATAACAGAATTATGGTCACTGGTCCCAAAGTAATCCCTCGCTAACACTTCCGTCAATTGCCCTTCCTTATTTCTAAAAGGAGGTCAAGTTTTGCCCCTTCTCTAATCGGGCCTTCCACATACTGAATGAGGAATTCCTCCTGAATACATTCAACAAATTTCTCTCCATCCAAACCTTTACTACTATGGCTGTCCCAGTCAATGTTGGGAAAATTAAAATCCCTTACTATTATCACTTTTTTTTTCAGAGCTATCTACACGAGTGACTTCTGAATCTGTGATGATTAAAGAAATGGACTGCTTTGACTGATTAACAGCCTGAAGATATTTAAAAGGGTAGCTCAGCTTTAGAATTCAATTTTTGCTCAGACTTGCTTGGATTCACAATGGATCTTCTCAGGAGGAGTCCTTTACCTGCTTGGGGGACCTTTTCTTCTACCTTTTAAGTCAGCAATGGAGCTTTTTTTTTCAGGCAATTTCAGTTCAGTTACACTTCAGTCAGGTAAAGGCTGCTCCTTTGGTTTTATTCCAGATTGTTCACCAACTTCTTCAATTCTGGGTGCATTCTTGAGCTGCTAATGTGATGTAAAGGCTTGTTCTGTAGGTCTCACTAAGTGTTTCAAACCCTTTTAAAATTGCACAATAGTATTTACTGATAAAACATGGCTATTTACATATGTGCCAGGTTCTGGGCTAACACTATGTTGACTTTCACACAGGTCTATGCATTCTCCTTGAGTGTCCCAGGTCCCTCGTCAAGTGACCTTTACATCAGACTGTGGGTGGTACTGTTCTGCAGTCCTACATTAACCCTTGCTATGCCAAAACCCTTATATCTCACAATCCTCACCTAATCAGATACCAGCATGTTCAAGTCCTGATTTGATTTATTATTGTTGGGTGTATTAGCACACAGTAAAAAGTATTGTTTCTTGCGCGCTATACAGACAAAACATACCGTTCATAGAGAAGGAAAAGAGAGTGTGCAGAATGTAATGTTACAGTCATTGTTAGGGTGTAGAGAAAGATCAACTTAATGCAGGGTAAGTCCATTCAAAAGTCTGATGGCAGCAGGGAAGAAGCTGTTCTTGAGTCGGTCAGTAGGTGACCTCAGACTTTTGTATCTCTTTCCCGACGGAAAAAGATGGAAGAGGGAATGTCTGGGATGCGTGGGGTCTTTAATAAGGCTAGTGCTTTGCTGAGGCAGCAGGAAGTGCAGACAGAGTCAATGGATGGGAAGCTGGTTTGCATGATACATTCACAAAACGTTGTAGTCTCTTGCGGTCTTGGGCAGAGCAGGAGTCATACCAAGCTGTGATATAAGCAGGAAGAATACTTTCTATGGTGCTTTCTCTGAATGCTTTCTCAGATTCTCAGCACACATCCTCAAATGCATACCAATTACGATGTGAGAGTCACCCTCTTCAAAAGTATTGAATTCCTCATGTGTATGCGCCTGCGTGACTATCTATGTGTGTGTCACAGCGGAGTGGCTGATGGGACTTAAATAACAACTCCAGAGTTTTAGGAATTTCAACTTCACATTCTCTCTTTAGTTCACTATAATTGGACTTCACATCCGTTGAGCCAATATTAAATCTATTACTGATCAATATCCAATTGCTAAAAGTATTACAGGCCAGAGCCTAACAGCAAATATTTGCTGCATATATCAGTATTGATATATTATGTTAACTGTGTATGTTTGTATCACTGAAGTAAACTAAAAAGTACGACATTGAAAAAAGTCACAGCTTTAAACTAACAACTGGCTTTGTTTGTGTAAAATTAAACCAACTAACAATTTACTGCTTTGACAAAGGGTTATCGGGACTTGAAATGTCAACTCTTTTTTCTCCTTACAGATGCTGCCAGATCTACTGAGATTTTCCAGCATTTTCTCTTCTGGTTTCAGATTTCAGCATCCGCAGTAATTTGCTTTAATAATAAACAAATTGCTGCACTCTCAGCTCTGAAAAATTATTATAAAATATCATTGACTAAAATAATTCCACAAATAACCAACTGAAAATGTGCTAATTGAAACTTATTTTTTAAAAAATGCAAGCAACTCCTTGATGCTGCCCCCAAGCAGTAGGTGTCTGTATAAAAGAGCTTGCTATGGCTCCTGCTCTGACCAAGACCACAAGAAACAACAAAGGGTTGTGAATGTAGCCCAGTCCATCATGCTAAACAGTTCCCATCCAATGACCCTACACTTTCCACTGCCTCAGGACAGCAGCCAGCATAATCAAGGACCACACACATTCAAACATACTTTCTTCCACCTTTTTTCTGTTGGGCAAAAGGTACAAAAATCTGAGAACATGCACCAACCGACTCAAGGACTGCTCTTTCCCTGCTGCCATCAATCTTTTGAACAGTCCTCTCAGACATTAAACTGATCTTTCTCATCATTCTATTGGTAACTGCAATACTATATTCTGCACCGTATTGTTTCCTTCTCCCCTATGTACTCTATGTTTTGTCTGTAAAGCATGCAAGAAACAATGCTTTTCACTGTATCTCGATACATGTGACAACGATAAAATCAAAAGAGAAATCTGTCCTGTGCCTCAAATCTTGAATGTCGGAAAGAGGATTAACATAGAACATAGAACATTACAGCACAGAACAGGCCCTTCGGCCTTCGATGTTGTGCCGACCAAAATAAAAAGCAATGCCCCTCCAAACTAAACCATTCCCTTCTCTTCCATATACTTATCAATTAACCTCTTAAACGCCACCAAACTTGGCGCATCTACGACAGCTGCAGGCAGGGCATTCCACTCCCTAATCACTCTTTGAGTAAAGAACCTACCTCTGATATCCGTCCTATAACTCATACCCCTTAATTTAAAGCTGTGTCCCCTCGTGCTAGCTTTCTCCATCCTAGGAAAAAGGCTATCACTGTCCAAATTATGTGGTGTGGAATGAGAATGATTGGCTCCCTGAATTGCAGTCCTGTGATAAACAAGTCAGTGACTTCCAAATCTCTTAAATTGCTGTAGATTGAAATGGAAAGACAAATGATCCCTTGGTGCCAATAAAAAAAAAGTGTGCTTGCAGCAATAGCTTGAATTGTTAAAAAATTATTTAGAACAATACCCACCCACTCTTTAACAAGTATTAGCCATTCATAATGCCAGATATATGGAAGATGTATAGAATGCCAGAAGAGGCTACAGGGCCAACTAGGTCAGATCTCCATCGCAGCATTGGGAGAAATTGTCTAATCCAGAATGAAGGCTATTCAGTCCCAAGCCCCGCGGGAGGCCTAACCTCCACCTGGGGCAGCACTGTACTCTCTCACCCGGATGTTAGATCCCAAGCAGAGGGAGTAAATGGAGGGGACTGGGAGGGAACAGCACTGTGGCACAGTGGGTTAGCACTGTTGTCTTACAGCACCAGGGACCTGGGTTCAATTCTAGCCTTGGGTGACTGAATGTATGGAGAATGTATGTGAGAATGTCTGCACATTCTCCCCGTGTCTGCATGTGTTTCCTCCAGTTTCCTGTGTAGGGTAGATTGATTGGCCATAGTAAAATAGCATCAGGGAGATTAGCTGGAGGAATATGTCGTGTTATGGAAATAGGGCCTGGCTGGGATAGTTGTCAGCGCAGGCAGAATGGCCTCCTTCTGCACTGTAGGAGTTCTACTCCATTCTATTCTAATACAGCTCCTCTGTGCCCTTTAGTTGTGAAAGCACTTGCCTTCCCCCAGGAGATGTCACTGCAACCGGTAGGCTTGAGAAAGCCAGTTAAACCTGCAAAGCAGGTTCTATGCCAGGCTGGATTAACAAGATCACAGGTCGAAACCCATGTCCTTATCCCCCAGAAAACCCAAAGGGTTGGGGTTGGACTCAGTTACTATTAATACCCATTTACCCCAACTCCAATCATACCCAATCTCCATAGCTCATCCTGAATAAAATTCCCCCCTAAGCCCGTACATTATATCGCAGTCATCATCACTCAGAACCGCAACTGGGGGAAACTCTCAACCCTCTAGATAGCCGGAAGCACATTCTGCATTAATCATTACAACCTATTCCGGTACTGATTTTGAGTCATTCACAAGTAGGCTTCGTTAAACATTTATAGAAAGATTTCATAGAAAATGCACAGAACATTAAAAAAAACACGTAGAAACGTGTTAGGGCCGATTTTAACCCATTAAAATCCGGCCCATCCGATTTCCCCATCGGGATTGGTTTCTGCCAATCACCAGATATCAAATGTCATTTACAGACAGACTGGCTGTAGAAAAACCGCCTGAAGAATGAAAGAGGCATTTTTTTTCCCTAAAGCTGGGGGAGCAGTGGCCAGTATTAGCTCTCCACATTAACCCAGCAGATTGAAGCGTGGAAGGTTTCACACAGACACTGACCCAACTTCACTGATCCCACTTGATAAATGCACGGAGTGGTTCTCACAGCCGCTCCTGCTCAGTGTTTAATAAGCTGCTGCTTCTGTCTGCTCGGAGCTTCCTGCTCACTGACAGGGAACAGGGATCACTGCTGCTGCTGGGCGCCTCTGATCCCAACACCGAGGGACAACTCGCCCAGCTCCCCGCCGCTTCCCCCTGTGACACTCACCGCTTCCCAGCCTGAGAGAGCCGCAAGTAACAGGCACTCACTCCTTCCCAATCAACCTCCCTCCACCTCCTGCCGGTCACTCATCCTCCCAATCATCCTCCTCCTCCTGCCACTCACCCTCTTCCACCTGCTACTCACCCTCCTCCACCTCCTGCCACTCACCTTCCTCCTGCCACTCACCCTCCTCCTCCTGCCACTCACCCTCCTCCTGCCACTCACCCTCCTCCTGCCACTCACCCTCCTCCTGCCACTCACCCTCCTCCTGCCACTCACCCTCCACCTCCTGCCACTCACCTTCCTCCTGCCACTCACCCTCCTCCTCCTGCCACTCACCCTCCTCCTGCCACTCACCCTCCTCCTGCCACTCACCCTCCACCTCCTGCCACTCACCTTCCTCCTGCCACTCACCTCCTCCTCCTGCCACTCACCCTCTCCTGTCACTCACCCTCCTCCACCTGTCACTCACCCTCCTCCACCTGTCACTCACCCTCCTCCACCTGTCCATCCCTCCTCCACCTCCTCTCAGTCACCTCCTGCCACTCACTCTCTTCCTCCTGCCACTCACCCTCCTCCTGCCACTCACCTCCTCCTGCCACTCACCCTCCTCCTGCCACTCACTCTCTTCCTCCTGCCACGCACCCTCCTCCTGCCACTCACCCTCCTCCACCTGTCACTCACCCTCCTCCACCTGTCACTCACCCTCCTCCACCTGTCACTCACCCTCCTCCACCTCCTCTCAGTCACCTCCTGCCATTCACCCTCCTCCTCCTCATCCACCTCCTCTCAGTCACCTCCTGCCACTCACTCTCTTCCTCCTGCCACTCACCCTCCTCCTGCCACTCACCCTCCTCCTGCCACTCACCCTCCTCCTGCCACTCACTCTCTTCCTCCTGCCACGCACCCTCCTCCTGCCACTCACCCTCCTCCTGCCACGCACCCTCCCTTCCCAATCCTCCTTGCTTACCTTGGTCCCTGTCCTCAGCGGCTCCGGCATCAGCACATCCCTGCGAATAAACAGCTCAACACCACTTCCGGGATCACAACTCAACAACAAAAAAGCTGCCCTGACCCAACTGTCTGTCACCCAGGGAGACAAAGCCCGGCAGGAGGCGCAGGGCAGAGAGTAAACTGCTTAAATCCAACAAGGTTTGTGAATCCCTTCCGAGAGAAGGAGCATGTGGAGCCTGGCGATATGGCGTGTCTGTGTAGACTATTGTTTCTCTCACTACACTGGGGCTGCTTTACACACAAATAAATCTGGACAGGGCGGAGCCGCGGTACGACAAATGCCACCTACCCAACACAGTTAAACCGCTACAATTCTTTGACAAGAATTAATTCTCAATCAAAATTAAACTGACATCCCCTTACGTATGCACACACGGGAAGGGGGAAGATCTCTACTCTTGTGGTTAGAAATAAGCGATATTTCACATCTCCCATCACAAAATCAATTCAGTTCTTTCAGAATTTTGCACAAAGTGAATATTTACCTCTTTGGAAAGGCAGCCTTCAGAGAGCGCATCAACAATTGTGCCTTACAACACAACATTTGCGATATTTGCATTCTGTCCCTTCCACTGCTTCTTGGGCGGTTTACTGTAGCTGAAAGAAATATTAGAGGATTTTTATGTTATTAACATTCTGAGGTTCAAACACTGATTGAAACTGACCAATACAAAGGATATAGGCTGAGAAATATAGTCATGTCTACGCTCTGCGCCCGTCTGTTTCCAGAAGTAGGGGATGATACTGGTGTAGTGTGCACATTATCCTGATTCGGGTTATTAGCTGCAAGAACATGCCTGCCTGTCTGGGCAGCTGGGAATCATACATTTCTTAAGGAGATGAATTCTCTCCTTATGCATGGGACAAAAGGTATTCGGGAGAGAAATGGCTGCCAGAATTCCATATGGTGCAAAAACGATTTTGGAGGTCTGGCATCATCTGTAGAGAGAGGACAGAGCCAATGGGCAAAATGCTCCCATTTTGCCATGGGAATCATAGCAGGCGAGACAGAAAATCCAGTGAGTCATTTTAAAAGCCTGTTGAGCCCAGGTGGGAATTTGCGGACTTATGGCACGTGTGGCCAGTGCATCCCAACCATGGGGTGGGATTCTACAGCCTCGCTCATCCCAAAACCATAAAATCCTGCTTGAGGTCATCGGATCTTCCCATTGTCCACATATTATCCGCTCTGATTCCTGTGGCAGGTGGGGAGGTAAAATTCCACTATGGATGACTCTTCGACAAGCTTAGACCCAGGAACTGGACAAGAGAAGAAAGAAGATCCCCTCCTCTTCCCTCCCACCTCACCAACATTCTCACTCTGCAACAGAAAACCCTCCCGGCCATTACTATCACCTTAGCTGGGCTCCCACTGCCAGATAGAAAGTTTATATTGAGAACAAAAAGTGCTGAGGAAATTCAGGTCAGTTCGCATATGGGTAGAACATCAGAGTTAACGTTTCTGCTTGATGACCTTTCAACCAAGCTGAAAAAAAGACAAATCCAAAAGTTTTGAAAATTTGCAGAGGGGAGGAAGAACAAAGGAGAAGGTCTGGGATAGGGTGGAGGCCAGGGAAATGAATTAACAAGATTATTGTTAACAATGCAACAACCAGAGACAGTGGTAATGGATATAATACAGAAACAAAGGTTGTGCCCAAATGAATGGCTACATAAAAAAACTGAATGCAACATAAAAGAGTTAAAAAAGAAACCAGGCAAAACGAAGCAGCAAAACGAAAAGCAAAAAAGCACTTGGATTTAAGATGGAGTCAGAGGTTGTAGAATATACTACATTGCAATAACTGGCTACAAGGGATTAACAACTACAAAGGCTTATTAACAGTACCGAGCAGCTCTTACAAGCTGTGTATCTGTCCAAACCTAGGGGAGAATTCCTGCACTACAGTCATGTGACCCCCTTTGTACCCACACCATTCCAGTGTCTACACGACCAACCACTTTTTCCCACTTAAGTTGGGACAACTAGTCGAACAGAAGTGTAACAGTATTTTCAGTCTCTTTAAGACAGAGATAGATAGGTTCTTGATTAATAAGGGACCAGGGGTTATGGGAAAAAGGCAGGAGAATAGGGATGAGAAAAATATCAGCTATGATTGAATAGTGGAGCAGATTTGGTGGGCTGAGTGGCCTAATTCTCCGGCCAATTCTTATGGTATTGGAACAGTTACAAGAGGTAAACTATTTACAATATACAAAATTAAACAGGGCTACAAAGCATAGCTATTTACATTCTGAAAAGCACTAGTTGGGCTGCTGCAGATGACACATACATTGTGTCTCTCCTCCTTTAAAAAAGTCAATTTGCAGATATGTTCATCACATAGTTCTTGAACCTTGTAATTACTTTACTCAGGTGCCCTGAATGTGTGACTATACCTGTTGGCTGTGCTTGAGATACCCTTGGATTGGTATTCTTATTGTGAGTGCCATTAGGTGTTCCTTACACTGTACCCTGAGGCTGCAGAGTTTGCTGCATTGGCCTCTGGAGGAGCCTCCATTTCCATTGGTGTAAGAGATGTAGATTGGCACGCTGGATGCGTTGGATTCTGTGGTGGTTGAGGGTGCTGGTTCAGGCACCTGCAGATAGGTATCACTGATTTCTTACATAATGAGAACCATTCAAAACAATCATATATCTGTTTTGGTTGTGGGGCCTGACTATGTGCCAGCAGCAATTTCTCATGGCTTTATATAATCCGGGTCCTGACCACTTGAGCAGGTTCTAACTAAAGGACAGAGTCTGAGGGCATTGCAATTGTAATACCTCTTTCCCCTTTGTCGCTGCTTAATAATGGTTTCAACTTTTGTTCGCAAAATGGCTTTGGCAGGGTCATGGTCCTGTTGTACCCATTCACTGTAATGACAAGAGCAAACCCTGTCTCAGCACACTTCATAGGCTGACGAGTAGAAATCTGTGTTGCCTCGAGCACACTTCTCCAGTAGCTGCTTGGTTGAAGGCACTGCTTATTCTTGATGTAAAGATGCCGGCGTTGGACTGGAGTAGTAGACCAACAGTATCCTGACGAAGACACAGGGTGTTGAAAGCTCGCAATTTTACTATCAAATAAATCGGTTGGATTTAAAATTGGTGTTGCTAAATTCTTACTGAGTTCTTACTGCTTATTCTACCAGGGCACATGGGACTACTTGTGATGTGTAAAATCCTATGTGCATGCAAAACCCTTGCACATTCTGGAGATAAATTGGTGAGTGTTGTCCCTCATTATCCTTTGAGTGGTGCTATGTGTATTGCCGAGGAGGTGGTAAATTTCAAACCAATTAGACTATGAATCGAGGTGGTAAATTTCAAACCAGTTAGACTATGAATCGACAAGAACTAAATGCTATTCCATTTAAAGATATCAGCCACCATAAGTGACAATGGAAGGTCTGAGATCTCATGTGGGTGCAATGGTTCATTGGCTTGATGCAACACAGCGGCACAGTGGTGAGCGCTGCTGTCTCACTGCGCCAGGGATGCAGGTTCAATTCCCGACTTGGGTCACTGACTGTGTGAAGTCTGCTGTTCTCCCTTGATTGCGTGGGTTTCCTCCAGGTGCTCCAGTTTCCACCCACAGTCCGAAAGATGTGCTGGTTGAGTGCATTGGCCATGCTAAATTTTCCCTTAGTACCTGAACAAGCGCCTGAGTGTGGCGACTAGGGGATTTTCACAGTAAATTCATTGCAATATTAGTGTAAGTCTACTTGTGATACTAAAAAATAAACTTTAGTTTGGTACCCACCTAGATTCCTCCTTCTCCATAACTGCGTACATTGAGGGCCTATGTAAGGATTCCTTTGTCCTGTACCTGGTTGCCTCCAACTCTGGGTGCCTTTTGTGGAATTGCTAGGTGAGTACTTTTGCAAACAGGTGATGAATCTAACCATGCAGTATTTCTCTGTCTTGTGTAGTTAGCTCTGTATATGCAGAGTTCACGGTGAAGATCCTTAGCAGATTTGGGCTAGCCTTTCATAATGACCTTGGGGAGCTGCCTGCATGTGGGATCTGCCTGCAGGGCATCCTTCAGTTCCTTGCTTTGATGAGACAGAAATATCTACTAATCATGATGTCAATGTCCTCCTCACCATCTGTGTGGTTAGTGATGGGTAGGAAGGCTCTGGAAAGCAAGCTACGGTTCCTTACCATGTTTGTAGATGACACTGAGGCTGCAGTGTTGCAGCTTGAAGATCATGTGCTGAAGTCAAGCAGACATTGTTTGAAGAGGTTCTTTAAGAATAATGATGAGTAGATGATGATCAGTTTCAACACTTACAGGACTACCTGTTCTATTTAAAAAAGGGGGCAGGTTACTTTAAGAGCTGATCACATGATCTGATGATAATGTGTTTACGCTTCTGTTTTACTTTCAGTTTTGTATTCTGCAGTCCAGAGAGAGCAGCTCTTCAATAAAACCTGTTGTGTATTAGTTGAATCTACATAAGAAAACTATGTAATTTTCTGTTAAAATCCAGAATCCCTAACACAGTTAGGACATTACACCACCGTAGATGAAATCATGAAATTTCTAACATGTGAAGACGAGGGCAAGAAGTTCCTTCTTGATTTGGCCAAAACATGTCTTAATGCAAGAATGAGCCCTTGATGCATTGGTCTGGCATTCTGGATGCAGACTGCATCAAGCTTGTTCTGGGAGGCATCTGCTGATCGGGTACACAGGGTCAAGCAAAGTATTGTGACATTGAGAGTGCCTGTTTGAGCTTGTTGAACACAACAGTATGGTTCTCATGCCAACACCATTCAATATCTTAGTGGAGAAGCTAATGAAGAGATCCAGTGACCACACTGTACAAAGGAATGAACTTGGAAAGTAACTTGTCATGCTGAGGAAATACTGCTTGTCCTCAGAAACATCTGTCCTACAACTCTTGTCTGAATCTGGCTTCACATCATCTGCTGTGAGCAAGTTACCCACATAAGGAACCTGGTTGACCATGAAACTAGCATTTAGCAAGATAGAGCTTTTAACTATATGATTTTGAGTCTGTCGAAGACGAAACAAAAATGTGCATCATGTTCTTATATTGTACAACCATAAACCAGAATGTCATTGACCATGATTTTGCTCTCATTATCCTGCAATGAATTGTTCCATGCATCGTTGAAAGACCTCACTGCCAGTCATCTAGCCTCATATATGATATGTAGCTTACCAATGACATAGTCTATCATTCCCCACAATGCTGCAGAGTGTGTATATCTGAACCAAGGTGGCTGAACCGCAGTGTGATGCTGTCCTAAAGGTCCAACAGCAGCTTCAGATTCTGGTCAACAACGAAACTGGAAGCTACCCTGCGTGCAATGGAGAGTGTCAACATTTTCCATGCAGATAGTTGTCTGTCATAGGCTATGAAGTGCATCTCAGTGTTGGGATCCATTGCAGCATATGGATCAATTTTCTGCAGCAACTGGGTAGAACATTGCACTTTGCTCCAGTGTCAATCTTTACTTTTTGATTTGCATTGCCTCAGGCAATATTTAGCATGGTCAAAAATGCAGACTCACCTCTGAAGAATATCAGAAATATTCAATACTTCAGACAAAAAGGTGGGAAGAGTTTATATACAGTTACAAACTATTCTTCTGTGATACCAACAAGGCAAAGTAAAATAAGTAAGTATAATGAATTCCATATTAATAGGTGATTAATAATCAGAGTTTAATCAACTTCATAATGGAGTTGACACTCTTGCAGCAGAATGTTTTTGGAAGCTCAATGGGCAACAATTTCCAATCGCGCTTGCCCCAAAACCAGAACATTCCGCCTAAGGTCAATGGACCTTTCCATGGTCTGACCCTCACCCACTACAATTCCCATGGCAGGTGGAACAGGTAAATTTGCCCCAATGTCTTGGTTACTTTAATTGAACTCCAACTCATTTACCCTCTTGTGTTACAAACCCTGGAGGAGTGAGCTGCTGTGATGTGGTTGGTGTTGGAGGCAGACTGCTGTGGTTTGAATCTGGATCATTTTGAAAAATGTTTCCAATTGTTACAAGTTTTATAGTATTTACTAAGTGCAAAGCATGCAATTCTATTCTGTGAGTAATGGCCGTTTCCCTACAATGAAAACTCCTGTTTTGCCACCTGAGCTATTTGCTGCTCCTTTCTGACTGCTCATTCAGCATACAGAAGATGAGAGCAGCTTCTACTGTTAAGAACTTTCTCATGAAGAAGCTGCTTGTGGAGAACATCATTGTGGATCCCACACACTATGCGATCTTTCACAGGTTCATATGCGAGAATGCCAAACACCTATTTGTTTGCCAGGATTTTGTGAGTCATGGTATATGATTGAATAGATTCATCAGATTTATGGATGGTAATATTGAATGTGTGTCTATCCAATATAGTGTCCTTGATTGACGTGCATATATGCTCAAACTTTTTTTTAGACTATATCTCCAATTGTCTGTGTGAAATTTGCACATTCTCCTTGTGTCTGTATTTAGTTTCCCCCAGGTGCTCAGGTTTCCTCCCACAATCCAAAGATGTGCGGGTTAGGTGCATTGATCATGTCAAATTACCTCTCAGTGTCCCAAGATGTATAGGTTTGAGGTATTAGCGGGCTAAATACGTGGGATAGAGCCTGGATGGGATTGTTGTCGGTGCAGACTCGATGGGCCGAATGGATTCCTCCTCCTACTTGCCCTCCATTTGAGAAACAATAGAGTCAAATTTCTCAATCACCTCAAGGTCTGCTAAATTAAAGAGAGTTTATGCCTTACTTTCTTTGATTTACCTGATAGGCTGGCATCAAAGTAGATGTGCCATTCCTTTTCGCCCAGTTGTCTGTGATGTTTTCATCAAACACGAACAGTTAATGTCGCAAGTCTCTGCACCACCTCTGCTAATTCCAGATAGCATTTAAAAACTACTGTGTTGCAATAACTGGCGAACAGGGACTAACAACTATGAGGGTTTATTAGCAGCACTGAACAGTTCTTGTCTGCTGTGTTTCTGTTCATGCGTGTGCAAGAACTCTTGCACTACATACACTTGATCCCTTTTGTACCCACATCACCCTACGTCACTGTGATCACCCAGTTTTACAGAGGTTATGATCTAAAGTCTAAAGGAACCAGAAGCTCAGCATCATGCTTATGAACTCAATGGGAGTGTTCTGTAAATAGTGAAGTCAACCTTCTCTTTTCTGTGTAACTATAGGAGAAGAAAGGCCAACCCCCTCCCTTCTCACTGCCCTAGGTCTCAAATACTCCTTCCAAATGAAATACTAAGCATGTAGGAAGGATCTGACAGGGAGGGCCCTTCTCATCACCAGCCAAGCTACGTCTTGGTGCTTGCTTGAAAGCTCTGGTGATGAGACATTCTGCCAAATGGCTTCAACAGTTTGCTCAAGGAACCATCCTGCAGGGCCTTGAGGATATTACATGCAAAGCATTCCTGATAGACAAAGGTGTTTTGTTGCAGAAACTTCTCTGGAAAGACAGGTGGTACAGCAAGTCTAACTGCTTGGAGGGTTCTGTGGCAATGTGACCAGAGGCATTCTTCTCAACACTAGGGACAGATAGAATGTCAGCAAGTAGAGATACAAGTATTGGTGCACTGAAGCTCAATATTAATGTGATGCATCTGCACACAATGGTGGCCATCAGAATGAGGGCAAGGCTGGGTACATTTCTCCACCACTTTTGGGCACTTTTACATCATGTCTCTGCAGAGCCAGTCCATTTTCAATCTCCGGACATATTAGAAAATGGCTCAAGTAATCAGCATGATGCAGGACTGGGAAGTTGGCTAGCCCTGTGCCACATTCAACAGCACTGAGATCACTTTGCACTGGATGATGAGGTTACTTACAATGGAGAGAGAACATCACTCCCACATGCCTACTTTCTGTTTCATCCCATGTCTCATCCTTACAGTTTTTCAGCTTATCTTCCTTTAATTCTATCTCGCTCTACAGATGCTGTTTGACAAACAAGAGATAACTCGACCCACCACTTCTTTGTTCTATTTTCATATTAAGTATTCCTTGTTCTGTGTTCTTTCAGTTCATGCTAAAGATATGGATACTACTCTGTCACTTTTGCAAGAGGAAGCCAATCTTCCTAAAGATGCAGTTTTAAGTAATCTTGTCCTTGCAATCAGCTCAAATACTAAGGTTGCACATACTTTAAATACTTGAGAAGATAAAGGGGCTTCACATGAAGTAT
Source organism: Sphyrna mokarran (assembly GCA_024679065.1). NCBI lineage: Eukaryota > Metazoa > Chordata > Chondrichthyes > Carcharhiniformes > Carcharhinidae > Sphyrna > Sphyrna mokarran. The sequence goes on along the minus strand of JAGIQG010000006.1, from coordinate 109,032,549 downwards.
AATTGGGAATAGGAAGAATAGGATACCACTTGAAAACAGGGGCAGACTCACCTCTGAAGAATATCCAGATGAATATGTCTGAAATATGCAACACTTCAGACAAAAGGCTGGGAAGAGTTTATAGAACATAGAACATAGAACAATACAGCACAGAACAGGCCCTTCGGCCCTCGATGTTGTGCCGACCAAAATAAAAAGCAATGCCCCTCCTAACTAAACCATTCCCTTCTCATCCATATACTTATCAACTAACCTCTTAAACTCCACCAAACTTGGCGCATCTACAACAGCTGCAGGCAGGGCATTCCACTCCCTAATCACTCTTTCAGTAAAGAACCTACCTCTGATATCCGTCCTATAACTCATACGCCTTAATTTAAAGCTGTGTCCCCTCGTGCTAGCTTTCTCCATCCTAGGAAAAAGGCTATCAATGTCCACCCTATCTAAACCTCTAATCATCTTATATGCTTCAATAAGATCCCCTCTTAGCCGCCTCCTTTCTAACGAAAACAGCCTCAAATCCTTCAACCTCTCTTCATAGGACCTGCCCTCCATACCAGGCAACATCCTAGTAAACCTCCTCTGTACCCTCTCCAATGCCTCCACATCTTTCTTATAATCTGGCGACCAGAACTGCACACAATACTCCAAGTGCGGCCGCACTAGAGTTTTGTACAGTTGCAACATGATGCTGCGGCTCGTAAATTCAATCCCCCTACCAATAAAAGCTAAGACTCCATATGCCTTCTTAACAACTTTATCCACTTGACTGCCTACTTTCAGGATCTATTGACACATACACCAAGATCCTTCTGTTCCTCAACACTATTAAGAGCCCTACCATTAGCCCTATACTCTACACATTTATTTACATACGGTTATAAACTATTCTTCAGTCCCACCAAAAAGGTGAAGTAAAACAAATGTGTATAATGAATTCCATATTAATAGGTGACTAATAATCAGAACTTTAATCATGTTTTCTTACTCTGGATCAAAATGGATCCCAATTGAACATAAAACCAACTGCTGTGAAAAATCTGAAGGGCATTTTCATCCAGATGAAACAAAAGATTGGCCATGGTTTCACGAGAAAGGCACCCACTGTTTCTGTCATGATAGCTGGCATAGTGGTACTGTGGTTAGCATTGCTGCCTCACTGCTCCAGAGAGTCAGGTTTGATTCCAGCCTCAGGTGTCCATGTGGAGAAATTTGCACATTCTCTGCGTGGGTTTACTTCACATGCCCCAGTTTCCTCCCACACTCCAAAGATGTGCGGGTTAGGTTGATCGGCCAAATTTGACCGTTAGTATCACAAGGATTAGCAGGGTCAATATGTGGGGTTACAGGAATAGGGTCTGAGTGGAATTGTTCTTGGTGTAGGCTCGATGGGTCGAATGGCCTCCTTCTGCACTATAAGAATTGTTCTATGATTCTGTGATAACAGTATGCTGCACAATGACCACCATTTTGCCATTGCCCTTCGTAGTTCCATGCAGCCAGCTCACCCTGTCCACAGCTTTCTGAAATGTTCTCAATAGCTCAGGGTCCTTCCAGCATGGAACCTTGCACCTCCAGAGACAGATGAGCACCAAGAGCTTGTGTGAGGGTGGACTCCAAACTTTGTACTGAGCTCTGCACCAAATTGTTGCTGAACAGATTCATGCTCCTTGACACTTCAGACATCCTTTCCAGTGAACCAACTATCTGGTTATGAACACCCTTCAGCTTTCTTCTGTAGCCTGGCCAAAACGCTTATCTGATTCCTTTGCAGCTGAATTTATGTGTGGGCTTGCCTTCTGGCACTTGTGCCAAAGATTCTCTCCTCGCTCCACCTATGCTTGTGTCCAGTAATGAAATATGTGCAACATCAGACTCTGAGCTGTTGGCCATGAACGAATGTCACTCTCCATCTTCACTGTCTTCTTCCAACTTGGAAGGTTCCAGTTTTTAGGTATTTGAAAATGTTAAATGGTGGTAAGGGGATAGCAGAAAACAAAGCATCAGAAACTTAACAGTCAGAAAAGTCATAAAATCATTGAGCAATACAGAAATAGTCCCTTTGGCCCAAACAGTCCATACCAATCATGGTGCCTTCCCAGTTCATCCCAATTGCCCATGTTTGGCCCATATCTCTCTAGTCCTTTCCCATCCATGTACATATCCAAATGCTTTTTAAATGTGGCTAGAAAAAGAGATTGGAGGGGATGGAGATGTGAAATGTGAGAAAGAGGATTGGGTGTGTAAATATCCTCAGGCTAATCCCTCCGGCCTCACTAATGGCCACAGCCTGAATAATGCCCCATTCCCATGATGGCTAGAACTGTCTCCAGCCTGGAGTTTGAAGCATTCAGTTTGCACGTTCTCCTCCCGTCCTTTTCCTGTTGACTACCACAATAAAGAGGAAATCCTGCCAGCAAGAGGAAATTGTGTCAGTGAGAGTGCTTCCATATATTTCAGTGATGTCTTTTGTCATGGGTTAGATAACCATTAGTGTGTTCAAGCTGTGAATTGTGAGTGTGAGGCTTGCTGGATGTCTGAGAGTGAAGTCGAGCATATGAATTCAGTGGAGTGCAGATTAACAGAGATTGTTAATTTGCTAATAGGTATATAATGAATTGAGCAAGTGGTTCAGTGAGTAGTATATGCCATTTGGAAACTGAAGATGGAACTCACTTCAGATCTTTAAATCCCTTCCTGCACTGCACCTATGTACTTCAGCATTATTCCGAGCAGGGTCCTCTGCTCTGATTTCTTCTCACTGTTTTCTGAGCACATATTATTGGGGTGCCTCCTCCTCTGTATATTAAGAAAAAGGATATTGCTCTTATGCTCCACATCTTGCACTAAGAACTTGAGTGCATTGTTGGAAATCCTTTGTGCTTGTTGTTCAGCCATGCCTCAAAGTTTCACAGCCCAGCTTCATTTTTCAATCACCTCTCACTACTTGTTGCAGCCAGTCAACAGCTGTAGTCAGAAATCATTAAAAACAACAGGCAATTCTAATTTAATCTGCAATGCAGAGAATCATTGGGGTCCAATGATTCCCCACATCAACTTGTTTAAGGTGGGGATTGATGTTTGGCCAATTTATTAGGTGATTAAAATTCAAGTTAACAATAGGTTATCAGACACAGCAATCAGTAAACATTGCATACTCATTTTGTTCTCTGCTCCATCACCAAAATTGTCTTCTTCGGCCTCCAATGCATTAGCCAACTCTACCATAGCCTCAGCTCATCTGTTGTTGACATCCTCTTCCATGTCTTTGTTATTGAAAGACTATTCGAGTAATCTGGTAGCCAGCCTCCCATTTTCCACCCTCCGTGAACTTGGCTTCTGCTATCTGGAAATTCCTTAACTTGCACTGAGTCCCATTCAATCATTGCAACTCACCGGCCAACTGAACCACCCATTACTAAAGCAAAGTACTGAAGCTGCTGGAAATAGAAACATAAAAGCTGATGTACACACAAACAAGCTTGGAATCAGAACAGCTTCCCAAACACTAGATGTGGAGTTGCCAGCATTGGAGTAGGGTAGGCACAATAAGTAGTCATACAACACCAGGTTAAAGTCCAACTGGTTTATTTGGCAGCATGAGCTTTTGGAGCATTGCCCTGATAAAGGGGCAATTCTCTGAAAACTCATGCTATCAAATAAACCTGCTGGACTTTAACCTGGTGTTGTGAGACTACAAACACCAGAAAGAGATAGAGAGAGGAAGGCTCTAGTTACTAACTAGCAACCCACCGACAGCAGAATTCCAGGAAGACCAGGCAGTCTTGCTTCCGGCTAGCCAGCAGAATTCCCAACCTGGGAGAGAGAGAGAAAACACGTTTTTCCAACCTGATGTCCATCCCCTTTGAAACTAAAACTGGAAGTAAATCCTTGAATTCTTCTGGGGAGGAACCACCTGACTTTGTCAATCAATCTTCCCCTCACAATGCAGGGTCATAAAAGATTCCAGAAAGTATCTAAGTTCCAGAATAAAAATAAACAGAAACCCAGTTAACTCATTGAAGCAGCAATAAAAGGACTTCTAGCAGGCAGCCTGGCAACAATGAAAAAACTGAAACAGTGATAGCTGCAGAGAACATGGTTTAGAAAAACATTTCTGAAAGGTACACTAACATCACACATTCTTCACAAGATAGAGGCCTATCTGGCAAACAGCAGGATAAGGTTATGGGCAACGGAGTGGTAAGGTAAATTTAGTAGTGCATGAACATGAATCAGAAAATGACAATGTAACTGGAAAACACAGTAATGTTAAACAAATCATTTATTTTCCTTTGTGTATTATTTCCATGTGATACTCCTGTTGTGGCTTTAGGCTGAGCCCATCCTTGCTCGAACGATTTAGATGCTCAAGGCTGATGTCCTCTATCTTTGGGATGTCTACCCAATACTTTCCCACTTCCACCTTAGACCATAAGACATTGGAGCAGAATTAGGCAACTCAGCCCACTGAATCTGCTCTGCCATTCAATCATGGCTACTTTTTTCTTATCCCCATTTTCCTGCTTTTTCCCCATGACCCCAATCCCCTTATTAATCAAGAGCCTAACTATCTCTTTCTTAAAGACACACAATGACCTGGCCTCTGCAGTCTTCTGCAGCAAAGAGTTCCATAGATTCACCACTCTCTGGCTGAAGAAAATCCTCTGTTTTAAAGGATCGCCCCTTTAGTCTGAGGTTGGCACCTTTGGTTCTAGTTTTTCTGACTAGTGGAAACATCCTATGTCCACTCTATCCAGGTCTCGCAGTATCCTGTAAGTTCCAATAAGATCTCCCCTCATCCTTCTAAACTCCAACAAGTACAGACCCAAAGTCTTCAACCATTCCTCATATGACAAATTCTTCATTCCAGGGATCATTCTTGCGAACCTCCTCTGGACTCTTTCACGAGGCAGCAGAGGTATAGATAGTGTCAATGGATGGGAGATTGGTTTGCGTGACCGACTGGGCTTTGTTCATGACCCTTTGTAGTTTCTTGTGGTTTTGAACAGAGCAAGGGTCGTGTGATACAACCAGAAAAAATGCTTTCTATGGTGCATCTGTGGAAATTGATGAGAGTTGTAGTGGATATGCCAAATTTCCCTAGCCTCCTGAGGAAGCAGAGGCTTTCTCAACAATAGCATCACGCGGAGGGACCAGAAAAGATTGTTCATAATCTGGACTCCTGGAAACTTGAAGCTCTCAATCATTTCTACTTCATCCCCATTGATATAGATGGGGCATATCCTCCTCTATGCTTCTTGAAGTTGATGACTATCCCTTTCATTTTGTTCACATTGAGGGAGAGATTATTGTCATTGCATAAGTTCAACAGATTTTTTATCAATTTCCTGTACTCGTCCTTATTGTTGTTTGAGATCTAAACCAGTGCGGTGGTGTCAGCAGCAAACCTGAAAATGGAGTTATAGGGGAATTTGGCCACACGGCCATAGGTTTATAAGGACTATTGTAAGAGGCTAAGGACACAGCCTTGTGGGGCACCCATGTTGAGGCTGATTGTAGAGGAGGTGTTGTTGCCTATCCTTATTGAGTGTGTCTGTCGGTTAGGAAGTCTAGGATCTAGACACAGTGGGAGCAGCTACAATAGTTTGGAGATGGGTTTTATAGGAATAATGAAGGCTGAGCTGTAATGAATAAATAGGAGTCTGACATTGGTGTCTTTGTTATCCAGGTGTTCCAGGTTTGAGTGTAGAGCCAGGGTGATGACATCTGCTGTGGACCTGTTGCAGTGAAAGGTGAACTGTAGTGGATCCAGGCAATCTGGGAGGCCGGTATTGATTTGTGCCATTTCGAAGCATTTCATAACGATGGCTGTCAAAGCCACTGAGCGCTAGTCATTAAGGCACACTCCCTGACTTTTCTTTGGTTCAGGGATGATGGTCATCTTCTGGAATCAAATAGGGACCTCAGATTGGTATAAAGAGGAATTAATCAGAAATATGACATATTTGTACATTTTTAGCATTTTTTAATACTTTTCCTGGGTGGGCTTTAGCAAAATAAATAACCCTTCGGTGTTTTACTCAAGAATACCTGTTTGGCTTATTTTTTTACAAACTGTGCCCATATTGAATTGGCACACTCATCTTTTTAAAATTTGAAAGACCCTATTATGATTAACCAAGGAGTTGGAAAAAGAGGAGGCATTCTTCCTCACTGGTTATATAATTATTGACCTGAGAGTTGTTGCAGTTTCTAAGCCATCGTAAATTCCCTCAAATTAAGTGTTTTGGTTCAGAAATAGCCTCTGACTTCATGTTGATAGAAGTTGAGAGAAGTAAATCACTACTTTACACACAATTCTACAAATGTGAATGACATATTTTGTCTCAGCAGTTATTTTCAGCTAAATCTGGTGTACAAGGGTAGACTTTGTACATAGGTTTCCCCATATATTTAATAGTTTGTGTTTTCTGAAGTATAGTTTTAAGAGGAAAATGCACAGCAGTGTGCTGTGACAGCCTCGCTTTCTTTGTTCAGTGACTTTGAATTTCATGGAACCTTTGGGAACAGTCTGGGGAAGTCAGAATGCTAGCAAAATGGTCCAAAGAGAGCTTTGAGGAGGATGAGTGACATTTACCTACCACAATGCCATTTTGTTAGCAGGGGAGGCAGGTGGTCTGTTTGCGTGAAGCCTATTGAGCCACTCTTTCTGCCATCACTGGCTTTGCAATGACTGACAGCCTAGCAACAACCAGAGCCTCTTTTTGTGCATTCCATGGTCCATTGGGAAACTCCCACACCAACGCTACAACAGTGGTACCACCTGCCTTTAGCAACCTGTGTTCCCTCTTGTCAATGCCTGCAGATCTCATTGACTGAATCTTGCACCCACACCCAGCCAGTGCAATCCCAGCAATGGCCATGACTAATAGTGGCACTGCTGAGCTATTTGCCCTCTGATTGGGTCAGCGAGTCTTGGGGCTAGTCTACTGTCCTTCCAATTGAATGACTGTCACCAACAAAATTCAGCTCCAGTTTCGGCCACCAACTGAGACATGGTCATTTCTCCTCACTCCCTACCCCACACTGTAGTTCAGCTCTGGTAATGAGACATCAAATGCCTTTGCAAAATCTTCCTTTTTGTCTCTCCTGACTCTGTTATCATCATTATGGGTCTTAGAGTGGGCTGTTCATGATCTGGTTTGACAGACTTTGCTGGAGGCAAGATTGTTGGTAAATTTTACCCTTTATTGAACATTAAACTTACTATGTACAATATAGGTTCAGCATGAGTCTCCACATAGAACTATATCTTGCCATGCTTTATTATCATCTGATCTTTAGTCACTAATAATGTTGACTATGTATTTACACATTTAACGTTAACACTTTATACTACACCTCCCCCAAGTCTCTAACTCTAATAGATACTATTTATAAGGATACCATTTACTTATGAGAAGCAATGATCTGGTGGTATTATCTTCTATGCTACCTCTGAAAGAGATAAAAACAAGGTCAGGAAGATTGATGAAATCATCACTAGATACTACAAATTGCACTGCATCAACCATTTACCTCCACAAAATTTCTTTCTCATCTTAAGTAAAAATCTGATTTTGCTTTCTTATCTCTGTCTGCTTGTTTAACTGCACAATCTTTCAGAGAGTCAAATCCTTCCTCGACTGCATAAAATCTGACAAAGCCTCTTCCTGCAACAATACAATCCTGAATTCATTCATCTTTTGGGGTGCCACCAATGCAATTCTCAACTGATTAATCTCTTTTGCTTTCTGAATGGGCCTATTGAACTTCACGCTATAATGAAAATGAGCATCAAAGGTTTTGATAATTTTATACATTCCTATGACTTTATTTATGTCCTGTCTAACCGTTAAATCATCTGCACTACTGCCTAAATTAATAAATGATGGCTTGATGTGGAACATGATGTTGGATTAACTATCAACAGAGCTAATCAGATTGTGCAGGAACTTTGTCCATGTAGGAGTGTTGGGTTTCAATGACTAGCGAGCAAGGACTTAGAAGAACAACACCTCAAGAATTATTCTGAGCAGCTCTTACACGCCGTAACTCTGTCTGCGTTCCAGAGCGAACTAGTAAGCTTCTGACACATGACCCCTTAAATAGCCATGAAATCATGGCCTCCATGTGATTGCAGTGTTTACAAAACAGCAAACGTGCTGTACTGTTCTGAAGGCGATGGGCACCACAGTTGCGGCAGGGCTTGTTTTTCACTAAAACTCCTTGCTGCTTTCTTCATGTTCGTTTAGCATGCAGATGCTAATGACTGATCACAACATAAGGGTGGGTGATTCTCCCACCCGTTGTGCTGCATTTCTGGCGAGCAGTCTGGGAGAATCATGCAGGGGACTATTTGTGGGGTTCCCAAGGGGCAGTCACATCCTGCTGGCATTTCCCAGCGCTAGATTTGGTGGGGGGACGGGGCTAGCATTTAAATTAATTCTCCAAGCCATTAGGCTTTCTCACTCTTTCTCACTCCGGCTGCCTACTTTCTGGGAGCTGGTGGCCTGACCCTGCTGGAGTTAAGGGGGGCAAACGGTGCTCCTCAGTGAATCGGGTGGCAGGGCTGGTGTCCCCTGGGCATGTGCACCTTGGCACTACCAGCCTGTGCTGCCAGCACTGCCCAAGGGGCAAAGTGCCCATGTCCTGGGGGGGGGGGGGGGAATGGAAATGGTCAGGGGGCCACAATTCTTTGTAGTTAAGAGAATGATAGACAATATCATTGAAACCTATGCAATTTTGAAAGGGATAAGGTGGATGCTGAGAAATTGGTTCCATTGCTCAGAGAATCTAAAACACAAGAGCACAAGCTCAGGGCAAAGGGGTCAATCCATTAGGACTGAGATGAGGAGAAATTACTTCACTTAGAGTTGCAAAGCTTTGGGGAATTAACTGCCATAAATAGTTGTGAATTCTCCATTGTTGAATTTAAGACTGGGATAGACAGATTTATGGTGTCTCAGAGGACGAATAATATGGGCAACAAATGGGAAAATGGAATTGAAGCCCAAGCTCAGCCATGATCATACTGAATGGCTCTATGTTCTGTGTGGTCTACTTGTGCTCCTTTTCCTTGTATAAAAGTTAATGGTGCATTGTACCCTTATGACTATAGGAAAACAAAACAAAAGTAAATTAAGACTTAGGACACTCGATATGGAGTTCTCTTGCCCACTTTAGCCCAGATTTCTGTGAGATTTTGAAGACTTCTTCCATAGGAGCCAAGACTCATTAATGAGGTGTTCTCCAAGATATTTCACAGGAAATAATAAATCATTCCTTCTGGCAATACTGGCTGCCTACAGTTTAGCAAAGCTGAAATTTCATAACAGTCTGCAGTAACATTTTACTGTCAGCTGAAAAATAGCTCAAATGTGCATCTGTCAAAACCTATTGCCACACATAAATGAGTGCCAAGCCTTAATGAGCTGATCTCAGCCAGGAAGGCAGTAGGAAATAAAGGTACAAAAAGCCTCACAGTCTCAGAATTCAGGAAGATTAAAAACACAGCCATGATTCAGCTTCTGATTTCTGCTGTCCCCTCACAATTTACTGCACTGCCGATATTTAATGCCTAAGCTAACACATGACATGTGCTCACTTGGACAAGATATTTGAGAAGGGCTGGAATCTGTGGAGCTGTGCTCCAGCAGGACTCATGGGATTCAGAAGGTGGAGAAAGAGTGGCTCCTGATATTATTTATCTCAAAGTAGAGAATATTGATGACTTAATTGACTAGAGGAATGACAGTGCATGAGAATGCTGAAAATATTGTCAATAACCTAGGGCACTATATTACAATTTCAATAGCACCCTGCAAATCAATTATATTGGACTGGGTAAGGAGCACTGCATGATAATGACAAAATGTAAAACATATACTACCTATTTAAACTGTTTTGTATTTTTAAAATCTAAATCTGCATACTTATATTCTGTAATGAGCATCCGAGACAGGGAGAGTTAAGAAGTGGATTCATTATGTCTTTCCCAAACCAGTGTAAATATTTTACTAGAGAACCATTGTCATCTTGGTCGGTGTTTTCACACAGCTCCTTGGCTAACCTCGCTAAATTAAAAAGCCTGCGGTGCACTATTCTCTTAGCTACTGAAGAAATGGATCAGTGGCATGATTTCCAATGAGCTTTTTCTCATTTGCAAAGTTTCCACTTTTCTGCTCACCTCCTTCCTTGAAGACATGGCATGGCTGCTGTTATAATGGGGTCATTGTGAAATTCAAGTAGTGGGAGTCGGCCTGCCTGAAATTTGAAGTGCTTACTTAAAATCAGTTGAAAACGGTTACACATTGAACAGCAATGCTCCTTTTAACCAGCCAATGAGAAACTCTTCCTGGTCACTTCTTCATACATGAAGCTACAACAAGTGTTAATTGTTCCCTCTGGGAGTATCACAACTTTGTCAAAATAATCAGCCTAATATCTTGCCGACACAGAAGTACTTCCTGCAGGCCTTGTAGCACAATAGAAAATCCGACTAGTTTTCCTCTCGTAAGAACGAGGAACAGGAGTAGACGATCTGGTCCCTCGTGTCTGCTCTGCCATTCAATAAGATTGTAGCTGATCTTTTCATGGATTCAACGGCACTTACTCACCCACTCAACATAACCCTTAATTTCTTTACTGCTCAAAATCTAACTATCTTTGCCTTAAAAACATTCAGTGCGGTAGCCTCAGCTGCTTCACTGGGCAACGAATTCCACAGATTCGCAACTCTTTGGGTGAAGAAGTTCTTCCTGAACGCAGTCATAAATCTGCTCTCCCTTATTTTGAGGCCAGATCCCCAAGTTCTAGTTTCACCCACTAGCAACATGCTGCATTTTTTTTCTATTTAAATAATAGTTCATTTTCCTGTTATTCCTACCAAAATGGATGACCTCACATTTATCAACATTGTACTCCAAATGCTAGATCCTTGCCCACTCACTTAGACTATTGATATTCCTTTGCAGACTTTCAGTATCCTTTGCACACTTTGCTCTCCCACTCATCTTAGTGACATCTGCAAACTTTGACAGACTACACTTGATCCCTAACTCTAAATCATCTATGTAAATTGTAAACAACTGCGGTCCCAACACTGATCCCTGAGCACATCACTAGTCACTGATGAGCAACCAGAAAAACACCCATTTAGCCGCGCACTTTGCTTTCTGTTAACCAATCCTCTATCCATGCTAATACATTACATGTAACACCATGCACTTTTACCTTATACAGAAGCCTTTTTTGAGGCATCCTTTCAAATGCCTTCTGAATATCTAGCTACACCACATCCACCGTTGTCCACCGTGCTTATAATGTCATCAAAGAATTCCAGTAAATTAGTTCAACATTACCTGCCTTTCATGAATTCACGCTGCATCTCATAAGACAATTTCTATCCAGTTGTCTCTCTATTTCTTCCTTGATGATAGATTCAAGCATTTTCCTCACTATAGAAGTTAAACTAACCGGCCTATAGATAGTTACCTGCCTTTTGTCTACCATCTTTTTCAAAAAGTGGTGTCACATATACTGTTTTCCAATCTGCCAGAACTGGCCCAGAGTCCAGTGAATTTTGATAAACTACCATGACTGCATTTGCTATTTCCCTTGCCATCTTTTTTTAGTACGCTAGGATGCATTTCATCAGGTTCAGGAGATTTATCTATCTTTAGCTTCATTAGCTTGCCCAACACTACTTAGAATCATAGAATCAGCAGTGCAGAAGGGGGCCAATTGACCCATAGAGTCAGCACTGACAACAATCCCATCCAAACCCTATCCCTGTAACACCATGTTGTTTACCTGTTTGTTCTTCTGAAACTAAGGGGCAATTTATCATGACAAATCAACCTAACCTGCACATCTTTGGAATGGAAGGAAACTGGAACATCTGAGGGAAACCCATACAGACATAGACAGAACATGCAAACTCCAAACAGACAGTCACCCATGGCTGGAATTAAACCTGGTTCCTGATACTGTGAAGCAAAAGTGTTAACCACTTTGCCACCGTGCTACCCACTTCTTTAGCGATAATGATTGTTTCTAGGTCTTCACTTGACACAGTCTTTTTGTCATTAATTTTTGGCATGTTATTTGTGTCTTATGCTGTGAAGACAGGCACAAAATATCCGTTCAATGCCTCAGCCATTTCCTCATTTCTCATTATTAAATCCACCTTCTCATCCTCTAAAAGACCAATGTTTACCTTAGCCAGTCTATTTCGTTTTATATATTTGTAGAAATGTTTGCTATCTATTTTTATATTTTCAGCTAGTTTATTCTCATAATCCATCTTACTTTTCTTTATGGATTTTTGTTGTGGCTTTCTGTTAACGATTTCCCAATCCTCTAGTTTTCCACCAATCCTTGCCACTTTGTATGCATTTTTTTTCAATTTGATATGCTCCTTTATTTCCACAGATATCCACAGCTGGTTATTCCTTTTTCTTTAGTCCTTCCTTATCACTGGTGTATGAACACTGTGAAAAATCGCTGTGACGATCCCCTATTATTCCTCAAATTGTCCCACCATGAAGCTTTTGCTCCCAGTCTACCTTAGCCAATTCTTCCCTCATCCCATTGTAATCTCTCCATCGCTGAAGCACTATACAGTGCTACTGGACTCCTTAGTCCAGAAATGCTAAATCAATTATAAGTCCTCACTGCGACTCTGAAACAAGATTAATTCAATGAAGTCATGCAACTGAACAGAGCTTCTTCTGATTTGGATGATTCTGCTACATTTTACGTTCAGCAACAGTTACTTCGGGCAACAAAACTGATTCAAATACTAAGGTAAAAACACATCCATTAAACCATTGTTTCTGTGTTCATACAATATGGCTTCCCTGTGACATCAGTGCAGAAGGTAGTTCCCCATTCAATTAGGCCATGTTTAAAGCCCATTCCATCTTCACATTTTTATCCCCAGTGAAGAACAGAAAGGATGGATTGCTTTTCAAAACTTTGGACATTTACTCTATGCTAATACTTCAGCATAATAGTGCATAAGTTGGATTGCTTGTTTGGACTGGGACGTACAGCGTAGCCACTACCCCTATGACAAAAGCCAGAATGAATAGCACTCGGAGTCATATAGTAAAAAGTGCTGGAAATAGTCAGCCAGCATCTCTGGGAGGAGAAACAATTATGAGAACTGGATTCATATTTGTGGCTGGATGTTCACAAATACAACATGTTAATAGTGCACACATAGCAATCCTAGCGTCCCAGATCAGCCATAAACTGTTATCAAATGTAAGAAATTTCATTCAATCAATTCACAACCAGAATGCAACTTCAAAGATATCTTTGTACAGATTTTACCAAGTTCCCTGGAAGATGCCATACTGCAGCAGCCTAATATCCCCAATATGTTCAGATCTGGAGCCAGCCTTAAAGGCCACATTGGATAACCATTCAAACCTGGCTGAGAAAATTTCAGAGAAACTCAATGTATGAAAATTAAGTACATTGCCACATGAGTCATATGACAACCAAGTGTGTCATCAAGCAGCATGCTCAGATGCACACTTACTCAGGTTTCTAGGAAATTGTGATTATGTTCATTTGTCATGTGTTTCAATTGTGAGAGGGAAGATAGAGAACCCAAGGCAAGACTCATCGATCACATTGCTGCTCAAGATGTTAATGATGCCCAGATATTTCAAAGGTTCATTTGGTACCTTATCTTGGACCCCAAAGTGTCTAACATCTCACATCCCTTTCCTAGGTTATCCAAGCGATCATTGAGTCTATATTTAGCAATTGGTGTCTGTCGTGTTCCAAATTCAGCAACAAAAATAGAATTGGCACTCATCATTCAAGAGTAGGAAAACAGAAAATTGGGGTAAAGCAATAAATCTGTGATCATACATTAACAGTGTTAACAAATATCAAAAAACACCCATACACATTCCCTTCATGAGATATAATGAGGAGGCAGTAGCATTGTGGTATTATCATTGGATTGTAATCCAGAAACCCAGGGTAATGCTCTGGGGACTTCGGCTTAAATCCTACAATGGCAGATGATATTGTACTCAGCCAAGGCAGCATGGTGGCACAGTAGATAGCACTGCTGCTTCACAGCGCCAGGGGCCCGGGTTCATTTCCGACCTTGGGTGACTGTCTGTGTGGAGTTTGCATATTCTTCCAGTGTCCATGTGGGTTTCCTCTTAATGCTCCCGTGTCCTCCCAAGGCCATAGATATGCAGGCTAGGTGGATTGGCCATGCTAAATTCTCCTTGGTGTCCCAAGATCTGTAGGTTAATTTGATTAGCCTTGGTAAAGTGTAACGTTAGAGGAATAGGATGGGGGACAGGGTCTGGGTGGGATGCTCTATCAGAATCAGTGCAGACTCAATGGGTCAAATGGTCTCTACTGTACTGTAGGGATTCTATGATTGACTCTTCATTCAACACTTTGTGTCAGACTAATGTTTTTATACCAGCAGTGCAAGGGCTCAATGTGAGATAACTGGAACATAGACAAAGTGCTCATAAATTTGATTCTGGTGAGTGCTAGCGGCAATGAAAACCTAGAAAAATGATACTGCAATTAGATTTTGTGCAAGTTAATTTGTGCTTCAGCAAAGCTGATTATAAATGGCAAGATGGTGTCATGATCATTTCACAAGTTGAAGTATTTGTGATATCACAGTAACTGTTCACATGTGATCTTGTTCTCATCCTGCTTTTGCTACTGAATGTTCTGATGTACAACCGCCAGCTGATTCACCTGCTGTGGGAATAATTGGAAGGAACATAAGAGTTCCTAGCAAGTGATGACAAAGAATGACGAATGGACCCATAGCCTGGGGAGTGAGTACAAAGGAGAAATCTCATCATGTCGTCTGAGCTGTCATATAGGCAGTGGAGTTCATGAAGGTCATAACCTGTTATTTGAAACTTGTGTATAGGTTATTATCTTGATTTCCCTTCAGAATATTAACAATTCTTTATAATATGGGTTTGTGAACTTCACAGCGTTATTTTATTTAATTTTTAAGTCTATTTTTGCTGTTATTGGAATCTAGCAGATGTCTCTGATGAGTGATAATTTCATAATGGATCATAAATGATGAGAAATCCATATAAGTCGATCATAAAAGTCCATACAATCATCATTAAGAGTGTTCACGGTGTAAGGGGTAATATATTGGCATTGATAGAGAATTAGTTAGCTAAAAGAAGGCAGAGATTAGCATTAATTGGGACTTTTTGGGTTGGTTGGGAGTGAATTCCACCCCCCTGTCCAAAAAAAAATTAGGGCCTGCAAAATTTCACTCTTACTTTGACGAGCAAATGTCTGCAGTTACAAATATACAAAA
Source organism: Sphyrna mokarran (assembly GCA_024679065.1). Lineage (NCBI taxonomy): Eukaryota > Metazoa > Chordata > Chondrichthyes > Carcharhiniformes > Carcharhinidae > Sphyrna > Sphyrna mokarran. The sequence goes on along the minus strand of JAGIQG010000006.1, from coordinate 109,017,200 downwards.
ATATAAATAGTCAGGTATTCGGCTCCTTGAGCCTGATCCATCATTGAACTGTGTCCCTAGTTCTAATCTATCCCCAAAGGGGAAAGCATCCTTTCAGCATTCACCTTGCCAAGTACTCTCAGGATTTTATATCTTTCTGTAAAGTCACTCTCAATTTTCTTTTTGTGCAGTAACATTTGTGAGGTTTCATGTTCAATGCCAACTTCATACAACAGCCAGAGCTGTGCATACTTGAATCAACAAACCACTCACATCTGAACTAGCCCCGGGGTCATTGAGTGACCCCCAGCTGTTGGCAGCCCTATCTGAACTCCTGTCACTCCCAGGATATTTTAGTGCAGCGAGGGCTCTCCCCTTTGTAAATGCTTATAATAAGCTCAAGCTGTTGGCACACCACATGGAATTGCTTTCATTGGCAGTCCCACAGCAGACGAGGGAGGGGAAAACCCGAGGTTAGTGCACACAATGAGCAGATGCTCTTGTTATGGGTAAAAGATATGTCAGCAGGCCATGTCACATCAAGAATCTCATTGCTGAGACATTCAATAAATATTGCATTGAAGCTTATGCTCTCTGCTCTTGTTCCACACCAGCTCCCTCTGGGCTCATCCTTATCCCACCATATAACATTTATAATCTCAGAACCCTCCTGCAAATCACTGGTGCTTTATGAGTAGTCTCTCACTTTAACCAGTGGCAAGAACATCAGTGCAGCCGAGGCTCCAGTAAAGGCACGCATCCCGCTCTGACCAAAATCCTTAGTCTGTAGCGCCATCTCAGAAGGTGTTTGTCTGCACAGAATTAATATCTGGAACACACAACCAACTGCCACAGCACAGACATGAAGACACAAGGGACCCTCATTGAGGAACTCCTCCTTGGACTCCCAGGGAAAACCAGAAGGGACACAGGTTCAATTGCAAACATCCAATGTAACTCTACAGGCTCCTTATGTTTACAGGAGGGATTGTGAGGACTGAAGGTTTTCACACCAAGGGGCAGCTAGTAGCTCCCTGGAGAGTGCTGGGCTGTAGTGTCAATGCAATGTCCTAGAAGGGGGCAGGTGTTGGGGAGGGTGGATTTGTGAAGCATAGTACTGAGAAACATTATATGCCAGGTTATCCCATGGAAGACCAGCTCTTTCGAGTCTGGCTACTTGCCTGGAGGGAGGTGACATGATGTTAAACATGGAAGTTCCACCAGGCACCTATCCTCACTTATGAGACTATCAATGTCCCGTGACATTCATGCTGGCCCTTACCCACCGATCAACTGTCCCTCATCATCACTAAATCTGCTATCCTCCCCCAGGAGCTAAACCTAATCAAGGCTCAGGAGAACAGACAATCACAGGCAGGGATATGAGGCTCACAGCCATGGCAGTGAAGCAGTTGAGGCTACCTCATTGAATGTCTTTACAGCAAAGCTAGATAAATTTTTGAACAGCAAAGGAATTAAAAGTTATGGTGAGCAGGCGGGTGAGTGGAGCTTACAAAAAGATCATCCATGATCTTATTGATTGGTGGAACATGCTCGAGGAGCCACATGGCCTACTGTTGCTTCTAACTTTTATTCTTATAACCAAGAGGCACCCGATATCACCAGAATATGTTGCTTACCATAACTCATAAAATGTTGAACTTTCCTACCTTCATGCCAGGAGTGTTGTAGGTAAAATGGATGAATTTAGGATGATGATTGATACATGGAATTGTGAGGTAGTGACCATTACAGAGACATGGTTGAGGGAGGGGCAGGACTGGCAACTCAACATTCAGGGATATAGAATCTTTAGGCAAGACAAAGCTGGGGGTAAAAGAGGAGGAGACATTGCATTATTAGTTAAGAAGTCAGTTACTACAGTAAGGAGAGGCGATACCTTGGAGAGGACATCAAATTAAGCTTTGTGGGTAGATATTAGGAATAAAAGGGGCAGCCATATTGCCAGGCATTTATTATAGATTCCTAGATCATCAACAGGAATTTGAGGAGCAAATATGTACACAATTCACAGACCTGTGTCAAAATAATAATAATATGATAATTGTAGTAAGTGATTTCAACTTTCCCAGCATTAACTAGAATAGATAAAGTGTTAAGGTTTTGGATACATGGACTTCAGTAAGGCCTTTGACAAGGTCCCTCATGGCAGACTGGCACAGAAGGTAAAGTCGAACAGGATCAGAGGCGAGCTGGCAAGGTGGATATAAAACTGGCTCGGTCAAAGAAGACAGAGGATAGCCGTGGAAGATCACATTTCTGAATGGAGGACTGTGTCAAATGGTGTTCCTCAGGGATCAGTGCTGCAACCTATGCTGTTTGTAATATATATAAATGATTTGGAGGAAAATGTAACTGGTTTAATTAGTAAGTTTGTGGCTGACACAAAGCTTGGTGAATTTACAGATAGCGATGTGGACAATCAGAGGATACAGCAGGATATAGATCAGTTGGAGACTTGGGCAGAGAGATAACAGCTGGAGTTTAATCCAGACAAATGTGAGATGATGCATTTTGGAAGATCAAATACAGATAGAAAATATACAGTAAATAGCAGACCCCTTAAGAGGTAAAGGCAAGGGGATCTGGGTTTACAGGTACACAGGTCACTAAAAGTGACAACGCAGATGGAGAAGGTAGTCAAGAAGGCAAACAGCATGCTTGCCTTCATTGGCTGAGGTATTGAGTTTAAAAATTGGCAAGCCTTGTAGTATCTTAATTAGGCTGCAGTTGGAATATAGTATTCAATTCTGGTCACTATTCTACCAGAAGGATGTGGTAGCTTCGAAGAGGATACAGAAAAGATTTACCAGGATGTTGCCTGGTATGGAGGGCTTTAGCTATGAGGAGAGGTTGGAGAAGCTTGGTTTGTTCTCACTGGAGTGACGGAGACTGAGGGGAGACCTGATAAAAGTGTATAAGATTATGAGGAGCATGAACAGAGTCAGAAGCTTTTTCCAAGGATGAAAAATCAATTACTCGGAGCATAGATTTAAGATGCAAGAGGCAAGGTTTAAAAGAAATGTATGAGGCATATTTTTTACACAGAGAGTGCTGGGTGCCTGGAACTTCTTGCTGGAGGAGATAGGGGAAGTGGATATGGTAGTGACTTTTAAGGGGTGTCTTGAAAGTACATGAATAAGATGGGAATAGAGGGATATGGCCTCTGGAAGGGTAGGAGGTTTTAGTTAAGTCAGGCAGCATGGTTGGTACAGGCTTGGAGAGCTGTTCCTGTGTGAAATTTTCTTTGTTTTGTTGTTCTTTGACTATAACAGGAAATCTTCCCTTAATGTTATTGTCTATACTTTCTTCATTTTGCTTGATTAAACATCAATGCTCTCTAATTTATTCTGGTTTTTCACTGGTTAATAAAATTCTAATTTCTTTTTTACTATGCTGAAAAACGAGACAAGCTCTTGAAGCTTCTGGCTTGCATCATCAGGAATGATTCAGGCATCTGTTCAGGTATACTGAGGGAGAATTTGGTGTGGCTAATGCATCTACATCTTTCAGACTGTTGGGGGAAACCAAAGCACCCGGAGAAAACCCACACAACATGGGGAGAATGTACAGATTCTGTACAGACTCTGACCCAAGCCAGAATTCAAACGCGAATCCATAATACTGTGATGCAGCAGTGTTAACCACTGTGCCACTGTGCTGCCCTGTATTCTAACAACTGCACAGATTATCCACCATCTTACATTATTAATATTTTTCTAATTAATCTCAGTAATTCACAGAAATTGATGTCTGAGACCTCACGTCAGGTCCACAATTTCATGAAGTACAATTATTTGAGTGATGGATCGATGCAGTGATGCATGTACGCTTAACTATTCCAAGCTTTCATTAAATTCAACAAAGGGGAAAGGTTAATCCCAGCACCAAAATTGCAGCAGTAATTTTATTTTGTACCTACACTAATCATCGACCAAAGCAAATTATTTTCAGCAGGGTCTCTCCCAGGGTTCTGGGGCATGCAGTTAAGCACTGAACTGTTTGTCTGCATCTTGACCTGCCTGTAGTCATTTTGCTGGCTCCTCCCCTCCAAGCGCCTGAGGTAGAGAAATGCTGAATGTGAAAACTGTTGCTGCAGTAACAATGCTGGGTCAGAACCAAAAATCAGTATAAAGGCTCATAAACAAAATATAAATGCCAGATAGAAAAAAAGAAAAACAGTTAAATGAATGGCTGAAATGTTATGATGCTCTTTCTGTGACCTTCCTTATGCTCATGAACCAGTGGACTGTCAATTCACGTGATTGTGATTAACATCTGACGCCTGCAATAGTTAAAAGTGTGCACTGTTCCAGGAAAATGACACCGTGGGACAAAGTAAGTTGCTTTCCTGTGATAAAGACAAAAAATGCCAGGAAATCTCAGCGAGTCTGGCAGTGTATGTCGAGTGTTTAACCTTTCAAGTCTAACATTACTCTTCTATGAGGAGCTTTAGACAATATCATAAAGGGCTCAAAATGTGCTGCAGAGTTACATGAAAGAATGTGCTTTGTTGTTAAGACCATAATAAAAAGGGATATAAATAGGCCATTTGGCCCATTTAATCTGCTCTGCTATTCAGTGAGGTAATGACTGATCTGATAATCCTCAAACCCACTTAAAGTGCAAACAAAGATAAATTTCTGAAAATGCAGACACGATAGAGCAATATTTTTTTAACAGATTTCAACAGTCCTAATATTATCCCTATAACCCTCAATTCCCTTAGTGATTAAAAATCTGTCTTGAACATATCTAGCATCCAAAGCTCTCTGTGGTAAAAAATACTTGCTGCAGGAAAGGATGTCCCAAGGCATGGTACGTTGGGGAGACATGCAGATGCTACAACAACAAACAAATGCACATGAATGAATGTGGATTACATGGTCAACGGCAGTGCTCTGAGGAATGTGGAGGAACAGAGAGATCTTGGGGTTCATATTCACAGATCTCTGAAGGTTGCCACTCAAGTGCATAGAGCCGTGAAGAAGGCTTATAGGGTGTTAGTGGTTACTAATAGGGGGTTTGAGCTTCAGAGCCATGAGGTTATGCTACAACTCTAACGGACATTGGTGAGACCACGTTTGAATGTTGTGTTTAGTTCTGGTCACCTCACTATAAGAAGGATTTAGAAATATTGGAGAGAGTGCCGAGGAGATTTACTAGGATGCTGCCTGGTTTGGAGGGTAAGTCTTATGAGGAAATAGAAATAGAAATAGAAATAGAACAATACAGCACAGAACAGGCCCTTCGGCCTTCGATGTTGTGCCGACCAAAATAAAAAGCAATGCCCCTCCAAACTAAACCATTCCCTTCTCTTCCATATACTTATCAATTAACCTCTTAAACGCCACCAAACTTGGCGCATCTACAACAGCTGCAGGCAGGGCATTCCACTCCCTAATCACTCTTTGAGTAAAGAACCTACCTCTGATATCCGTCCTATAACTCATACCCCTTAATTTAAAGCTGTGTCCCCTCGTGCTAGCTTTCTCCATCCTAGGAAAAAGGCTATCACTGTCCACCCTATCTAAACCTCTAATCATCTTATATGCTTCAATAAGATCCCCTCTTAGCCGCCTCCTTTCTAACGAAAACAACCTCAAATCCTTCAACCTCTCTTCATAGGACCTGCCCTCCATACCAGGCAACATCCTGGTAAACCTCCTCTGTACCCTCTCCAATGCCTCCACATCTTTCTTATAATGTGGCGACCAGAACTGCACACAATACTCCAAGTGCGGCCGCACTAGAGTTTTGTACAGTTGCAACATGATGCTGCGGCTCCTAAATTCAATCCCCCTACCAATAAAAGCTAAGACTCCATATGCCTTCTTAACAACTTTATCCACTTGACTGCCTACTTTCAGGGATCTATTGACACATACACCAAGATCCTTCTGTTCCTCAACACTATTAAGAGCCCTACCATTAGCCCTATACTCTACACATTTATTGTTCCTGCCAAAGTGCATTACCTCACACTTTTCCACATTAAACTCCATTTGCCACCTCTCGGCCCAGCTCTGCAACTTGTCCAAGTCACTCTGTAAACTATAACACCCCTCTTCACTATCTACCACTCCACCGACTTTAGTGTCATCTGCAAATTTACTGATCCATCCCTCAATACCCTCATCCAGATCATTTATAAAAATTACAAACAGCAGGGGCCCCAAAACAGACCCCTGAGGCACACCACTCGTCACCGAACTCCACGATGAATATCTCCCATCAACCACCACCCTCTGTCTTCTATCTGCCAGCCAATTCCTAATCCAATTAGCTAAATCACCCTCTATTCCACACATCTGCATTTTCTGTAGAAGTCTTCCATGGGCCACTTTATCAAACGCCTTACTAAAGGTTGAGGGAGCTGGGGCTTTTCTCTTTAGAGTAGGGAAGAATGAGAGGCGACTCAATAGAGGTTTATAAAGTGATGAGGTAGATAGATAGAGTGGACATGTAGAGACTATTTCCTTTGGTGGGTATAGCTGTTACTAGGGACATAACAATAAGGTTCATGGTGGGAGATATAGGAGGGATGTCCGAGGTAGGTTCTTCACTCAGAGAGTGGTTCGGTGTGGAATAGACTGCCTGCTGGGATAGTGGGGTTGGACACTTTAGAAACTTTCAAGCAGTTATTGGATAGGCACATGGAGCACACCAGAATTATAGGGAATGGGATAGCTTGATCTTGGGTTTAGACATAGCTCGGCACAGCATTGAGGGCCAAAGGATCTGTACAGTTCCATGTAACACTGCTTGACATTCAACAAGCAAGAGTGTTCCCTTCTAGTTGGGGAACACTTCAGTGGTCACGGGCATTCGGCTTCCGATTTTCAGGTAATCGTGAAGAAGGCTTATAGTGTGTTAACATTTATTAACAGGAGGTTTGAGCTTAAGAGCCGTGAGGTTGTGCTGCAACTATACTGGACGTTGGTGAGACCACATTTGGAATGGACCATGACAGTCTTCACGACACACGAAAATGCAGAGTGACTGAGCAGAGACTGATAGCCAATTCCACATACATGAGTACAGCTTCAACCAGGATCTTGGGTTCATGTCAAACTATCTGTAACCCCCACGACTTGCCTGGGCTTGCAAAATCTCACTAACTGTCTTGTCTGTAGACAATACACATCTCTTTAACCTGTGCTTAACCCTATCTCCACTCACATTGTCTGTACTTTTAATACTTGATTACCTGTAAAGACTCACATTCCAACCATTATTTTGTAAATTGAGTTTGTGTCTTTATATGCCCTGTTTGTGAACAGAACTCCCACTTACCTCACAAAGGAGTAGCGCACCGAAAGCTAGTGTCTTTTGCTATCAAATAAACCTGTTGGACTTTAATCTGGTAAGACTTTGTGAGAATTCTTACTGTGCAAAAAATTTCCACAGATTCGGTACCCCCTCCTCACCTTTGTTTCAAATGGGCGACCCTTTATTCTGAGATTACATCCTGTGTTGTTAGACGCTCCCATAAGAGGAAGCATTCTCTCAGCATCTACCCTGTCAAGCCCTTTGTGAATCATATATGTCTCAATAAGGTTGCCTCTCATCCTTCTGAGCTCCAGTGACTACAGGCCCAAACTACTTAACCTCTGCTCGTAAGAGTATTGGAGGAGTTGAAAGACTCTGTCAGTCATGGGGGATGTATCTTTGAAACTATTAGTGTGAATTTGTAGCATATAAATGGTGGCTCAATATTCCTGGTTACAAGGTTTTCCAATAGGATAGAGAGGGGGTAAAAAGGGATGGGCATTGCAGGGGAGGCTTCAAAATTGGTTTAAAAAAATCACACCAGTGAGGGGGGAACTGGATACTAGAAGTAGCACCAAATGAGACCATATGGGTTGAACTGATGAATAAAAAGTGGTCAATCACACTGGGTGTTTACAATGGACCCACAGAGATTAAAGTGCAGAGACAAATTTCTGAAAGTGCAAACACAATAGAACAATTTTTTTAGCAGATTTCACAGTCCTAATATTAAAATAATGTAAAAGATATACAGGTTTCACAATTCTTATAACAGATTCAGGAGAACAATTCAGCCAGTACAGAGCATGCCCGACAAGGGGAGGAGTAGTTCAAGATTCATGGGCAGGTGAAAGGGAGATCAAGAGAGGACATTTTATCTATGATCATGATTCAATTAGGCTTAACATAGTTAGGGAAAATGATCAAGATAGAATAAGTGTAAACATATTAAATAAGAGGAATTTTACAAAACTTAAATGTGATTTTGCAAAAGTAGACTGAAAACAACTACCTGAGTGTAAATTAACATTAGAAAATAATATCTTTTCAGAAGAAATATGTTCCCATTTAGGGAAAGGCAAACTTCCAAATCCTTGGATGTCAAAGGGTACACAGAGTAGGATATTGCAAAATGGGAAGAGCAGATATTAAAATATGCTAACTGCAGAAGGCCTAGAAAATAATAAATGGCTCAGTAATGAAATTTTTAAAAACAAATTAGAAAAGCCAAGAGAATTTTAGGATCCTGAACTCCTGTTGTCTCCTGCTGCTTTTGTCATCCTGAACTCTGCTGTTTAACTCTGCATTTATGGCAGGATCAAATGAACAAGCTCTGTCTCTTTTCTAATCCCCACACTTTTTGTGGAGTGTGGGAGGAAACTGGAGCACTTGTAGGAAACTCGCACAGAAAGGGGAAAAAGTGCAAACTCCACACGGACATCCAAGGTCAGAATCAAATCCAGGTCCCTAATATTGTGAGGCAGCAGTGCTAACCATTGTGCCAAAATGCTGTTCTCTTGCTCCTTAGTGAGGTTTAAGCAGACTGCAGAAGCAGCTCCCATGTCATGGTAAAGGTTAAAAACAGGGAAATGCAGATCAAGGTGAGTGAAGTGTAAGACAGGCGAGGTGACTTCCAATAAGTTATCTGTTAAGGAAATTTCCTTTAAGCAATTAGGGTACACCCATAGAAATGCTGTGATCATCAGATTCTCATCTAGGCACAGCTGGAGATCACCAGTTTGTTTGAAGCCTTCCCAACTTGCCAGTTTCACAAGAGAAGCAATCTCCTTTGTTCTTTCACCAGATTAGCTCTGCTGAGTTACAAATGGCTCAGAAAATCAGTGCATTTGTGATTGAAGACATAGAACATAGAACATAGAACATTACAGCACAGAACAGGCCCTTCGGCCTTCGATGTTGCGCCGACCAATATAAAAAGCAATGCCCCTCCAAACTAAACCATTCCCTTCTCTTCCATATACTTATCAACTAACCTCTTAAACGCCACCAAACTTGGCGCATCTACAACTGCTGCAGGCAGGGCATTCCACTCCCGAACCACCCTTTGGGTAAAGAACCTACCTCTGATATCCGTCCTATAACTATCACCCCTTAATTTAAAGCTGTGTCCCCTCGTGCTAGCTTTCTCCATCCTAGGAAAAAGGCTATCACTGTCCACCCTATCTAAACCTCTAATCATCTTATATGTTTCGATTAGGTCCCCTCTTAGCCGCCTCCTTTCTAACGAAAACAACCTCAAATCCCTCAGCCTCTCTTCATAAGACCTGCCCTCCATACCAGGCAACATCCTGGTAAACCTCCTCTGTACCCTCTCCAATGCCTCCACATCTTTCTTATAATGTGGGGACCAGAACTGCACACAATACTCCAAGTGCGGCCGCACTAGAGTTTTGTACAGTTGCAACGTGACATTGCGGCTCCGAAATTCAATCCCCCTACCAATAAAAGCTAAGACTCCATATGCCTTCTTAACAACCTTATAGACTTGACTGCCTACTTTCAGGGATCTATGCACATATACACCAAGATCCTTCTGTTCATCAACACTATTAAGAATCCTACCATTAGCCCTATACTCTACGCATTTATTATTCCTGCCATAGTGCATTACCTCACACTTTTCCACATTAAACTCCATTTGCCACCTCTCAGCCCAGCTCTGCAACTTGTCCAAGTCTCTCTGCAAACTATAACACCCCTCTTCACTATCTACAACTCCACCGACTTTAGTGTCATCTGCAAATTTACTAATCCATCCTTCAATACCCTCATCCAGATCATTTATAAAAATTACAAACAGCAGGGGCCCCAAAACAGACCCCTGAGGTACACCACTTGTCACCGAACTCCACGATGAATATCTCCCATCAACCACCACCCTCTGTCTTCTATCTGCTAGCCAATTCCTAATCCAATTAGCTAAATCACCCTCTATCCCATACATCTGCATTTTCTGCAGAAGTCTTCCATGGGCCACCTTATCAAACGCCTTACTAAAGTCCATATATACTACATCAACCGCCTTACCCCCATCCACCTCTTTGGTCACTTTTTCAAAAAACTCAAGGAGGTTAGTAAGGCATGACCTACCCTTCACGAAACCATGCTGACTATCCCCAATCAATTCATTGCTCTCTAAATAACTATAAATCCTATCCCTAATAATTCTCTCCAATACTTTGCCCACAACAGAAGTAAGACTCACTGGCCTATAATTCCCTGGAAGGTCTCTCTTCCCCTTCTGAACAATGGGACCACATTCGCTATCCTCCAGTCCTCCGGAACCACACCCGTAACCAACGACGACCTGAAGATCAGAGCCAGAGGCTCTGCAATCTCCTCTCTTGCCTCCCAGAGAATCCTAGGGTAAATCCCGTCCGGCCCAGGGGACTTATCCAACTTCAAACCCTCGAGAATATCTAGCACATCCTCCCTATCTACTTCAATACTTCCCAGTTTGCAACCCTGTACCTCAGTGTTCTCCATAACTACATTTACATCACCCTGCATGAATACCGAAGAGAAATATTTATTCAGTGCCTCTCCAATCTCTTCAGGCTCCACGCACAACTTCCCACTGCTGTCTATGACTGGCCCTAGTCTTGTTCTAACCAATCTTCTATTCTTAACATATCTAAAGAAAGCTTTAGGGGGAGGAACTTGCAGCTTGGACCAGTACCTGGAACTTCGATGTTGTGTCCATTTCGGAGACTTGGGTAGAGCAGGGACAAGAATGGATGTTGCAGGTTCCGGGGTTCAAATGCTTTAGTCGGAGTAGAGAAGGAGGTAGAAGGGGGGGAGGAGTGGCATTATTAGTCAAATGTTCACCAACTTCCAAGCCTAACACCTGGTCTGTTTCTCTACTCTTTATCCGATATGACCCAAATTTGCTGATGACACAAATATAGAAAATCATGTAATATTACAAAGAGGTAGTGACAGAATGCTAGATTTGATTGAAAGGTAATTGCTTGTTTGAATATTGTGACAACTTATGAACAACTCCATGGGGGCTCCCTGCCCACCTTCATACTTACCCAGAAGTGTATGGGCTTCTGATGTGATGCCATTTTTAACTCCCTGCTTCACTGGACCTAGCTTTCTTTAATTCCGTCCATGTTTTCACTTGTGGAGAGAACATACTAAAGGCCAACAATATGATAGTCACCAGTAAATTAAATGGGAAAATTAGCAACGAAACTGACTATCCAGAGAGTGATGAAAATGTGGAACTCACTGCCACAGGGAATGGTTGAGATCCATATAAGATAAGCAGATAAAGAAGAAGGAAATCATGGATAATGCTGATAGAATTAGATGAGTAAAGACATGAGGAGCCTGAAGAGAGACATAAAGGTCAGTCTGAAGTGGTTGGGCTGAATGGTCTGTTTCTCTACTCTTTATCCGATATGACCCAAATTTGCTGATGACACAAATATAGAAAGTCATGTAATATTACAAAGAGGTAGTGACAGGCTAAGTGAATGAGTAAAACGGTGACAAATGGATTCCGATTTTGATAAATGTAAAGCCATCTACTTTGGACTTGAAAAGGATTGAACAAATTACTTTCTAAATTGTGAAAAGCTGGAAACAATGAAGATTTAAGTAGACTGTCTATCCAGTTATATTGGCCGTTACAACGTTATGAATACATACATAAAGTAATCACAAAGACAAATGGAATGATTTTTTTACATCTGATGGCAATAGAAGTCATATTTCACCTATACAAATATAACGGACAATAACAGATTAGTTAGGCCACAAATTAACACAGTACTGTTGGCAATTCTAGGCATCACACCCTGGGAAAGATATAATGGTCTTGAAGGGAATGCAATGTAAATTTACCAAAACTATGCCTGGAATCCCAGTGTTAAACTACAAGTCATGATTAACCAAACTAAGTTGATATTCCCTTGAATTTAAAATGTTAAAAATGATGTTATTAAGTTTCAAGATATTAAGGAGAAGAGGGAAACTATTTATATTCGATGCATAGTCTAAAAATTGGAGCCAGCCATTTCAGGAGTGAAATTAGGAAACACTTCTTCACACATCAAGTGGAGGAGTTTACAACATTTTTCTGTGAATGGCACTGATATCAGATCAATTTGTTAATTTTAAAATTGAGATTGATCCCAGCTTTCAAGTCCTCTTCATGTCCCATTCCAGAAAATTGAGCATATATTCTAAACTGCTACTTCACTGCAGTAGTTGAGGGAATTCCATGCTGCTGGGTGTGATCTTACTGGCAGTTCATACCACTGTCCTACTGCAGCGAGGTTTCGACCCTTTGTCTTCGTCAGGCAAATGCAGTGTTCTGGTCTGCAATAGCAGACAATGCTGATTGCAGACCAGAACACTGCATTTGCCTGACGAAGACAAAGGGTCGAAAGCTCGCTGATTTACTATCAAATAAATTGGATGGATTTAAAATTGGTGTTTTAAAACTTTACTGAGTTTACCCCAGTCCAACGCTGGCATCTCTACATCATGACTACTACAGCGAGGTCAGAGAAGCCAGCCAAAGCTTCTTTTGCTGCGACAGAATGGGAAAATACCACCAGAGTGAATGTTGGTGAGATTCCGGCCGTTATCTTTTGGATGAGAAATTGAAACTAAAGTCAGACCTGCTTTCTTGGTGGATATAAATGATTCTAAAGAAGCACTAAAGAAGTAGGGAGTTCTCTCCAATGACCCAGACAATAGTTATCCCCCAAACCAACACCAGTAAAATAGATGGTCAGTATGAATCCTTGTGGGGTGCCATTTTTCTTACAATGCATCTCCGAAATAAAATTAGTTTGAAATGTCCCAAGTTTTTTTGTTTTCTTTATAGATTAAACACACAACAGATTTTTTTGTTTGCTTTGGACATTCATTGTGGAGACTGACCTGCCCCACTTTTTAACTACTGTACAGACTAAATATCTCATCTAGTGAGTACATTTTAATTGAGTAATCTCTTGTGGCTCTTCCTGGCCTCTTTGCCATGGGTTTCTCTGAGAGATTGTCTATTTTCAAAAGAAGTAAAGCTGGTGTAATGCCTTTCATAATCTCAGGATGTCTGACAACCCTTCATAGCCACTGAGTACTTTTTAAAGTGAGGTCACTGTTGTTATGTGGGAAGCACAAGTGCCAATTAGTGATCAGCGGGTTCCCTCAGAGAGCAATGTAATAGTGACTCAATTATCTGTTTTAGTGATATTGCTTGAGGGGTAAATATTGGCCAGGAAACTGAGACTAATCCCCTGCTCTTCATCAAATGGTGCCAAGGGATGTTTTTCTATCCAATATAGGAGACAGAACTTCAACAGTAAAGATAGCCTCAGTACTGCCCTGAACATATCAGCCGAGATATTTGTGCTCAAGTCTCTGGAATGGATCCGTGTAATCACAACCTTCTGATTCTGAGATATCAGTGGTAGCCACTGTACTACTGCTGAAAATTTGAGTGACAGTGCCTCTAGCTCTTTGTCAATGCTTAGTTTTTCCACTGTATTAATGTGACTCACTTTCAAGAGCACAATTATTAATAGAAATAAAATCTGATAACAAGAATGTGTAAAACTGCAAAACAAATGGGACATGAATTTGAAGTTATATGGAACAATTTGTTGTCCGGATCTCTGTATTTTATACAGAGCGAGTTTTACCATCGTGGCAGAGGTCCTGATGACACGTCAGTAAATCTTAGATAATCACTCAGGGGTCACACGCTGCTGCGAGGGCAGCCAACCCTTTGAAATTTGGCCTCCCATCCCTCAGGAATCACCATTCAATCAGAGGGCTAGTTTCAGTAATGCTATCAGGAGTCACAGGTATTGCTGGGACTGTGTTTGGAAATAGCATATGCTACTTTTAAAAATTCATTTTCAGGATGTGTGTGTTACTGGCTAGACCAGCATTTATAGCCCATCCCTAATTATCTTTGAGAAGATGGTGGTACGCTGTTGACTTGAACCACTACAGTTCGGTGGTACAGGTAAACCCATAGTACTGTTAAGGAGGGCGTTCCAGGATTTTGATCTTCCGACAATGAAGGAATGGCAATAGATTCCCAATTCAAAACAGATAAATGAGGTCTGGAGATACAGGTACCAGTCAGGCAGGCTCTGGGAGGCAAGTAGGTTGGTGAGGGCAAGGGTGATTACAGGAGAGTGGCCATTGACATTGGGTAGGCCCTGCTCTTTAGGCCAAATTGGAGCCCTCCCTGAGATAGGAGGAAGCGGAAATGTTCACCAGGCAATCTCCTTGAGGAACCTTGGTATGCACATAACTAGTCCCTTAAGGTAGCAGTAAATAAAGTGGTTAAGGAGGCGTATGGTATACTTGCTTTTATAAGCCAAGGCATGGAGTTTAAAAGCAGGGAGATAATGCTGGAACTATATAAAATATTGGTTAGGCTTGTGCTGGAGCTCCGTGTGCAGTTCTGAAATCTACATTTTAGAGGAATGTGGTAGCACAGGAAAGGGTGCAGAGCTTTACTAAAATGTTGGCTGGGCTGGAGAGTTTCAGTTATGAAAAGGGATTGGATAGATTAGGGTTGTTTTTCTTGAAATAGAGGAGACTAAGAAACAATGTATAAAATTATGAGGGGCATAGACAGGAAGAAGCTGTTCCTCTTGGTGGAAGTCAATGACTAAAGGTCATAGAGCTAAGTTAAGGGTAGGAGATTTAGAGGGAATGTGAGGGAAATCTTTTTCAGGGCAGTGGGAGTCTATAACTCATTGCCTGAAAACATGGCGGAGACAAAGAATCCATAACGTTTAACAAATATTTAGACTTAGGATGCCAAACCATACAAGGCTATGGACCAAGTTCTGGAAAATGGGATAGTTAGGTGATTTGTCTTTGCCTAGCATGGATATGATGGGCATAAGGGCCTTTTTCAGTGCTCTATGACTCAATGAGTGCAGGCTAACCACTGGCAACAGGAAGAGGTTTTCAATCGTACACTTAAGTGGCCTGTAGTGGTTGAGCCAATGGTACCTTCCACAATACTGGTAAAATGGTGTGACAGCTTGGAAAGACAATAGGCATATTCACTCTCTTCCTTTCGTCACAATTTTACGGCCACAGCCTCTACCTCTTGCTCTACTTCAGATCGTTACTCCTCCCTGTGTTTATTCTTTGTTTTGACATTGTGTAGTTGTTTCTGTGGCTGGAATTCTCCACCCATTCACGCTGTCAACGGGAATGGAAAATTTGGTGCTCAGCTAAATACTTCATTCACTGCAGCAGAATGGGAGAATCCCGACTGTGGGCCAGATTGGATAATCCAGCCTTGTATGTTTCTGCAGCTAAGTCCCTGATTAAAACTCACAAATATTTGGACTTTATTTTCTTCTTTTTTACCTTTTTGAAGTTTTATATGCTCACCGAGTTTTAGTGTAACACTGGTTGCAGTATTCCATATCACCTCATGTTTTCACATTTTACTCCAGATTCTGTCATACTCCCCGAAAAGAAATCTGTTGGAAAACTAAAAATAATTGAGATTTTAATTGATGTCTGGTTTCTATTAAAAGAAAACAGGCAACCTACTCAACAAGTGATCCCTCTGGTCAAGGAAACAGATGGTTGACAACAAAATTATTCCATGACCCACTAACTGACATGACTCACTTTCACAAGCACAACTGTTAATCCAAATCAAAAAGTGTACAAGCTAATGAGCGTTTGAAACACTACAATAAAATTATTAAGTTATGGGACACAATTTATCATTTTGGAATTCTGCTGTTGATTGATAGCAGCACTTTTTGAAATGTATTTTATTCACCCTGTTTTTCCTGTTGCAGTTGCACCAATTCAACATGTCACAATCCATATGTTTTACTAGTGTTGCAGGTAGCACTGTAGCTTTCATTAACATGCTAAATTTGGCAAGCTAGAAACACGTCATGCAATTCCAGTTTCTTTTAGTCAGAGAGTCATACAGTACAGATGATGCCCTTCAGTCCATCGAGTGCATACCGATAAAACTACAGTAAATCTATGCTAAACTAATTTCCCAGCAAGTGGCCCATAGCTGTGAATGCTATGAAATTTTAAGACCACACTCAAAGATGTGCAGGTTAGGTAGATTTGCCATGGTAAATTACCCCTTAGTGTCACAAGGTATATAGGTTAGATGGATTAGCCATGGGAAATGTGTGTAGTTATGGAGATAGGGCAGAGGAGAAGGCCTGTGTAAGTAACTTTGCCAGAGAGTGAGTGCAGACTTGATGGGTTGAATAGCCTCTTCTGCATTGTGGAGATTCTATGGGTGGAATTTTATGAGAAAATTCTAAGTGTCCAACTTGTGTGAAAATGGAAATTTGCAGACCTGTTTCTGGGGTGAATTTTACTCCCAATTTTATGCACTTGGTTCTTAGAAAATATGGATGAAACTGTTTTTAGCTAGAGTCACAGAGGTGCCAATTTGTCCATGCTGTTCTTTTTTAAACCCCAAGCTAGTCCCAAGTGCCTGTATTTGGCCATAATCCCTCTATACCTATTTTACCAATGTAACTGCCTAAACGCTTTTTAAAAATCAAAATTGTGCTCGCCTCTACTACTACCTCTGGAAGCTTGTTCCACCACACTCTGCATGAAAAAAGTGCCCCTCTGGACACTTTTGTATCTTTTCCCTCTCATCTTAAACCTATGCCCTCTAGTTTTAGACTCTCCTACTTTTGGAAAAAGATATCGATTTTCCAACTTATCTATGCCCCTCATTATTTTATAGACCTCTATAAGATTACCCTTCAACCTTCTAGTCCCAGTCTATCAAGTGTCTCCTTATAACTCAAACTATCAAGTCCCAGTAGCATCCTAGTAAATCTTTTCTGCACTCTTTCTAGTTTAATAAAATCCTTTCTGAAATAGGGGACCAGAACTGTACACAGTATTCCAAGTATGGTCTTATTAATATACAACTTCAACAAGACATCCCAACTCCTGTATTCTGACCAACGAAACCAAGCATGCTGATTGCCCTCTTGATTCTTAATGAACCGTACTCTTTCCATGGTTTTCCGGTTACTATTGATATACTTTTCTTTTGTTCTTTGTACTTATAGAATATATTGGAATTTTCCCTACTTCCATCAGCCAGAGCTTTTTCTTCTCCTCTCTTTGCTGTCAGGTGTGCCCCGCATTTCTGGAACAGTTGGGAGCAGAGCTTTAGTATGTTGCAATACAATAGTGATTGCCACCGCCTGGAAGATTCAGGCCAAAGAATTATATAATACATTACAATTATCCTAATGCAACAACTCTGCCATCCGGACTACCCTGAAAGAACTCAGCAATACTCAACAGAAAATGCACAATCCAATCAAGTTGAATAAATGAAATCATTACAAAAAAAAATCCAACATTGTTCATTCCTTATTTCCTGTTTTCCATATGCTTTCACCAATGATAGTTGTCCAGTGAGTTGCTTCTCCATTCACTGCTGCATGAACATTAGAAGGTTACTAAACTTTAATTAAAGACACTACAGATAGCTTAGATTCATGGGTTCTGAGTATCTCTGGGCCTAAATTGCCTGGATTCAGACTGTATCATCTCTTTCTGGACTGCAGCAGTCTACACTGATTGACTGACAAGCAACAGCAAACGCACTAGGATGGGAGCAGAAAGCTGTCATTCTGAAAGGACAGCAAGATTATATTCAACGTAGCCACTGCCATTCTCCTGGGAATGATTCCTCAACAATCCTAAGGCTATTTTGGAGACCAGGTTGATGAACTGGGATATCTTGGAAGCTTATAGGAATATTGGTATGAAGAGTAAGAATGGCAATGGACTGAACTGGTAAAGTTGCAGTCTGAGTCTCCTCTTAGCGTTTAAAGCTGTGATAGAAACAGTTTGTGCTGTTGCATTGGCCAGATCCTTCATCATAGTGGTTCCTAGAGGTTTTATGGAAGTTTTCTTTCTTTATTCACTTGTGGGACCTCTAATGAGGTGTCACAGACATCACCCTTTCTCCTGCCTGATAATCTGTGATGGTTCTTGCTGCTGGCTGCAGCAACACAAAAACCTTCAGATTGGTGACATCATCTGGGGTCTCCAAGAATTGTTACCACTCAGCTGAATTTAGGAAAATGTTCCAATAAGAAGTTCCCCAAACACTGAATGACAACAGTTCATCAGTCTGTTCTCCAAAGTATTGTTAAGATTATTCAGGAATCATTCCCAGGAGAATGGCAGTGGCTGCCTTGAATGTAATCCTGCAGTGCTTTCAGAATGGCAATTTTCTGCTCCCATTCTGGTGCCTTTGCTGTTGCTTGTCAGTCAGTCAGCGTAGACTGTTGCAGTCCAGAAGGAGATGGTACAGTTTGAATCCAGGCACTTTAGGGGTGCCTTAAAGGGCTACTGCCCTTTGCATGATCTCTTGGTTTGGTTCAGGTTAATACCACTTGCTTTTGATCTGTGAAGCCTAAATACAATAAATTCTGATTTGGATTTCCATTTTGTTGTTGTTACCTTTACATAGATCCTGAATCAAGGAACCAGAGAGATCAAGTAAGCCTGTAGATGACAATGGCTAGGAGTTCTGTGCAGTGGACAAAGATTCCAACTTTTATTTCCAGAGGAATATCAGCATATCTGTGAATTATGGAATCACTATGGGCTACAAAAAGATATTGGAGCATTACGCATTTATTATTACCAATTGCATATGTACTATCCATAACTTATACATTTATTTGTTCATAAGCAGATTCTGATTGCTATCATTAGTAAAATTTAAGTGAGTTGGTTTTAGTTATTTAGTTCAAACGAAAGCTCCACTTCTCAGCAAATCTTTTCACCTTCAGTTTCTCCGCTTCCTCACTCACAGCTTTTTCTCAACCATTGTTTATGGCATCCTTCTTATTCCAAAGCATCCAAAGTTACAAAATATTTACAGCACACATATAGACTCACTGGCCCAACAAGTCCATACCAGTATTTATGCTGTTCATAAACGTCACAAACATTTCTATACTTTTGTCTTTCACTTTGACTCAAGTTCATCATATAAATCATAGAAACCCTACGGTGCAGAAAGAGTCTGCACCAACCACAATTCCACCCAGGCCCTACCCCAATATCCCTACATTTTTTACCTGCTAATCCCGCTAATCTACACATCTCAGGACACTAAGGGGCAATTTTAGCATGGCCAGTCAATCTAACCCGCACATCTTTGACCGTGGGAGGAAACCGGAAGATGTAGAGGAAACCCACACAGACATGGGGAGAATGTGCAGACTCCGCCCAGACAGTGGCCGAAGCCTGGAATCGAATCCAGATCCCTGGAGCTGTGAAGCAGCAGTGCTAACCATTGTGGTTCTGTGCAGCCCTTGTACTAAAAGGAAGTCCTGTTTAACAAATTTATTAGAGTTTTCTTGAGCATGTAACTAGAAAGCTAGATAAAGGAGAACAGTAAATGTAGTACAGCTGGATTTCCAAAAGATTTTGATAAGGCAAAATAAGTGCGGATGGAGTTGGAGGTAATATATTATCATAGGTAGACAATTGATTAACTGATAGAATGAGTGTGAATAGGACTTTTTCAAGTTGACAGGTAGTGAATAGGGAAGTACCACAAGGGTCAGTGTTGGAGCCTCAGCTATTTACAATCTCTATTAACAATTAAGAGACAGAATGTAATGGATCTAAATTGATACAAAGCTAGGTGGAAATGTAATCTGTGGGAAGGATGGAGAAAGGCTACAAAGTGGTATAGCAAAGTTAAGTATGTGGGCAACAAGATGGCAGTTGAATTGTAATTTTATTTGAATTTGATTTTATTTGACTTATTAACGTAGGGAAGTGTGAAGTTATTCACTTTGATCGAAAAAAATAGAAGAGCTGAATATTTTTTAAAAGATGAGGAACGTGTAAATATTGATGTTCAAAACAGGAACATACAGGTACAGCAAGCAATTAGGAGAAGTATGTTGACCTTTGTTACAAGGGGATGGATTGGAATAAGGAAGAAAAGTGCCTTGCTAGAGTTGTACTTTGGCAAGACCACATCTGGAGTACTGTGCACAGTGTTGGCCTCCACATTTAAGACTAGAACTGGAGGCGGCACAGCAAAAGTTCACTAAATTAACTCTGGGAGGAGGGGGTTGGTCTTTGATGAGAGACTGAATAAGGTGGGTTTGTTTTCTTTGGAGTTTAGAAGAGTGATCTAATTGAAACATAATGCTTTGATAGAGTAGATACTGAGAGATTGTTTGCTCTGATCACGGAATATAAAGTGCAGGGATCAATCATTTAGGACTGACATGAGGATAAATTTCTTGTTGTGGATGCTCGATCATTAGATATGTTTGAGGCTGGGATAGACAGATAATATATTATTTCTCAGCGAATCAAGAGCGAATCATGGGGAATAGGAAAGAAAGTGCAGCTGAAGTCCAAAGTTAGCCATGATTATGCTGATTAATGGAGCAAGCTGAAATAGTCTACTCCAGTCCTATTTCTTGTGTTCATCTTCTTTCTAGTTTTACCATGAACACAGCTACAATATTCAATCCCATGAATGACTTTACAAAAGCCTTTCTTAAGATATATTCCAGTTGTGTTTCTTAGTACATCATATATTAGAATCATAGAATCCCTGCAGTGCAAAAGGCAGCCATTTGGCCTATTGACTTATACCAACAACAATCCCAGCCCCTATCCTCATAATCCAATGTATTTACCCTACTAATCACCCATCACAAAGAGGCAACTTAGCATGGCCAATCAACCTAACCTGCATATCTTTGGAATATTGGAGGAAACTAGAGCATCTGAAGAAACCTCCTGTAGTCATACAGAGAATGTGCAAACTCCGCACAGTCACCCAAAGCCAGAATTGAACCTGTGTCATTGATGCTGCAAGGCAGCAGTGCACACCACTGTGTCATCATGAAACCAGCCTTTTCTTTAGTTTGCTATGTCAGTTGCCTGTTCATTAATGCTTGATCTATGTTGATTTTAGCTTGTTTGTTACATTAAAAATTCAAATATCCCCACCTAATATCCTAAATTTCTCTATGCATGGTCAGTGACAGATTCAACAAAACTGTCTCATCTCAGAAAGACAATATAAAATTATTTTTTTATTTAAATATAGCTGATAGAATATAGATTATAATATTACAATTGTAATAATAAAAACATAACAGGTTCATTTGCAATTAGCATCAAGATTAAACCAGTTTTGCTCAAAAAAGTTGAGTGTTAACACAATAGACACTTACTGTGTGTGGTCAGAGAACAGACACCCTGAGAAAACAGTTTTGAGAATTATTTTCCTTTATCAGAATCTAAATCCTATTGCTAATGCTTGTATAGCTACTGTTGGCATTAACACCAACTATTGATGAGATGGGAATGCATGACAGCTTGATGCCAAATACTGGAAGCCTTGGAAAAACATTCTGCCTTTCAACTACAAATCACAGTAACAAATAAATATGTTAGTCTAATTGCTTGTTTGTATTTATGCCTACACAAACTTAGTTCCCTTCGCTGGCAATCATCCACAATGTATTGACTGCCAGAAACTGCTGGAAGAATGCAGTTCATGGAATCATGCAGCATGGAAAGTGGTCATTCAGACCATCTATGCCAGTTAGTCCCATTCCCCAGTTTCACAGTCTGTAACTTTTCCTTTTCAAATACTTATTCAATTCATTTTTAAAATTTGCTTAGTGCACTCTTTCAAGCAGTGCATTTGCAGATCATAACAATGTAACGGTTAAGAATACAATTCCATTTTAATGGGTTTGAACAGAGTATAGAAGAAAATCCTGCTGGGAATGGAAATCATGTGTGGGATTTTACGGCCTCAGTCCAGCAAGACTGGAAATTTCCTGCCCAAGATCAACAGACATTTCTGTTGTCTGTCCGTGATTCCGTGACTGGCGAGGTGTTAGAATTCTGACACATAAGCTTGTTATAGGCCTGCATGGTTTAACCTTTAATTGAATCAAAAACAGGTGGGTTCTATTCGAAACACCGTTTTCATTTATACTGTTCTCATATACTACAAAGTGCAGGTCTTAAAGACATAAATGTACATTCTTTTCTTTTAGAAAATGATAGAGTCTGCCTTAAATGTTAACCTTGTCAGAACAGCATCCAATGAAGAGAACTACCTATTTTGGAAAACATGCATGTTCATGGGAATGTGGGCTATGCCAGCATTTATTGCCCACGCTGAATTTCGAGAAGAAAGTGGTGAGCTGTCTTCTTGAATCGCTACAGTTCATGTATGTAAATGCACCTACAGTGCTATAGGAAGGAGTTGCCAGTCTTTGACTCAGACAATGAAGGAATGATGAAGTATCTCCAAGTTAGGAATGAGAGTGGTTTGCTGGGGAATTTGCAGATAGTGGTATTCCCATGCATCTGCTACCCTTGTCTGCCTAAATAGTAGTAGTTGTGACTTGGAGAGTGTTGTCTGTGGAGTCTTGGTGAGTTCCTGCAGTGCATCTTGTAGATGGCACACATTGTTGCCACTGCGTGTCGGTGATGGAGGCATTGAATGTTTGTGGAAGAGGTGCTTTATCGTGGATGATGTTGAGTTTCGACTGTTGTTGGAGCTTGCACTGATCCAGGCAAGGGGAGAGCATTACATCACCCTGACTTGTGCCTTGTAGATGATGCACAGGCTTTTCACAGCAGTTGATGGAATTTAAATTCAATTAATAAAATTGAGTCTGGCATACAAGTGACTCCAGATCCCAAACAATGGCAAGCCACTCTGTTCAAGGGCAATTAGGAATGAGAAACAAATGCTGCCCTTGCCAGCAATGTTCACATCCCATGAAGGAATAAGAATTGTTTTATGACCTCTCCCATCAATTTATCAATGATTGAGAGCTGATTGATGGGGCTTCAACTGCCCAAGTTGGATTTTCTGTTTTTTGTGTACATTATGTATGAGAGATATTTTCCTCAGATGCACTGGAACAGCTTGTCTCAGGAATAGAAAGCTCTGGAGCACAAGTCAGATTACTGGAATATTGTCAAGATCCTTCAACTATTTGTTGATATCACATAGAGTGAATGCAATTTGCTGAAAGCTAACATTAGTGATGCTGAGTAACATTGGAGTAGATTACGATTGATCATGCACTCAGCACTTCGGCGTGAAAATAGTTACAAATTGTTAACAGACTATTATTTTAAGTGCTATCTGCTATGTTTTTCATTTTCTATTCATAACAAAGTTCTGGATAGGATGGGAAATTTCTCATTGTTTTGTTTCCTGTTCCTCTGAATGGTTTACATTAGTTATTAAACACATTTGTTAACAGATATTAGACAAGCTATTGTAGCTTGATTTCCAAGTGCAACAGCTTAGAAATCAGAAATCTGTTATATGATATGAAACTTCAGATTCAGAACAATAAAACAAATTTCTTTTTAGGTTTAAAATGTATCATTGTTACCTATAAGATTAGCTCTTAAGTAGATAGATATATCTACTTATAATTTGGATACAGATTGAATTTTATGATCTTGAAGGGTGCAATCAATGTATTGAAATATAATTAAAATTATTGCATCATATACATATGGTTGCATTACATAGCACAATAAGCCTATGTATCCCTAATGAGTAAATTTATTTCATTTTAAGTTTATTTTATTTCCTTTAAATGCAAAGTAGGATTCTGTGATCTAATCCTTGTGCAACCAAGAGCTTGCATTGTCAAACTGTATGCTTCTCACAGCATCTGGTTTGCTGTTTATTAAAATTAATACACAAAACATAACATGCTGCACACCCAAAGGTTTCCAAGATGCAGTCCCTTTAAATAGGGCCTCCTAGTGTTGAGTGTAGATTATGGAATCACCCTCCAGTGTCTAGTAATAACAAAGCTCACAGAGTTAAGCAATAATGAGTTATTTTTGCATGTATTATAACTATGAATGTGTAAAAATAAGGTTGTGATGGAGATTTGAAAAACATAACTTCCTGATGTATTTAGTTTAAAATAGGTGAAATACTGTCTTTCACAAAATTACTACTTCATTGAACATCTGCAGAGTACTACATTAAATGCTGTTCAGAAATGTAAGGGATTCTATTACATATTTCAGTTACTGCAGAGATTATTTTAAAAGATTCCATTTAAAAGGAATGTTACCAGAATGAAAAGGTGTAATTGCTATTTGCAGGTGATCAAAGCCAATGTTGCCTTATTATAGCAGGTAAATACATAGTGCATAGAATAGAAACTAAGAATTAAGTCTAATGTTGTTTAAAACTCAGTGCTGTGATGAAACAAAAAAGTTATAGAATATCACAAATTTCTTGAAATCATAATAACAATGTCCTACTTTTTGCTACTTCCTTGGAACCAGTGGAAATTAATAGCGACACATTATTACTGGTCTCATTCTGCCCTGTCCCTTCAATGTGATTTATAGAGTTTTTCATTTCAATATTGTCCCACTGCAAATGCGCCAATAGTTTTGGGCTTAGACGCCCTTTATGAAAATAAGGACAATTGCGACCAATCATTAACAGTTTGAAGTTTGCTTTTAAGTTTATTTTCCTTCCTTTGAATTTCTTCCTTGATACTGAATGGAATACTGGGAATCAGATCTTGGATAATTCAATAATAGTCATTTTGATTTTCCTTTCAAATAAAAAGACGCATAGAATGGCTGTGATGCTCTGATAAATGGACCAGTCTGAAATAGATGATACTCCCTAATTGAGATACATCTTCTGGGTGAACACTGGACCTCATGTCCTTTGACCTCTCAAAGCTCTACAGGGTCAGATATGCAGCCACTAAATGAATTGCAATGAATATGTGAAAGATACAAGAGCTTCAAAGAGGATGCGGATGAAATTTTGGTTTTAGAGAGAGAATTACGGTGCTGTGGATAGACTGGAGATGTTAGGGCTTTTTTCATACAGCAGGAAGATAATGAGAAAATGCGATAGAGATGTTTAAAATTATGAAGAGTTTAGTTAGAGTGTCAACAGTGACTCAGTTGGTTGTACATTCATCTCTGTAATAGATGGTTTTAGCTCAAGTCCTGCTCCAGAATGTGTCTACAAATTAAGACTAATACTCAGTACAGCAGTGGTAAAGCCATTGTATTCCAGTTGAGATGTTAAGTTGAAGACGAGGACTTATCTGCCCTTTGATGTGAATGTATTATATCACGTGGAACTATTTTAAAGAAAAGCAGTTGAATCTTTCCAGTATTCAACAAAGAATACAGCACAGGAAGAGGCTCTGCGGCCTTCCAAGCCTGTGCCAATCATGTTTACCTACCTAGACCAAGCGCATAAATCCTTTTTTTCCCTGTTTGTTCATATGTTTATCAAGATAAGTCTTAAATGTGGCTAACATAACTGCCTCAATCATCTCATTTGGCAATGCATTCCAGACCCCCATCATCTGTATAAAAACCGTCCCCCATAATCTCCACTGAACCTTTCGCCCCTTATGTTGAACTTGTACCCCCTTGTAATTGTCATCTCAGACCTGGGAAAAAGCTTCCAACTGATCACTCTATCTAAACCTCTCACAATTTTATAAACTTCTTTCAGGTCACCCCCTTCTAGGGAGAGCAATCCCAGTTTATTCAATCTCTTCTCATAGTTAATACCTTTCCAATCAGGCAAGATCACACTAAATCTTTTCTGTACTTTCTCCAAAGCCTCCACATATTTCTGGCAGTGTAGTGACTAGAATTGGACACAATATTCCAAATGTAGCCTAACCAATGTTTTATATAGCTATCATAATTTGCCAACTTTATCCTTTGTTCAACATTACAAAAACACAATTTGTGGCTATTATCACATCACAGAGAGCTTGCTAAGCAGTAGTCGGCTACTGTACTTCCCAAATTACAAGAATTACCATTTTTCAAACGTGTACCTGGTTGGCTGTAATACAATTTAAGAAGTTAGTGGTTGTGAAGTACACTATATTAAAGTATATTTGAAGTGAAACTGTTTCCTATGGCTGAATGGTCAACAACAAGAGGACATAAAGGATGATTAACAAAAGGATCAAGGCAACATGAAGAAAACAATTTTACACAAGTGTTTGGAATTAAGAATACATTGCCAATTTGGTGATGAATATAGATTAAATAGCAACTTACAAAAAAGAAATTGGATAAATACGGGAAAGAATAAAATTTCAGAGGCACAAGCAGAGGAACGAGATCAATTGGCTACCAAATGAGCCAACACAGATTCATTATACTGAATAATTTCCTGCTACGATATTATGATTATATTTGGTGGATAACAGAGGTCAACATTAATGTGTACAAGTCTCAATAAGTGGTGTCCAAATTGTTGTAATAGTGTGTGTGTGTGAGAATGTGATTGTGTGTGTGTGTGTGTGTGTGAGAATGTGATTGTGTGTGTGTGTGTGTGTGAGAATGTGATTGTGTGTGTGTGTGTGTGTGTGAGAATGTGATTGTGTGTGAGTGTGTGTGTGTGAGAATGTGATTGTGTGTGAGTGTGAGTGTGAGTGTGAGTGTGACTGTGTGTGTGTGAGAGAGAGAGAGAGTGTGACTGTGTGTGAGTGTATATCCACGCGTGACATATCTTTCCTATAACAACAGTAATATTACTAGTCTTTTTTATAGTTTAAGTATCTACAGTGGCTGTTGCTGAAAAAAGTATGTATTTGTGAATCAAATGAATATTTTTGGGAGTGAGAAAATGATTTTAATTGTGTAAACGTAATCTTATGTGTTACGTTTTCTTTTCTTAATAAATATTTAATTTACTGTTTAGAATCTCCAAAAATGTTATTACAATTTATGATTCCTAAGTTCAGCACATACATCTTCTTGTATATATTGCAAATTGTTGTGAGAGCTTGTCAAGTTTTCCTTTGGGATTTGGTTAGTGCGGCAATTACTACCTGCCACATCATAATAGTGCTCCACACAAGATCCTAGAAGCATAGAATCACAGAATTGTTAAAATGCAGAGGGAGGGTTTTCAGCTTAATATGTCTGTGCTGGCTCTAGGGATCAACTCACCAAGTTCTACTCCTACAGGATTTCCCTGTCATCTCTCAGTTTCTTTTTTAAAGATTATCCAATTTTATGTCAAAGAACACAGCTGAACTTGTCTCCACCATACTCTCGGATAATGCATTCCAGATCCTAATCATTCATACAAAAAGGATTTTTCACCATTGTCCCCTTTGCCAATCACCTTAAACGGGTGTCCTCTAGTGTTGGATGCTTTATGCCACAGGAAGCATTTCTCACCATCTACACTGGTTAGACATCTCATAATTACGAACGGCTCTATCAAATCTCTTCTCACTTTTCCAAAAATAACAAATTTGTCATCCTAATTGAAATCTTTTACTCCAACACCATTCTTATAAGTCTTTCCTGATACCTCACCAATATATTTGCACCCTTTCTAAAGTGTGATGTTCATAAATGAATTAAATACTCCAGATGTGACTAAACCATTTTTCTAAATTATAACTTTCATGCTTTTGTTCTTCTCTTGTTAAAAAAAAGTACGTCCACCTGATACAAACCCTTTTGTATTCAAATTACCCATTAATGTTTCTTCATTGGAAGGTTTGTTTTTATTTCCAGATTCCTCCCTGGGTTGCCCCAACCCAGCTCTAATCCCCTTCATCCTACACTCCTCCATGATCTCCATATTCCCCCAGTTTTGGTCTTCTGTGCATCCCTGAAACTGTTTCGTCAATTAGAAGCTACATTTTCAGCTGCCTAGGCCCCACCTGCCCGAAAGGGTCTCTCTTAACCTCCGCCTCTTTTCTCATCTTCCTGAATTAAAATTGTCATTTAGTCCCTGTTTTAATATCTCCTTGTGAAAGTACTCCTAACCCTTGATCATCTCCTTCTCACTGCACCACTGAATCCCAGTCAGGAAGTCTTATCCATTACTCCTCCATTTTTTTTACTTCCAACCTTAGCACTATTTATATTATGAAGAAGTTCAAGGCCCAAAATCATGTGCTTCTCCATCTCATGATTTGAATTCAGACTGTTAACACTGTTCGGGCATTCTGCAGCCATAAATAGTACTCCTATATTTAGGCCCTGTCCATTTTACAATCCTCTTTACTGAAAAAAATTAAGTCTGTCTTGCCTAAATGAATACAGAGTAGTGTTTGAATGTAGACACATACTAAATATGTTTTCTTGGTAAATGTCATATTTGATTTACAAAAACTTCAAACTGTTAATTATTGCCATGAAGTTTACATTATGGTTAATTATGATAATCTGAAACCCTTCCATCTAACTGAAGGGACACTCTTCCATATATTCTGGTAGAGTTTCATTAAGATTCATGCAATGACCAGCAAGAATGGACAAAGAAACATAAAAAGTGTATTGGTGCACTTCCAAATATTGTAAATAAATATTACAGCACTACAATATGTACACATCGATCCCAATGTGAATATTCTTGTGTTTATTAACGAACAGAGCACATGTAGTAATGTGGCTTTCCCCGCTTGCAATTTTTAACCTGCCACTTTCCTCTTCTCTTCACAAGAACACAGTTCTTGCCTTTCTTCCTCGAAGTCGGAGGAGGGCCTCGCTTCCAATTTGTGAAGGACACATGTTCACCTCCAGCCCAATCCCATTTACCAGGACTGACCCTATCATTGAGACCTGAGAATTTGAACAAAAATAAGTGACCCACAATGAAAAGTTGACAGATTTTACAGATCCTGATTGACCAATTGCTGTTAAACTCATAAATTATACAGATATACTGAAAGAAGTACATATTTTTTATAGCTTATCACATTATCACAATGCTTCATGTAATGAAATGTTTTTAGAATTCTAGTGACGGCAACAAACTACAAGACCTGAAAAGCCGACAAATACTTTAAAAAGCTGTCGGCTAAAAGGAATATACAACTAATAACCATAATTTAGGACCTAAAACAGAATTAAATTACTTCTTGCTTGGTAAATACGAGGGTTTGCGGGAACAGAGCAGTGGGATGGGCCTGAGTAAGATGCTCTTTCAGGAGTCCGTGCAAACTTTATGAGCTGAATGGCCTACTTCTGCACTGTAGGAACAAGTAAGAATCACTGTGAAATTTCAAAGCTGCTGTATTCCAAGAGACTTTTCTATTTCATTTATTATATAAAAAAGAAGAAATAAATCATCAATATAGTGCCAGGTAGTTTTTGTGTTATCAGATAGCATTTTGATGTTATTTCACTGCCCACCACAGCATTGTCCCTGCGCCTGACACTATCCCATTAATACCATAATCAGACAATATAGAACAGTACAGACAATACAAGCCCTTTGGTGTTGTGTCAAGCTAAGTCTGCAGCCAAGATCAAGCTATCCCACATCCTATCACTCTGTGTGTTCCATGTGCCTTCCAATAACTGCTTGAAAGTCCCTAAAGTTTCCGACTTCACCATCACAGTAGGCAGTGTATTCCATATCCCAACTACTCTGAGTAAAGAATCTGCCTCGGACATCCCTCCTATATCTCCAACCATGAACCTTATAGTTATGCCCCCAGTAACTACTATATCCACCCAAGGTTATAGTCTCTGCACGTCCACTCTATCTATCCCCTCATCATTGTATAAATCTCTAATAAGTCACCTCTCATCCTCCTCCTCTCTAAAGAGAAAAGCTCCAGCTCCCTCAACCTTTCCTTATAAGATCTACCCTCCAAACCAGGCAGCATCCTGGTAAATCTCCTCTACATTCTCTCCAAAAAGAGTGAGGTGACCAGAATTGCACACAATATTCCAAATATGGTCTCACCAACTTCCTATATAGTTGCAGCATAACCCCATGACTCTTAAGATCAAACCCCTTGTTAATAAACACTAACACGCTATAAGCCTTCTTCATGGCTCTGTCCGCTTGAGTGGCAACATTCAAAGATCTGTGGATATGAACCCCAAGATCTCTCTGTTCCTGTACATTTCTCAGAACGGCATTGACCCTGTGACCTGCATTCAAGTTTGTTCTACCAAAATGAATCACCTCGCACTTATTAGGATAAACATCTGTCACTTTTCGGCCCAGTTCTACATTCTATCAATGTCTCTTTGCAGCCTGCAAGAGCCCTCCACGTCATCCACTACTCCACCAATCTTGATGTCATCAGCAAATTTACTAACCCACCCTTAAACCCCCTCTTCCAAGTCATTGATAAAAATCACAAATAGCAGAGGACCCAGCACTGACCCCTGTAGCATACCACTGGTGACTGGCCTCTGAATATTTTCCTTCCATCACCACCCCCTGTCTTCTGTGATACAGCCAGTTACTTATCTAATCAGCCAAATTTCCTTCTATCTCACACATCCTTATCATCTTCACGAACCTAGCATGGGGAACTTAATCAGACACCCTACTAAAATCCATGTATATGACATCAACTGCTCTACCTTCATCCACACACTTAGTTACCTCCTCAAAGAATTCAATCAAATTTGTGAGGCAGGACTTACCCTTCACGAAACTGCGCTGACTATCCCAGATTAAACTGCATCTTTCCAAGTGGTCATAAATCCTCTCTCTCAGGACCCTTTCCATTAACTTACCAATCACCGAAGTAAGACTAACTGGCCTATAATTACCAGGATCATTCCTATTCCCTTACTTGAAGGGAGGAACAACATTCGTCACTTTCCAGTCCTCTGTCCCCAAGAATAGGGCCAGTAAGGACCCAAAGATCAAAGCTAAAGGCTATGCAATCTCATCCCTTGCCTCCCAAAGTATCCTAGGATGTATCCCCTGGGCATCTAGCCCAAGGGATTTATCCATTCTCAGATTTTTCAAAATTGCCAATACATCTTCCCTCAGAACATCTACTTCCTCCAGCCTATTAGCCTGTATCATGCACTTATCTTCAAAAACATGGCCTCTCTCCTTAGTGAGCACTGAAGAAAAGCATTTATTCAACACCTCACTTATCTCTTCTGACTCCATGCACAAGTTCCCACTACTATCCTTGACTGGCTCTAACCTTATCCTGGACATTCTTTTATTTCTCACATAAGAATAAAAAGCCTTGGGGTTTTCATTTATCCAACCAACCAAGGAATTTTCACACTCCCTCCTAGCTCTCCTAAGCCCTTTCTTTAACTCATTCCTTGCTACCTTGTAATACTCAAGCGACCCAACTGAACCTTGTTTTTTCATCCTTACACATGCTTCCTTTTTCCTCTTAACAAGACATTCAACCTTCTTTGTGAACCACAGTTCCCTCACTCAGCCATTTCATCCCTGCCTGCCAGGGATATACCTATCAAGGACACGCAGTATTTGTTCCTTGAAAAAGCTTCACTTTTCATTTGTGCCCATACCTGATAATTTCTATCCCATCTAATGCTCCCTAATTCTTGCCTAATCACATCTTAGTTACCCCTGCCCCAATTATAAACCTTGCTCTAATCGTGTGACCCTATCCCTTTCCATTCCAATAATGAAGGACACTAAATTGTGGTCACCATCTCCAAAGTGCTCTCCTACAAACAAATCTACACTTGGCCCGGTTCACTACCCAGTACCAAGTCCAACATGGGCCCACCTCTTGTCAGCTTAGCCACACGTGTCAGGAAACTCTCCTGTACACACTGTACAAAAATTGTCTCATCCAAACCATTCGACCTATAAATGTTTCAATCACTATTTGCAAAGTTAAAGTCACCCACATTAACTACCCTGTGACTCCTCCACATCTATCCATAATCTACTTTCCTCATTCATATCTCTATTACTATTTGGGGTCCTATAAACAACTCCTAACAACATGACCGATACTTTCCTATTTCTAACTTCAGCCCATATTACCTCAGTAGGCAGATTCCCCTTGAAATGACTTTCAGCAGCCATTAAACTATCTTTGATTAACAATGCTACTCCTCCACCTCTTTTCCCATCTTCCCTATTCTTACTGAAACATCCATACCCCGGAACTGCCAACAACCATCCCTGTCCCTCTTCTAAACATGTCTCCAGAATGGCCGCAACATCATAGTCCCAAGTACCAGTCCATGCTC
This sequence comes from Sphyrna mokarran, assembly GCA_024679065.1. Lineage (NCBI taxonomy): Eukaryota > Metazoa > Chordata > Chondrichthyes > Carcharhiniformes > Carcharhinidae > Sphyrna > Sphyrna mokarran. The sequence goes on along the minus strand of JAGIQG010000006.1, from coordinate 108,984,866 downwards.
CAAGTTCATCTGTCTTATTCCAGAAGCTCCTTGCTATGACGTAGATACACTTCAACCCACCATTCTGTCTGCCTGTACATTCCTGTAACCTTGATACCTTCCTCAGACCCTCAACACTGGCTTTTGGACTACAGCTCATTTTCCCACCTCCCTGACAAATTGATCCCATCCCCCCTCCTCCCCAAAAAAGAGCCATAGCAAATTTCCCTCCTCCAGCTTTTTAAACTGATGATTGAATGGTGGAGTGCTGGAGGTGGACGATGGAGTGGGGTTGACTCTCTAATCAATTGCAGTAATTGTGAAATTAGCAATCACCCAATTGTTCCAACACATGTTAAAGTAGCAAACTATTAGCCCACATCACCTTATCTGAGTTAGCTGATTAAGAGGAAATATGCAGTTATGTTCCATACAAGGAATTAGGAAATGTTAACACCCATTTGTTGTCAAATTTGCTCAGAAAATACATGTACGTACCAATCCAGAAGGGACGCCTTCCACTGAAATCCCATAGCCACTCCATGTCCTGTTTTGAAACGACACTCACAAGATTGCCATGATGCCTGTGGAGACATTTAAGGCTCAGACCAAACATGGACCATGTACGGATTAAAATTCAAAAGAAGGGCAAAATCTCCTAATGATAGTGATCACAGTAAACCGTGTGGACTACAAAGTTGCCTATCTTTACCGCAGTGAAGGGAATGTAATCAGACAGCAAAAAGAATTGCACTGAGGTTAGGAATTAGACTACTGTCACTGGGAGCATTACTCTGATCACCAATAAAAACCATTTCTTGGAATAAAGTGCAGATACGATTTAATATCCCAGACAAATATAACTGTAGATTGTAACATAAAATGTGTATAAAAATTAGTTCACTAGCTCAGAAGACTTTGGTGACACGTCTTTCTGGATTGAATCTGTCGCTTTTGCTGCTCTGTCTCGAATTGGATACAATGTGTGACCAACTGCCCACCTTATCAGAAAATCATTGTAGTGATTTGATAAATGGATGTAGAATTCTACAGTGCTCAAAGAGGCCATTCGGCCCATCAAGTCTGCTCCAATCCAATCGAGAGGTAGCAAATGGAGTTTAATGTGGAAAAGTGTGAGGTAATGCACTATGGCAGAAATAATAAATGTGTAGAGTATAGGGCAAATGGTAGGATTCTTAGTAGTCTAGATGAACAGAGGGATCTTGGTGTGTATGTGCATAGATCCCTGAAAGTAGGCAGTCAGGTCGAGAAGGTTGTTAGGAAGGCATATGGAGTCTTGGCTTTTATTGGTAGAGGGATTGAATTTCGGAGCCGCAACGTCATGTTGCAACTGTACAAAACTCTAGTGCGGCCGCACTTGGAGTATTGTGTGCAGTTCTGGTCCCCACATTATAAGAAAGATGTGGAGGCATTGGAGAGGGTACAGAGGAGGTTTACCAGGATGTTGCCTGGTATGGAGGGCAGGTCTTATGAAGAGAGGCTGAGGGATTTGAGGTTGTTTTCGTTAGAAAGGAGGCGGCTAAGAGGGGACCTTATCGAAACATATAAGATGATTAGAGGTTTAGATAGGGTGGACAGTGATAGCCTTTTTCCTAGGATGGAAAAAGCTAGCACGAGGGGACACAGCTTTAAATTAAGGGGTGATAGTTATAGGACGGATATCAGAGGCAGGTTCTTTACCCAAAGGGTGGTTCGGGAGTGGAATGCCCTGCCTGCAGCGATTGTAGATGCGCCAAGTTTGGTGGCGTTTAAGAGGTTAGTTGATAAGTATATGGAAGAGAAGGGAATGGTTTGGAGGGGCATTGCTTTTTATATTGGTCGGCGCAACATCGAAGGCCGAAGGGCCTGTTCTATGCTGTAATGTTCTATTCTATCTAATCCCACCCAGGCCCTATCCTCATATCCCTACGTATTTACCCACTAATCCCTCTAATCTATGCATCCCAGGACGCTAAGGGGCAATCAACCTAGCCTGCATATCTTTGGACTGTGGGAGGAAACCGGAGCACCCGGAGGAAACCCATGAAGACACAGGGAGAATGTGGAACCACTGTACAGACAGTGACCAAGGCTGGGATTCGAACCCACATTACTGGAGCTGTGAAGCAGCAGTGCTAACCACTGTCTACCATGGTGTACACACCTATACTGTTATTTCACAATCCAGATTCTAAGATGAAATGATCCAAATGAATATTTTCCAAGTATAGATCATAAATCATAGAACCCTACAGTGCAGAAACAGGCCTTTCAGCCCATCAAGTCTGCACTGAACACAATCCCACCCAGGCCCTACCCTCATATCCCTACACAATATACCCATTAATCCCTCTAACCTACACATCCCTGGACACTAAGGGGCAATTTCCTTGTCTAGCAAATATATCCTTGCTGATTTATTATTGAGATTGATGCTTAAATAATTCCATCAAGTACTAATTTCTGCTGAACATAACTATCCAGGAATTACAATCAAGCTAATAAGGAGCATTCACACAAAGTCTTACATTTCCTTGCAGGCCCTGGCCGCTCCTGCCCAGGTTGCCTTGTGTTTAGTGTTCAGATAATAACATTGATTGTCATGGTAGGTCCATCCAAAGGGACATTTTCTGGCACTAATCTCCTGAAATTAAAGAAAAAAGCAAAGCTTGTCAATGTCTCCATTTTGTGCAGCAGAGATGTCTATTCATCAAATACATTCCACAATATCAAATCACCTACATCGTCAAATCAAACACTATTCCTGCTTAAAATATTGACTTGAGAAAGCATCTTCAAATAAAAAACGAGTTAAAGGATGGAGATGGTCAGTGTTAGGGTACCAATTCAATATCCCTGCAAGTGAGTGATTAAAGGGGTGAGAGTGAACATTTTTCATCTTAGCAACTGGTAAAGACATCAAGAGTTCTGAGAGTACCATCATTCTAATATTTGGATAGATTTATTGCAGGCGTGGATGCTGATACCAGTAGTGAGATAATTGGAGAATTGGGCAGTTCTAGAAAAGCTGCAGCTATACATCCATGAAACTGGATGGGAGATCAAGAATATTGATAATCTGTGTCTTTCCTTGCAAGATAACACTTCCTTCTAAAAAAATCTGGCAGTAACCTCACCAAACCCCACTCATCCCAGAGCAAGGAAGCAAACTGGAAGCTTGGTCACTATTCACATGATCATTATCCCCAATACATTATCAGCACCACTCAATGAAAATCAAGGTGCCACTGGTAGTAATGCTTTCCCAAATACATGGAGATTCTGACATTTCAAAGGAAAACTGGGCAGAATGGTGATGATGGCAAGGACATGACTAATTGAGAAGCTTCACATTGTTGTTTATTGTGGGTTGCTTCTAAAATGCATTTTAAAGCCCTCATGAAAATAGTTGACTTCTTTAATCCAATTTTAATTTTTTTAAAGAATTTTCTCCAGCATTCAACAGCAATTCATTGTTACAGAGTTGAATTGCTATTATTTCAGAATCATTGAAATGTTGTTCAAAATGAAAAAAGATAAAATTAAAGCTGAACAAGAAGTTAGCAAAGTGGATATAAAATATTGCATTCAGCTTAATATTCTACCTACATAAGTACCACCCCAGACCAGATAAAGTAAAATCTTTGATATACAGGGAATCTGGGAGCACATCCAGCAAGAAAGTTAGAAATATATGTCTGTTAGCATAACAGAAATCTAAAGACAAGAAACATAAATTTAACCAAGAACATAAGGATAGACTCAGTTGCTTTCAGATGATGTGATATCTAATCATTTAGATGTAATTTAGTTAGATGTATTCTACAAGACAGCTTGCTTTTATCTTTTGACAGGGGCCTATTAGAATAGTAGCCAGCGTCCATTGAAATTGGAGGAGGTAACTTTCTTTTTATTCAAAGGATGTGGGCATCACAGACCAGATCAGCATTTAATGCCTATCTCTAACTGCCGTCGAGAAGGTGGTAATCAGCTACCTTCTTGACTAGCTGCAATCCAAGTGATGTAGGTACTTCCACAGGAGAGAGTTTCGTGATTTTGATCTAGCGACAGTGAAAAAATAATGTTATATTTCCAAATCAGGATAGTGTGTGACTTGGTGGGGAACTTGCAGATGATAGTGTTTTAGGTATCCACTGCTCTTGTCCTTCGAGATGTTAAGGTTGTGGATTTGGAAGGTACTGTCTAAGGTTGAGGATGGTGCACACTGCTGCTACTGTATATTGTTAGTAGAGAGGTGCTAATCAAGTGGGCTGATTTGTCCTGGATGGTGTCAAGCTTCTCAAGTGTTATTGGAGCTGCACTCATCCAGGCAACTGTAGAATATTCCATTATATTGCTGGTTTGTGCCTTGTAATTGGTAGGCAGTCTTTGGGGAGTTAGGAAGTGAGTTAAGTGCTGCAGGACTTCTAGCCTCTGCATGAATGTTACTTGCCACTTGGTAGCCCAAGTCTGAATATTACCTAAGTCTTAATGCATTTGGACATGGACTGCCCCAGAATCTAAGCGTTCACAAATGGGGGTGCTGCATATTATGCAATCATCAGCAAACATCCCCACTTATGACTTATAATGGAGGAAAGGTCATTGATAAAGCAGCTGAAGATGGTAGGGCCCAGGGCACCATCCTAAAGAATTCCTGCAGCGACATTCTGGAAATGAAGTGACTGACCACTAACAACCACTATCATTTCTCTTGTGCAAGATATAACTCCAACCAGTGGAGAATTTTCCCGTGATTCTAATTGATTCCATTTTGCTAGAGCTCATTGATGCTACAATTGATCAACTGCAGCTTTGATATCAAGAGCAGTTACTCTGATTCCTTGAATTCAGCTCTTCTATCCATGTTTGAACCAAGGCTGTAATGAGGTCAGCAGCTGAATGGCCTTCGCAGAACCCCAAACTGAGTTGCGAGCAGGCTAACCAAACCCCATTGATAGTATTGATGATCGCTTCCATCACTTTAGTGATTATCAAGGGTAGATTGATGCGTAGCTAATAGCTTGAGCTAGTTCCACTTATTTGCAATGTATCAGAGAGGTTAAGTCAGACAATATTGATTGCTGATACAACAATACAATATTAGAAGATATCATTAAAGGGATGGGTTTAAGAAGGATAAAAAGGTGTGAAATTCACCTATATAGTTTGTGGATGACACCAAGTTTGGAAGTACTGTAAACTGTGAAGAGGACTGTGCAGAATTTTAAAAGGCCACAGACAAGTTGGTGGAATGGGCAGATAGGTAGCAGGTTAAAGTCCACTGTGAAGAAATGTAAGATGACGCATTCTGGTAAGAACATGGAAACTCAATATAAAATAAGGAGTAAAATTCTTAATGGATTGCAGGAACAGAGAGTCCTGTGTATACATGTGCACAGGTCATTAAAGGTAGCAGGATAGGTGGAGAATGCAGTTAATAAAGCATATAGTATGCTGGGCTTTACTAATAGGAGCACAGGGTATAATAGCAAGGAGATTATGCTAAATTTACACAAGACACTAGTTAGACCTCAGCTTGAATATTGTGCACAATTCTAGGTGCCACACTAAAGAAAGGATGTGAACTCGTTAGAGAGACTGCAGAAGAGGTTTATAAACATGGTTCCAGACATAAGAAACTTCAATTATGAGGATAGAGTGGAGAGGTTGGGACTGTTCTCTTTGGAGAGGAGAAAGCTAAGAGGAGATTTGATAGATGTGTTCACAATCATAATGGACTAGAGGAAGTAGACATGGAGAAACTGCTCCTGCTCATAAAAGGGTCGAGAACAAGGAGGCAGAGATTCAAAGTGATGTGCAAAAGAAGGAAATCTGATGTGAGAAACACCAGTGAGTGGTTTGGGTCCAGAATGCACTGCCTTGAAGTGTGGTAGAAATAGATTCAATTGAGTCATTCAAGAGGGCATTACTTGAATAGAAACAATGTGCAAGGAAATGGCACTAAATAATGGTGCTCATTAGAAGAACCAGTACAGATACAATGGACTTCTGTATTGTAACAGTTCTGTGATTCAGTGAAGTCTGAATCCAAAGATTCAGGGTAGCTCTGAATCTAAAGAGCTTTTACAAATCATAAAGGGCGAAAAAGTAACAGGGAAGAGAGTATGGCCTCTTAAGGATCAACAAGGTCATTTATGTGCGGATCCACAAGAGATGGGTGAGATCCTGAATGTATATTTCACATCAGTATTTCTGGATGTGAGGGAACTTGAGGAAATAAAAAGTGATGACTTGGGAAGTGTACATATTACAGAGAAAGAGATGGAAATCTTAAAGCACATCAAAGTAGATAAATCCTGGGACCTGATGAAGTGGATTCCAGCACATTGTGTGAGACTAGGGAGGAAATTATGGGCCTCCCAGCCAAGATATTTGAATTATCGATAGTCATGGATGAGGTGCCTAAAGATTGGAGAGTGGCAAATATTGTATTTTTGTTTAAAAAGGGCTGCAAGGAAAAGCCTGGAAACTACAGGCCAGTGAGCTTCACATCTATGGTGCGTAAATTGTTGGTAGGTGTTTTGAGAGACAGGACCTACAGGCATTTAGAGATGCAAAAACTGGGGTGGCAAAGATCATCATCACAGCCAGAACTCAATCCTAACCATAATTTTGGCTTTGTGATTGGAAAATCATGTCTCGCAAATTTGATTGAGTTTTTTGAAGGGGTAACCAGGAAGGTAGATGAGGGCAGTGCAGTTGATGTTGTGTACATGGACTTTAGCAGAGCCTTTGACAGGTACTGTATGGTAAACTGTTACATAAAAGTTAAATCTCACAGGATCCAGGTTGAGGTATCTAAACGGATACAAAATTAGCTTCTTGACAGAAGCCAGAGGGAGGTTGTGCAGAACTGTTTTTCAAACTGGAGGCCTATGACCAACAGTGTGCCTCAGGGATCAGTGCTGGGTCCACTGTATTTGTCATTTATATTAATGATTTGGATGAGAATTATAGGAGACATGGGTTAGTAAGTTAGCGAATGACATTAAAATTGGTGGTATAATGTAAAGTGAAGAAAGTTATCTCCTATTGAAACAGGGTTTTGATCAATTGGGCCAGTGGGGCTGACGAATGGCAGATGGAGTTTAATTTAGACAAATGTGAGGAAATGCATTTTGGTAGATTAACTGAGTAAGTCCTGCCCTGGTTCAATGGTATGATATTTGGAAGAGTTACAGAACAAAGAGATCTATGGGTACATGTTCGTAACTCCTTAAAAGTAGAGCCACAGATGGGCAAAGTGGTGAAGAAGGCATTCGGCATGCTTGGTTTCATCGGTCAGAACATTGAATACAGGAGTTGGAATGTCTTGTTGAAGTTGTACAAGACATTGGTAAGCCACACTTGGAATACTGTGTGCAATTCTGATCAGCCTATTATAGAAAGGGTGTTATTAAACTAGAAAGAGTACAGAAAAGATTACTAGGATGCTACCAGGACTTGCTAAATTGAGTTATAAGGAGAGGCTGTATAGACTGGGACTTCTTTCCCGGGAGAGTAGGAGGCTGAGGGGTGATCTTATAGAGGTCTATAAAATAATGAGGGGCATAGATTAGCTAGATAGTCAATATCTTTTCCCAAAGGTAAGAGTGTCTAAAACTAGAGGGCATAAGTTTAAGGTGAGAAGAGATTTAAAAAAAGTGTCCAGAGGGGCATTTTTTTCATACAGAGGATGGTAAGTGTCTGGAACAAGCTGCCAGAGGTAATAGTAGATGCAGATATAATTTTGTCTTTTAAAAAGCATTTAGATAGTTACATGGGTAAAATGGGTATAAAGAGATATGGGCCAAATGTGGGCAATTGGGATTAGAACATAGAACATTACAGCACAGAACAGGCCCTTCAGCCTTCGATGTTGCACCGACCAATATAAAAAGCAATGCCCCTCCAAACTAAACCATTCCCTTCTCTTCCATATACTTATCAACTAACCTCTTAAACGCCACCAAGCTTGGCGCATCTACAACTGCTGCAGGCAGGGCATTCCACTCCCGAACCACCCTTTGGGTAAAGAACCAAGCTTAGGGGTTTAAAAAAAAGGTGGCATGGACAAGTTGGGCCAAAGGGCCTGTTTCCATGCTGTAAACTTCTATGACTGTAGATTTTAGATTCTGCCAATCGTGGGGTAAAAAGGATTGGAAGGGTCAATGAAAAGATATGAGAGGCTGGAGTCAGGAAATTGCAGAGATCTCAGAGGATTGTAGGATCAAAGGTCTTAAATGTGAGACTAAGAATTTTAGATATTTACTTAAAGTAGGATATTAAACATGGTGATGCTGGAGTGGCAGAGATCATAATCACAGCTAGAACTCAATCCTAACCACATACCTAAATCCACAAAATTCAAGGAATTGCGATGAAGAATTCCAACAGAATGGAGAAACCTATGCCAGTTCTTATACAGCTCAATGCCCCTTAGGCTGAGATCAGCAAACTCATTCTGAACTATGGATAAAACTGTGTCAATCAATGCATATACAATCTCATGAAAGAAACCATCAATTTTAGCACCAAGCACTGGTAAAACGAAGTAATTTGTATTTCTCCTAAAATCTAACCTGTTTTTCAGGAATACGCTGTGATGCTGGCACTGTCTTTAGTTTGGCAGTGTGTGAAAGCTCTGTCTTGCCAGGAAAATGCTGTTGACCACGGTTGGTAACCAGTATTTTTGCTCTTTTATTGGATACTGAAGGTGTTTGGTCATCTTCTACTTTCAGTGATATTAATCCATGGTACTAAACAAGAAGAGAAGGAACAATCAACACACAATATTAAAACAATGTGTCAAAATCTAATAGCAACATATCTGAAAAGCAAACACTCATCCAATTCCTCTCAGAGAACAAACCACTGTATTTCTGGATAGGGTAATGTCAAATATCACTCTACTACATAAGGGGAGGAGGAAAGCAGGTAATTATAGACCTATCAGGTTAAATCAGTTGTGGGGTGTTTACTCAAAGTTATTACTAGAAACAGAGACTAACCACGTGGACAAGCGTGAGTTGAATTGAGCAAAGAAATCATAGGGGTGAGTCAAAGGTTAGCCATATCAGGCTAAGTATTTTTTTTTAGAAATTCACTAACATGGTAGGTGGAGCAGTGTGAATCTGTGTTGAGTCACAAAAGATTCTGCATCAGAGAAGATGTGCAATTGGAGCTAACATTAAGATGCGGGCCTGAATTTTGACTGCTGGGATTATGCCGGATCAGCCAAAAGTCTTTTGGTGAGATAGAAAGATCCTGACTGTGGGTGGAGCCAGAAACTCCCAGCCTTTGATGGTCAATAGTTGGGCGATTACATTCCCTCATTGGTGGAATTTGGTTGGTGGTGTTCGTAGGATCTGTACTGGGGCTCATGTTTTATAATAAATATATAATACGGGAGACAGTGGCATAGCGATATTATCACTGGACTAGTAATTCAGAGTTCCCAGGGCAAAATCTAATGATTTGGGCTCAAATCCCACCAGGTCAGATGGGGGAGACAGTGGTGCAGTGGTGTTGTCACTAGACTAGTAGTTCAGGGATTCTGGGTAATGATCGGAGAACTGGGTTCAAATCCCACAATGTCAGATATTGGAATACGAATCTGGAATTAAAAGTCTAATGATGATCATGAAACCATTGTCGATTGTAGTTAAAAAAAAAAATACTATCTGGTTCACTACTATTCTTTAGGGAAGGAAATCTGCCATCCTTACTCCGGCTGGCCCTACATATAGCTCCAGAGCCACAGCAATGTGGTTGACTCTCAAATACCCCAGGGAATGGGGAATAAATTTTGGAAGCAACGGTCAAATCCCGTAAGTGAATAAAAGAAATAAATTATTTTGATGAAAGAACAGAAAGCTAAATATAAGATTTTCAAGATGACACTGTCAGCCCAGTAAATTATGCAGATGTGAGCACAAAATTACAAATTAAGTTCAACTTAGAGAATAACTAGAGCAAATGGAACTTATTATGAGGGAAATGTGAGGTTACACATTTTAGACCAAAGAATGACAAATTGTAATATTTTCTTAATAGTAAGGGATTAGGAACTGTGAAGAGGCAACTACGGATGTCCATGGGCCGAGATCAATTGTGGGTTCCTACTCCCACACTATATCAGGAACAGTCCACCTGTGGTGATCTGGCCTATTAATGGCTATGCTTGTTATCCAGTTAAGTGCAGCAAGTGAGCTCATGACTTTGGAGGTCATCTGAGTTGAGAACCACCATGTCTGCAGAAAAGGAGAGAAGCAACCTCAGAATTAAAGTCTCCACAACTTGTTGGTCTTCCTGAAGGTTTACAAAAAGGGCAGCATGGACAAGTTGGGCTAACAGGCATGTTTCTATGCTGTAAACTTCTATGACTCCATGTAAACCTCTACCTCTATAATCAGATACAAAAATAATCTTGATTTTAAAATGGCCTACAGCTACCAGGCCAAGATCCTGAGCTGGGGAGTGGGGAATGGCCACATCTCCCATGATTTGACCACAGTCTGGTGCTGCATAGAGATCACAATAGGCTGCTGAATTCCTACCTATCACCTGCAGGCAGATTCTGTCCTGACCTTGACTGGGCCTTCTCAAAAATGGTTCAGGTTGGGATGGTGCTGACAATACTGAAATACTGAGCTTTGGTGATATATAGAACAGACCCACCTGAATGATATCAGAGTTTAAAGAGTTAATTACTAGGGCACAAGTTTAACATTTCATTGATCTCAAAGTCTGAGAGGTGATCGTATCAAGATATTTAAAGTGATGAAGGTATTCATCATTGCTGTGGGTCTAGAATAAATTCAAAGCATTTAATTCCTTTGATGGTTCAGAACCAAAAGAACATAACCTTGAAATGAGTAGTTCTGTCTTCTAGAAGTGAAATCAGGGTGCACTTGTTCCACACAAAGGGCAGTGGAAATCTGGAAGTTTACTTCCAAATGGATGTTGGATTAAAGTTTATTTATTATTTATTAGTCACACTGCAATGATGTTACCATGAAAATCCCCTAGTCACCATGCTCTGGCACCTGTTCCCGTAGACTGAGGAAGAATTTAGCATGGCCAATGCACCTAACCAGCCCATCTACTGGACTGTGGGAGGAAACTGGAGCACCCAGAAGAGACCCATGCAGACACGGGGAGATTGTGCAAACTCCACAGAGACAGAGGCCCACATCAGGAATCGAACTTGGCTCCCTGCCGCTGTGAGGCAGCAGTGCTAATCACAGTGCCACTCTGCCCTGTCATTAATAGGGAATCTTAAAACAGAGGTTGATAGATTTTAACATTTTTGGATTAACAACATATTGTCAGAATTTTTCTGGCTTAGGATGATCAACCAGAAATGTTGACTTTGTTTCTCTCTTGAGCTGCTGAGTATTCCTAATATTTTTTGTTTTAATTTAGATTTACAGCATGTGTAGTGTTTGCCATTGTGTTAAAAGATTTTTGATAGATAAGTGCAGCAAAGGATATGGAGACAGGCTTCTAATTAGAGTTGCAGGACAGGTCTCCAATTCACTAATTGAATGACAGGACAGTATTGAAAGGCTAAATAACTGGCTCGTATTTCTATTTTTATATGTTTCCCAATGTTAAAGTACTTTATTCTTTCACAGGACATGGGCATTGTTGGCAAGGGCAGCATTTGTCATTCATACCTAATTGTCCATTTCCTATTAAATAGCTTGCTGGAATATTTTAGAGGGCACTTGAGAGTCAACCTCATTGCTGTGGGTCTAGGCCAGACCAGATCAGGATGGCAACTTTCCTTTCTATCAGTGAACCAGATGGGTTTTTACAATAAATGGCAATGGTTACATGGTCACCATTCGACTTTTAATTCCAAGTGTTGAAATAAATTCAAATTCCAACATCTGACATGGTGGGATTTGACCTCAGTTCTCAGAACATCATCCAGAGTTTCTGAACTACTAATCTCGTGACAACATCACTGCACCACTGTCTCCCCAAATTTGCGAATCTTCTACACATTGCTCACTGGCACTATAATGCTGTTCAAATAATGGTGAAGCTGATCAAAATCTGGTTATTTATCTGAAAACAAAGTAGCAATTCCTGGCAAACACAGATGTGAATTTAAATGCAGAATTCAAAAGTTGTTATCCATATTTAGCATCTTGCTGTCTAGCTCATCACTGGAATGTGTTGAGTGTTATGAAGTTGTACTATTTGTGTGGTGAATACATACACAGAAAACATGTTTTCGCCACTATGATCTATCATTACTTTAAGGACACGCTGAGTGTTAATTACTGGAAGTTAATGTTTCTGGTACCAAACATTAAACTAATACTGTGGAGTCTCATTCCTTCTATTTTATTGTTGTTTGAGGATTTGAAAATGTGGAGCCATGCCTCTCTAACAGGGGGACCGGGCCACCCCTCCCCTCCGACAGGGGGACCGGCCTGGCCTGTCCTGCCCCTCCCCTCCGACAGGGGGGCCGGGCCCGCCCCACCTCCTCCCCTCCGACAGGAGGGCCGGGCCCGCCCCCTCCACTCCGACAGGGGGCCAGGCCCACCCTCTCCCCTCCTCGGAAGAAGCACTCTCAGTGGATGTGGTGTTTCATCCTTACTCAACATCAAGTACCATCACAGATACTGCAACTTGGGCCTGGATTAGTGTAGTGAAGGGGGACCATACACACAAACTGGTGGGGGCATTTCACACATGCATCTGATACACCAGCCTCAGGCAGTTGACTGAGTGTCCAGAGATTGATTCTGAGTTGATGAGCCTCTGGAGTATTACTTTAAGTGGCAGATGCTGGATGTCCTGCCTGCCTTGAAGACTTTATGGCTATACCAGAGGGTTGCATAATCAGAGCCGCTCTGTGGAGGCATCTATCCAGAACATATGCATTGCAATCACTCATGGACAATTTGGTGACTTTGCCCTGGAGGGGAAAACCAAATGCACTGCAGATGCAATCAGGATGCTTTCCAACCTTCAGACAATTACCCTGGTTCTGAGCTCAGAAATATAGAGGAACTGTGAACATGGGCACAGAACAAGCTTTTGATTTAAATGATCCTTAAAATCAGTGGCACAGAGAGGGGACACTGATCTGCAAATATCTGGTGTGGGTGGTAGTTGTTGCAAAAAAAAAAATACCTTGACATTTTTGTTTTAGTTTCTCAGTGTTCAGCGATGTGGATAACACAATGACAATTGGATAATATTGTGTTAGATATTTGTAACAGGACAAAAATGATAAAATTACACACAAAAAGGTATTTATCTTTAAGACAAACCAACAAACAAATACACAAGTTGATGTGTGAAGATATTATGGGAAAAAATGATTTACTCACCGTAAATATGAGGTCAGTTCCATTTCTGAATGTAGATGATGGGTGTATCTAAAAACAGACATGCAACAAATGGTTACTGACTCATATACTGATTAGATATGGTGGGAGATATTTCTGCTGCTAAAAAAAATTAAGATTTTTGACGATGGTTTGGGAATCGAAGTGTGACAAAGAAAACATTAAGATCTTTCTCTCATACATTAATAGCAAAACATTAAATTTAAAGTGCAAAAACTCATCATTTAGTTCAATTGTTCCACGTTGATATAATTTCTCCTTCCACTGGGGGCAGAAGCGGATTTGTTAACTTTCCAAATCCCTGTGGAAAGATTTTTCACGAGTTCCCTTTCCTTTTGAGGGATTTTCACAGTAACTTCATTGCAGAGTTAATGTAAGTCTAGTTAATGTGTTAAATTTAATAGTGGGCAACACAGTGGCACACTGCCTCATAGCGCCAGGGACTCACATTCAATTCCAGTGTTGGGTGACCGTGTGGAGTTTACTCATTTTCCACGTGTCTACGTGGGTTTCCTCCGGGTGCTATGAGTGTTTCCTTCCACAGTCCAATGACGTACAGGTTAGGTTGACTAGCCATGCTAAATTGTCAGGGGAATTAGTAGGGTAAATACATGGGGTTGCTATGACAGGGTCTCAGTAAAATTATTGTCAATGCAGGCTAAATGGCCTCTTCTGGCATTACAGGGATTCTTTGATTCTATGCTTCTATGATCTTTGGCTCATCATTCTTGATTGCTCAGTTGCTGGAAGTATCTACTCCTATTGATCCTGTCTCATACTTACACAATTTTAAACACATCTATCATGTCATACATATGTATTATGTCATATCTATCTGAGATCTTCAAATAATAATGCCCCAACATGGCTGAAAGAAGAGTTGGGGAGGGGGAATGAGGGGATGGGTGGATTGTGAACTTCATGGGCTGGAGTGGGTTAGAGGAGGCAGAGAGATGGATTTGGCATAATAGAAGGATCTAGGTTTGAACGTGCCACCATACTTCCATTTCCTGCCCTGTTTAGTTCATTAAGCCACTCTCAAACAGAACTTCACGAGTATTCCTCTTGCTGACCTCAATGACCACGTGTATACCCTTGCTGCTTCACCACAAGGCCTTTTTTTTTCCTTCTTTTAGCGGGAAACATATTCCCTGCAGACCGTTAAAGCCCTCAGCATCACATCTATGGAGGCATCAGTAAAACAGAGTGCAGCCTTTGAATGTGTACACCCCATTCTGTCAATTCACTCTGTTGTGCCCACATTTCCACATTCAAATTTTATGCTTAGAAATTCCCCTTTTAAATACCAGACTTGAAATTGGTATGTTGGCCATCATCGCGTCCAATCAATCTAGTTGGTAGGGAAACAGGGAAATAATATGTTCATATAGCAGCTGGGTTAAAGAGCCCCTGACAGATGTGCTGCATCATTTGCAGGTTTTCTGCAAGTTACAGGACTCCCAGTGTTCTCAATGCATTCTGAGATTAAAATTCACTATTCCCTATTTGAAAAGTATTATGTAAATGACAGGCTGTTTTTTCAGTATCTACATGTTTGGCTGTTAATAATGCAACCACAATTTCCCAACTCCAGTGTTAATTCAGTAAAATATATATAGTGTCATTGGACTAATATCCACATTGCACCTGAGCATCACACACAAAAAAGACCATTCGATACATCAGCCGGAATTTTACCACCCTGCCTGCCATGGACATTAGAGCAGGTGAGGGGTGGAACGTGGAAAGGTCCGTTGACCTCAGGTGGGATTTTACCATTTTAGGACGAGCGAGGCTGTAAGATCCCACCCATCATGCCTGCATCAGTTTCTTGAATGAACTATTCAAGAATTCCACTCCCTTGCTTGTTCCCCATTCTTATTCAATTTTTTTCCATTTTAAGTATTTACCAAATTTCCTTTTGAAAGTTATTATTGAATCTGTTTCCACCAGTCTTTCACGCAGTGCATTCAAATGAAAATAATTTGCCGTGCAGAGAAACAATTCTCCTGGTCTCGGCTTTGATTGAGCTGCATTAAAGACCAAATATATTGACAGGATGTTCGATGTGGACATTTTGAACCCATTGGCATAGTCTCCTTGGCATGTTGGGATCTTGGTAGATCATGATCTGACTGGATCTAATTTAGATGGAAAACCATTTTTAAAATGTACAAGATATTATAATGACAATGAAGGATACAGGGATCATCGATTGATTTATTCAAAGGCTTCATGGGCTACAAGCTCACCCAATTGGAAGCAGCTATTGGGGATCTTTAAGTTGTAACTTTGCCTAATCTAAAGTTGTGGGTCCCAAGGTAAAGATTACCTGACTGTAAGCTGCAATCACGGCCTTTTCCTTTGGTGCACAACACAGGTGACTGGAAACTGGCATTTGACTGAATTATTACAAAAGACTAAATTAAGTATGAAAGGTTGCAGACATCTCCTGGATCATTAGATCGTAGGAACTTGGAATAATACAGTTAAAAAACAGGCCTTTCACTTCATCAAGGCTATACTGGTGCTTTGGTAGAGTTATCCAATTAGCCCCACTCCTCGTTCTTTTTCCATATCCTTGCACATATTCCCAAGTATTTATTCAATCACCATCAATGAGGCAGAGCAGCAGTGCAGAAGCAAATAAAGGAAATAAATCTCTCTCATGACAAATAACTCATGTGCCCAAAAGCCTGTGGGTCAAGACATAAAGACTCATGCAGAAATCTATCAATCTGTGCAGATGCCATCCTTGAATCATGGTATAAATGTCAACTTATCCCTTTTCAAATTTGTTGTTGAATCTGTTTTCACTATCTCTTCAGCTATAACAACTTGTGCGAAAAGAATGTTTCCTCATGTTACCTCTGTTTTGTTTTGCCAATTACTTTAAATCTGTATCTTCAAATTACTGTTCCTTCTATCACTGGAAACCGCTGCTCCTTATTTATACTATCAAAGCCATTCATGATTTTGGAAATCTTTAAGAAATCTCTTCTTAAACCTTCCTGCTGAGAAGAGAACTTTCTCAGTCTCTTGACATATCTCTAATCTCTCATTTTTGCGATCAGTCTGATAATCCTCTCATATACTCATGCTATCTTTTCTAAAGTGTGGTGCCCAGAACTGAGCCCATTATTCCAGCTGAGTCCTATTAAGTGCCTTATAAAAGTCTAGAATAACTTGTTTGTTTTTATACTTTGTTCTCCTACTAGTAAATACAAGGATCTCTCTTGCCTACTTAGCAGCTAACTCAATCTGTCCTGCCACATTCGAAGATTGGTTTTACTCGTCCACAGGTGTCTCTGTTCCTATACCCCGATTACAGTGGTACCATTTACTTCATATTGCCTTTTCTCATTCGTCCTACCAAAATGTATCATGTCCCCTGCACTGCAGGAACTCAGCAAGCCTCGTTAGGCAGTGCCTTCCCACAACGACTACCATTCAGAAGGACAAGAGCGCAGTAAACACGTAGGAAAATCATCACCTGGAAATTCCCTCCAAATCATTAAGCATCCTGATTTGGATATATATGGCAGTCCTTTCATTGTTTCTGGGTTAAAATTTTGAAACTCTCTCCCAATAGCACTGTGGGTGTATCTATACTACATAGTTCAAGTAGGCAGCTTACTACCACCTTCTCAAGGGAAATTAGGGATAGGCAATAAATACTGGCCTAGCCAGCGAAGCCTATGTCCTTTGAATGATTGAAAAAAAATTCCTCTGCCAATGAATCAGAGCAGGGTATTGATAGTCCCTGTGGGCCTTCCCACTACTCAGATGGAGCCCAATTTTTGAAGTCTGTGGCTAAAGGAGCAAAGAATGGTATTTAATATGTAAACAACTACTATAAGCAGTAACTATTGAGAAAATACTAGCCACACAAAGGAATTTTACCCTTATCTCTGCCTAGGCATAATATCTTGCATAATAAATTCTTCACTGTTTGATGATTGCCTTCCTACAGAGAAGCATTTCAAAAACACTCATTAGGAGTAAAAAATTTGCAGAGATGAATTACCGCCTGCAGAAATAAACTGGACCTACACTAAATTCTTATTGCCTTACAACTCCCATTGTACTGTGGATCATGTTAGCAGATGGTGCAGAAATCATTAAGTGGGAGATTATATGAACAGAGTCTTAGTTTCAAAGTTAAGACTTTACAAAGGATGGGGATGTGTTTATTGCCTTCTTCAGCAGGAAGTATTCGGCATCTGTCAATTGTGGCTCAGTGTGCAGCAATTTCACCTCACTGCCAGAAAGTTCCCAATCCAGAGATAAAGCACAAAAATCAAGACAGATACAGGACTGAGAGAGTAAGGCACTGTCAGAGGTGCCGACTTTCAGACGATATGTTAAGCCATTTTTGGTGTATGTGAAAGATCCCATTACACTATTTTGAAACGGGGAATTATCCTCAGTGTCTTGATCAATATTTATTTCTCGATAAATATTCTCAATGTGGTAATAACCAGATAACTTGCTTCCAAAATTATATGGAATAATATGGAAGCAAGTTATCTGGTTATTACCACATTGAGAATTGTAGGAGTTTTTTGTTTGTAAATTATCTGCAGTATTTCTTTCATTGCAACAGTGTTTACATTTTAAACATCACTCCACTGGCTTTAAAGCACTTCACGATGCTCTGTGGTCATACATAAATGCACAGCTTACTTGAGGACATCAAAATCCAATCTTGTTTTACCTTTAAGCAAAATCTCATGTGAATCTCCTAAAACAATAATGTGGGGCAATTTTTCTGGGGTTTTCTAATGCCAATTATAGAACTCCATTGTCAGTCCAATTAGAATGAGGTAACAGACCACAGAAAAGCAATTGAATACAGCTCCTTTCTGGGTTGTCCTGGCTCAGTTCTGAGAATGGCATGACTAACCAAATCCTAAATGAGAATTTCTCCTATGTTGTAGGAGCATCATCATTCTTGTTGAAAATAAATCCAAAAATTTTTATCCTGACTACTTTAACACACAAAAGGGACACTGATTTAATCGCTACCTACCATTTTTCCATTTCCAGTTACCCTTAATTTCTTCCTGGCAACAGGTTTTAGATGGAACTCCTGAAGCACATCTCCTCGAGGCTGTTCCACTTCTTCATGCAAGTGAGTGATTGGCAACTCTTCCAGCTGGCTGGGGTCAGTTTTAAGCTTTGGAAGTGCTGTAGAATCTGAAGTCAATTTCCCTCTTAAAACATTGACTGGTGGATTCCCTTCATTTCTATCGTTAGAGATTCTAAGACTGCAATGATCTGTGATACAAGAGAAAATGTAGAAATGTAATAAGTGTTGGTAACATACTTAGAGAAGGAGACTTCATGCAATGTGATAATTTCTCATTTGTGTTATACCTCCTCTTGCATCAATTATCTTAATCAATGTTTTTGTCTTGGCACCAAGAACAGCATTCACTGGCGATGCAAGTAAGACTTCAAATGTTTCCTCATTTTCTTCCAATCCATCGTTGGTAATTACTATATTCCAAATCCTTACTGACACACCTGTAGAAAAAAAAGGAGCAGAATAGTAGGAAGTAGTCACCAGTCCTTGCTATAAAGGGAGTGCAGGCTGATTCCTGGGATGGCAGGCATGTCATATGAGGAGGTACTAAGTTAGTTAGGATTGTACTCACTGAAGCTTAGAAGAGTGAGATTATAAAATTCTAACAGGATTAGACAGGGTACATTCAGAAAGAATCCAGAACTGGGGGTCATAATTTCAGGACAAGGAGTAAACCTTTTAGAACTGAGGTGAGGAGAATTTTTTTCACCCAGAGCGTGGTGTATGTTTGGAAACCACACAAAGTAGTTGAGACCAATACATTTTGTGATTTCAAGAAAAAAAAATAGATATAGCAGTTGAGGCTAAAGAGATCAAGGGATACGGGGGAAATCAGGATATTAGATTTGATGATCAGCAATTATAAAAATGAATGGTGGAGCAAGCTCAAAAGGACCAAATTGTTTCCATTTTCTATGTTTCTATGATGTCAGAGAGGTGTAACTATATTGTACTATAATAAACACATAACAGGCTGCTAATGAGTATTTCTTAAAAGAAAATCTTACAATTCAGATTTTAATTGTATTGGATGGTGTTGAAGATGAGGGCCAATTTTTCACATGCATTTTCCGTGGCCAGAATCTCATCTGCTGAAAACACGTGCCAAGAGATCTGTCTATGAGAAAGCTATTCCTGGTGGGCAGAGATTTCAATGTAGAGAAAGTGATGGGATATAGAACTGTGATTTCCCAATCCACTTTTCTGCTTAATGAGGTTCTGCATGAGCAGCACACAGTCATAAAATTGTCCCCTCTTGTAGAAACAAAGCTGAGCTAGTCATGCCAGCAATGATGTTTCAGTGAAATTTCCTTGCCAGAAGGACGACACTAATTGACTGTAAAATCAATTCCAGGATCCTTTGATTTTGCACATGTCCTCATGACATATATTCTTAACCAAACTGTACCTACAGATACTTATTTGTTTGTCTGAATTGACATCAATTAATTCTGTTCCCAATACAACATCTAGTGGCACATTTCCCACTAGCAAACTCCCTCCTTCTTAATTAGTCACCAGTTTGCACAAATCCCAAGGGACAATGCTTTCTCCCATTTAATGCACATGTGCTACAAGCTTTATCTATCTGAACAGCTGCCTGCCATCTGGTGTCTCCCTGTGATTGGAAATTGCCACAGCAATAATATCAAACAGAAGGTGCTAGCACCTCAATTCCATTCTTCATCTTTAATAATTATTGCCTACCTGGATCAAACTGGATAAGACTGGCAGAACTATGAGTAAAATCCTTTCCAACAGAAGCTGAAATGCTATTAACCTAAATAGAAATGAAGATAGACAGAACAATAATCAAAAGGAAACTGCACCAACAAATATAGAACTCTAATAGACAGCAATTCCATACAAAATAATAAGGATCAGCTTGATCAGATCAGCAGAACGATGGAAATCAGAGGGCAGTTATATGTCGGAAAAATCAATCAATCATGGAAGTGAATGTGTACAGATTCTGAAAATCTGGATGTTTAGCTTTTGACTGGACATTCCAGAATATATTTGAAATATAAAATCAGAAATCAAAACTCCAATATTCACTGGGAGTGGCGGAGGGAAGAGTTGCACAGGAATACGGTAGCATGCTAACATGTCAAGGAAAGGACACAATGGGCCAAATTCTCCAACCTCACCCCTGGCTCGGATTCTCCAATCCCACTGCAGCAAACAGAGATTTGGCTGAGCACCAAATTCACCGTTCTCGTTCGCAGCAGCAGCAGGATGTTCACAGCCAGCCAATTCCAGCCACTGTTTCTGTCAAATTTAGTGGCAGATCATTGTAACTTTTTTCTTCTTTTCTACTTTCTTCCCAGCAGCAGCCAAAGTGAGAGTGGTAAAAGTGTACAACCTTGAGTATAGTCCTCGACCAATGGTGGAGTGGGTGCTGGGAGGCAATAGAATTTAGGGTTTGGGATTAGGGGTGACCATTGATAATTGGAGAGAGGACATTGGAGATCAATGTTTGAGATAAGGGAAAGTCACTGATAATGGGAGGGAGATAAAAGTTGAGCCCAGGGGAGAATGTCACCAATTGTGGAAGTGAAAAAGCTAAACTTCGGAGTTGTATTTTATTCGTCATGGGATGTGAGGGTAGAGCTGGAAAGGTCAACAATCATAGCCCATGATAATTGCCTTTATGAAGCTGTTGGTGACCTGCTTTCTTCAAGTGGTACAGTCCACATGGAGCATGCAAACACACAGTGCTGTCAGGAAGAAAGTTCTACAATTTTGACCAATAGTTAAGGAATGGTGATATAGCATCAAGTCAGGATGGAGTGTGATTTGGAGAAGAACTTGTAGATGGTGGTTTTTCCTTGTGTCTGGTCAGAGGAACGACTGTTGAAACAATCTTAGTGAATTACTGTATTGTACGTAACAGGTGGTACACATTGCTGTCACTATGTGCCAGTGGTACAGAGTGTGAAAGTTTAAAGTGCTGGATGGAGTGCCAATCCAGCAGACTGCTTTGTTCTTTAGTATTAGGGCTGCACTGCAAATGAGAATACTCCATCACGTTGCTGAAATGTGTCTTGTAGATGATGAGCAGGCTTTGGGAGTTAAGATCAGGGAATTCCCAATCTCTTGAACTGCTTCAGTTGCTCTTATGTGGCTGGTCCAGCTATTTTTGGTCGATGGTATCTCCCAAAATATTGATGGTGGATGATTCAAAAACAGTGAAGCTATTGAATATCAAGCACCAATTGTTCAATCGTCTCTTGTTTGAGGTGGTCACTTGTGAGGTGAGAATGTTACTTGTCACTTACCAGCCCGACCTAAATGTTAGCTAGATCTTGAAGCTTTGAGGCATTGATATCTAAAAGATTGCAAATGGGACTGAACATAATGCAATTATCAGTGAACATCCCCATTCCTAGCCTCAGGATCAAGTGAAGGTCATCAATGAAGCAGCTATAGGTAGTTGGACCTTGGACTCTGTCCTGAGAAGCTCCTGCAGCAATGTCCTGATGTTGAGATATGTGGTCTCCAAAGCCACAGAGAATGCGACAGGAAGCCATTGTCCTTCATGCTCTTGCTTATTTTTAAAAAGTTGCCATGTCTGGACATGTTCCTCTCATCTCCAGAGCACAGGTCCCAATGTATAGCTTCTAGCTACATTGCAAATGAGTAAACCATATTGCAAGTCTGACTTTTTTTTAAAAATCCATGGGACATGGACATCACTGCTGGCCAGCATTTGTTGCCCATCCCTAGATACGCTTGAAAATGAATTGCTTGCTAGCCATTTCAGAGAGCAATTAAGAATCACACATAGACTAGGCCAGGTAAGGATGGCAGATTTCCTCCCCTAAAAGAGGCAAGTGAATCAGATAGGTTTTTTTGACAATTAGAACATAGAACATTACAGCACAGAACAGGCCCTTCGGCCTTCGATGTTGTGCCGACCAAAATAAAAAGCAATGGTTTTCATGGTTGACAATGGTTTCATGGTTATCAGTTGATTCTGAATTCCAGTTATTTTTTATTGAATTTAAGTTCCACCATCTGCTGTAGCGAGATTTGAGCCCGGGTCCCCAGGACATCAGGTGAGTTTCTGGATTAATAGTCTAGCACTAATACAACCTGGCCATCGCCTACTGACTGATAATCTTAAAATTAGGGGCAATAAGATGTTAGTACAATTCTTCGCACGCTACAAATGGTTGAGCAACTGCTGTCCATAGTGGAATCATACTTAATGTAAGACATTATGTTCTGAGTTTGGTGCAATGAGAAAGACTTACCTTTATGCCAACAAAGGAAGAATCCATTGAGTATCCAGTCCGTTGGACTTTCACAGAGAATAATCCTACATCTTCACAAACTTGGTACTCTGATTCCACCATTTCTATATGAGACCATTTGAGATCAAGTCTGTAAAATTGCAATATATACTTTAATGATAATTAGAATGTTACAAATTTATCTAGAGAAAGGCACAGGATAATTCCTCAAACTAAAATTCAATGAAAGGCACAACACCAAAAAGTTCTGAGGAATAAAGGGACCTTGGCATATTAGGCCATAGATCTCTGAAAATTGAAGGGCATGTTAGAAGGGTAATGAAAAAGGCATATGGGATACTTGCATTTATCAATCAAGGCAGATTACAAAAGCAGGGAAGTCATGTTGGAGTTGAGACCACAGTTAGAGTACTGTGTGAAGTTCCTGTGGCCACATTACTGGAAGGATTTGATTACACTGGATGGGGGTCAGGAGAGATTGACTAGGATTGCTGCTTGGAGTGGAACATTTAAGCTATGAAGACAGTTGGGATAGGCTTGGATTGTTTTTATTGGAGCAGAGAAGGCAGAAGGGCAATCTGATTGAGATGTACAAGATTGAGGAACATGGACAGAATGGACCAGGAGTAGCTGTTCCACTTAGTTGAAGTGTCAGTTATGAGGAGACACAAGTTCAAGTTGAGGAGCAGGAGGTTTGGGGTGGATGTGAAGAAAAACATTTTTATCCAGAGGGTGGTGACAATCTAGAATGAGGATGGTACCTCCCAAGCAGCACCTAGATGAGCACTAGCATATCATAACATTCAAGGCTGTCTGCCAAATGCTGGCAAATAGGATTAGGAGGGAGGCCAGATGTTTCACGCACATCAGTACAGACATGAAGGGCTGAATGGCCTCTTCTGTACTGTAATGATTCCAACTGGATAATTGGGGATTCTAAACAAACTAATCATAATGTGTTCATGACTTCAAAAATAAATCGTTTATAGGATGCAGGTGTTGCTGGCAAGTCCAGCATTTATTTATCGTCCTTGGGAGGTACTTGATACACCAATTAAAGCAAAGATAAATATTGTGAATTGAATTTCTGGATATATTAACAAATCCCAGCTTTATGAAATTGCATTGACTGCACCTACCATTTCGAGAACTTCTGTTACAAGAGAGTCAAATATAAGCATGGCACACAGCAAACAGTTAATACTACAAGTAGACTGAGTCAAACGTTAGAATACATTGATAATCAACAGAGATGGCTCTTAAAACACCAAATAACAACTGGTTTTAATATTGCAACATCTTATTTACTGGAAGTTCCCTTGTCTGTTAGCAGCAACATTTCACTGAGTAATACTCCATAGGCAGCATGGCGTTGGCTGCCTATTGGGATAGGAAAGGTTGAAGATTCCCACAGAGAGCCAAAGTGAAGGTTAGCAATGTGACAACAGAGTGGAATCCAAACAATGGCTGCAGTGGAAAGGATAATCTCACATTAAAGGATGATGGTATTATCTGTTGATACTGCAGGTTATAAAAATATTTTGTCTCAAGAAATATGGAACATAAAGAACAAAAGTAAAGATGACCCAATGTGAAACTTGAGTAAAATTCCTCATTTTCTTTAGTGTGCACAGTTTAGGGCTCCATGCAATATAATGCATATTGAGGCAAAAGATGGGGAGGGGCAATTCTCTGATCTTCTCAGACTGCTAGTGAGAATTCCAATGGCCTGATAGCTGTGTAACTGGTGAATCTCTGAGACTGGCTGTCCTCATCCACAGCAAAGTACTCATGATGGGTTCTTCTGTGAAGGTCATTGGTCACCTCCTGAATACACTGATGTGTTGCTGACTGAGAAATGCTCCATAGGGTCCACCTGCTCTCTATGAAGATCTTGAGGCAATGAAATAGTGTGCGACCATCACCTTCAGTGCCACTGACAGGGAGAAGCCATCAAACCAACCTGGTGTCAGGTCTTCTCAGAGCAAGTGGCAGGCCAGACCTCTGGACAATCGCAGTCTTACCCTGCATGGTCTCTCCCTCATTTATCGAAATCGTGGACGATAGACCCTCAGCATTGTCAGTCATCTTCACAATCTGGATCTCTGCTCCTCAGCCTCCTGTTGATGCTGATGCCCTCCTCCCACATTTTCTAGGCAGTGCCTCCTGCTCGAGCTGTGCACAAAGACGCCTATCCCTCTGTAATAATCTTACCCGGGTTAGTCCCCTGTAACAAATGACAGTGTATTTGAAATCCCATTCAGTAGCTACAGAATGCAGACCAACTCCAGAGTCTTTCAATTGCCTGCCAGAGTCGAACCAACTAGTCTTAAACCCTCACTGCTTCTTTCTTATTGGGAGAGCCTCTAATTGCCTATTAGGGAAGCTTGTATTCCATGAGGCCCATGGAGAGATCTATTGATAATTCCCCACAACATCGGTCCCCCTCAAAATTCTTCCCCCACATCGCCACCACAGGTGGGTCTTTGATGATGCTTGCGATTGACTGGGTTGACTTGAGACAGCACCAGATCACGAGATGCGAAGTGGATTGGAGACCTTCGATCAAACGGGAACTTGTAAAGCCACTGACTATGGTTCTTCTTCAGGTCTCATTTCAGTGGGAGCACTGTTCCCTTCCATTTCCATTTCGGAATCCATGTCCTCATCACCCAGAGGGGCAGGCAGAGGGTGTACTTCCATTCAAGACATCACACTGGCAGTAATCATTCCCATGGGTAGTAAGAGGCCTGAACTGACATGCTGGGTTCCTTAATCCTAAGATGGTCCATGTGCTTCGTGATAATTTTACCCTGCACTTGGACCTTATAAGGCATGGGTCCTTTTTCCTTTGTTTCGGTCCTGGGTATCCAAAGTTCCTCACATGGACTGGGTCACCAGTTTTGAATATTCTTTCTGCCCTGACAGAATCATAGTTCTTCTTCTGGTTCTCTTGTAGGGGTTCCACCATCCCTGCCAGGTTTGGGAACAGTAGATTTAATCTTGTCTGAAGCCCCCGTCCATTAACAACTCCACTGGGATGATTCCTGTCAATGTTTGAGGGAATAGTCCTGCAGTCAAATAAAAATTGCACCAATTTGGTCTCCTTGGATGTGGCAGGTTGCTTTTTCATGCCAAAGTTAAAAGTTTGCACTGCTCATTCAGCTAGCCCATTCAATGATGGGCGATTGGATGCTGTCCTAATGATTCCATTGGAAACCATGAAGGTCTGAAACTTGGTGCGAGTATAGGCTGTGCCATTGTCAGAGACAGGTATCCTATGCGTGCAGAAACTTTAGTTTCTCAATAGTAGCATGGCAAGCGGCAGAACTCTCTAACTCACATTATCTAACCAATAACGCCTGCATCATGGTCCGAACACCATTCATAGCTTTTGGCTTTCAGTCTCATCTTTGAAATACCAAGACTATGGATGTCAGCCAGGTTGAGAGACAAATACATGATGTCACCCTCAATACTGAGCTTGTCTTTCTTTGTCCAGTAGTGTCATTTCATCTGAGGCCTGTCCTCTGAAGGCCTAATGTAATATATATGTTTTAATTTAGATAGAACTGGGTTTATTTTGAGTCCAGGCCTTGATTTGTCTTGCAAATACTGGTAAGGTGTCTGGAAATTTAAGGATCATCATGACCTCTTTCACAGCAAGTAGCAAAGCTGGGCTTATGGGCAACAGAAGACGTCTTTGTGTATCAGAGTTAGCTATCCAGGTCCCAGAGCAGTACTTCAGGAAATATTCAAAATCTACCAGCAACAAGGCCCAACACAGTATCCGGGCAGAGATAATGGAGCGGGGTATTGCCTTGTCTTCTTTAAAAAGTCCGAGCAATGGTTTTTGATCAGTTACTATGACGAAGCATGGGTATTGATAGAATTTTCTAATGTGGAAGACAACTTCCAACTTTTATTTCTCAATCTGAGAGTACCTCCAAAAGGATCTGAGATGCATATTGCATATGCTCCTTTGTTTCATTTCTCCAGTAAATATGCCAGGACTGCCCCAATCTCATAGTGGGAGGCATCACGTGTTAAGAGAAGGTCCATTTTGAGGTCAAAATCGGTCAATAAATTAGAGGATAACAGTTATTATTTAATGCTGTTGCAAATCTCCAGCTGAGGTGCCCTCAAAGAGCACTTCTGTAATAGGGCATGCAAGGGAGACAGCATAGAAACTGAATTAGGAATAAACTTCCATAATAATCCATTAAACCCAGGAAGAATATCAATTCCGTGGGGTTCCTTGGAGTTGTCATCTCTTGAATGGTCTTCACCTTGTCTTCCACACAATAGCCCAATTAAGTCACAGCACTTTCTTAAAAAGCATACCCCTTTTCAGAGAAAATAGTGCTCCATAGTGCCCATTCCCTGGCCTCTTACAACCATATCAAAACCTCTTCCAGCTTTGCTAGGTGATCGCATTCCAAAATTCCTGTGACCAAGACATCATTCAGATACGTTGCTACCTGAGATAACCCTTGGAGTATGTTCTCCATGACCTGTTGAAAAATGGAGCATTCAAATGAGAATCTAAAATAAAGTGATTGTTTTTGTGTAGGCCTTTGGGCATATTAATTGTCACGCACTTCGGGAAGGCTTGTCTAATTCAAGTTGGAGATACACGTAGCTCACAACCAACTTTGAAAATGTTTGGTCTCCAGTAAACCTGACATACAGGTTTTCAATCCAGAGCATGGGGTATCTGTCAAGTTTAGAAACCCAATGACAATAAGCTTATAGTCTTCACAAAGTCAAACTGACTTATCCAGCTTCAGGTCAGGAAGAACAGGTGAGACCCACTCTGTGAATTGAATGGGTCTTATTATACCCACCTTTCCAGGCATTCCAGACCTGAGTCTTCTCTGGAGCTGGTGTTAGGCTAAAATATTCAAGTGTAGCAATGGAATCAATGTAGATCTTAGTTTTGGCTCCCTTTATTTTTCCAAACCCTTTGTGGAAGATTTTGAGATATGTATTGATGACTTCGTACAGTCTCCTGCACTCAGCCTGAAGATCTCCAGTCAGTTCAGTCTGATGTGTTGGAGCCAATCTCTCCCATAAGACCAGGCTGAGTCAGAGTTGAGCTGACCACTGCCTGTAAGTCACTGGGATCACCATTATATCCTTTATCTGCAATGGCGCCTCCCTATAGGTAGCCGATCTGGCCTTTGTGCTTTCTATGTTTAGGAGCTGAACACAAGCCCAAAGGCAATTATAAGTCTGTTTACCAATAACGGAGACGACAGCCCATGTATCCATGTCCATTTTTAATGGGTGGCCATTTAATAAGAACTCTAGTATTATGGGCACAGCCTTTGTAATGGAGATGCAGTTTAATTGCATTGTCCCTGTTCCTAGACATACCTGCAAGGTATGGTCCGGTACTGGCCTTGGCCATTTTTTGAAATAGCATGTGTTTTCAATGCCCCAATATTTTGCCTCATTTGTGTTCTCTTGGAGCACGTGGGACCACTGTCAGGCATCTATGGCCTTCTGAATGTATCCCCCAGCAATCTGAAGATTGCCCCTGACCTCCCTTGATTGTCTGGTGGTGCAGCTTGCTCCATTGCTGTAAGGGATCCTTCTCAGTTGAAGCCCACAGGGAGACCTATTGATGATCCCTCATGTCCATCATAACACCTTCCTTTGTCTTCAATGAGAACTCATAGAAAAGTTCCCTGGACTAGTGGATTCATTTCAATGTTACCCCTTTCTGGTCAGATGCATTGAAGACCAGAATGATTACAGGGTGCTTAAACCAATGCTGTGAATAGGAGACTTGTAGAAGAAGTTGGGAGTTAAGCTTTGGCATCTTAGATCGCATTTTTCTATGTGTGATTTTACACTGGTACTCAAGCACACACATAGAAGTTAGTAGCAATTAATTCAACAGATATGACATTTAGAGCTCTGTATGGGGTGAGAACTTATGAATTGTATCAATGAAACAATGTGGCTCAGAATTCCACTCTGGCTTGTTTTCGGATGATAAATCAAAGAGGATCCATTTGGCCACTGATGGATGAATGGCTTTAATTGTTAACTTGCAACTCCTCTTCAATAATAAGATGGCCCAACTGATGCTGTTGTGCCATCCCCCTTCAACCACAAAGGCTGCATTACTGTCATCCACGATGTACCACTTTCAGTTTTGAATGAAACTATTTCGTTGTACTTATCACTCTAGAAGTTCAGATTTGAAAATCTAGCTTGCTGTTACTTCTGTGTAATTAACCTGGATTCTGTAGCAGCACCAATAAATGAATATGTTTTCCAAGAAGAAGCCCCAGAGTCCAGCTTAATAGTTCTCCCACAGTTCTGACTTCCGACTGTGAGGTCCTAATAGTCCCTGGATCCTATCAGATGTAACTCCTTTCCATTTCACAGCAGGAATGTTTGCCAGCTGTGACTCTTGCTCTATTATTTCTGTACTCAGAAATTTTCTTACAGATTTGCTCTTCTAACTCCCATCCACTATTTGGATGTCTATATTACATTGCTAGGAGTATGGCTGACCCTTTTTATCTCTGAGTTGAACCCATATGGACTAATTTGATGCTTCGTTTAACGTAACATCCATAGAATCTCTGCAGTGCAGAAGGAAGCCGATTGGTCCATCAAGTCTGCACCAAGTCTCTGAAAGAGCATCTTACCAAGAAGCCACCTCCCCCACACCTATCCACCCAACCCCATCCCTACAACTCCACCCATTTACCACAGCCAATCCACCTAACCTGCTCATCTTTCAACTTCCTCTTCATTGCTACAATCTAATCATTAATTCAACAATGCCCCACCATCTTTATCCCTCTTTCTTTCCTGCCTGAAAGCTCTAAATCCAGAAGTATTGAGCTGCCATTTTTTTTTCCCCTTCAAGCCAAGTTTCCATTATATCGATGCTATCATCCTCCCATGTATCTGGTGTACTCTCAGCTAATGGATTTTATCTGCCATGCTCTTTGTATTTACATATACACCTTGTAACATTACCAAATTAATGTACAGTACATTCTTTAACCTGTGTTTCAACTGTCTTCCACAGGGCATTCACTAATTTCCCATGTTCCGTTCCCTGCTCTGAATTTACCTCCAGGTTCCCATTCCCTCATCAATCCAATTAAAATCTCCTCTCTAACAGCAGTAGTGAATCTCCTCACGAGGATATTCATCCTGGTGCTTTTCAGGTATAGTACAATTCGCACCTTCTCCAGATCCCAATGCCTCAGAATTCTTATGTCCTCCCAACACCAGCTTTCCAGCCACATGTTTAATTGCTCAATTCTCATTCTCAGCAGAAAATTCACAAGTTCACTCACTGCTGGTTAAATTGAGCCAGAAAGTTACTGAAATTTACACATATCTTACATCTGAGGAACAGCCAAGTTTCCTGTAGAATCTGCAACTTGAAACTCCAAACTGTCTGATCTTACTTCTGAGGAAGGTCTTATGATGTAAATGACGTGTCTGCTGTTCAGGTCTTTCTGCGTGAACTTATTACGAATGAAATCCCCTAGGCAGCAACAAATCACAAGATCAGTGCATCTTTTAAAAAGTACACGAGAACATCATTTCAGTGTTTCATCAGTTAGTGTGATACCTTATGATCGAAATAAATAGAGATTAGAGTTATGCATTGCTAGCGTGTTTTCATTTTATATTCATTGGGGCTAATTTTCCCATTCCACCCCCCATGGGAATCGGATCAGGCGAGGGGCGGACCCCAGAAAGGTCCGCTGACCTCGGATGGGATTTTCCGGTTTCGGGACGAACGAGCCAGGAAAACCCCACCCGTTAAAATGTAGGACATAAACTGACATCTGCCTGTGCCTCACTGCCTTGAGAAGACAGTCCATTGAGACTTCAATAAATTTATCCTTGCAATGAGAGGATTCTTCAATGAGAAGCTTGGACTGAGACTCTCTGGAGTGAGATTGTCAGAGTTTGACAGGATTGATGCTGACAGATTTTCTTCCCCCTTGGCTGGAGAATGTAGAAATAAGAGCAGAGTCTCAGAACAAGGGGACGATTGTTTTGGCTTAAAATAACAGATATTTCCTCACACAAATAAAAGATAATTTTGCATCACATAATTGCAAGGAATTAACCATTTACAAGAAGAAAAGACAAGGCTATCCTGTTGACCTTCACATCATCATCCCATGCCTTCCTACTGTTGGATAGTTTTATAATGGTCACAGGGGATCACTAATAGATCTCCCTCATAGAATATGAGCACCCTTATTAGGCATGTGGGAGTTGGCAGTTGAAAGATTTTGGGGCTCATCTGTACCCTGTGGCCACTAAGTGACACTTTGAGCACATTGTAAATAAAGGATGATAGTCACAGGAGACTGGCCTTGGTACCATTGACGATGAAGAGTAAAGCGAGTCTTTTCTACTCCATGAACCATCTTTACTGTTGAGACACATAATCCTCCAGTCAGAAAATTCCTTTTTTTGGTAAACTTGAAACCTATGATGTAAGTATAGAAGACTGGACCCAATATAGAGAGTGCAAGCATTACTTTATTCAAGCCCACCAATATTGAAGGGGACCAGAAGCAGGAAGTGGTCCTGTTGAGGGTATAAGGGGTCCTATCCTACAATATAATAAAAAGCCTGACCTACCCAGACTCCAAATCTTTGATGAATTGACTAACATGATCCAAAACACTTCATAATAATCTGGTGATACCAACTTAACACAACAGGTCAAACCCCTAGAGATATATCAACAAATTTCTAGCCGTTACAAAAATTGGCACTGCATTGTGAATTCATGCCACCCCTAAATGATTTGTTGCGAGGTAGACTGGTCTGTGAAATTAACCGTCAGTCCAAATACAATTATGGGTAGAACCCAATTTGGATCCACAGAAGGTCTTTGAGATAGCTCTATCATTGAAGAATGCAGAGAAAGTAGTGCAGGACCTACGGGGATGTCAGTAAGCAGCATCCTCCAGCTGGGGGAGAAGCCTCATGAAATGTCCATGCCTTAACTGAGAGTGATGGCATTGGTAAAATTCACAGAATCCCTTAAAACAGGAGCCCAAGTGCATCAATATGCACAGAAGCCTATATGAGTACACTCAGCCACTCTTCAGCTCTCATCTGCAAGCGTCCTTTTTCAATGGATCATGGAGAACTTATACCAAAGGTTACCTCTGGTAGTGGTGTTCCTGGATAATGTCTTGGTCACAGGAACTTTGGAACACCTAGCAAACCTGGAAGAGGTCTTATCACAATTTTCAGAAGTCAGGGTATACTCTGAAAAGGAAAAATTGTGTCTTGCAAGCAAGTGTCATGACCTATTTGGGTTATTGAGTAGGGGGCAAGGTCTTCCATCCAGTGGAGGACAAGGTACAGGCAATCAAGGAGGCACCAACTCTAAGGAACTCCACGGAATTGAAATTTTTCCTGGGGTTACTATATTATTTTGGGAAGTAAATTCCAAATTTTGTTTCTATGTTGGTCTCCTTGCACGTCCTACTATGAAATCATCAAAGGTGGTCTTGGAGGGCACCACAACTGGGGACCCTCAACAACGTTAAACAATAACTTTTGTCCTTTAATTGATTGGCCCAATTTGACCTCAAAGGACCCTCTCTTGACATACAATGCCTCCCATAATGAGGTTGGGTCAGTACTAGGACATTGCTAGAGAAATGGAACAGAGAATCTCACTGCATATGCATCTAGTACCTTCTCAGATGCTGAGCAAAGTTATTCCCAGATTGAGAAAGAAGAATTGGCACTTGTCTTCGGCATTAAAATATTCCATCAATTTGTCTGAAGTAGATGCTTCATCATAATAACTAATCATACAAAATTGTTGGGGCTTTTTAAAGAAGACAAGGCAATATTTCCCATTGTCTCCACCCCTATTGTTACTGCCAGCTTAAGAATACTTCCTAAAGCACCACGTTGGGACCCGGATAACTAATACTGATGCATGGAGCCTTCTGCCATTGCTGGTAAGTCCAGCTTTGTTACCAGCTGTGGAACAGATTGTGATAACACCCAATTTTTGGACATTTTCCAATATCTGCAAGGCAAATCAAGAATGGGATACAAAAGAATCCAGTCTTATCCAAATTAAAAACATAATATTACATGGGGGATTCAGAGGACAGCCCTCAGGTGAAATGAAACATTACTGGTTGAAGGAAAACGAGCTCAATGTTGAAGATGACATCTTCCTCTGTGCTTTTCATGTAACTGTCCTTTGCCCAGCGTGATGTCTGATACTTTTGGAATTACACTCTGGCCACCCAGGAATTTCAAAGATGAAAATGCGAGGGTATCCAATATGTTTTTCATCCTGATCTGGTCCTGTCTCCAGTCGACCCCAGGGTGATCGCTAAGCAGCAGAAAAGGTGGTGGGGTGTTGGGCAACAAATTAACTTGAGATAGGAGAGATATTATGACGGCATGAGGGATCGTCAATACATTGCCCCATGGTCACCATAAATTATGAGCTCCCCTATGAGGGAAGTGGAGGCTCGCTCAAAAGGGAAGGAGCAACAGGGGTCTCAGGCAGGCTGTCAAAAGACCTCTGAGCTGACCTGTTGTCTGTAGCTGCTGAGCAGCTCTTTGGGCATGTTGTAAATAAAGGATGATAGTGACTGGCTTGTTACAGATAGTCTATAATATAATGGGAAAATATCTTAACAAAACAGAAGTTGACAATATGATTATATGATGAGAATATATTCCGTGATGAGTCTATCACATGGCTTTGATCAAGAACACTGGGATTTTATCAGGCAATGGTCAGAAGGAAGCATATCAAGTTAACACTCTTTCAGAAGCATCAAAATGTTTACATAAGAATTATAGTTGGCTTAGAAGAAACATATCTACATTTTAGATGTTATCATCGTGTTTAGATGTGATTTTATTACCATGAATAAACAAAACACATATTTCAGTGAGAATGGAGTGCATTTGCTGCTATGTTGCCATCTATTGGTGTAGCAGTGTATGACACATAGATCACATGCTAATAATTCCAAAATTGATAGGTTTAGAGTAAATCATTTGACATTGTTCATCCAAACACAGAATGCTTGGTGCTCAGTGTGTACATTGTGTTCAGATAGACAGTGAGTTAGCGTGGTACATACGGAAAAATGGGACTGGAGTTCATTTGAGAATAATCGGAAAATTTAACTGAAAGAAAGTCACTAAACCAAGGTTGCATATTTGGCATTTGATAAGGTCCACATGCAAGATTTCTTAAGAAGGTGAGAGGGCATGGGATCCAAGGGGCTTTGGCTTTATGGATCCGGATCTGGCTTGCTGGCAGAAGGCAGAGAGTGATTGTGGATTGTGGATTGTGGATTGATTGCGTGGAGATCGGTCGCCAGTGGAGTGCCCCAGGGATCTGTTCTAGGACCCCTGCTGTTTGTCATTTTCATAAATGACCTGGATGAGGAAGTGGAGGGATAGGTTAGTAAATTCACCGATGATACGAAGGTTGGTGGTGTTGTGGATAATCTGCTAATGTCAGAAGTTGCAGCAAGACATACATAGGATGCAAGACTGGGTGGAAAAGTGGCAGATGGACTTCAACGCAGATAAATGTGTCATGGTCCATTTTGGCAGGGTCAATGGGATGAAGGAGTACAATATCAGGGATAGGAGTATTAGCAATGTTGAGGAGCAGAAGAATCTCTGGGTCCGGGTCTATAGGACTCTTAAATCGGCCTCACAGGTGGAGATGTGATCAAGAAGGTGTATGGTGTACTGGCTTTCATTAATCGAGGGATTGAGCTTAGGAGTCAGGAGGTAATGCTGCAACTTTATAAGACTCTTGTCAGACCCCACTTGGAGTACTACGTGCAGTTCTGGTCGCCTCACTACAAGGAGGATGTGGAAGCTATTAGAGGGTGCAGAGGAGATTTATAAGGATGTTGCCTAGATTGGGGGGCATGCCTTACAAAGATAGTTTGCGGGAGCTAGGTCTCTTCTCCCTGGAGAGATGAAGGTTGAGAGGCAACCTGATAGAGGTTTATAAAATGCTGACAGGAATAGATAGGGTGGATTCTCAAAGGCTATTTCCCAGGGCTGAAATGGTCACTACAAGAGGACACAGGTTTAAGGTGCTGGGGGGCAGAGGAGATGTTAGGGGTAAGTTTTTCATTCCGAGGGTGGTGATTGAATGGAATCGGCTGCCGTCAGTGGTGGTGGTGGAGGCGAACTCGCTGGGGTCTTTTAAAAGACTTCTGGATGAGTACATGGGATATAATGGGATTGGGAGTTACGGATAGATCTATGACCTAGTAGGTATGAATATGATCTGCACAACTTGTGGGCCGAAGGGTCTGTTTGTGCTGTAGTGTTCTATGTTCAAATAAATTGAGAGATGAGGATAAATAAATTGTTTTCTTCATCATACTTGGGCCTGATGCCTTTGAGATAAAATCAAACCAACTTTGTCTGCAACACTCCAGTACGATGGAATAGGCTGAAATTCTGACTTATATTGTGGCATGCTGACAACTGAACATTGCATTCTTTGAAATATTATGTTGTCAAACCAGATCACATTGTCAAATCAAAGAAAACCCCACCACAGTGAGCATGGCTTGAACTTAGAAATCAAATTCAGAGAAACTTTCTTGGGGAAGGGAGCTGAAGAACAGTAAAATCATAGAAAATGTTCACAGAATTCTGACAATGCTGAAGGAGGCCATTTGGTCCATCGATCGAGTCTACATCAAACACAATCTCACCTCAGTCCTATTTCTGTAACCTCATATATTTCCCCTGCTAATCCCCCAATACTAGGGTCAATTTAGCATGGCCAATCAACCTAACCCACACATCTTTGGACAGTGGGAGGAAACCGGAGTAGCCAAGGAAACCCAAAGATGTGCTCTTAGGCTGATTGGCAGAACAAATTCTCCCTAAATTGTCTCAAATTTGGTTCCAATGCATAGATCTATAGACATAGACGGATCATGGGTAGAAGTGGGAACATCGAGGTGGCGGCGCGGGCTTGTTGGGCCGAAGGGCCTGTTTCCCGCGCTGTTTTTGTTCTTTGTTCTTCTTTGAAACCCATGCAGACATGGGGAGAATGTGCGAACTCCGGTCACCCAAGGCTAAAATTAAACCCAGGTCCCATGTGCTGTGAGACAGCAGTGCTAATCACTGCACCACCATGCCATCCTACACCAAACGTCTGTTGGGTGGGATGAGACCATGGCCTTGGAAATGCCACAACAGAATGGTTGCAAATTGCAAGGAAGAAATTAATAAACTTAACCTGACTTTAATAGAAAATAGTCAAGTGGAATGAAACGTAATTATTTGCATACCTAAACTTTATATTTGATTTTTATTTTAATTATAGTTTATAACTGTTATGAATTATGGTTACTTGTTTTATTTGTATCGTCATCACAACTTGGCACCTGCCACCATGATGAAATTCCAATAAGCCAATTAACCATCTATTTAAGTTATTTTCCTAAACTGTACTAGATTTCAGCAGAAATCAGGCCATGACAGTCTAGTTTGCAACATCAGAGTCAAAAATTTGGATTCTACAATTGCCATGGTAGTCACTAAATATTTAAATGTCCCTATTTCTAGTTCTATTGCTGTAGAAAGGTTGGTCATATCCAGATGGCATAAAGGATTTAGAAGAAACAGTAATGTCCAGGTTGTGGTAAAATTTCAGGTTACAACAACGCATGGAATCAATGTCATGGTGGGTCTAAGGTTAGCTCAGGAGTCTGAAAATACTCAAATACACATATGACAGACATAGGAATAGAAGTTGATGTTACTGAACAGGAAGGTCAAAAATTATCCTCAAACAGACATGGAACATGGGACTAAAAGTGTTGAAGATGTTATTCCAGTACCCACAGTAAAAATGAAAGTTGAAGATTCACAACTTTCATTATTGCTACAGTTGCAACAGTGTCTGTGATCTCAGAAAGAATTCAAGAAATCCCTAAGCCACATTTCTTATACATAATTGGTGTGAACTTGATTAGTTAATAGTAGCAATATTCTAGTTCAATGAAGTTAATATTAGACTATGATGATACATGCTACTGTTTGCCCTTGACAGGAGGGAACAAAGTCTCATTGAACCTATCACAACTTGGTATGGCTCCTGCTCTGACCAAGACTGCAAGAAATTACAAAGGGTTGTGAATGTAGCCTAGTCCATCACACAAACCAGCCTCCCTTCCACTGACTCTGACTACACTTTCTGTTGCCTTGAAAAAACAGACAGGGGCCCCTTCTATATCATGCCACATTCTCTGACAATCTTTATCAATAACAGCAATTCCACCAATGTTAGCATCATTTGCAAAATTATTGCTCAGACCAGCTACATTTTCTTCCAAGTTATTTATATATATTACAAACAACAGAGGTCACAGCACAGATCCCTGCAGAATACCACTAGTTACAGACCACCATTCAGAAAAACATCCTCTCACCACTGCTTTGTCTTCTATGGCCAAGCCAATTTTGAATCCATCTAGATAGTTCACCTCTTATCCCCAGAGATTTAACCTTTGCCATGAAGAACCTCGTCAAATGCTTTACTAAAATCCATTCGACAACATCCACAGCCCTTCCCTCGTAAATCATTTGGTTACAAAAAACTCAATTAAATAGTGAGATATGATCTCCAATGTACAAAACTATGCTATTTGTCACTAACAAGACAATTCAGTTTCAAATGTATACACTCTAAGAATCTTCTCCAACAATTTCTCTATCACTGACGTCAAGCTCACTAAGCTTATACTTACGTGGGTTATCCTATTTATTTATGTATTACTGTCACAGTAAGTAGGCTTACATTAACACTATAATGAAGTAACTGTGAAAATCCCCGAGTCACCACACTCTGGCACCTGTTTGGGTACACCGAGGGAAAACTTAGTATGGCCAAAGCACCTAACAAGCACATCTTTTGGACTGAGAGAGGAAACCGGAGCAAATCCACACAGACATATGGAGAACATTCAAACTCTGCACAGACAGTGACCCAAGCCAGGAATCAAGCTCAGGTCCCTGGTACTGTGAGACATCAGTCTTAACTACTGTGCCACCATGCTGCCCTTGCTACCTTCTTATATATGCTTTAATAAATCCATTAATATTAGTGAAATGAGAGTAGAGATGATTGAAAAAATATTGATAAAAATTTTAATGTAAAGTACCATACCAGTGGTGATATTTTCCAAGTAACCAAAATGAGGAGCACGTAAAATGTGGAAAATGAGTTCTTCATCTTTGCTATTGCTGTCTGTTGCTTTCAAGTCGTGAGAAGAGATGTAGATTCCATACTTCCCGCTTTTTAGTAGTTCAACTTTTGAGGGGCACTGCAGGTAAACTATTCGTGGAGCAGCCTTGTCCACATGGTCCACCTGAGCAAAGGTAATAAATTATTCCAAAGAATGTTTCCCTTTACCATTCACCTCTTTATCTTACTGAAGCTCAACATCTTCTACAATCACTGACATTAGTGAGAAAAAAAGTTTTCAATTTCTTTTTAATGAGATTCCCAAAAGCAAAACAACAAACAAGGAAATGTGTCCAATCTTTTCTCTTTAGCTTCTGTCAAGTGTTCAGCTTTAGCACGCATCTTAAACAAATGTGTATTAAATCCCATTAGCACTTCTCATGTTTCAATTAAAAGTGCTACTCATAATTCACTATATCTAGTCAGTCAATGGAATAGTTCCAACATTGCAATAATCCCTTTTCAACTTAAGTATAATTATTTGCTTACTTCTAAATCTGTAATTCAAGTCCCAACTTTCATTGATATCGTAACAGCAGGTTAGCACAGTTGGCAAAAATCTTTACCTACAGAGGTCTTGATGGAACTCTATAACAGGGGGCAGAATTCAGGGCTATCAATTTCTAGTTCTGATGTGGAGATACTGGCACTGGGCTAAGGTGGGCACAGTAAGAAATCTCACAATACCAAGGTAAAGTCCAACAGGTTTATATGGGAACCACCAGCTTTTAGAACACAGCTCCTTCACTCACTTGATGAAGGAGCAGTGCTTGGAAAGCTCATGATTCCAAATAAACATATTGGACTTGAACCTGATGTGAGACTTCTTACTGAGTTTCTAGTTCCACCAGTCTAAGCTCCCATATTTCTTTATAAGGAAGCTAGAATTTTAATCTCAGGCATGTAGGAATGCCAGTAAAGACTGAAGCTTGAATTTATATATTACACTCTGGAATCTGTTGCTCTGCTAACATAGTTAGCCTTTTTCCTAGGATGGAGAAAGCTAGCACGAGGGGACACAACTTTAAATTAAGGGGTATGAGTTATAGGACGGATATCAGAGGTAGGTTCTTTACTCAAAGAGTGATTAGGGAGTGGAATGCCCTGCCTGCAGCTGTTGTAGATGCGCCAAGTTGGTGGCGTTTAAGAGGTTAGTTGATAAGTATATGGATGAGAAGGGAATGGTTTAGTTAGGAGGGGCATTGCTTTTTATTTTGGTCGGCACAACATCGAAGGCCGAAGGGCCTGTTCTGTGCTGTATTGTTCTATGTTCTATGTTATATGCTCACTTCAATTTGAAATAAGTTTATATGTAAAGCCACTGATAATCTTAAGACACTTGCCTCAATTGTGAATACAGAGGGTTCACTCTGCAATTTGCCATTGACCAGAAAGCCACGATTGCTCATATCAGTAACAATAAAGGTGAACCTGTCAATCTGTGAATCTCCTCCATCATGTTTGTATGCTATGTCCATGTTGTCAATGTCCAACTGTGTGAAGTTGTGCTGATGAAGAACAATCCCTCTGTGGTAGAGTTGGCCAAACTGTGGATGCTGTGCAATGATGTAGGTCAGGTTCTGTGGGGCAGTATCGGGGTCGGATATCTGCAGCACCTCAGGAGAAATGGACATCATGGAGCCTTCAACCAATCGAATGCCTTTGTTGTTCGATAGTGTGGGCAGGATGCGATCAATGTTCTCAATGATGATGTCTAGACTTCCATTTCTTGTGGACAGCCCGTTGCTGACAATGAATCTAACAAAGAGAGTTAGAGGCAAGGCAGCCTTCAGCAAGTTTTCCTGATTCACCATCTCTAGAAATGAAATAACAAAATAATACACACCTTTAACAGGGATTCGGGTCCTATTGCCTCTGTAACAAAGTTCAGAAACAAGCCTCTATGTCATGCGGAATGACATTATACCTAATACTGGCAAACTGTTGCCATCTTACACAGAAGACTGGATTTTATGGGGTCTTGTGGTCACCAACCTCCTGCTAAAAGGTCACAAGGAGCCTGCCCAGAATCCCAATGGCTGCCTCACAGAAGTTTAACATAAGGAGCAGCATTAATTGCCTGAAGATGTCACATCCACCCATTTCTCACAAGAAGTTGCATCTTAGAGAGCTGCAAGCAAATCAGATGGCTGGCAACTCTATTGTCACAGCAGCACCAGCCAGAAGCAGTGGCCACTGCTATGACTACACCAAACCCAAGGGCACAGCTAAGTCCAGGATCATAGATCATAGAATCCTACCGTGCAGATAGAGGTCCTTCGGCCCATCAAGTTTGCACTGACCACAATCTGACTCATGCCCTAACCCCATATCCCTACATATTTCACCCACTAATCCCTCTAAGCTACACATCTCAGGACACTAAGGGGCAATTTTAGCACAGCCAATCAACCTTACCCACACATCTTCGGAGGAAACCAGAGCACCCGGAGGAAACCCACGCAGACATGAGAAGAACACACAGACATGCGGCCGCACTTGGAGTATTGTGTGCAGTTCTGGTCCCCACATTATAAGAAAGATGTGGAGGCATTGGAGAGGGTACAGAGGAGGTTTACCAGGATGTTGCCTGGTATGGAGGGCAGGTCTTATGCGGAGAGGCTGAGGGATTTGAGGTTGTTTTCGTTAGAAAGAAGGCGGCTAAGAGGAGACCTTATTGAAACATATAAGATGATTAGAGGTTTAGATAGGTGGACAGTGATAGCCTTTTTCCTAGGATGGAGAAAGCTAGCACGAGGGGACACAGCTTTAAATTAAGGGGTGATAGTTATAGGACGGATATCAGAGGTAGGTTCTTTACCCAGAGGGTGGTAAGGGTATGGAATGCCCTGCCTGCGGCAGTTGTAGATGCGCCAAGTTTGGTGGCGTTTTAAGAGGTTAGTTGATAAGTTTATGGAAGAGAAGGGAATGGTTTAGTTTGGAGGGTCATTGCTTTTTTCATAATTGGTCGGCGCAACATCGAAGGCCGAAGGGCCTGTTCTGCGCTGTAATGTTCTATGTTCTATGAATGTGCAAACTCCACACAGGCAGTGACC
Organism: Sphyrna mokarran; assembly: GCA_024679065.1. NCBI lineage: Eukaryota > Metazoa > Chordata > Chondrichthyes > Carcharhiniformes > Carcharhinidae > Sphyrna > Sphyrna mokarran. The sequence continues at coordinate 108,943,812 of JAGIQG010000006.1, read as the reverse complement.
CAAGCCGGGAATCAGACCCAGTCCCTGAAGCTGTGAAGCAGCAGGGCTAACCACTGTGCTACTATGCCGCCCATAGGATCTGACCTTGATAGGTGGGTGAGCTGGAGGACAAAGTTCAAAGTTCAAGAGACTTGGGAAGGATTAAAGGGCGGGGGAGGGTTTCATCCAATGGGCCATGAGACTTGCACAGAAGGTGTCACCTTTTCCCATTACCAGCTACAACTAAAACTGCAAGCTTCCAATATAGGTAAAATATCAGCAGGGTGTGACAAAACTATTAAATGACCATTAATTGATCACTTAAGGCCTTCAATAGATCTAAGGGTAGGCAGGCTTCCTGACACTGACACTGACCATGTCTTCTGTGAGAAGGCCAGCAGTTGGATTTTATGCCTTCCCTTGACCATGTATTGGCCTCACAGAGAAACACTAAACACAGGCCGGTCCTCCCTTAACTCAGCCCAACACATAGCAAATACCTCTCCCCCTAGAAAGCTTACATTAGAGCAGGCAGTTGGAGCAACTCATGGAAATCTCCTCACTGACAGTCCCAAACCAGATGAGGGAAAGAATTTGGAAAAGTTATAACGTACAGAATCAGGTGCCGAATACAGGTGAACATTGTGCTGCCAGGTTGCCCATTTCACATAAAAGAGCACATCGCTGGGACAGTCAGGGGATACTCTCGGAAGGATGCTGATCTTCACCCCTCCCTTGCAGCTGCTCTCTCTAGCCTCCTCTGTATCCCACTGGCTAAAATTAACACTACAGGAATATTGTTGGATTTTGGGCAAGCTTTCGAACAACACTCACATTTAAGGCAGTGACTGTATCATTCACTGCAGCCCAGCTTCCACCATAGATTCACATCTCTTATTGTGTGCAATGTCTTCTCCAGTTCCCGGAAAGAGCAGATATCTTTGGACCGGGGTGAAGTGGTGGGGACACTGAAGGAACAGAGTACAACAAATGGAACATTAATTTCCAGTCATACAGTTGAGTGCCACCTCCAGGCAGTCAATCAAACTGCCTCAGATAAGGTGGGGTGATGTGAAGCCAAGAGGTTTCAGCAGGCATCTTCCTTGCCTGTGAGATCAAGATATACCCTCTCTCATTTATCCTATCACTCATTCTCTTGGACCTGTCCCTCAGCTTTGAGGAGAACAATGCTCCAGGGGCAACACCAGGTCAAGGGTCAGGGCTACAGGCAATCATAGGTGGGAGGGTGATGAGGAGAAAGGCATGGGGCAATAAAGTGTCCCACCTTCTTCCACCAGGTCATGAAACATTCCATTAGTGTTATAAAGGGAGGAATAATAGGGACATGAGGCTTGAAGCAGGATGAGGGGATATGGGGGAATCGGTTTTGGCATTCAAGCTCGCTGGTGTGTGCAGCTACTGCTATAAAGATAAGGGGGAACAGATAAGGTTGATCAGCCTCCAGCTGCTGCACCAGACAAGGATGAGGGAGGACACTGCAGTAAAAAGATAAGATAACATTGCTGACTCTCTCTCTCTCTCTCACACACCCATTCCCTGCCGTTGCCTTTTCCATGCCCTTACAGATAGGAGATGAATATTGGTTTGGAGCCAGACCAACGAGTCTTTTTGTTGCTGCCTGGCACTGAGGCAAACAGAAAGTCAATGTCAGCAACAGAGTCAGTCTAGGCACGATCCTGCATTACAGGAGGCAAACCCTGTGGATTAATACGTGGGGTGGACAGTGGAAATGTTCATTGACCTTGGGTGGGATTTTATAGTTTTGGGATGAGCAAGGCTGTAAAAACCCACCTTCTATTCTTGGTAGGAATTTTCCATGTCCTAACAACCCATCAATTCATATCAATAGTCTTCATATTCATTTGGTTGAGAAATTATTATTGCAGATAACTTGGTACCTGTTGTAAGAATGGGTTCAATTTTCATGGATAAACTAAGATTTCAGAAATGGAGCTAGGTACGCGCTTCTTGATGGAAATAATTTATAGAGTAAAATTGTTGGGGGCAATTCTCCCCAAAAAAACAAAGTGCCTGACTCCAAACCAACATTGATCTTCTATACGTAATGGGGCGGAAAAGCGAGTGGGAAAGAGAGGGAGAGATGGGAGAGAGAGAGAGAGAGAAAGAGAGAGAGAGAATGAGTCAACAATGTTGTCTTATTTTTTAACTGTGCGGGAATGCATTTTTCTCACTATTTTTTGGGCGAGCTTAGTGGAATAAAATGTACAGAACTTTGCGCACTACAGGATTCATCAACGGATTCATTTCAGTAGTGGTGAGGTGGGGCCTAATCATTTCAGAGAGGCTGGCATCAAGCTGGAGAGGGGACTACGGCACATGTGCTGATCTCCCAATACACTGGAGAACGGTTAACAAGCACTTCCCAGCCCTGACATTACCGATGGCTGGCCTCAATGCCCTCAGGCCCCCCCAGTCCCCTGTTGGCTGGCTCTAGCCTCCGGATGACTAGTCCCGGTATTCCGATGACTGGCCCCTGTCTTACTGATGGACACTCTCCACAATCCCCCATGGACGGCCTCCAATTTCACCTCCCCGATTCATTCCCCCTACTGATGGCCAATCCTGGAAGCAGCCCCCACCTCTCCATTGCAGAGTTCTCCCCATTCCCTGCCACCCTACTGCCTACCCCGGCTCAGCTCCATCCCCTCTGGCACCATCACATCTGCAGTGCTGCCAGTGACAGGGTGTGTATTGGGCAGTGCTAGGATGACACTGCCAAAATGGCACATCTCTGACCCCAACATTCACGGGGCCTCAAAGACCTCTGGTCCCACCAGCAAGATGTGGAGATGCCGGCGTTGGACTGGGGTAAACTCAGTAAGAAGTCTGACAACACCACATTTAAGTCCAACCGATCTATTTGATGGTAAACTCACAAGCTTTTGAGGCTGTCCTCTTCGTCGGGTGAATGAGGTGTTCTAGTCTCAAACAGCACATATAACAACACAGACTGTAATCAGTAATCTGTAAACAGTCTGTGCTGTTATATGTGCTGTTTGAGACCAGAACACCTCATTCACCTGACGAAGAGAACAGCCTCAAAAGTGTGTGAGTTTACTTTCAAATAAATCGGTTGGACTTAACCTGGTGTTGTCAGACTTCCCACCAGCAAGACCATCACCTAGTTCCCATGGATGGGAACCAAATGTGATGCCCATTGGTATAAAATCCAACCACAAGGACAGAAACTTTAGCGAGCTTAGACAATTAAGTCCTGGGCTTGCTAAAGAGATGAAAATAAGTATTTGCCTGGTGTACTCAGCCTTGTGCAGTTCCTAGCACAAGGCTGATTATGATATAAAAAAATGGACCAGGAAGATGTCCACTGGCTCGTTGCAAATCCCATTTATTTCCACCCCCCCCCCCTCAACTCTTCCACTTAAATTTCCAGGCCCACTGCAACGTAAGCATTGATATCAAATATAAACATATGAACAAGAGTAAGCCACTTGAGCTTGTTTTGCCATTATGGTTGATCGCTATCTTCACTCTGTTTACCCAGAAGTTATTTATTCCATATTTTGTGAGTAAAGCTCTGTACATCTTGTTTTTAGCAAGTTGAATTACATAATTGAACTGTTGCATAATGAATTTCTAGCTGTGCTAAGGACTACTAATTCAATGATTCAGTTCAAAATAAACACCTACTGGCATTATTATTTTTCACTTAAGAAAGTATTGTTTTACTAACATCTGGGAGGTGAAACATAGGAAAACAACATAATAGAAGATTGAAAGATTATACGGCCAATACATTTTCTTAGTGTTCCTGCACCTCAAAATTTCTTGCTACAGTATCAATGGAGGCAAAGAGGAGAGAATGAGTGTGAGGTTGGATGAGGTGAGAGAGAGAGCATGCAAGAGGTGGGGGAAGATATACTGTGTGGAAGGGTGGGGGAAACAGAGTGTGCGTGAGGGACGGTGGAAGATATATTGTGTGGGAGGGGCGGTGGAAAGAGAGCATGAGAGAGGGGTGGGGGATGATAATAGTGTATGTGAGGGTGGCAGAAATAGAGTGTGTGTAAGGAGTGGGCTACAGCATTCAGGTCCTAGACTGGGCAGAAGGACAAAAAGTGAAGCTGAGCACAGGACCTCACTGACTATAAATCCACCACTGGTCATAAATCAGTCCAGTTACATAATGCTGTTCACATAGGCACTATATATTCACGGAGAGGCTAGACATGCTGCTTCTACATCTGCCAGCCAATGTCACAGCAATTAATTTTGGTGGACGAAAAATTGCATACTTGCAGAGGCACATTTCATTCAAAGCACATCCTTCTGGGATTCATAAATATATCAACAAATCAACTATACAAATTTTTAGCTGATGCATGTATTACAAACTACAGAGCTGCTCAGTGGTTAGCAATGCTGACAGACAGCGCCAGGGACCCGGGTTCGTTTCTCGGCTTTGGTCACTGTCTCTACAGAGTCTGCATGTTCTACCCGTGTCTGCGTAGGTTTTCTCCAAGTATTCTGGTTTCCTCCCACAGTCCAAAAGAAGTGCTGGTTAGGTGCATTGAACATACTAAATTCTCTCTTCATACCCAAACAGACACCAGAATGTGGCGACGAGAAGATTTTCACAGTAATTTCATTGCAGTGTCAATGTAAACCTATTTGTGGCTAATAATTAAACTTTAACTTTACTTTATGATTAAAAGAACGCTGTACAAAACTCTAGTGCGGCCGCACTTGGAGTATTGTGTGCAGTTCTGGTCGCCACATTATAAGAAAGATGTGGAGGCATTGGAGAGGGTACAGAGGAGGTTTACTAGGATGTTGCCTGGTATGGAGGGCAGGTCCTATGAAGAGAGGTTGAAGGATTTGAGGTTGTTTTCGTTAGCAAGGAGGCGGCTAAGAGGGGATCTTATTGAAGCATATAAGATGATTAGAGGTTTAGATAGGGTGGACAGTGATAGCCTTTTTCCTAGGATGGAGAAAGCTAGCACGAGGGGACACAGCTTTAAATTAAGGGTATGAGTTATAGGACGGATATCAGAGGTAGGTTCTTTACTCAAAGAGTGATTAGGGAGTGGAATGCCCTGCCTGCAGCTGTTGTAGATGCGCCAAGTTTGGTGGCGTTTAAGAGGTTAGTGGATAAGTATATGGATGAGAGGGAATGGTTTAGTTAGGAGGGGCATTGCTTTTTATTTTGGTCGGCACAACATCGAAGGCCGAAGGGCCTGTTCTGTGCTGTATTGTTCTATGTTCTATGTAATATCCCCCAAGTTCTTAAAGAAATAATCAACAATGCATAGAAAGTGTGATCATGAGACAAACAATAGTTTGATTTAATGGATTCTGCTACTTATTGATATGGTTTTAAAACCTTCATTTAAAAGCACATTCTTACCTCAGTGAATCTCTTGTAGCTGCTGCCTTGCTTTTGTGAGAATAAGAAACTGTCTGAGCCGCCACATCCATCTGGCTAAAACTGGTTATCGCCACTCCAGGATAGTTGATATATTCCATTTGTCCATATGTTGGTTGCACTGTTATTATATAAAGCAGTTCCTCGGGTTTGTTTGTGCCATCAGAGGCAAGAAGGACAGCCGTTGTCAAAGTGCCCCTGTCTCCCTTGACGATGGTGAGTGGTTTTATTAAAATGGCAATTTCACCTGGACACATTTTAGAAAGATTGTATTAACAACTTTCAGATGAGTAAGTACATCAAAATTGCAAAAACTGAACAGTCACATTTGCAGCAGTTAATTCACAAAAGGGCTGAAGGTGTGACAGCTCAAGGCTAAAGACCAGCAAAGAAAGATTAATATCAATAAGTAGGAAGTACAAGTAAATAAATATACACTTATAAAAAGATTAGAGAAAAAGAGGTAGCTTTCAACTGTATTTGCATTAGTTTCCTCTGTGTTATCTTTGTGCATTCATTAAACCATTTATTGCCTCATTTATTAGAAATACCCTTAAAAGTAAATTTACCATTTTAATAAATCCTTAGAAAAAATATAACCTAAAGGAATAGGATATTTTGCTGAAAAGATTCTGGGACTCATCAGGCCAAACGCAATATTGCCAAATTTCAAACCATCACAAAAATTTATACCACAGGAGTTAGGGGTGCTGATTAGTTAGCAAGTTTACTCTGATTGGTCTCAGCATTGCCATGGAGAAAGCAATGGAAAACCTATAGGCTTCCCAAGCTCTCTGGTGAGTATATAAAGGTACAAGGCTTGAATATCCTTTGCTTATAGGCTGTATACAGAGCAGATTCAACCAGCCCACGCTTGCAAAACCTAACTCAAAATGTCTACTGTTAGATGTGATTCAAAATTGGGCAGTACTTGAACAATCCTGAGTGTGCAAATAGCTACACTAACAACCAATTTAAGTGAGTCTGTCAAACCTGTAACAAGACTCACTTATGCTTGCTAGAAGCAATATACAATCACAGACAATGACCCCATTCTCTGCAATAAGAAGAATAGTTTCAAGCTTTGTATCTTTCATCAATTATCTAGGATTTTTAGAAGCAAGAAATTCTGGCCCAGGACTTAGGCTCTGGTCCATAACTTGTGCATATATGTTGATTTTCAACCTGCAGATCTTTCCAACTTTTCTATGGCGGATGGTATGAACATCCAAGCTTGATGCAAAGTAGTTTCCATCAATCTGTAGCAGTGAATAGCAGAAGCAAGTGAGTGCTTGTCTGCCTCATGTGGCACCTGCCACAGGAAGTTTTCTCAGTTTCAATATCAAAAATATTAATCTCAGTTTGATTCTGACTAAGAGTGGAGTAGCTGCTCTTCTGAGTTTTGTTTCTTTAGCATTGTGAATTATTTGGATGACAGGAACAGGATTTCTTTGACAGAATTTGCAGATGACTGATATAAAATCAATAAATTAATCAGAAGCAGAATAAATAATCAGAAAGCAGAAAAAAAGATAATCAACTAGGAAAAGAGAAAATAGAAACTAAATGCTGAGTACACCAGAATCTTTTGTTACAAATTCACAAGAAATGAAGTTTTCAACAAAAAAAAATACAGATGTCAAAGTTGGAAATCTGACCCCTTCAGAATTCCATGTATTTCCATTCTTTTCAAAAGCACATTCCCTAATCTAAATTATAATTTGAACTTGCAAATTAAATCAAATATTTTGCTTAAAATAAGCATGACTAATTTGTTTAATTTCAGAAGTTTATATTATCATATTGTCCCAGTAGTTTTCAGTTTTCTTTAATCTGTGGGTGTTACTGGCAAAAGTGACATTTGTTGCTTATCCATAACTGCTCTTGAATTGAGTAGTCCAGAGGACAGTTAAAAGTCCACAATATTCTTGTGGATATGGAGCCGTATTTGGCTAGGCCAGACCAAGGTGAGGAGAAGGTTTCCTTCTCTAAAAGGAGGACAGCAAACCAAATGGATCTCTATAAAAATTGTTGATAGTTTTGCGGTTACCATTACTGAGACCAGTTGAATACTTCCGAATTTAAGGAGTTGAATTTAAATGTCATAAGATGCTTTGTGGGATTTGAACCCATGCCCCCAAAGAATTAGTCTGGGCTTATTCATCACTAGTCCAACAATAATACCACTATGCCACCATCTGTAATGATAAACTCATTAGACTCCTATTATATGTTCATCTTGGGAAAAAAAATCCATGCCATAAAACAAGAGCAAGTTAATTTGGAGAATATGTTAAGATGCAACATATTGAATGGTGAATTTTAATAACAACCATGGCTATGCAGGACCTAAACACAAACATGGCTGTGTGTTACAAAAAATTAATAGATGTTTGTCTATTGAGATAACTCATATCCTTCCATGCATCAAAATTTCAATGGCTAGATCCAATTCCCATCTAAAATGGCTAGGTGGTGATATACACAAAAGTAGGCTGGGGAAGCTGAAAAGTGGCTACTCAGCCTTCGTGAACACATAAAATCATAGAATCCTAGAATCCCTACAGTGCAGAAGGAAGCCATTCGGCCCATCAACTCTGCACCAACAACAATCCCATCCAGGTCCTATCTTGGTAACTTTGCTAATTTACCCTGCTAATCCCCCTTACACTAAGGAGCAATTTAGCCTGGTCAATCGACCTAACCCACACATCTTTAAATCATGGGAGAAATCTCAAGCACCCAGAGGAAACTCATTCAATCAAAGGCAGAACGTGCAAATTCCACACAGACTGACTCAAGGCTGGAATTGAAACTGGGTCCCTATTGCTGTGGGGCAGCAGTGCTCACCACTGTGCAACCCCAGGCAATACATAGCCATAATTTCTATAAGCTCTGTGCATTCATTACATACCCTAGTTCATTTATTTTATGAAATAAAGAGGTATTGATGTTAATGTATTTTGAAGTTATCTGTTCTCAGTTTCTTTGAGCTGTAAATTATCTTTGTGGTTACTGTTAATACTGTACCCTTTTCAATGTTCTGAATGGAGATTTGGAAGCGATGCAGTGAAGATCTGTTATCACCATCTGATAAGCGGAAATGAAAACTGTCTTGACCTTTTGATCCAATTGCTCCTGTGTGCACATATCTCAATCGGTTCATATCAATGTCATCCTGACTGCAGTTCATGCCAGGGTGCAGGGGCAGCCAGTCCCTGCCTTCCTGATTGAAACAAAGCATGTCATGAACATGGAGGAGAAAACTTTCCCATTATAGAACAGAAACTCCGAGGATAAGACACTAACACAGAGAAAAAAAAAATCAGGGTCACACACAAGTTCAGATTTCCATTACTGATCACCATAACACACTAATACAATAACCATTTTGATGTAAATTATGTCTAGAATAGGATTAAAATAGCATTGTCGCCAAATGTTGAGACAAGTAATGTGTGGCTTTCATTTTACTGCTTAAATGTTAAGCAATATTATATTGTTGACTGTATTCATAATCACACCAATTTCATTTTAAATATACATGAAAAGAAATGTGAACAATAATAAACATATTATAGAAGTTTACTGAAACAGTTCCAAGTAGCCACAGATACCAAATTGACAATTCTCATTGTAGGCAATAATTTACTATATTGCCAGCATGGTACATTTCTCAGAGAAGTCTGTTGCAATATGGTATACATTGTCACTATACTGGCAACATGACATGTTTACAGTGCACACTATCACAAAGCAACATCCAAGCAGATGGTTCAATGCATGCCATAGTCTCCAACTGCACTGTGAGGCAGCAGTGCTAACCACGATGTTACCATGCTGATGAATGGTCTTCTCTGTTCCATCAAGGTAAGTCACCTTCTCATCGCTCTCAACTCACACTCTCAAATCCATCACATTCCACAGGGAGCTTACTCACTGCCAGCTCAGGGGACAGCACAAACACCAACTCCTTTCTGGATAGTGTCCACAGTCCCATTCACTTGCCTGTAACTGCCTCTGAATCTACGGCACCACTTCCTTAAATTCCTAAAGGGATTCTCACGAGCGCTGTGCTACTTTATATGCACTCACCTCCAACTTCACCTTGAAGTTCAGGTCACCAGATGCACAGCTTTTAAAGGCAATTGTAAATAATGCCATTCTAAAATCATGTCAATGTTTAAATTTGATGTGGGAAGATGTTTCCAACATGTCACCACAATAAGGAAATGCTAATTTTATTAAAATTAAGTTCCCAACATTTGATAGTGAAATGCCATCAATGGAAGCAGGGAGCAATCGCGTGCTGCATTTACATCATCCGGCAACATGACTCAGGCCTTCCTATAAGATTCTCAGATCTCACCACCGAACATGCCCGTCACTATTGGGTGTGGAATATCCCAGGCACAGTGTGAAAGTAGCCACTTACTTTGAGCTGGAGCACTCCCTGGTTAGGGGCTCTGTCCACCTCATAATAAACATGCTGTCTTGGAGTGTCTTTATCTTCAGCTTCCAGGACTACACTAGAAATGATTCTGCTGTCGCCAATTTCCACCGTCAGCCCATTGTTCCTGGAATAGATTGCAACATTTCAGACAGTGAAGAAACTTCAACAAGGAGGCCATTTTGTTTATTTCTAAGGGATTCACTGCATCATCATCCACAGATCTATTTTCTCCATCTGCAATATCTCATCATATTTGTGATTTATTTAACCGTTATGGCACTGCAAAAAAAAACCCCATGAATGTGAACAATTCTATTATTCAGAGACCATCACTAATATGAATGGCAAGTGTTTAACTGATTGCAAGGCTCATGTTGATTGTGATTTGTGCTTCGGAGGTGTGCAGAGGCGATTTTCTATGTCTAAACAGGAGTTTTAATCACTGCCTTAAAACATCTCCAGCTTGTTGCTTCTGATTGATTTTCTCTTTTTCTATGTCAAATGCACACTATGAGAGCTAGCATGTTGAGAGAGGAAAATGTTTGAACAATCCATTATACCCTATCTTGTCCAGATCATTCTATTCCATCTTCGTCACCAAATGTCACTGGGAATTTTATATCACCCCCCCTTACCCACACAACTACCAGCTTTTGGATGGTAAGATATGTGAAACAATATGGATGGCTAACACATGGCTTTCCCATTCATCCCCAAGCTTTCAATCTTACCCAGTGAGGCATCAGCCAGCCAGCCCGCCCTCCTGCGCCCTGGCCACTTCTTCCAAGATGCTGCCCCTTGATCCTTTATGACTCAAAAACCCTTATCATTCAAACCATTCACCTCATTCTCTTTGCTTCTCCTTTAGGATGCCGAATTATCATTTTTTTGGAGACTCCATATAGTCCCAGCAACAGCCAGCACTGAGATCTGGTGCTCTAGGCCTGTCAGCCAATGAGATTAGCTAGCAGCTGTCCTGAGGTGCACAAATCCCACACTTACCTTGTTAAGGTTGGCCCTCAGCATATCATCACTGCAGAGCAAACTGGTCAGCTCATGCTCATTTTCCAGAATTCAGCAGGTGTCTAGAATCATGTGGAGGGAAGAACGGAGACGGGAAAAGTTCCAAAGCTAAGTAAAATTGTTTTTTTCAAAGTTGAAATGTCTTGCCCCTTTGTAATTAAAGTTCCACTGCAGGTCAGGGAATGGGAAGAATTAAAAACTCTGTTAGTTTCAAGAGGTCATCATCCTTCTGGCAATGCATGGGCATCGGAGCATTAGGTACAGCGCTGAAGGCCAGGAAGGGTGAAAGTGGGAATGTGTGCTGCACCCTCAGAAATTGGATGTGAGGAAGAGGAAGGGAAACTGAATGCATCAGGAATATAGACAAGTGAAAGGAAAGCCACCAAAAAAAAGAAGACAATGGGCCTGATTTTACTTAAAATTCATGCCCAGTAAATTCGGGCGTCAGGCCTGTAACGCAATCGGCACCTGAAACCGAGCAGATCACATCTTTACCGACACCCGATTTGGGCATGGATCCGGTCCGCGCCCCAATCGGGCGGCCTGATGAATTAAATGCTTTAGTATGAATTTAAATCAATTTAATGAACCACATGCCCAATTCTACCACCAAATTCCATTTTACTATCTTTGGATTCATTTCAAATCCACACTGTTATCCATCTGCAGAATAAAATTACGAAGCGGATTCCTATTAAGACTAGTATACTGATTCCTGAAAATCACTATACTAGTCTTAAATATACTCAGAAATGGAACATCCGTACCTGCTTGGGGTAGAAAATTTAAGGATTCATGAGACATTAGGAGTTAATAAATATCTCCTTACCTCGATTCCAAATGATCAACCTCTTATCCTGAGATAGTGCTAAAGAAATAGCCTCAGTTTTTCATAGAATCATACAGTGTAGAATTTGATTTGAAGAGCTCTTATGCCCATTGAGTCTGCACTAATACATGTGAAGCACTTGATCTTCCACCTAATCCCATTTACCAGCATTTGGCCCATAGTCTTGAATGTTATGACATGCTAAGTAGTTTTTTAAAGGTTATGAGACAACAATCTCTATCACGCTCCCATGCAGCACATTCCACACTGCCTGTCAAACCCCTTCAGAAACTTCCAGAGTTTCAATTAAATCCCCTCTCCTTTTAAACTCTGAAGAATATGGGGAAAACTTACTGAACATAGGGTAATCATCTCATTTCAGGGACTAATCACTGTGCCGCCTCCAATGCAATTAAATCCTTCCTTAAATATGGAGACCAAAACTGTATACAGTGCTTCAGGTTTGGTCTTACCAATGCCATACACATTCCTTACAATACTTGATTTTTCATATACTCCAATCCACTTGCAACAAAGACCAATATGATATTAGGTGTGTGTGTGTGTGTGTGTGTGTGTGTGTGTGTGTGTGTGTGTGTGTGTGTGTGTGTGTGTGTGTGTGTGTGTGTGTGTGTGTGTGTGTGTGTTGGTGTGTGTGTGTGTGTGTGTGTGTGTGTGTGTGTGTGTGTGTGTGTGTGTGTGTGTGTGTGTGTGTGTGTGTGTGTGTTGTGAATTTACATCACTAAAACATGATATGACAGTTGTGAACATGTATGTGAATATTTGGCTTGTAAATCACAATCACATTGTAATGCTGGCAGGACCTTCTTGTACACAATAAAACCATAAAGCCATTACAAAAATTACTTGCATCCAGAATAAGCTAAGTAACTGAATACAAAATAATTTTCAGAAGAGAAAACTGAATCCTCTGTATTAATTTAGTTAAAATACATTTGTCTAGTCAACTTTGTGATAAATCACTTGGGGCCCAAGTGGTGATGAGTGGAATTATGAAATTTTCTGTTGAAGCTTAGGAAAACATACCTGCTCAGTAAAGGTTGTTCATCGTTCAATGGAAGAATTGTGACTGAAATGACTTTGCAGACTTGATGTTTACCATCTGACAGCTGGATGGTGAAACTGTCTGTCACAGTCTCAGAGTCATCATGCATATACATCAACTTCATTCCTGCAAAAAGAGAGTGGGGGACAAGAAAGGAAATTAATATATTCCTCCAGAAAGAACAAACACAGATTGTAATATTACAGCCAAAATTTTACATGAATCAAGCAGGAGCATGTGAAATTGTGCAAGAAAACATTGGGCACATATCCCAGTGTTGTTACACAATGTTATGGTTAGCAAGAGCGTGTGGAAGTCTGAAGTATGCCCACTGGCAATTAAGTCACCAATTAAACTTATTGAGGAGGTAACTACTGGTGATTCCATGTGATTAAAAAGTGACAATTCCACTTTTACAGGTGGGAGTCAAGTGGCCAGGTTGGGGGGGGGGGGGGAGAGAGAGAGAGAGAGAGAGAGAGAGAGAGAGAGAGAGAAAGGAAGGAGGAAGGAGGAGGAGGAGAAGAAGAAGGAGGAGGAGGAGAAGAAGAAGGAGGTCAGTTGGCATTTTATTTCAAACTGTGAACCATTGGCCATCACAACCTTTTCTATTCTTAAGTGACCTGTTCTAGCTGTTGCAACTCTGTCCATGATTCACGATGTGGAGATGCTGGCGTTGGACTGGAGTAAACACAGTAAGAATCTAACAACACCAGGTTTAAATCCAACCGATTTATTTGATAGTAAACTCACAAGCTTTCGACCTATGGCCTTCGACAGGTGAATGAGATGTTCTGGTCTCCAACAGCACACATACCAGCATAGACTGTTTACAGATTACTGATTAGAATGCAAATCTTTACACCTAACCTGCTATTCAAGTCTTAAAGTGGCTAACAACGTGAGTGGAAGGAGCACTGAGCACAGGTTAAAGAGACCTCTTTAACCTGTGTGATTAATCCCTGAAATGAAATGATTACCCGATGCTCAGTAAGTTTTCCCCCCATATTCTTCAGAGTTTAGGAAAGGGGATTTAATTGAAAGTCTGGAAGTTTCTGAAGGGGTTTGATAGGCAGTCTGGATTGTGCTGTATGGGAGGGTAGTAGAGTTAGTTGTCTCATAACCTTTAAAAAACTATCTGAATGAGTACTTGGTGTGTTATGACATTCAAAACTATTGGCCAAGTGTTGGTAACACATCTCTTTAACCTGTGCTCAGTGCTCCTTCCACTTACATTGTTAGTCACTTTAAGACTTGAATAGCAGGTTAGGTGTAAAGATTTGCATTCTAATGAGCAATCTGTAAACAGTCTGTGCTGTTGGAGACCAGAACACCTCATTCACTTGACGAAGACCATAGGTCAAAAGCTTGAGAGTTTACTATCAAATAAATCGGTTGGATTTAAACCTGGTATTGTCAGACCTCTTACTGGGTTTACCATAGTTCATGACCCTCATTCTGCTAACATACTGGTAAAGCTCCTCTGCTTTCAGCCTCCCCATCTCCAAATTAATATAGGGCTCACGGCATCCACTTTTTATTTTCACACATTATTCCTTTCCATTCTATAATGTTGCATTTCTGATCACCGTTCTTCAGTTGATCCATTGTGAAGTCATGCACAACGTGCTTGTCATCGTGGATTAGCCATTTGTACTGAACAGTATTGTTCCCATTCATTCCATTCATGATCATTCCATGGGTAGGTTGTTGGCTTATTGTGAACATCAGGATATCTGATGGTACATCTAGGTCGACCACATTGATTACTGATGGATCCAATTCACGCATTTGACCTTCAGATACCTGGATAAAACAACATAATTTTTTTAAAAGCTGTCCCCTTGGGTCATCACCCTCTCCTTTTACATGGATTTTATATAGTTGTTGGAGATACTTGCAGCCCAATTTCCACTTGTATCTCTGGGCGCCCAGAGCTTATCTGTAAAAGGGGAAAAAGCTGGAGACATGGGCTGGAATACTCAATTATTCATGCTCCACCACTGCTGCCAGTGAGGACTGAGAAGCTGGTGCTCAGTCAAATCTCTGTTAGATGCAGTGGCAAAGGAGAATCTGCGAGTGAGGTCAAAGAATCCAGCCCACAGTAGATAAAACAAAGTGTTATAAAGCATATAAAAAACACACAATATTAACCTCCCATGAAGGGCAGCAGAAGCTGGAGAGGAGCAGGAGAGTTAAAATTTCAAATTTAAGTAACCTATTGCCATATACAATGACAATCACTATTTTGTATGACAGCAATTTTATGATTGCAGCACCCAGAGGAGAGTTTGAGAAGAGGACACTGGGACACAGGCACAGTCAGTCAGCAGCACTGACGGGAAAGTGTACAGGAGGGCACTAGGACAGGCAGACAGACAGACAGCAAGCAGCACCGAGAGGTGAGTGCAAAGGGAGGATACCAGGACAGACAGTCAACCGCAGCTGGAGGAGAGTATGAAAGGAGAACACCAAGGTACAAAAGCTAGAAGCAGCAGTAAGCCATTCAGCCCTTCAAATCTGCTCCAACGTTTATTTTCAATATCCTGTTCCTGCCTTTCCCCCAATCCTTTTAGCCCCAATAGCTATATCTAATTTCTTCTTGAAATCACAAAATGTTTTGGCCTCAACTGCTTCTGTGGTAGCAAATTTAACATATTCACCGCTTGCTGGTGAAGAATTTTCTCTTACCTCAGCCCTAAATGGTTTACTCCCTTACCTTCAAACTATGTTCTTTGTTCTATGACACCTTGTTCTGGACTCCCCCACCATCAGAAACATTCTTTCTGAATCTATCCTGTCCAGTCCTGTTAGAATTTTATAAGTTTCTATGAGATCACTCTCACTCTTCTAAAGTCCAGTGAATATAATCATAATGAACTTGCCATCCCCAGAATCAATCTGATAAACATTTGCTGTGCTCCCTCTACAGCAATGACATCCTTCTTCAGGTAAGGACACCAGAACTGCATGCAGTACTCCAGGTACTGCCTCACCAATGCCCTATACAAATGCAGTAAAACATCCCTATCCCTATACTCAAATCCTCTTGCTGTGAAGGCCAATATATCATTTGCCTTCCTTATTGCCTGCTGTTCCTGCATGCTTACTTTCAGTGATTCATGTACGAGACACCAAAGTCTTGTTGAGTATCCACCTCTCTCAATTTGTACCCATTCAATTAATAATCTGTCTTCCTATTATTGCTCCAAAGTGGATAATCGTTGGAAGTAAGTAGAAGTCATCATGGTATTTAAAAATGCACAGCAGCCTGATTCGCAAAACTACAGCGCAATTAAACACACATCAGGAAAATAATAATGATAATTATAAAGAGCTGGAGGCACACATATAGTACTAGCTTAAAGGACTTCCCTTCCAATAGCAATTGTAGGCGTGCCATTATCACATAGACTCAATGTCAAGAAGATGGCTCACCAATTTCTCAAGGGCAATTAGAGATTGTGTTGCCAATGATGCTAACATCATGAAAGATTTTTTTGAAAAGGATACAGCTAGCTTAGACTTAGTTGTGCAAAATCCTGTGTGACAAACTTCCTCAATTTCCTTGAAGTCATTGTAACTAAAATATTAATGGAATTCCCCAAAATCTATTTGAATTTGTGAAATGCATTGTTGACCTACGAGAGATGAGCAATAAAATTAAAATCCATAGGAATTCAACTCAAAAAACAGGCTGAATAAGAAACTACAAAAGATAAGGAGCAGTGAATTCTTAAAATATAGATGTATTGAGTGAAGTATCGCAGCAATCAGTACGCAGGGAAGGGCAGGGAGTTTTAGTCCAATCAGGCAGCATGATCAGTGCAGGCTTGGAGGTCCGAAGGGCTTGCTCCTGTGCTGTAGTTTTTCTTGCTCTTTTTTTTGTTCTTTGACAGCGGGAGGCATGGCCAGGGTCTGAATTTGCTGCAGGTGCGTTGATCTGTGAAATCTTTTGCTGCTTAGATCTTGGTACTTTTCTTAGTGTTATGCTTTGGAATTATCTTCAATAGTAATTCATAATGTTGTCGATTACAACTTTAATTATTAATAATAGTAATTCGTAATAGTGTTGCTGGAAATCAATCTTTCTGCTTAAGTTGTGGATTGCTCCTATTAAAATAGTCCAATTCTATTCAAAAGTCACAAATCGTTACTGTAATTAAAGCAAAAATCGATCCAGAATCCACTGATTCGTAGCACTACAAATTGTTGACACAAATATCTACAAAGGATTATTATTGGGGCTAACATGCAACCACTCTGAATTCTCACTGCAATATTACAATCTCAAATGCTTTTGCACCTTCCCACCTGATCATAATCATGCAAAAGAACAGATGTCTAATGTAAAACTTGCTCCAGATGTAAATTGGGCCATATTTTCATTTTAGTTCATAACTGATCACAGCTTGCAACAATAATACCATGGAATCTTGCTGGAGATAAATATATCTTTTGGCCCCCAAAAATGGGACCAAAATAATAATCTGGGCTATTGCCACACCAACATTCCCACCTTCTGTAAACATGACTTTGTCCAAACAACTTATTCTGTTGGTGGCTGTCCGAATTCAATTTTGAAGAGAACTTGCCTTTTTGTTTGTCTACAGAAATGAAGTGCGGTTCAGGCCTTTAAATCACATAGTCCTTTTGACCGCTGGCTACTGTTATCCAAAAGTGAAACAGATTCCAATATCTTTTTGAATATCAGAAACAGGCTGATTTAGACACGGAATATGGTAGCATAGTCCCTTTAAGAGTCACATGATTGGACCAGACTTTATGAAATGTTAGGTGGGAAGCTGAGCTAATTAAGTGCGAGGGCATATATCCCAGGTCGGGAGGATCCTCAGTTAGAACCAAGTGGTGTATAGTCACATCATTATTCTGTCTGAATCTACTGGTGTAATTCCTTAAGAGGCGATTGCAGAGCCTCTGGCTCTGATCTTCAGGTCGTCGTTGGTTACGGGTGTGGTTCCGGAGGACTGGAGGATAGCAAATGTGGTCCCATTGTTCAAGAAGGGGAAGAGAGACCTTCCAGGGAATTTTAGGCCAGTGAGTCTTACTTCTGTTGTGGGCAAAGTATTGGAGAGAATTATTAGGGATAGGATTTATAGTTAGAGAGAAATGAATTGATTGGGGATAGTCAGCATGGTTTTGTGAAGGGTAGGTCGTGCCTTATTAACCTCATTGAGTTTTTTGAAAAAGTGACCAAAGAGGTGGATGGGGATAAGGCGGTTGATGTGGTATATATGGACTTTAGTAAGGCGTTTGATAAGGTGGCCCATGGGAGACTTCTGCAGAAAATGCAGATGTATGGGACAGAGGGTGATTTAGCTAATTGGATTAGGAATTGGCTAGCAGATAGAAGACAGAGGGTGGTGGTTGATGGGAGATATTCATCGTGGAGTTCGGTGACAAGTGGTGTACCTCAGGGGTCTGTTTTGGGGCCCCTGCTGTTTGTAATTTTTATAAATGATCTGGATGAGGGTATTGAAGGATGGATTAGTAAATTTGCAGATGACACTAAAGTCGGTGGAGTGGTAGATAGTGAAGAGGGGTGTTATAGTTTGCAGAGAGACTTGGACAAGTTGCAGAGCTGGGCCGAGAGGTGGCAAATGGAGTTTAATGTGGAAAAGTGTGAGGTAATGCACTTTGGCAGGAATAATAAATGTGTAGAGTATAGGGCTAATGGTAGGATTCTTAATAGTGTTGATGAACAGAGGGATCTTGGTGTATTTGTGCATAGATCCCTGAAAGTAGGCAGTCAAGTCGATAAGGTTGTTAAGAAGGCATATGGAGTCTTAGCTTTTATTGGTAGGGGGATTGAATTTCGGAGCCGCAACGTCATGTTGCAACTGTACAAAACTCTAGTGCGGCCGCACTTGGAGTATTGTGTGCAGTTCTGGTCCCCGCATTATAAGAAAGATGTGGAGGCATTGGAGAGGGTACAGAGGAGGTTTACCAGGATGTTGCCTGGTATGGAGGGCAGGTCTTATGAAGAGACGCTGAGGGATTTGAGGTTGTTTTCGTTAGAAAGGAGGCGGCTAAGAGGGGACCTTATCGAAACATATAAGATGATTAGAGGTTTAGATAGGGTGGACAGTGATAGCCTTTTTCCTAGGATGGAGAAAGCTAGCACGAGGGGACACAGCTTTAAATTAAGGGGTGATAGTTATAGGACGGATATCAGAGGTAGTTCTTTACCCAAAGGGTGGTTCGGGAGTGGAATGCCCTGCCTGCGGCAGTTGTAGATGCGCCAAGTTTGGTGGCGTTTAAGAGGTTAGTTGATAAGTTTACGGAAGAGAAGGGAATGGTTTAGTTTGGAGGGTCATTGCTTTTTATATTGGTCGGCGCAACATCGAAGGCCGAAGCGCCTGTTCTGTGCTGTAATGTTCTATGTTCTATAATAAGGCCTTTTGTTACTTAAGCCTCATCAAGTCACCCCAATTTATTACATTAGCAATAAAAATGGGACGCATCACTGTGTGGAGTGGGAGCAATTTTGACCTTTGCATGTAGAAATTATCAGACACAGAAAATAGATATTACCAGATTAAATAAAGGAAGCCTGAGGGATCATAAATGCAATCAAAAAGTTTCATCAGTGCATTTATGGTCATCATTTCACAATAGTTTTGGACCACAAGTCATTACTGGGCTTATTCAGAGAAGATAAGCCAGCACCACCCATAGTTTCAATAAGGGTGCAGTGGTTGGCTCTCTAATTCACTGCACACCTTTGTACTTTTCAGCATCAGCTGGAGAAACAGATCAAATGCAAATGAGCTCAGCAGATTGCCACAGACAGTGACATCATTGTTGGTCTCACGAGAGATAGTGCGGGCACCGCATGCGATAGAGACTTTGCTGATCTTAGATATACAATAATGATGTGAACTGAAGAGAGATCCAGTGTTATTGAAAGTTAAGATGATGATGAAGCAAGGATGGCAGTATGAGAAATCTGAGCTGTTTAAATCCCATCAACAAAGGAGGTTGGAGATAACCTGTGCATTTGGGATATTGTCCTGGGGATTCAGGTTATTTTTCAGCCCTAAGGGAGATAAATTTTGTAGCAAGAATTACGTGACCCACATCCAGGACAAAGCAGGATGTTTGGTGACTGGATATCAATAAATAAACAGAAAGAATGCTTAATCAATACTTTAGTAATGAGGCTCAACAGGCCTTCTGCTCCCAGCTAAAATGAATCCTTGGAAGTATCCAGGGAGACTCTGGGCGAGAATACATATCAATATTGCAGGATCATTAATGGGATATGTTTTACTTAGAATAATGGCCAATGTTTTACTTAGATTAGTGGCCACAATTTATACGGTTCGATGCCCAGTTGATTAAGTCCACAATGGCCACTACCTCCATTCACAAATTGAGAAAATATTTTGCCACTCATGGCATTCCAGCAGTCTTAGTGTAAAACAATGGCACATCACAGCTCATTGGCGTAGTGGTTAGCACTGCTGCCTCACAGCACCAGGGAGCTGCGTTCAATTCTGGTTTTGAGTGACAGTCCATGTGGAGTCTGCATATTCTCCCTGTTTTTGCATGAGTTTTCTTCAGGTGCTCCAAAGATGTGCAGGTTAGGTTGATTGGCCATGCTAAATTGCATCATAGTGTCAGGGGGCCTAGCCGGGTTAATACATGGGGTTAAGGGGACAGGGCCTGGGTGGTCGATGCAGACTCGATAGGCTGAATGACCTCCTTCTGCACTGTAGGGATACTATGATCATTCACAGCAGAAGAGTTTCAAAGATTTGTAAAATCAAATGGCAATCGCCATGTTTGGGTAGTACATTACCACCCAACCTCAGATAAATTGGCAAACTTTCAAGGCTTCAATGAAGAAACAAGTCAATAGGCCTTTACCTTTGTGTATTTATTGTCTTAGAACACCACACCAAATGTGGCCATGGGGATTACATCAGCAGAGCTACTAATGGGACACCATGTAAGGATACCATATTTCCAGATTTGGCAGGCAGAGTGGAGATTAGGTCAGCTCAGAAAGAAAAACTCAAATCAAAAGACAAACTACAGAGTTTCCAAGTTGAGTATTTAGTCATGGTCAGAAATTTCACACAAAGTCTCACAACACTGGATTACAAAATAATGATTGGAATTTTATTATTTTGGAAAATCGAGTTTGTGTCTTTATATGCCCTGTTTGTGAATAGAACTCCCACTCACCTGATGAAGGGGCAACACTCTGAAAGCTAGTGGATTTTGCTCTCAAATAAAACTACTGGCCTTAACCTGGTGTTGTGAAACTTCTTACTATATGTACTCCAGTTCAACGCCAGCATCTCCACATCAGAAATTTCACAGCAGGGCTGGCATGGGTGGTAAGGTAGCGGAAAGAACAGGACCGATCTCCGATATCAAAGGGGGATACAAGGTTGTCCAGAAACATGTAGACCAACTGAGGAGGGAAACATTGTCTGATACAAGGGATCAAATAGGCAACTATAGCAATAAATTTGAAGCCATCAGGATTGGTTACAGGGTTTTCAATTGTAAATGTGGAACAGAAGCAACCAGTGGTTTTTTTAAGTAAGATTAAAGCAGGTACAAAGAAGATCTCAATCCTGGATCGATGAGCCTAGCTCAGAGTTGCGATGTTCTACCAGGATTCTGAAGTTGTTGGATTGACTAAACTTATAACAAGCTGCCTTGGGGTATTCCTGATATTCCTCTAAAAGTTGTTGCTTATGTTAATGGTGTTTTCTTTTTGTTTCCTGCTTAGGTGATTTCAGGAGTTGGGGGGGGGGGGGGGGTGATGGAGGAAGGATTGTGTTAGTATGGGCTCTTTAAGGGGGTGTTTCCTAAAGGCCACATGATTATGCAAGACCCTATGGAGTGTTGAGACGGGAAACTGTGAGAATCAAGTGTAAGGGCACATATTCTGAATTGGGGAGGATCCTTCAGTTGAAACCTGGGAGGAGTGTTGTACAGTCGCATAGTTTTTCAGTTTGACTTTTATTGTAAACATTTATTAATTGGCAATAAAGACTTTTACTACTTAAGTGTCATTGAGTCACTCTTGATTTATTACAATATGAAGCTCCTGGCATGAATAACATATCCTACAACGTAATATCTACTATGATACAAGCCTCAGGCATGCTTTTGTTCAAAGATTGAGTTGTACGTGATCCTGCATCAGGACACACAAGGGAAGCATCATGAAACATGGAATGGAGCAGCAAAAATAATCATTAAGCTGAAAATTAACGTTTGAGTCAGTCTGAACAGGTGTAATGTTCTGATTTCATGCACTCATCCACTGAGAAAACACATTAAAAATCTGGCACAGATTGCACAATGTTCTGGCACAGATTAACTATTGGAAAATAATGTACAGTGTGTGTCTGAATTTGTCAGTAGGCAAGGTCAGGTTTATAAATTCAGAAATAAATCCAAAGAAGTGAATTTCAGCATCAAATTGCTTCTTGTTCAATACTTTAACTAAGTTCAAGTTGCAGCAATCTTTGAGAGAAATGGAAGAAACTTCTCTGTAACAACAATTTGACAATTAAATAAAGCTGCGCCAGATCTAGTGTAGGAAACTGCTGACCATCCCACCCTGTCAGCTTTACAGTTGTTGCTGCTGAGATCCCATTATATGCACTAGATCGATCAGAGAGGCCCAAGTCAGAAATTTTACTCCATTTATATTATGTAGCAATGAAACTGGGTCTAATGCTCATGAGGATAAATCATAAAAGCTACAATGAGGAAGACCACATTAAGTTCCAGTATGGTACCTGACAGATTAATGTCCTCACTATCCTTGGACTGGTGAGCATGATGGTGGACATTGGCCTGGCTCTAAGTCAGCAATGACAGTGACCTTCTAGTCTCTGAAATGTGCACAAGACATCAATGTAGATAAAATTGGATATTTTCACTCTGCCCTTCAGAGCTGACTAACTTTCTGATACTTGGGAATGTATTTTAACCCGGAGGCAAGGTCTGTGCTGTAAGCAAGACTTGGGTGTCCTTGTATACCAGTCGCTGAAGGTAAACACACAGGTGCAGCAGGCAGTATTGTGAGCAATAGTTTTGCAGGGGTGACTTGAAAAAGAATGCTTTCTGAGAGAACAGATTTCCTTAATGTCCAACTGATTGTAAGGATCAGCAAGGCAGGGTGGAGGGGCAGACATGGAAACATAGAAAATGGGAGCAAGAGTAAGCCATTTGGCCAATAAACTATTTGCCTCTTTATTGTCTGCTGCATCTGCATACTTCAGCAACTGGTCTATCAGGACACCCAGGTCTCGTTGCACATTCCTCTCTCAACGTTTATCCAATCAGGTGTTAATCTGTCTCCCTGTTTTTGCTATGAAGTGGATAACCTCACATTTATCCAAATTATATTTCATCTGTTATTTATTTGCCCACTGAATGATCTCTGCATTCTCTTCACAGCTAACCCTCCCACCCAGCTTTGTGTCATCTGCAAATTTGGAGCTATTACATTTAGTGCCTTCATCTAAATCATTTATATATATATTGAATAGCCAGAGTCCTTGAGCTGATCCCTGCGGTACCCAACTAGTCACTACCTGCCATCTGGAAAAAGATCCATTTATTCCGACACTTTGTTTCCTGTCTGCCAACCAGTTTTCTATCCATCTCAACACACTACTCCAATCCCATGAGCTTTAATTTTATACGCTCATCTTCTATGAAGGATTTTGTCAAAAGCCTTCTGAAAATCCAAATAAACCACATCCACCAGCTCCCCACAATGAATTCTACTAATTACCTTGTCAAAGAATTCCAGTAGGTCTATCAAGCATGATTTCCCTTTTGTAAATCCATGTCGACTCTGTCCGATTCTGCCAGTATTTACTCAGTACTCTTGCTATACAATCTTTGATAATGGATTCTAGAATTTTCCCCACTACTAATGTCAAGCTATCTGGTCTACAATTCCCTGTTTTCTCTCTACCTCCCATTTTAAAGGTGAGATTACATTAGTTACCCTCCAATCCATAAAATTTGTTCCAAAGCTTTTTGAACCTTGGACAACTACTGCCAATGCATCCTTAAATACCCTGGGATGTAGATTATCAGGTTCTGGGGACTTATCAACCTTCAACTTGCCCGCATTATTTCTGTACTAATATTGATTTCCTTCAGTTCCTCTCTTTCATTAAACCTTGTATTCTCAAACATTTCTGATGTGTTATTTGTGTCCTCCATTGTGAAGACAGAACCAATGTATTAAGTTAGTCAGCTTATTCTTTGTTCCCCATTATAAATTCTCCTGTGTTTGACTGTAAGTAGGTTCAGAGGAGTTCCAAGTGATTCTGAGGGAAATGCGTGTACCTTCATGGTGTTGGGTGAGATCCAATGGTGCTCAGAGAAGCAGATGATGAATGGAGGATATGGTCAGCTGGGGTAGTTTGATGCATATAGATGGGCTCTACTGGTTGTGTGGGGTGATTTGTCCTCATCTCTGTTTTAAATCTGTTTCCTTTATCCTAAAACTATGACCTCTCATTTTAGATTGCCCCACAAGAGGAAACATCCTCTCTCTCTATATTTATACTGTCAATCTCCTTTAGCATCTTGTATGGTTCAATTAAATCTCCCCTCATTCTTCTAAACTCTAGAGAGTTTAGGCCTAAACTACTCAATCTTTCTTCACAAGACAAACCTCTCACCTCTCAAATCAACCTAGTGAATCTCCTCTGAACTGCCTGCAATGCAGGTACATCCCTCCTCAAGAAAGGGGACCCAAACTGTGCACAATACTCCAGATGCGGTTTCACTAATGCCTTGCATAGTCGCAGCAACACTTCCTTATTTTTATACTCCATTCTTTTGGTAATAAAACCATAACACCGGTTGTCTTCTTCATTATCTGCATATCAGTTGTCATGTATGAGGACCTTGCACTAATGCACTCTGAAGTTTCTCTCTATTTAGATAATAAGTTGCCTTTCTATTTTTCTAATCAAAATGGATAACTTCACATTTATTTACATTAAACTTCATCTGCCAAATTTTGGTCCACTCACCTGACCAATGCATATCAATATATAAATTATTTCTTTATCGTAGCTGACTATGCCACCTATTTTAATGTCATTTGAAAATTTGGCTATAGCACCTTCTCGCCCTTCTTCCAACTCATTAATGAAGATTGTAAATACTTGGGGCCCGAGGACCAAATCCTGTGACACCCTACTAGTTACACGTTGCCAACTGGAAAAAGACCAATTTATCCTAACTGCCTGTTTTCTATCAGCAAGCCAGTCCTCTAACCATGTTAATAAATTATCCTTAATCCTCAAAGCCCACATGCAATCTGCAAAGTAATTTAGATCATGCGAGAGCATTTGGATTAGATCGGGTCCCTGTTTTGAATTTTTTGCATGTTACTCTCTGATACAAGGAAGAGCTGCCCATTTTCAAAGGATACAGGCCAGGCTTGGATCAAATACAAGAGGGTTTCTGCTACCTACAGAATGATACTGTCAGCATGTGTACTTGTAAGAAGACACTGTCAATAAAGAGGTTTGTTTTTCACTTGAGCATATAATCTAACCTAGTTGGAACTGAATTATCGGTAGCAAATTAATCTAAGACTAATCTGCCTTGATCATATTATCATTTACAAACTGACTAGTATATCATTATGCTAAATGATTAAAGGAATTCTCTCCTAAGTACTCCTTAACACTGTGACGACAATCCCTTTAATGCAAAGCTGGTATTGTGTTCATCTACTTACAGTGATATTCCTGGCAAGGAAATTTGGAATCTCATCATTTGTAGGTTGGATTATAACATAAAATGGCACCTCCATGGATTGATGCTCCCCGTCAGTAACATACAGCATGAACTGATCTACTGTTGGTTCAATCTGCTGATGTCGAGACTGAACATAGTTGATGTGCAAATCTTTCACATGCTTCAGGTCAAAGGAATCTAGGAGTAGACAGTGAGAGGAAATGGTTGAATAAGAGTGGGCAATAGTTTGTGTGCATATACATTATAGACACAGGATATATATGCATATATAAAACTGATTGCTCACCTTTGCACTTTTACTAAATGCACAAACTTGATTTTGTTTGCATCTCATGAAGGAACTGCAGTTTGTCTGGATTTTTTTTTGTAACAACGTTAACCAAAACATTCTCAGATGTGAAAAAAAAGTCCACCCTTATTTTTTTCATGAGAATGTTCCAATCCAATTTCCCACATCACCCAAGCTTATGGCCTTTTTGAACGCGTTATAATATCTGATTTAACTTTACACCATAATCGAGAAAAATCCCAGGCAGGGTACAGGTAGAGGGCCCCAGACTCCCTTTCTGATTCCCAGCAGAGAGGGGGGGGACAGGGAGAGGCCCCAGTTAAGAGACAAAAGAGAAGCAAATAGAGAAAAGGTCCGAAGTAGAAGAAGGGGCTTCAGTTGGCAAACTTTTAGAAATCAGGGTTTGAAATAAGTCCTCATCATCTGACAAGGAAGCAGAAGGTTGGTGGCTATAGTTCTTTGTGCCAAAGCTAACCTTTTTGTAGTAGTGTTCTGCTTAGTATGGCTGAAGAGCTGAGATTGTTCTCGTGAGTCAGTACTTGAGTGCAGATTTGGAAATGCAGGGGAAACAGAATTTTGGAAGATAAAATTGAAATCCTTATGAGGTTGGCCACATTGAGGCCCAAATTAATTTGGAGTGTCTCCTGGCGAGAACTCCAAAGTTAGATCTTTTTGAAGTCTGGAATCCCTCATGAGGGAGAGAGAGAGTGAGTTTCTACAAGATTGATTAACTTACAGGCCTGAATTTTACCATCACACCTGCCCCAATTCTGGGAAGTGAGGAGACCTGGAAAACAGCATTCTCCATCGGCCTCAGATGGGAATGTGTGAACTTTGGGCAGACGTGCCGGTAAAATTTCACTCAGTGTATGCTGACATCTGGGTGGGTTGTCAAGAAATTCATGGAATCTGCTTTGATTACATCTATTATTCATTTTGAGTTTGCCCATTAGTTTGTATGCAGTTCAATTTAACTCTGAATTTTAGAATACAAAATAGATATTGTAAGTTGTTTCATCTTTCTGACCTTATATAATAAAGTCTAGTTTTGGGATCTTGTGGCTTTATTGGCTTAATGTATATATTGAATATTAACTTTTTTTTTTACTTTAAACAACAAGTTATTGGCACTAATTGTATCAAACATTTGGAAGCTGGTCTATGACCACAGCAAATGGGATTACCAGTTTCTCAAGTGGTTAGAGTTTTGTGTCATGGATTTATTAGGCACCGGGTTAGATTATAGAACTTGGTTTATGTGGGTTCCTTGCAATCAGTAAAGCATTTAGTGAAAGCAATAGGATAAAGATTAGAACTGGAAGAAGGAATTGCAATGCATGATTAAACCATCCTGTTAACTGTGACTCATGCTATTGCGAATTTTAATAATAGTGGCATGCAGCCATTCAGAATTGCATTTAGCACTATCCAGCATGACTCTGCAAGGACCCTCAGTTGGTGTGAGCATCTTTAAAATCTGAATCTCTTGAAAGGGAAAGACATTCTTACTGTGGAAATGCTTGGGAAGAGAGTCTGATTTGTAAGAAGGCTTGGCTCAATAGGGAAGAGAGCATTATCCAAAGCTCTCTGATGCAATACTATCTGCTGCAGGAGTTGGACAGGAAGCAAAAGAAATCTATCCAAAGGGATCTGCCTCCAGAGAAATGGGAGAGGGCGTGGTATTGAATAGTTGCGCAAGTATGTCAACACTGACTCAGTACCTGAACTCTCAACCCATATTACTCTTCCAATGACCATTTGATCCCATCATCCACCAAAATTGCCCCTATTGTGAGGGGGATTAGCAGGAAAAATTGTATTGGGTTACAGGAAAAGGGCTTCGTGGGATTGTGGCCGGTAAAATCTCTATGGGTTGAATAGTCTCCTTCCCTATTGTAAGGATTCTATGATTCCATGATTCACTTGTTGCTCCTGGCTAAATGAGGAATCTAGTACACTACTATTCTTAGTCAGCCAATGTCAGAAAGTTGGGCGAGAGAAGATATGACTGTAATTACCAATCCATGGAGGTTCTGCCCCATTGCCTTCACTGAAAAGCAAGCCCATTTTGTTGTTAAAGGAACGGTATGATGGCACAGTCATTAGCACTGCTGCCACACAGCTTCATGGACCCCAAGTTTTATTGCAGACTTGGGTTACTGTCTGTGTGAAGTTAGCACGTTCTCCTCGTGTCTGCGTGGGTTTCCTCTGGTGTACCAGTTTCTTCCCATGGTCCAAAGATATACAGGTTGAGTGGAATGACCATGCTAAATTGCCCCTTAATGACCAAAGATGTGTAGGTTAAGTGGATTAGCTGTAGTAAATGCACAGGGTTACTGGATAGGGTGGAGGGAGGGCGCCTGGGTGAGATGTTCTTTTAGAGAATTGGTGCAGAACTGATGGGCCAGATGGCCTCTTTCTGCACCATAGGGGTCCTATAGTTCTTTGGAGAAAGAAGAATCATGCCATACTTTCTTTTCCTAAGCTACTTCTGGAAGTTAATGGAAATTATGTAATGATGATTTTTACCATCAATGTAATGGAAAAATAGACTTTTGCTGAACATTTTTTGTTATGAATATGGCCTTCAATAAGTTCATTTAGACATTGACCTTTTTGTAGTCATTGGAAATACGTTTATAGCTAGTTGAGAAAATATTCCATTGTAGATTGGAGAATTCAGCAAGATTTCAGTTTGATATTACCTATGCTGATGCCCATATTGCTCT
The DNA here is from genome assembly GCA_024679065.1 of Sphyrna mokarran. Classification (NCBI taxonomy): domain Eukaryota; kingdom Metazoa; phylum Chordata; class Chondrichthyes; order Carcharhiniformes; family Carcharhinidae; genus Sphyrna; species Sphyrna mokarran. Next base: position 108,915,233 of record JAGIQG010000006.1, on the reverse strand, counting down.
TCTCATAGCCTGGTGAAGGTAATGTGTTCTCTATGTATCCAAACTGAGGTGGAGACCACAGAACAAAGGTCAGTTCATCAATGTCACTATCAGGATCACCAGCACACAAATGGTCGACTGTGATGGCAGCTGATGAGCCCTCTTCAACAATAAATGTTTCACCTGGAATGAGACAGAATCAGATGGGAATGAATTTTATTTGAAATTACTGAAAAATGATATCTATTGTTCATTCTAAGATAACTTCAGTTTATTATTAAAGCATTGTGTGGGAGAGAATGGAATTTATTTTACATTTTTGGAGGGGAAGGGGGGAGGACAAAATAGGCAGCATGGACAAATGGGGCCAAACAGCCTGTTTCCATACCATAAACCTCTTTGACTATGTCATACAACTTGTTGAATCTTTGGCTGGAAGGAGTGTTCTGCGTAATTTTTCCTCAAAAGTAAGAAATTCAGTCAAATATTGATCCTTCCTCTTATCCTCATTTACACCTGGCCATCTCACAATATTATTCTTCTTCATTATACCTCCAATCTCAACAACACTGGAACCATCAAATCTGCAGTGTTCAAATGAACGTAGGCCAGTATAAAGTCATCATTGTTTGAAGTTTTCTTACCAATGATAATTCTTGGTGGCTGATTGTTGATGGGCATTATAGTAATGTTGAGATCATAAACGGGGAGAGATTCATGCATAGGTAATGGAGGGGGTAGTTGTTCCTCTTGGCAGCAGCCTTCTACTGTACGTCCATCCCAATCCGAGATAACAAAAGTAATGATGTCAAAACAGGGTGCTAAACCCACCTCACCACCTGGGCAAAGGGAGAATTCAAACAACAAGTCATTGCTCAAGAAAAATAATTCATCAAGATTTTAGTTTTAAATTAACAGCAGCAATTCAAATCAGAATTGGTCTATAACTAATAATTGAGTATGAGTAGTCCATTTTCCCTCATCTTTTAATTGTTTGTCCTTTGAGAAGGGATTCCATTGGGCTGCAGTTTCATGAGAACTGAGTGCTTCCCAATATTTCAAGTGGCATTAGCAACCAAGTTCATCTTGGAGCCCATCACCCAATCCTATTCTTACCCAACATTTTTCTGTAAGTCTAATAATCAGGAGCTGAAAACCTGTGAGATTTTACCAAATATCAAGAGGCATTGAATCCAGTGAAGCCCTTCCTTCTCTCTGGTGGAGACTCAGTGGAAAGCAATCAACCTTCTGGTCAATTTTACTTTGCCTTTTCTTCATCCACCTTGCTCTGTCAAAGATAAATTGCGCAATTCACCCGAATAGGCTCGAAGTGCCCACACCAGCAAGAAAACTGAAGTGTTTCCCATTGGCGTTAGCAGTGCCATCAGGCAGAATTCACTCACGTTGATCTTTTAAATTTATGCAGAGCGTGAAACATAGCAGTTAGCTTGGCTATTCAGAGATCTTTTTTAAAGGATTCCATGATCTCTGCACTGACAAGATAGGGTGCTCTCACATCATGCAGGCATGAGGGTAACCTGACTACCCCCCCCATGTCAGAAACCTCTGCAGTCCTCTTCTACTCTCCCCCAGATGAAACCACCTTTAGAATTCCCTCTCAGCGTCCTCCTTCAGGACCCCCAGCGCCATCCTTGCACTGGCTCTTGGCAGCCTGCCAGTGATGTCCTAGAACCTTATACTCAGAGGGTTGGGGTCAAAGAGGTAAGTCAAATACGCATGTGCCTTCTGGTCTGCTAGGTTGCAGAAGAAGATTCCCCCAGGGGTTCTGGGTTGGACAGGCTAAGGGCGAGTGAAAGGGGTTGGCCTCAGCACTCTCCCTGGGATGGCAGTCTAGTAGCTGTCTCTTCTAACCTGGAATTCCTGAACAGTAATCTTAGCGTGTTGATTTCAGACACCTCTTCAGTCTTCATTCTGATCTGTGGACTGTGAAAAATTTGGTTTTGAAGTTGGAAACTTCAAAAGCAGCTATGTGCTCTCGTTGTCTGCCAGGTATCTGGCAGGCATGGAGATTAAAGCGATCAGGCCATTCCAAACTTTTCACGATTCACAGACCAGAATGAAGACTTTGATCAGGGACGTGCCTGAAATCAGCATGTGAAGATTAATGTTCCAGGACTAGAAGGGGCAGTCCAGCCAGTAGATCCCTATCCTGGGGTTGAGTGCCGAGGTCAACCTCTTGCCCCTAGTCTTAACCTGCCCAACCCAAGATCCTTGGGGAACCTCCCTCTGCAGCCTGCCATCAGAGGGGCACATGGGCATTGTACTTACTTTCTTGATCCCCTTCGAGATATGACATGCCAGATCCATGCTGGTCATGACAAGCAGCAAAGCCTACCCGGTGCAGTACTTCCTGGTAGGAGAGTATTAACTCAGGCATAGAGCACACCAACACCATTTAGTTCAACACTTTTGCATCATCACCAATGTACAGTCCACTCTGGTTGGGAACCTGATTGGGGCTGGCCAGGCGAATCAGAAACAATTTGATACCCGGTGATAATCCCGTTTTAGTTTGGATGCCCTATTCTACAAGCCCTTGGGATTCCCACTGGCAGCGAATGGAGTTGGTGAATCCCCCTACCCCAAAGGCTAAAATACAACATGTTTTAGATAGCATTGCAAAACCATATAAATTGAATTACTGCAGAACAAAGAGATCCATAGGTTTTTCTTTATATATCTGACCTAAAAACAAGGGATCTGCAGGATCATTGGCCCAAGGAGGAACAAGACTTCAGAGGAAAACTAAAGGAAAAAAGAACCAGAGAGTAGAAGAAAGAAGTGGTTATCGAAAACAATTTAAAGGGGAGAAGGTAAATGAAGGGTGGGGGGGGGGGGGGTAGGATAATCTCATGGCAGAAAAAGGAGTCTGAAATAAATCCAGAGTCTTTTATAATTAAAATTGGCTGCCTCCAGAGGGTAAATGACTTTTACTATTAACTTTATCAAAGCCTATTTCCAGACATCAACAATGCTGCTCTGTCAGATTTTCAAACTTGTCAACATAAGAAAGTTAAAACATATTCCTGATATGAAAGTTTTTTATTTGCAATACCAAAGAAGTGCTGAGAATGCATTATACAAGAATCTGAAAAAAATTCACAAAACGCAGAATGTAGCTCGAAGTCATTTGGAGCAGTTTCAATTTCCAAAATGTGATGTGTCCAATCAAATTTATCGGTCGTGATTTCCTGTAAGTTTCCTTTATTTGTCAGTAATGTACAGTTCCTTACAGGTATCTTGAGATTTGATTAGTGTTGACTATATCTGCTCCTCAGCTTGTGCAAATGGATTTACAAATATGAAACATCAGAGAGAAGGAGACATAAAAATTCAAAGGTGTTTGCTATTAGGAATGAAGACAAATTAAAAGCAGATGCAAACTAAATCAACACTTCAAATCTGCTCCATCACTTAATTAGACCATGGCTGATATGGGGATTTGCACAGTAACTTCATTGCAGTATAATTGGAAGCCTAATTGTGACACTAATGAAAATAAATAGATTTCCTTGTCTTTAATTCAAATCCTTTAATACCTTTACTCAACAAAATATATATCCATCTTAAGATGAAAGTAAAATACTATGGATGCTGGAATCTGAAACAAAAACAGAAAATACTGGAAAATCTCAGCAGGTCTGACAGCATCTGTGGGGGGCGGGGGGGTGCAGAAATAGAATCAATGTTTTGAGTCAAGATGAAAGATCAACTAGACTCGAAACATTGGCTGTATTCTCTCGCCACAGTTGCTGTCAAACTTGCTGAGATTTTCCAGCATTTCCTGTGTATATACCCATGCTTGTTTTGAAAATTCCAATTCTCCTAATATCCACTGTGATTTGATGGAGGGAATTCACTTTTCTATAACCCCTTATTCAGAACAAAGTGCTTTCAGATTTCAAATGGACTGACTCTCATTTTAGGAAATCTATGGTTGTTCTTGATTTGCTTACCGGAAGAAATTCTTCCTCATGTCTGTAATATCAAACATCTTTAACATTTTGAATATCTCAATCAGATTGATGCAGTTTTGACTTGTAGCCATGTACTCAGATGACACCAGCATTAATTAAGGATCAATTGCTTACCAGTGTGTATGTACATCACTGTTCCAGTAATGATGTCAGCCTGAGAAAAGTGGTCAATAATCTGGTTGTCTTTCTGTACCACCCCATGAAATGGTTGCCGTGCAATCATGAACATCAGCTTATCATCATCGCTATCAATGTCAGTGGCATAGAGATTTTCTGTTGTAATGGTGACTTTTTCTCCTTCAAGGCAATACAACATGGGGTTCAGACCCAGCTTCATTGCTGGAGGTTCGTCATTCACTGGTGATATCTGGAGTGGAAACGCATAAAGTTAAGAATACATGGACTATAATAGAAATGTCTGTGTACTAATCTCTTGCACATGATGTTGGGAACAGGATTAAAGTTCACAAGGAGCCAATGTTTTTGTCAAAAAATGTCCATCGCCAAATATCAAATGCTATTGTACCCAACAAATACTATGATGATCACTTTGAGTAGAGCTTGACTTTATTGTAAAGTGACATGGAGATGCCAGTGTTGAACTGTGGTAGGCACAATAAGAAACCTCACAACACCAGGTTAAAATCCAACAGATTTATTTGAATCATGAGCTTTTGGAACACTGCTCCTTCAATGATGCAGCACTCTGAAAGCGCATGATTCCAAATAAACCTGTTGGATTTTAACCTGATATTGTAAGACTTATTATTATAAAATAGGGACGAATTGGCAGGCCTTTTTACACTTTCCAATATTTGTTCTAATTAACTTTAAAGTAACAAATTCTATTGTTTTATGCTACCAACCCGAATGAACTTGCTGGTTATGTGCATTGCCCATGCTAAATTCTCCCTCAGAATACCCAAATAGGCACCAGAATATGGCGACTAGGGGATTTTGACAGTAACTTTTTTATAATGTTAACATAAGCCTACTTATGATTCTGATAAGATAAACTTCAAACTATCACGTAAAATCATGTTCAACCCCTTTGAACACACTAGATTTTAGTCTGGTAATTATTTTTAATCTTAAGATTTTAAACTTTAAGTTTAGAATTTATCTACTAGTGTCACAAGTGGTCTTACATTAAGACCACACTGAAATCATTGTGAAAATCTCCTGGTTTGCACACTCTGACAACTGTTTGGGTGCACTGAGGGAGAATTTAGCATGGCCAATGCATCTAACTTGCAAGCCTTTCGGATTATGGGAGGAAACTGGAGAACCTGGAGGAAACCTACGCAGACACAGAGAGAACTGTGCAAATTCTTCTCCACAGATAGTGACCCAAGCCCAGAATTGAACCAGGTCCATGGTACTGTATGGCAGCAATTCTGACTATTGAATGACATTGAGATTTCCAGTACTATGAGATCACCATTCAAATCAATTCATCTGGAACAGGCCACTGCCTACAGAATCATTAAAGCAAACTGATTTTTTTAAAATTCCAATTCAATCAAATCAAGTCCAATTCAGAGTCTCAACAAGTTGAGACATTCCTGATCCAAGCTGACAAGACAGGCTCTCACCTCCTGTTTTGGGCTTGATCTACATGATCCAAGCTGACTGGAGTAGGCATTGCTCCACTTCCAAGGCTTGATCTCATTTACATCTTAACCAAAAGGCCGAGATGCAGCTTTTAAAAATTGCTTCAAATGAAGCTAAAATGTAACCTAATGTAACATAAACAGGCCTAGTTTAATGACTGATAAAATTGGATATCCTAAATTAAAGAATTGGAAATCTTTTAAAAATCAAAACACAGTCAAACCTCAGGCAGGCCAGTTGTACAATTCACAAACTTGTCTGTGGCTGACTCATCAACCTCCTATCAAAAGTTGTTGCACCCTACTGGTACTTAGCAGGAGATCATTGCATTCCATTGAAATACATCAACCTATTGTTAGAAGCCCAGATAGGGCCAGACTTTGGTCACCGAGAGTTCCTGCAGTTGGCTTAATCTGAAAACAGGTCACATGTAAGCAGCAGCATGGAAATGGACACCCGGGGCCGGACCCTGTTGTCCTGTCAGGCAGACATCAAGAAACCCACTGGGTATTGGAACCCCCTCCTGTGACTTCATTGGCCAGAAGCCAGAGAAGTTTCTGGAAAGGCAAGCAGGCAGGGGATAAAGGAACCTGTAATGTGGCCATTACAGAGACTTGGTTGTCTCAGGGACAGCACTGGGTACTTCAGGTGCCGAGATTCAGGTGCTTCAGGAGGGACAGGGTTGGGGGCAAAAGAGGAGGAGGTGTGGCACTGTTGATCAGGGACAGTGTCATGGCTGTAGAGAAGGTGGAAGACGGAGAGGGATTGTCTATGGAGTCTCTGTGCGTGAAAGTTAGGAACGGCAAAGGCTCGATAACTTTGCTGGGTGTATTCTATAGGCCGCCCAACAGCGGCAGGGAACTTGAGGTGCAGATAGGGAAACAGATCCTAGACAGATGTAGAAATAACAGGGTTGTCGTGATGGGAGATTTCAATTTCCCAAACATCGACTGGAATATCCCAAGGGTAAAAGGGTTTGGATGGTTTGGAGTTTGTTAGGTGTGTTCAGGAAGGTTTCCTGACACAGTACATGGAAAAGCCTATGAGAGGAGAGGCTGTACTTGACCTGGTGCTTGCTAATGAGCCAGGGCAGGTGTCGGATCTCACGGTAGGTGGGCATCTTGGGAATGGGGATCATAACTCTATCTCTTTCACGATAGCGATGGAAAGAGATAGGATCAGACAGGCTAGGAAGGTGTATGTCTGGAGTAAGGGGAAATATGAAAACATTAAATCACATTTTGAAGGTGATTTAGCAGTTTGGATTAGGAATTGGCTAGCTGATAGAAGACAGAGGGTGGTGGTTGATGGGAAATATTCAACCTGGAATGCAGTTACAAGTAGTGTACCTCAAGGATCTGTTTTAGGGCCACTGCTGTTTGTCATTTTTATAAATGACCTAGATGAGGGTGTAGAGGGTTGGATTAGTAAATTTGCTGACGATACCAGATGGGGGGAGTTGTAGATAGCGAGAATGGATGTTACAGTTTGCAGAGGGACATAGATAGGTTGCAGAGCTGGGCCGTGAGGTGGCAAATGGAATTCAATACGGATAAGTGTGAGGTGATTCACTTTGGTAGGAATAACAGGCATATGAAATATAGGGTTAATGGAAGGACCCTTAATAGGGTTGTCGAGCAGAGGGATCTTGGGTACAAGTACATAGCTCTTTGAAAGTTGGCACCCAGGTTGATAAAGTTGTTAAGAAGGCGTACTGTGTGTTAGCTTTTATTGGTAGAGGGATTGAATTTAGGAGCCGTGAGGTTATGTTATAACTGTACAAAACTCTGGTGCGGCCGCACTTGGAGTATTGCGTACAGTTCTGGTCGCCGCATTATAAGAAAGATGTGGAAGCATTGGAAAGGGTGCAGAGGAGGTTTACCAGGATGTTGCCTGGTATGGTGGAAGGCCTTATGAGGAAAGGCTGAGGGACCTGAGGTTATTTTCATTAGAGAGAAGAAGGTTACATGGTGACCTAATTGAGGCATATAAGATGATCAAAGGACTGGATAGGGTGGATAGTGAGAGCCTTTTTCCTCGGATGGTGATGACCAACACGAGGGGACATAACTTTAAATTAAGAGGTGGTAGTTATAGGACGGATGTCAGAGGCAGGTTCTTCACTCAGAGGGTGGTGAGAGCGTGGAATGCCCTGCCTGCAGCAGTTGTGGACTCGCCTATTTTGGGGGCATTCAAATGTTCGGTGGATAGGGATATGGATGATATTGGAATAGTTTAGGTTAGAGGGTCCACTGGCCGGCACAACATCGAGGGCCGAAGGGCCTGTACTGCACTGTAATGTTCTATGTTCTATCTATGTTCTATTAGGCAGGTAATTGGACGCATAAACTGGAAGGAGGTGTTCTTGGGAAAGAGTACAGAAGGGAAGTGGCGGTTTTTCAAGGAATGTTTGTCTAGGGCACTGCAAGACAACGTCCCGAGGAGTCAAGGGGGTTCTGGTAGGACGCGGGAACCGTGGTGCACGAAGGTAGTGGTGAACCTAGTTAGGAAGAAAAAAATGGTACATAAAAGGTTCAGAGAGCTAGGGGATGTTAGGGATCTAGAGGAGTATAAGGTGTGTAGAAGGGAACTTAAAAAGGAAATTAGGAGAGCCAGAAGGGGCCATGAGAAGGCCTTGGCGGGTAAGATTAAGGAGAATCCCAAGGCCTTCTACAAATATGTGAAAAGTAAAAGGATGAGAAGAGAAGGGATAGGGCCTATAAAAGGTGAAGAGGGAAAAGTCTGTGTGAATCCGGAAGAAATGGCAGAGGTGCTTAACGAGTACTTTGCCTCGGTATTCACAGTGGAAAGTGAACTGGGAGATTGCACTGCAGGTTTGAGGCATACAGAAAAGATTGAGTATGTGGATGTTAGGAAAGAGGATGTGTTAGACCTGTTAAATTCTATCAAGATAGACAAGTCGCCGGGACCGGATGGGATGTACCCCAAGTTATTGTGGGAGGTGAGGGAAGTGGTTGCAGAGCCCCTGGTGATGATCTTTGCATCGTCCATGGAAACGGGAGAGGTTCCGGAGGATTGGAGGATTGCGGATGTGGTTCCTATCTTTAAGAAAGGGAACAGGGATAGTCAGGAAATTACCGACCGGTGAGTTTGACTTCAGTGGTTGGTAAGCTGATGGAGAGGCTTCTGAGGGATAAGATATATAAACATTTGGAGAAGTTTGGACTGATTAGAAATAGTCAGCATGGTTTTGTCAAGGGCAGGTCATGCCTTACGAACCTAGTTGAGTTCTTCAAAAATGTGACTGAACACATTGACGAAGGAAGGGCGGTGGACGTAGTGTACATGGACGTTAGTAAGGCGTTTGATAAGGTCCCACATGCAAGGCTTCTGGAGAAGGTGAGAGGGCATGGGATCCAAGGGGCTTTGGCCTCATGGATCCAGAACTGGCTTGCTGGCAGAAGGCAGAGAGTGGTTGTGGATGGGTCTTGTTCTGCATGGAGGTTGGTAACCAGTGGCGTGCCCCAGGGATTTGTTCTGGGACCCCTGCTGTTTGTCATTTTCATAAATTACCTGGATGAGGAAGTGGAGGGATGGGTTAGCAAGTTCGCCGACGATACAAAGATCGGTGGTGTTGTGGATGGTCTGGAGGGATGCCAAAAGTTGCAGCGGGACATAGACGGGATGCAAGACTGGGCAGAGAAGTGGCAGATGAACTTCGACACAGATAAATGTGTAGTGGTCCATTTTGGCAGGAATAATGGGATGAAAGAGTACAATGTAAGGGGAAGGAGTCTTAGCTGTGTTGTAGAGCAGAAGGATCTTGGGGTCCGGGTCCATAGGACTCTTAAATTGGCCTCGCAGGTGGAGGAAGCAGTCAAGGCGGCGTACGGTGTACTGGCCTTCATTAATCAAGGAACAGAGTTTAGGAGTCAGGAGGTAATGATGCAGCTCTATAAGACTCTTGTCAGACCCCAGTTGGAGTATTGTGCGCAGTTCTGGTCGCCTCATTATAGGAAGGATGTAGAGGCTATTGAGAGGGTTCAGGGGAGATTTACAAGGATGCTGCCTGGATTGGGAGGCAGGCCTTATGAAGATAGGTTGAGGGAGCTGGGACTCTTCTCACTGGAGAGACGTAGGTTGAGAGATGACCTGATAGAGGTTTATAAAATGTTGAGAGGAATAGATAGGGTGGCCTCTCAGAGACTATTTCCCCGAGCTGAAATGGTCACTACGAGAGGACACAGATTTAAGGTGCAGGGAAGCAAATACAAAGGAGATGTCAGGTGTAGGTTTTTCACTCAGAGGGTGGTGAGTGAATGGAACCGACTGCCGTCGGAGGTTGTTGAGGCAAACTCACTGGGGTCTTTTAAGAGACTTCTGGATGAGTATATGGAAAAGAATAGGATAGAGGGTTATAGATAGGTCTGTATTGGTCTGAAATTGGTAGATGTGAACGGCACAACTCGTGGGCCGAAGAGCCTGTTTGTGCTGTATTTTTCTATGTTCTATGAACACATTTTCAGACTCCAAGGGGAAGACTCGGGAAAATGGGGGAAGACTTGGAAGATTCGATTCAGAAGACTGACCAGAGAAGGAAGGAAGAAGAAGCTGCATCAAGACTCAGAATCGAGCCTGCAGTTTGACCCAAACCATCTTTGCGGGTAGTATATCTGATTTTGGGGTATTCTCTTGTTTTATGTGGATAATTTAAGGGTTAATTGTGTTATTGTTAATAAACTTACTGAACCTTTACTTGTGTTTGTCTTTTGTCCACCTTGCAAATAAGAGAAGGGAAAAACATCGAAATAAGCAAACTGGTCGAAAGGGATCAGAGATTTTAAAACACAACACTAATGACTTCAACCAACTATTTCATTTTAATATTACACTTGATCTTAGTCAAAAGGATACTCTGGAGAATAGTAGTCATCAATTATTTTGTTGAAATTATGGGGAAACATTGGTGAGAGTGTATCTTGTCTTCAAGAGATAGGTATCTTTTCATCAATGTAAACAGTGGAAATTCCTTCTGTATTGCTACTTAAGATCCCATAAAACTTTGGAGTGGAGCTCTTTGTTTATTTCAGTCATATACCTATATTTGACTTTCTCTCCCTGGATGTGTCTAGCCAGTTTACTGTGCTGTTGCCTTAATTATGTCAACCAAATTAGCATAGATGTTGTAAGGATTGTTTGCCTTAGTACAGTGAACGTTCTGGAGAAGTTGAATAAAAGTGTTTCAAATCACAAAGAATTTTCAAAGTGGAAGTAAGGAGAAAATGCTTCCATTGACAGGAGAGCTAGTAATCTGAGGACTCAAATTTAAGAACACTGGGCGGGATATTTCTCCCACTCCACTGCATGTTATACAATGGCAGGAGGCAACACACACACTCGCTGATGGTGTGAGCTTATAGTCCTGCCTTTGTCAATGGGGTTTTCTGTTAAAATCACCCCTCATCACTAATAAACCCACAGTAGGAGTGCATCATCAGCGGGACCAAAAACAGTGTGAATGGGAGCTAGATTTTGGATTTGCGAAAGAAAACAGATGGTTATATGTGATGGATGTGGGTGGCACAGTCATTAGCACTGCTGCCTCACAGTGCCATTTTCTTCGTGTCTGGCAGGATCAAAAGATCTGCTACCAGTTGGCACGCACTGCCTCCTGCCGTTGTGCAACATACAGTGGAGTGGGTGAAATATTCCACTCAACGTTCTTAAATTTGCGTCCTCAGATTTCTTCCCACAGTCTGAAATCTGGTTAGATGCATTGGCCATGCTGAATTCTCCCTCAGTGCAGCCCAACAGTGTGGGCGATGAGAAGATTTTCACAATAACTTCATTGTGGTGTTTATGTAAACCTACATGTGATATTAATAAATAAATTTGTTTGCATTTTTGGGTATTAAAGATCTGATGTGGCTTTAGTTGAGTTTAATTTTTTGTTTTGAAACTGTAAAAACTTTAGCTAGGTTCATGATTAACGAAGGTGCTTGTATGTGTAAGGATTTTAGTTTCATTTCAAATTGTGCCTGGTTTGTGATTAAAGGTTTTATGAAATGAAAACAAAGAAATGTTAAAGAAAGATTAGTCTGTTGTTTAGCAACTGCTGCCACTTTCGGTTAGAAATCATTTCTGAGTTTAATGTTAAGTTGGACCCAGTAGTAGTTGGAACTAGATAGTTGGAGAGAAAACAGCTCTCACAGAATCTTCCAGAAGTAGAGGTGTAAAACAATAGAATAATGGAAAGAAAGCATATTGCAGACATTAAATAATAGTTTTAGAAACTATGGAACAAAAGAGGTGTCTCAGGAAGATGAAGTCAGAGCAATAGAAGGAACTGGAATTTGTACAAGGTACTGTTCACTTAAGTTAAAGAAGTAGAGAGAGTCTTTTAATTAAAGATAGAGCGGAACTATACAGACCTGGTGAATTTGGTTGAAAGGAAGCCAGATACGAGGAGTAATCCTCAGTTTGGTGACCTTCGTACATCCCGTGAAACATAGCTGGATATTTGAGAGTTTGAGTGGGAGTTTGAATGCAAGTGGAAGTTCAAGAGAGAGGAATAGCGAAAGGATTGATTGAAATCCTGGAAGTGGATTATTGGTGCCTGAGAGAAAGATATTGTTTGAGAGAAGATAAGGTTTGTTATTCATGAGTGGAGTTAGGAAACGTCCATTGCAAAATTGAAGTTCTACAGAGACCATTGGCTCACAGTATGATAAGCATTTGGAACGATTTAATGAGAGATCTACAGAAGTTGTACTGGGGGGCATCTGCTGCTTAGTTTCAGAGAGAGGTGTTTGAACATAGTTGATTTATTAGTTTAAGGAACTGTTGAAAACAATATTGAAAACAATATAACACAAGATATGTTTTGTAACATGTGTTATCCTTAAAAATATGTGCATGTTTGTACAGAGTACAGAAGAGATGAAAGGATATTATATTAAAGTCAGTCTTTTGAAGTTTAGTAAATGTTTTATTATTTTATAGAAAGCAGTCCTGTGACTCTGTTCATCTGTATAAAAAAAAAGTTATGATTACTGAGCCAGGGTTCCAGTTCGAATGAGATCATAACAATGGGCAAAAAAGACTACGGAGACATGAAGAGAATTTATTTTATGTACAGAGTTGTCATAATCAAGAAAGTGCTAGTGAAACTCACAAAAGGGAATAGGATATATACTTCTAGGTGAGAGAATTGAAGGGCAATGTCAAAGTACAGGGATGTGGATCTGTTTAGGCAACTCTTTCATACCTGGGTCGAATACTATTCACCCATATAATTCAATGTGTATGCCCATGGATAAACAATTTCTATATTCCACCCATCTCCTATCCATTTTCTCATTGAGGAATCCTTTTCAAATCTACACTCCAAAAGTAGATGCTAGAAAGGCTTAACAACAGCAACAGCATAAATTTAACAAGACGTGATAGGATCTGATCTCCCCAGCAACAGGGAGAATTCTGCCTAGTGACAGCAGCAGCCAGCTTTTAAAAGGCGTTGAAAAAATGCAATTTTCCCAATAATGAGGTTTACAGGCATCAAGACAGAACTAGGTGTAAATCATTCTACTAATAAGAAACAGCTTATCTAGATGATTGGGAGATCAGTGGAGGTATAAACATGCTAATTTCTAGAGAGCAGGAATTTAAGGGGTGTAGGTAGCCAAATACACAGAATGAAGAATCAAAGAGAAAAAGATGGTACAATTGCCTGCACTCTTCAGAACAGGCAGGCCAGTTTACATCTAGCAGACTTGGAGAGTCAAGTGTATATCTAATGGCCTGAGATGCCAGTCCACAATTCACAGCCAGGAGGCTAGGCCTGCATCTAAGTCTTAGACTCAAGGCTGTGCTGAAGTCTTTGTAAAGACAGTTTAAATATATTTCTGCATCAGGAAATTGCTTTTCCCAGACTTGGTCCCCAGCTTTCATTGTGTGGTAACTGGAGGCTGGATTTAATTTATAGACTTATTTTGCTTAGATGGGGGAAGTCTTAAGTAGTTCAGCAATCTTAGATATACTTTTGAACAATAGATAATTTCTACCTAAATGGTGTGTTTAGTGATTTAGATACTTAATTGTCTTCAGAGTAGTGAAGTGCTATCCATGTGCATTTATCTTTATTTAATTTAATAAATAGTCTTTAATAATTTTATCATATGACTGGACTGATTATTCTCGCTGGTGGTTCATACGACTCCTCACACCAGTTCAAAAACAAAACAATACATCACCCACAAATTGGTGTTTCAAGTTGTGATACCCATGCAAATAACATCAGAGTGGTTCAGGATATTAGGAATGGACAAATGATGAGCCAGGCTGGTTAGAACGCCCTGATTTAGAATTTCACTGTCGCTCTTTCACAGCCACTGGTTCAAAGTCCTGGAAAAATCCCTTTCTAACAGCACGGTGGGTGCACTTGCATCAGATGGACTACATGGATTCAAAAAGATAGTTTATCATCACCTTCTCAAAGGCAATTAGGGATGGACAACAAAATGCTAGTCTAGCCAGCAAGATCCACATTCCATAAAAAAAGAGGAAAGAAGGGAAAACAGTTCTTTTTATTTGATGTCAAGTGCTGATATTGCTGTTAGACGCATAAGAAAATCATTTTTAATATGTAAATTAACCTGATAATATCGGTCATATATTTTTGTTGTGTTTACAGTAAAAATAAACATGCAACCCAACCTGTTATATTTTCAGGACTATTGATATTTGTGTGCATTGCGCCTGTTTCTGCTTAAAAAAAAAAGTGACAGTCACTCACTGATTCATTCCTCAGGTCAGTGGCTTGACCACTTTAAATTTTCTAACAATGCTTGGCAGTTAACTATCAGTCACCATTAACTGGTGTATTATGTATGGCAGAGTCTCGAGCAAAGTCCACTTGCTAAGCAATGAGCATTCTTTTCTTGTACAGTATAGGTTTGTTGGTTTTCCTTATATTATACTCTTTCAAATATCTTGATGAGCGCAAGAAAATCTTTGATAAAAATGCACTTTTCAGTGAAAATAGCACAAAGAAAGAAGATTGAAACATTATGAGTAGAACCACCATTAATTACATGATCCTGACAAGGTGGGACAAGAGTTCCAGTCTCAGAGTAATGAGTTAACATCGAGCAAGGCATTTGAGTCTAACAGAAGCTTCCTATCCCATCCTATTTTGCTAGTGCTCTTAATAAGGATTTGTAAGTCAGATTGTCAATCAGTCTTCATTGTGAAACAAACTAAAGCACAAACTCCTTGATGCAAAGCAGTGGAAGAAATGGATTTCCTCAAAGCATGAAGGTGAAGAAAAAGAAAAATTGAACATGCAAAAGGTGAGTGAACAGAGAGTTTTGTTCTTGTGTTAAGAAAGGCTGCAGGAAAGTCAATGCAATAATTGGGATAATTCAATACCTTGGAGATAATTATGCATCACAAAAGATTAGTAAATCTGAAATTCAACAAATATACTTGTATCTTATACACCAGTTGCCAGAAGCTCCTATATTAAACAACAAGGGAAAAGGGTGTCATAATGTAAGTACTTGGAAGCTTTTATTTTGCTTCCACTGCCCCCTGACTATTATCATAATACTCCTACTGACCTTGATTTCTAGAATACATTCAGCTGAATTTGAACCATCCGTGGCTGAAAAGATGACTTCATCATGTCTTGTCTCAGAGTCATCATGATTGTACCTGTAGATACAAACATTTTCACCCATGGTTAACATTGTCACAAAATAATCCACATAATTTAACCTCACCCTTCCAAACTGTTTAATATCTCATCTAGTCTATAACAAACACTTCTGTTTACTCAGCATACTCTAACATCTAATCCAATAACACTCTCCAATTCATTCTGTGCTCTTTAAGATCCAACATTTACACTTTTTAATAGTCCAGCTCATTTACTTGCAGTCAACCTCTATCTGTGCCCCTTATAACCTAGGTACTCTCATTCTAGTTTCACATTCACTCCGAGACACTTTATTGTCCCAGATATACCAGTTCTATGAAACAATTCACTCTGGAAGCTTTTAATATCCCAAACTAGTGATAGCTTATTGTTTATTCTCTCCTTATACACTTTAATTTCCACACAATCAATCATCAATCTATTAACATTTCAGCTAGTCTATTCCCATTCTGTTACTGATTCTTGAACATTACGTCACTGTGATCAGAAAAATATGCGCCAGTACACTTACTTCAATGAAGTAAAGGAATTTGACTGGGATTTCTCTACTCATATTCTTTACTTCCTTTGAAATGACCAAGTGCTACGAATGCCACGATTGACTCTCCTGAGGCTCTTATCACTAATTAGATTTGTATCACTGCATTATCACCGAGGGCTTTGAGTGATCATGTCCCTTAACTAATTCCACAAGCTCATTGAAAGATTTGCAGTTTGGATCATCTGGAGAAAATCCTTATGATGCCTTATCTGGCTCTAGGTTGAGCCCTGCAGGCTGTTAATAGGATTAGCAGCTGTGACTCATTCCACCCTCCCTCCCACCAGATGTCACTAGCCTTAAGAAAAACCATTAGCTTTCGGACTGCTGACCCTTCATCAGGTAAACGGGAATTCTGTTCACAAACAGGGCGTATAAAGTCACAAACTCAATTTACAAAATAATGGTTGGAATGCAAGTCTTTACAGGTAATCAAGTCTTAAGGGTACAGACAATGTGAATGGAGGGAGCATTAAGCACAGATTAAAGAGATGTCTATTATCTCCAGAAGGACAGTTAGTGACATTTTGCAAGCCCAGGCAAGTCATAGAGGTTATGGATATTGTGACATAAACCCAAGATCCCGGTTGAGGCCATCCTCATGTGTGCGGAACTTGGCTATCAATCTCTGAAATCAAAGATCTCAGCCGAGGGCTTAACTTCTGCCCCATCACCAAAATAGACCTCATCAGTCTCACAGCAAACACGGAGGAATCATCAGGTGGATGAGGCTGTGGGCAATCTTCCACAAACCTCAAGAGGCCAACAGCGAACATAGTGAGACAGCCAATAAACAGGAACAGCCAACAGAGAAATTCGCAATGAAGCAACCGAAGAGGAAAGAGTCGAATTGGACTCCTCCAGCAGGCCGCTGCCCTCGACTTGACATGTATGCCCAAGCCATCAGAGATGTGCCATCTTCAGATTCATCAGCCACACTCACAAAACAGCCCCAAACATCAACCAAGCACAACACAACACCATCCAAGCTTTCAAGACCAACTGCAACATTGTCATTAAGCAGACAAAGGAGGGGCCATTGTCATACTGAACAGAATGGATTAATCCAAAGTAGTATACTGACAACTGAACAACAAGGAACACTCCAGACAGTTACCCACAGATCCGACCAAAGAACACACCTGTCAATTCAACAGATTGATCAAGATCTTTGATTCGGAGCACCCTCCGTGCTCTCATCCCATGTACTCCCCGCTTTGGAGATCTATACTGCCTCCCGAAAATACACGAGGGCAAACACACCTTGCCGTCCCATTGTATCGGGCAATGGGATCCTGTGCGAGAACCTCTCCGGCTATATCAAGGGCATCCTGAAACCCATTGTACAAAGAGCCCTCAGCTTTTGTCATGACACTACGGACTTCCTACAGAAACTCAGCACACATGCAGCAGTTGAACAAGGAGCACTCCTTATCACAATGGATGTCTTGGCGCTCTATACCAGCATCCCCCATGACTACGGCATTGCTGCAACTATCTCAGAATTGAACATTGACAAATGCCAGTTTCCGGATGCAATTTTACAACTCATCTGCTTCATCCTGGACCACAATGTCTTCACCTTCAACAGTCAGTTCTTCATCCAGACACATGGAACAGCCATGAGGACCAAATTTGCACCTCAATATGCCAACATCTTCATGCACAGTTTCAAACATGACTTCTTCACCGCAAAGAACCTTCAACCAATGCTATACACTAGCCACATCAATGACATTTTCTTCCTTTGGACTCATGGTGAGCAATCTCTAAAACAACTATACAATAACATCAACAGGTTCCATTCCACCATCAGATGCACCATGGACTATTCTCCGGAATTGTTTGCATTCTTGGACACATGCATTTCCATCAAGGACGGTCACCTCAGCACTTCACTTCAGCAAGTCCACAGATAACCTCATGATGCTCCACTTCTCCAGCTTCCACCCTAAACACATTAAAGAAACCATCCCCTACGGACAAGCCCTCTGTACACACAGAATCTGCTCAGATGAGGAGGATCACAAACAACACCTCTGAAAGATACCCTCATAAGTACAGGATATGGCACTTGACTCATCGATCAACAATTTTGACACGCCACAGTGAGAAATCACACCAATCTCCTTAGAAGACAAACACACGGCACAGGAGACAGAGTACCCTTCAACGTCCAGTACTTTCCCAGAGCGGAGAAGCTACAACATCTTCTCTGGAGCCTTCAACATGTCATTGATGAAGATGAACATCTCACCAAAGCCATCGTCACATCCCACTTCTGGCCTTCAAACAACTGCACAACCTCAAACAGACCATTGCTCACAGCCAAATATCCAGCCTTCAAAAGAACAGTGACCACAATACTATACAATCCTGCCACAGCAACCTCTGCAGGACATGCCAGGTCGTTGACACGGATGCCATCATCTCAAGGGAGAACACCATCCACCAGTATATGGTACATAAGTTGCCCACCTGATACGCTGCAGGAAAGGATGTCCCGAGGCATGGTACACTGGGGAGACCATGCTGACATTACGACAATGGATGAATGAACACTGCTTTATAATAACCAGGCAAGAGTGTTTTTCTCCTGTTGGGGGATATTTCAGCGGTCATGGGCATTCGGCCTCTGATTTTCGGATAAGTATTCTCCAAGACTGCTTTCTCGACACACAAAGCTGCTGAGCAGAGAACGATAGCCAAGTTCAGCACACATGAGGACAGCCTTAATGGGGATCTTGGGTTCATGTCACAATATCTGTAATATCTGTAGGGATTATCTGTCCTGTTTGGCGACAGTACACATCTCTTTAACCTGTGTTGAGCACTCTTTCCATTCACTTTGTCTGTATCTTAAAGACTTGATTCCCTGTAAAGACTTGCATTCTAAGAATTACTTCATAAATTGAGTTTGTGTCTTTATATGCCCTGTTTGTGAACAGAACTCCCACTTACCTAATGGAGCAGTACCCTAAAAGTTTTTGCGACCAAATAAACCTGTTAGAGTTAAGAAAACAATGCAGACATTTGACATATTGCACCCGCTGCTTTATGTTAGGGTCGAATGGGTCCAGTCTCCCATAAAGGAGCATTTTGACATTCCCAGTCTACTGAATGATTTTGCTTCAAAAAGGCTTTCACATGAGGTCTCTTCATTTCTACAGCAGTGGTAAGGCACTCCAATTGATCCCCAACATCAAATATCATATGTATCAAAGACAGGCAACTACTAAGTAGATTAATGAATGAACAGTTTGTTAAGGTGAGTAGCTATGTACAGAGAGTGATATAAAGTCTACCATACTCTATGATTCCAAACTGGCAAAGAAATCCTGCACAAAGCACCAAGATTCACCTGCTCCAGCCTGATTGGCCAAACAGGTCACACAGTTTACCCCTTAAAGGGACACACACAACCACATTAATACATGCATTACAGTAACTGCAACTGTTATGTCCCAGCTGAGTGACAGTGTGCACAACAAAAATGACCTGAGAACACCAAACAGTAAGTCTACCAAACCTCAGCACAGTTCTCTACAATGGTGATACAAGGACGAGCTGTGCTAGACAGAAGAAATATCAGAGCAGTTTCCACTTTCTCTGTCTCAGATGTATTCTGGGCACCTTTTAGCAGGGCAAAGTCACCAACTGAGAGATCCTGCAGCCCATTAATTCCATCAGCATACACTTGCTAAACCAATAACATTTCTGTCGGCTTGGCCATGTTCATTGGATGGATGACTGCCGAAAAATCCAAAGAGCTTCCATATGATGGATAGGTCCTTGGGTTATGACTTTCTATTCCATATCTCCTCTACAAGGTTGCCTGCAAGTGCGATATCAGCAAATATTGACACTAACAAGTAGGGATGGTTTTTCTGGAAGGACACAAAGAGAGAAGCAGAAAATAAAAGTTGAGCTGATTGAATAGAGAGTTCAATGAGAAAATCTGAGGTCAGTGAATCATGCATCTTCTCAACTCACTATATTTCTTTGCACTAACTGCAGCAACTCAGAGTGGAGCTCCTGAGCCACACCAGGTGAGTTGACCATTAGGTGCAAGGCATTGTCTCACAGGATGTAAGGTTGCCATCAATAGTACAATCCAAATCAAAATTGTTCCATAATTGGAATCTAAAACAAGAACAGAAAATGCTGGAAAATCTCAGCAGCTCCGATGAGGGATCATCCATAATCAAAACATTGGCTTTCTCTCTCCACAGATGCTGTCAGACCTGCTGGCATTTTCCAGCATTTTCTGTTTTTGTCTTAACTTTTCTACCTCTTTAACCAAACTTTTGGTCATCTGATTTTTGTGGTTCAGTGGCATACTTTGCTTTACAATATGCCTGTGAAATGCCTTGGGTGTTTCACTTCTTGAAAGATGCTATATAAATATAAGTTGTTGATAATTGAAACATTCTCATTTTACATACCAGCCATTCTTGCAATTGGAGTCACTTTTCCATTTCAATTTTATATGGTGCTGGATTCTGAGTCAATTATTGGCTACAATTCTCTGCAACTATGAACTGGGCTGAGATTTTCTTAAATAAAATAAAAAGCCTCTTACTAAGCAAAGAGGGGAATATTTTATTGCATCAGTCTGTGCAAGATTCAAACTCTGGTTTTCAAAGTGAAAGGGAATTGAAAACCACTTCACCTATCAGTTTTTCTTAAAACATTTCTGCCAAATGCATTTCCGATAATTGTTGTCCAGTACAAATGAGAACGTCCATAATTAGCCCCAAAGATTCCTCACCTAATTTTAAGTTGTCTAAGATCTTCTAGGGTGAAGATGTTCCCTTCAGTCATGGGAACTCCATCCACTGATATCACTCCATGCACTGGTTTCCTTTGAAGCATAATCCTGACGTGAAGCTCCTTGGTGTCAACATCCGTCACCAGTAAGTGGTCCACAGTAATGTGACCTATTCCTCCTTCCTCAACTTTTAATTGCTTTGAAAGTATCTGAAAGGGAGAACCATTTTTTTTTTTAAATTCATCAATTGTTCCAGGGAAAAAGAAAATTTACTGTTCTGTATTTCTCTGGCCAGGAGCATGGTTGGGTTTCTGCAGGAGGGAGATGGGTGCAATAACTAAAATCTTTCTAAAAATATCTATTTGTTAGGGTGAGGGGTGTTGGTAATTACTTGTCAAAGTTATAGCAGGTAATTGGAAGAGATTCAGCATGTATTCATCAACAGGGCAGATTCTCCAATGAGCATAAAGAAACTGGTTATATTTTAAACTGGAGGTTATATTATAACCCTTGGCTTTCAGTTTAACTGTTAGTTTTGCATATTTGGTGGCTATATTCTTTACATACTGCGCTCAAAATTCAACTGTGACTGTATAATTCAACAATGCAGATAGTAAGGACTTTTTTCAAGTGGCAGTGCTTGTATGATTTTAGTGATGTTTTTAAAAAAGTTTCCAAAAAAGGGGGCAAGTAGTACAGAGAAATGTGATAATATTGGCAAGTGTCACAATGTACTTAGCCCAGTATTACATGATTATATGCTACATTATAAATACATTATCTGTATTACATGTTTTAACTTTTGAAATGTAATGACTGTAATTTCTATAGGACTAAATATGTTTTTATTCTGCACTGTTTGCAATTTATAGACATGTAGATTTGTATTGGTTTAATTGAGATTTTTATGAATAAATTATATTTTTGAAATAAAAAATCTGTATTACGTGTTACAATGCCATAACCGCTCATCACAATAGTCCTTGGCAGTAATGAGTCAAGCAAAAGCCTCAAAAGATATAAGTTGGTTACTTGAGGAAATTATTTAAAAACAAATTCTCGATATTAATTCATTTTGGGTTCAGGTTGTTTTGTCTTTCAATCGTTTTCCTTAGTTTAGTTGCAAACGTCAAAAGGAAGGTAACTGCCAAGTGTTGCCGGGAACAATTGAAACAAAATTCGATGAATTATCATATTTTGTAAAAATTGACCCGACTAATCTGATAGGGATGCCTATTATCTTAGCATTTGTCTCGTCTTCACTTGTGTCAGTGCATTGAGGAAGGCCCTGAATTGTGGATTTGTCCATACTAATAATTGTTCCAATTCCATAAACTGGATGGATAGAATCATAGAATCCTCACAGTGCAGAAGGAGGCCATTCAGTCCAAGTCTTCACTAACAAGAAGGCCCCCTAACACTAATTTTGCTTTGCCAATTACACTAACCTTTCGGAGTGTGGGGGGAGAACTAAAACACCTGAGGGAAACCCACACAGAAATGGGAAGAACATGCAAACTCCAAATAGACAGTGACCTGAGGCTGGAATTGAATCCGGGTCCCTGGCGTTATGAGGCAGCAATGCCAATCACTGTACCAGTTTCTTGGTTTTCAGTTAGTCAGAGTTTTATGAATATGCATGTACACAAGAACAAGGTTTTTGCTTTTTATTTATATTGTTATTGCCTAGGTAACATCATAATCACTCTGAGGGCAGATCATCATTGAAATTATCCTTTGTCTAGTATTAAATCAAAGAAATAAAACATGGATAATAAAAGCAAAATACTGTGGATACTAGGAATCTGGAATAAAAACAAACCACTGGAAAAATTCAGCAGGAGAGAGAAACAAATTTAACGTTGAGTCTGTATTTCCCTTGTGGATGAGTTGCACTGTGCATTAAATTATTCACAAAAACAAGTTATATATGGCAAGCTTGACCAAACCCCAACATCAGAGTAGCAGTGTATCTGTTAATATTTCTGTTTGAACTTGCTGGTGGTTGATTAGTCAGATGGTTCTATAATCATTTATGTTTTAGTGGGTACTATGGTGATTGTCCCTTTAAGGATACAGCTGCAGAGTAAGGGTCGCATGACCCATGGAACCAGTTGGGGAACAGGGTGGGGATCACACTGGTGAGCTCAAGTTTCTATTCCAGAATTCTCAAGAGCTGATTGGCAACCATGAGGCTACAAGCCTCCATATGATAGTTACATGTAAACAAACATTGCAGTTGTTATTTATCTAACTGGTGAACTGGAATTATTACAGATACACAAATACTTTCTACCAGAACAACAAACAAAACTATATTTATTCTCCAGGAAGACTTGTGTATCTGGTCTCCAGTAGTTCATGTCTTTTCAAATCACCAATGACAATGGATCAACTTTCACTTCTATTGTCTGATGTTAACCAGGTAGTAATGGTCTTAAAATGCTTATTGGGCTTGTTGATCCCAATGCAGAAGTGACCATTTGAAAGAGCCCTACTACAGGGCACCTCAAACATCAATCTGTTTTAGACTTAAGCTCCTCAGACTCTAATTTGCCAGTTTAGTTGGAATTGGTTGGAGTCTCAGCCTCAGGCCTAACATTATGCATGGGTGATGGAGCTGAGAGACAAATAGATAACATGGGGCTTTACAAATGCTTGAAAAATGTTAACCTGTATGAAATTGAGGTGTATTACAGATTATTTGAAGTATAGGATGAATGTAGCCTATGTATCAAATTTAACAGCCAAGTTAAGTTTGAATTTTATTATCAGAGGACTGAGCCACGAAGGCTGACTAAAATAATCTGTGGCCACTCTAGTCCAGAGCCTCCATGATTGTGATCCATACAGTTATTTACTGACTTCTAAATCAGCTCAATATTAGAAGCCCCAATTTGGTGAGCTGCAGTGTGTTGCCTGTTTGCTATCCCACAATGGTCAACCAGAATGCTTTATTCGACTGTCAAAATTAACTCCCAGTTACTGCAATTGAGTCTTAGCATGAAATTACCTACCTCTGGAGCTTGATTGTCAACTGGGAGGATTGTAATATTGAAGCAGAAACCAATTAAAGTGCCACCATGTTGATTGCTGACTGAAAAGAGAAATTGAAGATGCTGTGGGTCTGGCCCTATATCTTGCATTGGAGGCATGTAGGCCACTTTCAGATAATTCACAGCATGCTGAAACAAAATGGAACACATATGCTATAATAGTGGGGATAATGTCAGTGACAGAAGAAAAATCAACAAGAAAATATAAGCAAAATTTCCAATCTTATGTTAAGGATTTGGGTTGTCTATAAATACCTTCAAAAATCTGCAAATGAACCAGATGGGTTTTTATGACGATGGTTTCATGGCCAATATTACATTTTAATTCCAGATTGTTTTTCATTTAAATTTCGCTATCTGCTTTGGTGGGTTTTGAATGCAGTCTCCAGAGCATTATCCTGGATCTCTGGATTGCTAGTGCAGTGCAAATACCACTATGCCACTACCTCCAACAGGACTTGCCCCACTGATTGCAATTATATTCATGATAACAACACATGGATGAGACAGGAGGATCACCCTCTGATGTGGATTAAATATTCATTTCTTTCACATGTTAGTTAGATCTATTCAAAGACAAACCAAGTAAAAACGTGGAGAGATGAGGTTTGATGTGAATTGTTAAACACTTTGGCTGAACATAGAAATCAATATTTTTGATGTGATTTACTATTTTCATGAATACAGCTTGTCTCTCAGTAAACATAATTTGTATTTTCACATTTTCTCGATGGAAAAATGTTCAGAACAACCTGACCTCTTAATATCTTTGTGTAAAACCATCATCTCTGATCCTTGGGAGATATTGATTTAGAATCATAGAATCCTAATATTGCAGAAGGAGGTCATTTGACCCATCGAATCTGTATCAACTCTTACCCCCATGACCTCACCTATTTACCCTGCTAATCCCCCTAATCTATATATCTTGGGACACTGAGAGGCAATTTTAGCATGGTTAATCATTTCGAAGTGCACATCTTTGGACTGGGGAGGAAAGCAGAGCACTGAGAAGGAACAAAGATACAGGGAGAACATGCAATCTCCACACTGTGCCACTCCTTCAGCGCTACACTCACAACTTTCTAGTTGTAGCTCGGAAGAAATGACTGTGAAACACAGCACACATTTCAGAAACAGTTTCAATGGGTAGGCTAAACTAAAACATGATAATACAGAACTAGTGGTAGTGGTTAGAAGCTGATGAATCTATCCATCATCATAGCAAGCAACCCGATCCAAGTCTCAACCATTGTTCCATGCATTAAAAACTATTCATTAATGTTGCTACTAGTTCTTTTGTCAATGAGGAGACATTTTTTGCATAGCAATTGATAAAATCTGGAATATACTGCTTGAAAGGATGATGGAAGCAGATTCAGTAATGAATCTCAAGAGTATATACAATAAATATTTGAAGGAGGTAGTTCGTTACGGTAGAGGGGAAGAAGAGTAGAGGGGAAGAAGAGTGGATGGGAACTAATTGGACAAATGCAGGCATGATGGACTGAATAAACTCATACTTCACTATATGGGTTGTACTGTAATCTTACTGAAGACCTTTAATTAGTTTTATTAATGGTTTAATGTTATTTTAGTACCAAACTGATCCAAATGGATTAAATACTTTTTCCTGAGAGTATTAAATTGTAAATACCTGGGTGAATGATCTGAGCATTGGGACACTGGATTCTTTCATCAATTTCTTCATGCTGTCTGTTAGAAACAGTTTCCCAGCATCAGACAAGCTCAACAGGGAAGGAGACACAAAATTAGACTTCAGGAACTGCCAGCATTGAACATTATACATCATCATT
This sequence comes from Sphyrna mokarran, assembly GCA_024679065.1. Classification (NCBI taxonomy): domain Eukaryota; kingdom Metazoa; phylum Chordata; class Chondrichthyes; order Carcharhiniformes; family Carcharhinidae; genus Sphyrna; species Sphyrna mokarran. The sequence goes on along the minus strand of JAGIQG010000006.1, from coordinate 108,889,781 downwards.
CAGTCAGTTTTAGACTCAATTTGTGTCTGTTTACACAAATACCAAACTTTGGGGGTTTTCTCCAAATGCAAACAAGAGGAGAGGAAGAGTTGCACTTTTAAAAGTTGCATGGTCAACATTTCCAGCATTTTATTTTCACTAGTGGCAGAAATACAATTAGAATAAGCACATTATTGCCATGGCAATCAGAAGTGATCAAAGGTGGGATATTCTGCAATTTCTGTAGTTCACCTCGGGAATTCCCAAAACGTCTCCACTACCATTAAAAGACTCTGGTGGAAGATTCTCTACTTACCTGATGTGTGCAGCATGTGAACATTATCACTTCCATGTTTCTCATTGAGCCATATACCATTCCCACTTGAACATTTATCATTATTCTACCAACAAAACCCTGATACACTTTACTTAATAACATTATGTCAATATTTTCACGACATGAATTACTGTGGTTCAAGAAGAAAGCTCATCACCACCTACTCAAGGATAAATCAAGATGAGCAATACTGATTTTGCCAGTAATGCCCATATCCCAAGAATGAAACCTATTTAAAAATCCCATTCGGTGTTGATGTTTGCAAACAGATTAACTCAACCTTCAAGATGATATAGCTTGAGGTAAAGATCAAAAACATTCTTCAGACACTTATGGAGGTTAACACAAAATATTCTCAGCCACCTTTACATATTACATCTGATTTTCTATTCTATTTAATAGAATTACATAAAATAGAGTGCTCATTTGCTAGGAGTTTATTTTGTAATGCTGACATAGATGAGTTTCATTTCCTATTTGTTCAATGAAGAGTGCAGGAGGAAATACCATTAGGCAGCACTGAAACATACCTGAATATGAGGTGGCTACCTAGTGAAACTATGACACAGGACCAAACAGCATAAGCAACAAGTAATGGACAGAGTTAAGCAATTCTAAATTCCACAATCTTGTCACATCCAGTCATGAGTGGTGGTGGAGAATTAATCAACTCACTGGAGAAGGAGGCTTTATATTCTCATCCTCAATGATGGAGGAGTCCAGCATATAAAGCTGTAGCATTCACATTTTCAACCAGAAGTCCCAAAAAATTATGAGATGGAGTACAGGAAAGAGATAGAGAATCCAGTGAAATGGAGCAACAACAATAATCTCTCCCTCAATAAAATGAAGGAGATAATCATTGACTCAGGAAGCGTAGTGGAGGACATGGCCCTTGTCTACATCAATAGGATGAAATGGAATAAAGTTTAAAGTTTAGTTAATAGTCACAAGTAGGGTTTACATTAACACTGCAATAAAGTTCTGTGAAATTCCCCTAGTCACCACACGCTTGTTCAGGGCAATTCACCTAACCAACACATCTTGCAGACTTTGGGAGGAAACCGAAACACCAGGAGGAAACCCACGCCGACACAAGGAGAATGTGCAAACTCCACATAAATAGTGACCCAAGCCAGGAACCGAATTGGGATCCTGTGAGACAGCAGTACCAACCAATGTGACATCATGCGAGAACTTCAAGTTGCTAGGTTTCCAGATCACCAATAACCTGCCCTGGTTCCTCCATGCCAACTCTATAGTTAACAAAGAAAGCTAAAGAAATTCAGCATTTCCATCATGACTCTCACCAACTTTTACAGAGGTACCATCTGGTTGTATCACAACTTAATATAATTCCTGCTTTGTCCCGGACCACAAGAAACTACAAAGGGTCATGAATGTAGCCCAGTCCATTACTCAAATTACCTCCCATCTACTGACTCTATCTACACTTCTAGCTGCCTCTAAAAAGCAGCCAGCATTATTAAGCATCCCACTAAGCATGCCATTAAGCATGCCCTCTTCCATCTTTTTCCATTGGGAAAAAAGATACAAAAGTCTGAGGTTACGTATCAACTGACTCAAGATCAGCTTCTTCTCTATTGTAATGAGACTTCTGAATGAACCTGCCTCATTAAGTTGATCTTTCTCTACTCCTTAACTCTAGCTGTAATACTACATTCTGCACTGTCTCGTTTCCTTCTCTTTGAAAAATATACTTTGTCTGTATAGTGCACAAGAAGTAATACTTTTCACTGTATATATTAATACATGTGATAATAAATCAAATCAAATCAAAATCAAGTTAATGATCCATCTCCACCTCCTCTGGAACTATCCAGGATCATAGATGTCGGTCCTCAGTCAGTTCAGCTCACTCCACCTGATATCAAGAAACAGCTGAAAGCACTTGATACTGCAAAGACTATGGACACTGACAATATCCCAGCAAAGGTACTGAAGAACTTGTGCTCCAGAATTTGTGGCACCCCTGGCCAAGCCGTTATGATACAGTTATAACACTGGCATCTAACCGGCAAAAAGGAAAATTGCCCAGATAATTCCTATACATAAGAAACAGGACAAATCCAACCTGGGCAATTACCATCTCATCATTCTACTTTTGATTATCAGTAAAGTGATGGAAGCAGTCAGCAATAATGCCATCAAGCAACACTTGCTTAGAAATAACTTGCTTACAGAGGATCAGTTCCGTTTGCACCAGGGTCACTCAGCTTCTGACTTCATTACAGTCCTGATGAGAGTGATTGCCCTTGGCATTGATTGCAGTATTTGACTTGTGGCATCGAGGAACCCTGGCAAAACTGGAGTCAATGGGAATCAGGGGAAAAACACTTCGCTTGTTGGATCTCCTGTGGTCATTCACAGCGGCTGATATTTTCAAAAGGAATGGTAAGCAGCACTTGATCCCAGTTGACTCATAGTCTGGTTGGTTTGAAATCGACCACCTACTAGACACGAAGAGCAAGTTCAAGAGACACTTTGCCATACATGGCATTCCACAGCGCACAGTGGCCGACAACACTCATAAGAACATAAGAAATAGGCGCAGGAGTAGGCCATCCAGCCCATCAAGCCTGCTCCGCCATTCAATAAGATCATGGCTGATCTGTAGTGGTTCAGTACCACTTCCCCGCTTTCTCATAACCCTTAATTCCCTTGTCAATTAAAAAAGTATCCATTCTTGACTTCAACATATTCAGTGAGGAAGCCTCCACCACCTCATCAGACAGAGAATTCCAAAGAATCACCACCGTTTGCGTGAAGAAACTCCTTTGCAACTCCGATCTGAACCGCCCCCCCCAATCCCCTAATCTTGAGGCTGTGCCCTCTAGTCCTGCTATCTTTGCTAAGCGGGAAGAATCTCTCAATCTCTACCCTATCCATCCCCTTCATTATCTTATACATCTCTATAAGATTCCCTCTCAATCTTCTAAACTCCAAAGAGTACAAATCTAGCCTATTCAGTCTCTCTTCATAATCTTCAGTTGGTTTCCAAAGAGTTCATGAACTTTGCATACACACGGAACCACTGTGATCCACTGTACCCACAGGCCAATGGCGTAGCAGAAAGGGCCAAGCACCCACTTGGAAATGTGCCTGAGGCTACACAGCTTTCTCAGCTGCACTCCTCAGTATGTTATATAGGCTCTGACAGACACAGCATGCCACTGTCTTGCAGCGCATGTTCTCTACGTGAATCAGGATGATAATTTCTCTTGTAACCAAAGATCAAAACTAACATGAGTGGCGCCCTTGTGAAGTGCCAATGAAGTGGAAAGAGGAATTATGACTAAAATGCTCACACACTTTGTCCTGTAAAACCTGGTCAAATGGTCAGGATCCTGACCACACACGGCTACAGTAAACTGGTGGTGGTACATGGTCATGCTCCACGACTGTACAGTTATGTGGTTTTCTTGGATAGTGATCAGCACGTAGACATGAAGACACCTACTGCAAGTATCAGAACCAGCATCATGCCCCATGCATTCAGCCTGCAATTCAGACCCCTTACACCAGTGGAAATGAAAGCCTCTCCAAAGGCCAACACACAAACTCTGCAGCCTCTGATTTTACTGAAAAGACAACTGATGTCATTTACACTGAGGATATCAACTGAAGGGCATCTCACACATAGCCAACTGGCATAATCTCACACTCAGGCCCTAAGTAAACCAAACACAACCAAAAACAAAATATGTTCAGTGATTTGCCCTTCTGCAGTAAAGAATTCCCACCTTTTCAGTGAAGAGATTTCTCCTCATTTCAGTTCAAAATGCTTACCTCTTGTCCTAGATCTACCAGAAACAGTGGAAACAGCTTCTCTGCAATCTAGTATCATAAATGTATAAATTTCAATAAGATCTCTCTCATTCTTTAAAATTCCTGTGAATACAGACCCAGTGGATCCAATCTCTCTTGATATGACAGTCCTGCCTTCCCAGGAATCAGTCTGGTGAATGCTGCACTCCCTCTATGTCATGTAGATCCTTTCTTAGATAAGGAGACCAAAATTGCACACAATACTCTAAGCCATGGATTTTCCTGTCCGTTTGTTTCGACATAGATTTGCTGATGACAGCGGAAAGTCTTGCAAGAGGCTCAAGTCACATTTTACATTGTAAGATGCAAATCAGATGCCTAGACCACTCAGATGACTCTCTACAATAGAGAGGACTTCCTGCATGATTAAATTTTGCTGTGTCCTTCATAATCTGGCTGTGTCGAGATGTGAGCCCTTCACATAAGGGCCAGAAGATACAGTGTGAGCAACATGACAGATGGCATGATGGTGATATGAAAGTGTCCATGAGAGAATAAATGTTGTTATGTGAGCCCCATTAATGGATGCATGAGATCAGAGAAGAGAGTCAGTGTTTAAGTGCATGATGCCACGTTGAAAATTTGATCTTGAAGGGAGCCGGAAAAGGACTTATCCTGGCAAATCAGATGAGATCAGGTGAGAGTGGATGATTGTAAATCTTCTTCCTTGTTTTTTGCAATGAATACTCTCATGAATATATGTAGCTTTATAATTTTATGCTTTTACATGATTTGTTAAATACCGCCCGTTCTCTGTGCCTAGGTTCATGCCAAGTGGAATATCTGATTTTATTCCTTTTCAACTTTTCAATGACAGATTGGTAGAACTAAGTGGTTTTCTGAGCCAGGCCAAGTAAAGATGGCAGGTGCCCTTTCCTAAAGGGCATTCATGAATCATATGGGTTTTCAAAGAAAAAAGCCTCACTTATCATAGAACCCCACAGTGTAGAAGGAGGCCTTTCAGCCCATCGAGTCCAGACTGACTCTCTGACAGAGCATCTTATTCAGGCCCATTCCCCACCCTATCCCAGCAACCATACATATTTGCTCTATTAATCCACCCAACTTCCCCATCATGAGACATTAAAGGGCAATTTAATATCGCCAATCCACCTAACCTGCACAACTTTGGATTGTTTTACGACAGACAATGATAGAATCATAATTACTGCTACTGACATCAGCTCTCAATTCCAGACTTTTATTAATTAATCAAACTTAAATTCTACCAACAGGCATGGGAGGATTTGAACCTGTGTCTCAAGTGGATTGGATTACTAGACTGGCAACATTGTCATCTGCGTCAGGTATTTTGGGGACGACGTTCCTTCCTCATATTAATTAGCTCACTACATCACAAGTCCAGTTTGGTAGATATGCCCTCAGTCAGTCAAGATGCCATCGAACTACTCTTGGTAATGGATGCTGAAGTTCATTGCTGAACACAATGGTTTTGCTAACATAGAATCATAAAATCCCTACAGCGCAGAAGGTGGTCATTAGTCCATCGAGACTGCACAATTTCACCCAAGCCCTTTTTCATTTTAATTTACAGTAATAGCACACATTGTGACTCAAACAATTATTTCCTGAGGCATTACTCAATCATACAGTGAACCAAAATAACCACAACGTATTTTGCAGTCTGTGATAACATCAATACTTACAGTTTGACATACTTATAATATGCAAAGGAGTATGGTCCACATAAACCTACCCAAATGTTGAAGTAAAGAATGGCAGAGTTGTTATTGTATATATGATCTCTCTATCCGGTGACTCAGAATCTGTGAAATGCAACTGGTTCTTTGTCAGATACGCTATCTCAGTTTCCTTGACAACAAGATGGCGTACAACCCCCGGTGCTTCTTTGGGAAATTGATCATCCACTGGTGTAATATGGACAATTACAGTCTGCAATAAAATTGATTATGTGAAGAGAATGGTAGAATTTTCCAGCATTAAAGAATCAAATCATTCAGATAACATGTTATTCACTGCACACGTTAAATTTAAATATTCAACATCAAGCATTTTAAACACTGCAAAAGGTTTACAATTTTGATATTCTTGTGACTTTGGAGACCAGTTTTCTAAATATAGTTCACAGCTGCAAGTGGGAAACAACCGCCCCAACAGCAGTAACAGGAAATCACAAGCATCATGCCCACAATTTCCCATTATATTTGGCTAGCAGATGAAGCTCCTTATACAACAAATGATTGACACCACATCTACAAACATCCACTCACTCCACCGCCAACACTCAGTAGCAGCACTGTGCACTATCTACAAAATGCACTGCAGCAATTCACCAAAGATCCTTAGATAGCACCTTCCAAACCCATGACCACTTCCACCTGGAAGACAAGGGCAGCAGATACATGGGAACACCACCACCTACGAGTTCCCCTCCAAGCCACTCGCCATCCTGACTTGGAAATATATCACCGTTTCTTCGCAGTCACTGGGTAAAAATCCTGGAATTCCCTCCCTAACGGCACTGGAGGTCAACCCACAGCACATAGACTGCAGCGATTCAAGAAGGCATCTCACCATCACCTTCTCAAGAGCAACTAGGGATGAGCAATAAGTGCTGGCCAACCAGCGATGCCCACGTCCCACGAATGAATAAAGAAAAACAGTATGTTTATTGTAATAAAACATCACAGGGTACTTTACAGAGGTGTTATAAAACAAAATTACATGCTGAGCCAAATCGAGTAATACTGTCATAGAGTCATATAACATCACCAGTGATGGCCATTTGGCCCATCGCATCCAAGCTATTTCTGTAAGGCAATCAGTCCCATTCCCTTTAAGCATTATAAATCCATTTTGTTTAAGTATCTATCCAATTCCCTTTTGAAACCATTCACTGTCTCAATTTCCATAAAAGGTAGTGAGTTTCAGGTCACTACCACTCAGTGTATAAAAGCCTCATCCTCACATCTCTCTGTATCTCCTGCACTTTTTCCATCCTTTCTTCAATAAAGGTATCACTTTTGCCATTCTCACACCCTCTGATGCTTTCCCATTATCACGCAAAGATTTGAAGATTAGGGCAAACTCTTCCACTTTCTCTGCTGTTGGAGCACCTAGCCAAAAGTTTGGTCAAATAAATATATAGGTTTTAAAAAAAAGAAGAGAGATATAAAGATGGAGGCGTTTTAGTTATCTAAAGACATGGCAAATCATTGGTGATGCTTAGAGATCAAAATTAGGTGAGGGCAGATATCATGGAGATTTGTAGGATTGGAAGAAATTACAGAAATAGGGAAGGTTCAGGTCATGGGAGTGGCTTCAAAACAAGATTCAGTCATTGCTTAGCCAATATCCTATCTAGACCGGCAAATACAGGGCTGTTGGGTCAATCTGACTTGGTATGAGTAGAGACATGGCCAGCAAAGCTTTGGGTTACCTCAAATTTATGAAAGTTGGAATGTAAAAGGCCAGGCTAAGTGTGATTGGAATAATTAAGGAAACTAGGGCATAATTGAGGGTCTCAGTGGGAGATGAACTGAGACAGGAAGGCCTAGGCATTGAGGGAAGTGGTCACAAGATTTCTCGGACCGCATTTGACATTACGAGAGATACTCACTAGGAAACAGGCTGAAGGCAGTGTGAGGACCCAAGCTACAATCGAAGGCCAGGAATAGGAGGGGGAATTCTCCACATGGAGCAGCGAGACAGTCATGGGGGAAGCAGTTGCAAGGGGTTCCAGGCTAAAATTTGATGGGAAGAATGGGAGTCAGAAGTCAGTGAAGAGCGGTGACGTGAAGAGTGGCAAAAGCATGCAAAAAGCAGCAACAGAACATGAAGACAGCAAAATCTCCCATCAGCAGGAACAGAAAATTGTGGGCCAGTTCAGGGCAATAGGGGCATTCAATGAAGATATGAAGAGCTGAGTATTATAAACAGAGCATTTTCATTCATTGATAAAAGCTAATCAGATAGATGGAGAACTTGTGGTAATGATCTTCTCAACTACTATAAAGAGCTATACTTTTGTAACATTAAGAAGTCTCATGCAACCTGAAAAGCCCACAGAGAAACCACTAGCAGAATTGTGCAAAATACTAAGGAGCCATTATGCCCCAAAGCCACTTATGATAAGAGAACTTTTGTGATTTTATAAAGAAATACGGTTGGAAAGAGAATTCATTGTGAAATCTGTGGGCTTTTCAGGTTGCATGAGACTTCTTAATGTTACAAAAGTCTAGCTCTTTATAGTAGTTGAGAAGATCGTTACCACAAGTTCTCCATCTATCTGATTAGCTTTTACCAATGAATGAAAATGCTCTGTTTATAATACTCAGCTCTTCATATCTTCATTGAATGCCCCTATTGCCCTGAACTCGCCCACAATTTTCTGTTCCTGCTGATGGGAGATTTTGCTGTCTTCATGTTCTGTTGCTGCTTTTTGTTAAAAAAACAGGCAGAGCACTATGAATTTGATAGGTTCCTGAAAGATGCTTTATGGGATCTTTTGGCTTGTTGACTCCACCACAAAGTGATCCAGTGGAATCTTCTGACAATAAAGTTTTAGAGGGCGATCTTACCAAACAAATTCTAAATGTTGAATGAGTATGAAAACAAGAGAGAATTGAATTTTTTTTGGGGTGAGCTCTCAGATGCTATCTTACGCCACATTGAGAAACAAATGAGGCAAAATGTGCTTCTCGCCAGTAGAGGGAGTGGATGGAGTCTATTCACACTATAAAGCCAGCTGCTGCTTTGAATCTATTCACACTACAAAGCCAGCTAACTGCTAGAGGTGCCATTTACGTATGCCTGATCTCCCAGAGCACCGTGTAAAAGGTACACAGTGCACTCAGAATATGTTCTTCTCCCATAGATATCGCCTCCCCCACTGTCTCAGACACCCCACTCCCTGACAATTACTCACTCCATCCCTCCTCTTGGCCAGTCGCCAACCCCATTTCCACCCTCAGCTGATCACCTCCTAGAACCCTCTCTTAACCCTCACATGGCTGAAAGTTGCTCCAAATTGCCAATCCCAACTGAGCATCGCCTGTTCACCCTCCCCAGTTGATCGCTGCCCCTGTTCACGACTGTCCCGCCAGTGGATTGAATCACCAATCCTGCTATCCCCGATGGCAGAGCAAACAGCATCCCATTCTGAGCCTCCCTTTCACCCCGTCCTCCCCTTGACATCCACCCCTTAGCACTGCCTAGTGTCCAGTGGGCAGTGTCAGGCTACCTGGTGAGCACTGCCAGGGTGCCAATGGTCAAAGGCAGCTATCTTGCCTTGTTTGGACACTCTTGGTTGCAAAAATGAAACATATTCCCAGTGCACTGTGCACTCTTTACACAATGCTCTGGGAGATCAAGCACGTGCAAACGGCATCTCCAGCAGTTAGCAGCTGGCTTCATAGTATGAATAGACTTCATCCACTCCCTCTACTTGCAAGAATCACACTTTGCCTCATTTGTTTCTCAATGTGGCATAAGATAGCATCTTTGGGGCATGTTACATAGGCTGGCAGATTCGAGAACAAGTTTACAGGATGTACAGGAGAGCTATAAAGACATTGGGTGAGATGAAAGAGTGTGAGAATAAAATTCAACTGAAGTTAGAGATTCATTTAAGGTGTCTGAAGGTGCATCCAGTACTGCCATTTGAATTAAGGGTACTGAACCCAATAACCACCAGTTTGTCATTCTTATCTGTTTGTCATTTTTATAAATGACCTAGATGAGGGTGTAGAGGGTTGGATTAGTAAATTTGCTGACGATACCAAAGTGGGGGGAGTTGTAGATAGCGAGGATGGACGTTACAGTTTGCAGAGGGACATAGGTTGCAGAGCTGGGCCGTGAGGTGGCAAATGGAATTCAATACGGATAAGTGTGAGGTGATTCACTTTGGTAGGAATAACAGGCATATGAAATATAGGGCTAATGGAAGGACCCTTAATAGTGTTGTCGAGCAGAGGGATCTTGGGGTACAAGTACATAGATCTTTGAAAGTTGGCACCCAGGTTGATAAAGTTGTTAAGAAGGCGTACGGTGTGTTAGCTTTTATTGGTAGAGGGATTGAATTTAGGAGCCGTGAGGTTATGTTACAACTGTACAAAACTCTGGTGCGGCCGCACTTGGAGTATTGCGTACAGTTCTGGTCGCCGCATTATAAGAAAGACGTGGAAGCATTGGAAAGGGTGCAGAGGAGGTTTACCAGGATGTTGCCTGGTATGGTGGGAAGGCCTTTTGAGGAAAGGCTGAGGGACCTGAGGTTATTTTCATTAGAGAGAAGAAGGTCACGCGGTGACCTAATTGAGGCGTATAAGATGATCAAGGGATTGGATAGGGTGGATAGTGAGAGCCTTTTTCCTCGGATGGTGATGACCAACACGAGGGGACATAACTTTAAATTAAGAGGTGGTAGTTATAGGACGGATGTCAGAGGCAGGTTCTTTACACAGAGGGTGGTGAGGGCGTGGAATGCCCTGCCTGCAGCAGTTGTGGACTCGCCTACTTTGGGGGCATTCAAATGGTCGGTGGATAGGCATATGGATGATATTGGAATAGTTTAGGTTCGAGGGTCCACTGGCCGGCGCAACATCGAGGGCCGAAGGGCCTGTACTGCACTGTAATGTTCTATGTTCTATGAATGGGCCACCTCAATTGTTCCAGTTTTTAATACAGATGCAAATTAGGATCTGCAGGGATTTCAAGCCCATTATCAACCCAGCACTGTATACAGATCAATCCCCACTTCCTCTTTTTGAAGTTATTGATTAGCAAGAGGGATGTGGCTCAGGCCCATCTCCAAATGGGGGTCGTGGAAAAGTCCCAACCACCTCTGATTATAATAATTCATTGGGTGCTTTTCCACTATAAGCGTCTTCCCTTTGGCATCATGTCAATACCAGCCCTTTTCCAAAGGGCTATAGATCAAATTCTATGTGTTACCTGGACTGCACCAAAGAGGAGCATTTGAAGAACCTCAAAGAGGCCCTCAGAAGGTTGCAGAAAGAGAAATGCAAATTCTTTAAAGATCTGATTGAGTATGCATCATTGATAGTGAGAGACTTCAGAAGGCACCCAAGAAAATGGATGCCATTATGAAAACTCCCAGGTCAGAGAACATTTCACAATTATGAGCATTCCTGGGATTGGTGGTTACTATAGCCAGTTCATGCCTGATCTGGCCACAATGCTTAAAATATTACATCGACTGCTTGGTAAAGGCAAACCATTGAGATGGACCCAGGAGTGTGAAGAAACTTATTGGGAAGTAAAACAAACTTTATGAAGGTCAGAAGTGCTAATCCATTTTGATCCGAAGTTACCATTGCAATTAATCCGTGATGCCTCACCCTTGGAGTTGGTGCACACATTGTCCAATAGAGAAGAAAGACCTTTGTGTCAAAGCCTTTGACAAAATCAGAGCAAAAATATGCCCAGGCCAAGAATGGAGGGTTGAGTATTGTCTTTGGGGTGAAGAAATTCCCACATTTCTTACATGGCTGGCATTTTGTGCTGTTAACCAATCACAGGCCCCTCACCACCATTTTTGGGCCATATGCTGGAATACCATTTATGGCAGCAACACACTTACAATATTGGGCATTACTTTTCTCAGCATACTTCTGCGACATATGGTATCGACAATCAGAAAAGCATAATACTGCTGATGCACTTTCAAGGCTGCCTTTCCCTGAAGGAATGGATGTTCCTGATTGGAACTGGAAAATTATGGATATTTTCAACTAGACAATAAGGTACAAGTGTCTGCAGCCCAGGTATGGAACACCATCAGAAATGACCAGTCTTAAGACAAGCAGTAGATTTAGTCAACCAAGGGAGAACTATTTGTGAAATTGCAAGTCAAGGTATTTCAGGAAGAGTGTTGGCAAGGAACTACATAAGAACCTAAGCACCAGGGAGCAGGAGTAGGCCATCTGCATCCTCGAGCCTGCTCTGCCATTCAATAAGATCATGGCTGATTTTTTTGTGGACTCAACTCCACTTACCCGCCCCCTTACCATAACCTTAATTCCTCAAAAATCTATCTATCTTTGTCTTAAAAACATTTTAGAAGTAGCCTCAACTGCTTTACTGGGCAGGGAGCTCCACAGATTCACAACACTTTGGGTGAAGGAGTTCCTTCTCAACTCAGTCTTAAATCTACTCCCTTTATTTTGAGTCTATGTCCCCTTATTCTTGTTTCACCTGCCAGTTGAAATAACCTCCTTGCTTTTATCTTTCTTATTTATTCGCTTCATAATTTTATACGTTTCAATAAGATCCCCCTCATTCTTTCAAATTCAAGTGAGAAATGTGATCCAGCGCCAGTGGTGGCCCAGAGTCATACATTGTGCAGTTCCAGGAGGAGAGAGTTTAAAGGAGGCACATGGGTCAGCAAGTGGTCACTCCATATCAAAGCACAGAAGTCCTCCCTGATCTGGTATTGTTGCAAGCAGAGCGAAAGAAATAGACTGAGTGCTGTGTTCCTGAAGCAGAGTGAGTTTTCCACAGAGAAGAAATGTCGGCAGAAGCTATTGTTTAAAGGTTATTTGTTAGAGTCACAAGTAGACTTATATTAACACTACAATTAAGTTACATACTGCGGCACCTGTTTGGATACACTGAGGGAGAATTTAGCATAGCCAATGCACCTAACCAGCATGTCTTTTAGACCGTGGTAGGAAACCAGAGCACTCAGTGGAAACCCATGCAGACACAGGGAGAATGTGTATCTCCACATAGACAATGACCCAAGCTGGGAATCAAAACCAAGTCCCTGCTAACCACTGTGCTACCTTGTCATCCTCAACTTGGTGACTGCAGGCATGCAGTCAGAGGAAAGCAACAGAGGGAATTCGAGTGCTTCTGGAAATTCTAGAAAGAACGCCTGAGAAGACTCCTCAGCAAGGAGATGTTCATCCAGGAACCATTATCTTCCAGATAGACTGATTACATCTATGTCAACATTTAAATGGATGTTGGTATTGTAATTCACAGTTCATGTTCTTGTATATAGTTGAATTGTGTGTGTGTGTATTTTTTTATACACACACACACACACACACACACACACACACACACACACACACACACACACACACACACACACACACACACACACACACACAGACATATGTGTTAGTTCAATTATATAAGTGTGTTAAAAATGTATACATGTTATATGTGGGGTTTTGAAGTAAGAGGGAGGAGTGTTATGTATGTTGTGGATGCTTCTTTAAGAGAGCAAGTTAGATTCCCAGAGCACTATCCCCCCCAAGATTTGCCAAGCCTGTTTTATGCTGACTCTGCTAGAGATATGACATGTTAGTAAACAACTCCAATTGTTTTACTACCACTTAACTTGTGGTTTCTTATCAATTCATCAGTAGAGCTCATACAAATAGAAAGAGACAGTCTTAGTGATAGCATTGCTATGTGCTCAGAAGCTCATGCCAGTGCCAAATCTGACACCAAGGATGTAAACAGTCTGGTTTAGTCAGAGGCCATTGCCAGAAGTGGCAGAGAGTCACAAACCATGGAGCAGAGTTTGCCACTGACATTAATCCTTCTAATATTTAACAGGTGCCACCAAGAAGCACAGTTAGCAGAGAGATAAACTGTTCTACACCAACCCACCTCACAGTTATAAAAGAACAATGGAGGGGGGATTAAATGGGCAGCTTATGGAACCCCTGTGCCAGTAGGGAGGAAGTTCCACCCTTGGGAGCTACCAACTAATCGGATTTACCAGCAGCTCCATCAGTCACAGCAGAGCCAAGAGTGCAACAGGAAAGAGCAGGTAGCCCAAGGATTCTGGAAACAGCTAAGTCTGAGGTGTTGGGAAGGGACCGTTTAGACAGGATAGAGGCGGCAGTTGGAGTTGGTGGGTTTAAGGCAGCAGGCAAATTGGAAGGAAGGAGGGCATTTTTACTTAAACCTACCATATGCAAAGGGCAGCAACTTCCCAACTTGTTGTCCATCCTTTAAAATTGGGCTGTTCACTTCCGCATGATTTCCCACACCAAGGTTTATGGTGTGGGCAGTGAATGATGGGTGTCAGTGGGCTTGGTTACAGGTCTAAATGACCATTAATTATTTATTTAAATCTGGTGGGCAGGCTTCTGATTTTGGCATATATGGGGATGAGTTGAAAGATTGTGGGGTGGGCACCCACACGTTTTTACATACCTCCAGTCAAAAGCATGCCCAGGGGCAAGTAAAGAGCAGTTTCTGGATGTATACATACAAAGGTGACAGAACAAGTTGACAAGTTATATTAAAAAGATATACAGGATTTTTGGATTTGGAAATACAGACAAAATACAAAAAAGCCAGTGCATTAGTGTTAGATTTCAGCTGCAGTATTGTACTCCAATCTGATCACCACACTTTAGGCAAGATGACAGTCAAGGGGATGTGGAGAAGATTTACAAGAATAGTGCCAGGATTGAGTGACTCCAGTTGTGTGTAGATAGACCATTCCCCTTGGAGCAGAAGAGGTTAAGGGAAAATTTAACATAGGTATTCAAAATCATGAAGAATTTGATTAAGTAAACAAGAAAAATTGTTTCTGCTGGCATAAGGGTGAGTAATCATATAAAGCACATTTAAGGTAATTGGCAAAAGATCCATAGATGTGAGAATGTTTTTAATTACAGAAAGTTATTAGCATCAGGTATGAACTGCTTGAAAAGTTAGAAAAACCAGACTCTCAAGGAACTTGCAAAAACAAATTGAACTAATACCTGGAAGGAAGTGAGGGGCCAATGGAGAAAGGTCAGGGGATTGGACTCAGAACTGATTCTATGATACATGATTCCTCTGGTACATAAATTAATTATCTTGAAAAGTCTATGTTTTCCATCTCAACAGCATAATATGATGTTCTAAAGGATTCATTTTGTTTGACACAAAGCAGTACCTGAGGATCTGAGAGGTTTGGAGGATCGTGACTATCAGACAGGATAAACTCAAAGGAATCTTCAAACACTTCACCTCCCAAGTGACGATAATAGATCATAGCATTGAAGAGATCTCTCTGTAAGAACCTAGTGATGGGATAACCTGTCAACAGCAAACAGATGAAACATATTAATAGGCAATGACTGAAATACTATAAATTTTGAATGCCACAGTTTACCAAGTGGCCTAATTGATAAATATATCATCCAGGATAAGTAATACGAGAAGATTATAAAGATCCAAACGAGGTTTAGTTTGGTACATATGGGCCAGGGCTTGAGAGGTGTGTGTGTGTGTGTGTGTCTGTAACAAACCAGAACACCTCATTCGCCTGACGAAGGCCATAGAGTCGAAAGTTTGCGAGTTTACTATCAAATAAATTGGTTGGATTTAAACCTGGTGTTTGTCAGACTGCTTAATGTGTACATCACTAGTTACAGCCCACCAACCCTAAAGTACCCCTTTTAATATAATATGATCCTCAACTGATGTGCACTCAATTCAACAAACCAATGAGCAGATGTATAAATTCAATCACATAGGGCCACCTAAAAATATTGGCAAAGAAATGTGAGTCTGGAACTAGCATTGATGAACTAATCAGAGTTTGAGTCGTTTGTGGATTTCATAATGAAGACTACAAGTAGCTACTACAGGACAAAGATCTAATGTTACAAGCAGCTATTAGGATCTGCATATTAAATGAACATTCACAAAAAAGCAGAAATTTAAAAGAGAAATAGAAGTATGGTTAGTATGAGATGGAATAAGTACGATAGCAAGAAATGATCAGGAGATTAGGGTCCATATGAATAGAGGTAACAAGTAACAAAGGGAAGACAACATTGGTGGGGGTAGTATATAGACCCCTGAACAGTAGCTCTACTGTCGAATGGAGAATAAATCAGGAGTTAATAAGGGCGTGTAAAAATTAAGTACTTTAATCACAGGTGACTTTAATATTTATGTAGATTTAGAAAGTAAAATTGGAAGAAGTGACTACAAGAAAGAACTCAGTGTATTCAGGACAGTTTCCTAGAATAATATGCTGCGGATCCAACCCAGGAATTGCTATTTTGGAACTGGTATAGTATAATGAGGCAATGAGATTTAATGGACAATCTCAGAATAAAAGATCCTCTAGGAAACAGTGACCATAATTAAGCAATCAGTTTGAGAATGAGAAATAAATTATAAGGGTAATTATGAAGGTATAAAGGCACAGTTGCCTGGAGAGGACTTGGAAAGAGTTTAACAGGACGGTATTTGATCAGAAATGATAGGCATTTACGAAAATAGTCCATAACATCACGATAAAGACATATTCTACTAAGGAAGGGGGATTCTAGGAAGTGGATAAATCAACCATTGTTAACAAAAGGAAACTAATGAGTGTATGAAACTTAAAGAGAAAACATATAATGTGGCAAAGATTGGCAGAAAGCCAAAGGATTAGTAAAGTTCTAAAAACCAACAGAAGATGACCAAAAAATAAAGAAGCTAAACTATGAGGGTAATCTAATAAGAATACTAAAATGGACAACAAGAGCTTGTTTAAATGTATAAAAGGGAAGAGAGAGATCAATGTGAATATAGGTCACTTTGAGAATTAAGACTAGGGAAATAATAACAGGGAATCAGGAAATGGCAGAGGAGTTAAGTATATACTTTGTATCAGTCTTCATCATGGAAGACTGATACAAAATTCGAACAAAATTCCAAAAAACATAAAATAATCAAAGGGCAGAAGGGGAGGAAGGTAGTAAATTTAATAACTATTATTAAAGAAAAGGTAATGGGAAAACAAAAGGGGCTAAAGGCAATAAATCCCTGGACACAATAGGATACATCTCAGGATATTAAATGGAAGTGGCTATAGAAACAATGGATGAACTGGTGGTGATGTTACAAGAATCCTTAAAAGCCCCAGAGAAGTGGAAAACTGGCAATGTAAGACCCTGAGTGAAAAACAGAGGGGATTAAAAACAAAAGGCCAGTTAACTTAATTTCTGACTTGACTGGGAAAATGTTAGAGTCCATTATAAAGGATGTATGAGCAGTTGTAAGGGCATATTAGCATGCATACAGGGCTAGGAGGATAAGAAGGTTATTTTCAGGATGGTAACCTGTAATTAGTAGAGTACCACAAGAACTAAGCATTGGCCACAATTATTTACAATGTATATTAATGACTTGGACAAGAAAGCTGAATGTAGAATTGCCAAGTTTGTAAATGATACAAAATTAGGTGGGATGGCAAATGGTGAGCATGACACAAAGGGTTACTAGCTGAAAAATAAAATTTGAAGATGTATTCTCGGGCAGAGTAACCAACTTCCAATGTCACAGAAAGCAAAAAGTTCCATTCCTCATCATCAAAATCCAAGGAAAAAACAAACCTGTTAATTCAGGAGCCGGTCTTTTCATAATTTCTCCAGCCTGTGGGATTTTGACAATTTTGAAAAGGATGTAATCATCACTTGAATCCATGTCTGAAGCCTGAAGCATAAACTTCTCAATCAGTATTTCTTGGTCCTCACATAGTTCAAAGATAACATTATTGATAAGGAATGGAGGGCTGTCATCTTTAGGCAGGATGTTGATGGGGAATTTGTGCCGGGTACTATGATAACCATCAAAAATCCGAAACACAATGAAGTCATTTGTGGAGTCACTGTCATCGTGGTGGTAACGAACGACACCAGACTTGATGTCATCGACTGTAAACATAAAACCTTTTCCTCCTGCAAGTCAAATAAAAGGATAAATTAGTGAATAGATTGTTGAGTTACCATTTGACCTAGCCTTGGGGAATAAAGAAGGGCAAGGCTGAAGTGACAGTTGGCAACCAATTCAGGAGGAGGTATAGTGATCATAATTCAGTTAGATTTAGCATTGCAATGGAAAAGGACAGAAATAAAGCAGGGATCAGAGTTTTGAACTGGGGGAAGGCAAATTTTGCAGGAATGAGAGGGACTTGGCTGAGGTGAATTGGACAGCGCTGTTAGGGATAAGTCAGTGGAAAACCAGTGGAAAGCATGAGAAAGCGAAATTCTAAATAAACAAAGTAGACATATCCCCTCCAAAACTAAATGTGGTACTACCAAATCTAGACCTGGCTCCTTGCCACTGCCCTGATTGTCTAGAAGAATACAGGAGAAGATCAAATAGAAAAAAGAAAGTGCATAATTGGCACAAAGAACTAAGCATTGGAGTTAGCCTAGATGAATATAGGAGGTACGGAGATGAAGTGGAAAAGGAAATAAAGAAATCAAAAACAGGGCATAAAAAACAATCAGCAAGTAAAATTAAAGAAAAAATGTTTTTATGAATGTATTAATGATAAAAGGTCAATTAAGAAAAATGTAGGACCTGTCAGAGGTGAAGAAGGGATCTTGTGTGTGGATGTGGAGGCTGTGGAAAAGGGTTTTAAATGAATATTTTGTCTCTTTGTTTACAAAAGAAAGGGATGATGCAGATTTAGTAGGCCAAGAGGAACATTGAGAAATATTAAATGGGATAATATCAATAACAAGTTGCAGAGCTGGGCCGAGAGGTGGCAAATGGAGTTTAATGCAGAAGAGTGTGAGGTAATTCACTTTGGCAGGAATAACAAGTGTGTAGAGTATAGGGCTAATGGTAGGACTCTTAATAGTGTTGAAGAACAGAGGGATCTTGGTGTATATGTGCATAGATCCCTGAAAGTTGGCAATCAAGTCGATAAGGTTGTTAAGAAGGCATACGGAGTCTTAGCTTTTATTGGTAGGGGGATTGAATTTCGGAGCCGCAACGTCATGTTGCAAACTGTACAAAACTCTAGTGCGGCCGCACTTGGAGTATTGTGTACAGTTCTGGTCCCCACATTATAAGAAAGATGTGGAGGCATTGGAGAGGGTACAGAGGAGGTTTACCAGGATGTTGCCTGGTATGGAAGGCAGGTCTTATGAAGAGAGGCTGAGGATTTGAGGTTGTTTTCGTTAGAAAGAAGGCGGCTAAGAGGAGACCTTATTGAAACATATAAGATGATTAGAGGTTTAGATAGGGTGGACAGTGATAGCCTTTTTCCTAGGATGGAGAAAGCTAGCACGAGGGGACATAGTTTTAAATTAAGGGGTGGTAGTTATAGGACAGATGTCAGAGGTAGGTTCTTTACCCAGAGGGTGGTAAGGGTATGGAATGCCCTGCCTGCGTCAGTTGTAGATGCACCAGGTTTGGTGGTGTTTAAGAGGTTAGTAGATAAGTTTATGGACGAAAAGGGAATGGTTTAGGTTAGAGGGTCATTGCTTTTTCCTAATTGGTCGGCGCAACATCGAAGGCCGAAGGGCCTGTTCTGCACTGTAATGTTCTATAATCATAAAGAGAGAGAAAGTACTCAAACGTTTGGAATCTTTGGAAGTTGATAATTCGCCAGGGCCAGATGGACTGTTTCTGAAGCTGCTAAAGGATGTCAGGAAGGAGATAGCTGATGCTCTGAGGATCATTTTTCGATCTGCAATAGGTACAGGGGAGGTACTATAAAACGAATAAATGTACACAGTTCCAAAGGGATTGAAGGAAAGGCTAAACAATTATTAGGCCAGTTAGTTTTGCGTTGGTGATGGGAAAATTCGTACAATCAATCCTGAGAGATAGGATTAACTTCATGCAGAAAGGCATGGACATTTCAGGGATGGTCAGCGTGGACTTGTAAAGGAAAACCTTGCTTCACAAACTTGATTGAATTCTTTGAGGAAGTGTCAAAAAGGATTGATGAAGGTAGTGCAGTGGATGTTAGTACATGGATTATAGCAAGGTGTTTGACAAGGTCCCACGGGGCAGACTGGTCATAAAAGTAAAAGCCCACGGCAAGTTCAATCAAAAGTTGACTTAGTAACAGGAAACAATGGGTAATGGCGGATGGATGCTCTTGCAAATGGAAATTTGTTGCGATTGTTGTTCCAACCTTTGCAGCATTCCTTCTATCACAATAATTTTTCTTTTAAATCGGTCAAAAATAGTTTTTTTAAAAAAACAGCTCTGAGATATGTCTGCAGTGGTTATTATCTTGAAGGAGTACATCAGAAGTGTCAGCCCACAGCCTCCCTTTTCTCGGCACTCGCTCTCTTCCTGCTCTAATGGGCAGCACAGAACATTTCCCGGCATGTGTTTCACACTGGCAGGCTGTTAACTGGTGCCCAGGGCTGATCGTGGTCGGAAGTGTGTTTCGCATCTGCCTCTGAGCTTACTGAGTGCACACGTCCAATGGTAAAAAATTTAGACCAACGTGTCAGTGATACCCACACCTTGGCAATGAACTTTAAAAAGTAGGTTTCAAACAAATATAATTTAACAGTTGAAATAGATCGGAATGTTTTCCCACCATGGGAATTGAAGCAGGCAAGAGGCAGAGCATTGGAACGTCCATCAACCTCGAGCAGGATTTTACAGTTTCGGTACAAACGAGGCCATAAAATCCCTATCAGATAATCTACCCAGATCCAGTTCGTCAGCGGTAGGTGAATGCATCTTGAAGGTTTAGATAGGGTGGACAGTGATAGCCTTTTTCCTAGGATGGAGAAAGCTAGCACGAGGGGACACAGCTTTAAATTAAGGGGTGATAGTTATAGGACGGATATCAGAGGTAGGTTCTTTACCCAGAGGGTGGTTAGGGAGTGGAATGCCCTGCCTGCAGCAGTTGTAGATGCGCCAAGTTTGGTGGCGTTTAAGAGGTTAGTTGATAAGTTTATGGAAGAGAAGGGGATGGTTTAGTTTGGAGGGTCATTGCTTTCTTTTTCATACTTGGTCGGCGCAACATCGAAGGCCCAAGGGCCTGTTCTGTGCTGTAATGTTCTATGTTCTATCACATTGTATGGAGCTGACTAATAAAAACCAGGAAGATTCCTGATTTCACCTTTAGTCTGTGATAATTTGACAGTGCCTAGACTTCTTAAAGGAAACAAAATTAATCATGTTTACTACACTTGGATACTATCGGAACCATCTTTGAGATCCAGCATGATTAAATCGTCAAGTGATACAAAACCTGTAGAGGGAGAATATTTTGGCTCACCCTGGAGGATGCCCATTACTGCAACATAAGGCACCACCCTCAAGAACGGAAGGGAAACATTGGAATTTTTCTCTGCTTCCCAGAAATCTGCTATCGTCACAGAAACTTCAACTCTGGCGTATTTAGTACATACATCAATTTTCATATATTAGAAAGCATTTTGTTATTAATAACTGTTCCCATTGCACGTAATCTCAAATTCATTAGTCCGAAGAGGAATTCATTAAAACGTAAATGTCTAGCAATAAAATATGACTGATCATTTTCCTAGACCTTTGTCATTTACTCAAACGTCATTTGATAAAGAAACTCTGACCCATGTTGGCATATATGGTCAGTAACTCAGGTTTATTTCAAGTTATTTTCTCATCTCTTGCCAATACTTGCAATAAACTCTTCGGCAAATTCTACTTTAAAACAGGAATTGCTGAACCATATCTCACGATTTAAACAGTTCATATCAATTCCATAGATCAAGAGTATCATGGTGCTAGGTGTGAGATCCTGACAGATCCTGCCTTGGTTAGTAGAGTTCATCCTGTTTGTTAAATGGACATTAACCTCTTACTGTAAGTCGCCCATGTTGTAAGCCATCCACAGTCACCAAACGAACTGCAGAGAGGTCATCATTATCCACTACCTGAAACTGTTCCCAGGTGATAGGTCGAGATTGGCCTTCCAATAGATCAAGACCTGCCAAATAAAAATCAACAAATGCAAAGAAAACACAAACTGAAGTTTAGCTTCTCTGTATCCTTGGTATAAGTGAATGGCTCAATGAGTTTTTGTCATGACTTGATTCAGTGGTTTTCAGTTCATCCCTCACTATGAAAATTGTATTGAACATAAGAGCAAGGAGCTTGAGTAGGCCAGTGAGGCCATCGAGCTTGCTTCTCCATTCAATAAGACCAAAGTTGATCTGACTTTAACCTCCCCTCAACATTCCCCCCTCTTCCAAACTATTTCACCCCTGCTCTTCAAGAATCAATCTGCATGTCTTAAAAATATTCAAAAGCTCTGCTTCCTTTCAAGAAAGAGAGTTCCAACAACTTAACCTTGAGAGAAAAGAAGTTCTCTTTGAACCATGCAGGTTCAGGGACTACAGTTAGCCAGCTCAGTAAAAGGAAAGGAAACTCTTGGGGTCTAACAGTCACTTTGAACTGGTTCTTGAATGAAGTATAATTTGAAGAGAGATTTTCCATTCTTTTAATGGAGAAATTGGGGATTTCTTCTGTAGCTGCACACTGAAATGTTTTTAGTTATAGCTGTGATTAGTTGATAGGTTACAGTAAAAAGTTCTAAAATGTGAGATCTTATCATGTGATCCTTTCAGCCATCCACTTGTGATGAAACTGTGTCACTGATATATTTTAATTTTCTGTAGTGTGTTTAAAGTTCAGTGATTTTATTTCTCAAAGCAGTCAGTATGTCTGATGGGAATGCAGAAGATGCTGGAAAAAAAAAGGACAATTTTTCATTTTAGCCCTGTAGTATTTACTTAGAATGAAGTTAATTGGACCTCTGGGGATCTCCTGTTTAATGTAATGGAAGGTAAGTTAGGTGTACAGAGTGATCTAATGTAGTTAATGGGAGGACCTAAGATTGTAGCTGAGACAACAGCTTTATGTATTCAATTGCTGGAGGGGGCTCTTAAAAGCTAGAAGCCTACAAGCTATGCTCCCTGTCTCTCTCTCTCTGTCTCTCTCTCTCTTTCCACAAGTCTCTTTTGCAGCCTTTACTCAAGTCAGAATACTATATCATAGAATCCCTACAGTGCAGAAGCAGGCCATTTGGCCCATCGAACCTGGCTGACAACAATCCCCCCCAGGCTATATCCATGCAATCCCCAACCCTATATTTACCCTACAGGTCCCCTTATTATTAAGGGACAATATAGCATGGCCAATGAACTTAACCCACACATCTTTAGAGTGTCGGAAGAAACTGGGATATCCAGAGGAAGCTCATACAGACATGGAGAGAAATTGCAAACTCCGCACAGATAGTGACCCAGGGCCAGAATTGAACCCTAGATCTGTGAGGTAGCAGTGCTAATCACTGTACCACCATGCTCCCCCAATCTGTGATTGCCAACTATATTTAATGTGTGCTTTAAGTCCACAAGCGAAATATTGCCTCATTGGAACTGAAATAACGATAAGTTAGAAATTAGAATGGTTTCCTTTCATTTTAAGTATTAGATGTTAAAAACTATAAAAATTGTTAAGCTACTTCATTGTGGTTGAGCTATATGTAAATTGTATTATGCATGAAGCTCGTTTTGATAAAAGATGATTTTCATAACTTGTTAGTAGAATCACGCCTGGATCCTCACATTTATGCTAAAAATAAAAAAAAAAGAGGGGTTCAATTTGACTTCAAAATATACCTTGGGATTTGGGTCTAGAACCCTAACAAACTAGAAGTTCAATTTTTCTTTAATGTAATCAAACTGCATGGGGATCATACGGTTTAGATGATTAAAATGAGCTTATTCTGGTTTGTAGCAATTTACAGGATGTCTTTGGCCAGTTAGAAACTAAGAAAAGGTTAGGAAAATCTTTTTCATACAGCAGGTAGTTAAGGCCTGAAATGCTCTGCCTGGGTGTGAGATAGACGCAGGTTCAGATGAAGCATTCAAAAAAGTATTACATTGTCACCTGAAAAGGAAGAATTTTCAAAGTTATGGACAGAAGGAAGATAGATTTCTGACCAATAAGGGAATTAAGGGTTATGGGGAGCAGGCGGATAAATGGAATTGACCCACTATCAGATCAGCCATGATTTTATTGAATGGTGGGGCACGCTCAAAGGGCTAGATGGCCTACTCTTCTCCTATTTCTTACATTCTTAAGGCTCATTTAGAGACCAGGCATAGTCATGATGGGCCGAATGACCTCCTCCTGCATGGTAACAATTCTGTGCAGATGCACACACATCACAAGCAACACAGACAGTGCTGATATATTTGTGCTATTTTGTGAGAAATCGTTAACAGAGAAATATAGCAGATGTCAGTTGTTCATTCTTGGTTCGAAATGGAGTAAAGGTGTTAATGTAGTGACAGTTTAGAGAAAACTGAGATTATCAGTCAAGTCACCAATCAAGATAATGCTCCCTAAAAGCGAAGTTGTAAGCATGTATGCATAATCACCAACATGTTTTATTAATCCACAATCACAGAAGCAGGTAGGTGATCAGAAGCAGTTCTAAAGAGATTCAATTTTAAATTTTAAAAATCTAACCAGTCATTAAGTGAGAGTTAGATGCTGACTCCCCTAAGGTTGCATCAACTATGTATATAATTCCAGTTTGTTATTTATTCTGTATCACCTTTATTTTGAAACTATTTGCTGGGTTCCTTGAGCTTCAGTGGCAACTGTTAGTTGCTGATAAGGATTGCGATGATCCGGAAAATAAAGTACCAGGCACCAAACCCATCGCAAATGCTCCAGTCTGCCTCACTCTTAGCGATCGGCAACCTGATAATATAATTTGATAGCCCATTCACCGGCCCTGCTTTTCACCCACCTCTCCAGTGGGAAATGCACTTGGCAAGCTTTGGTGCTATTAATGGCCAGTATGGACGTAGTGTGCCCAACTCAAGGGATCAGAGGAGGATCACCAACCGTTCAGCAAAGAGAGGCATCCTCCTCATCCCCACCTTATCAGTCAAATACAAGATCAATACCTGGGCATGAAGACCTGAACTGACCCCATCCCCGAACTGAGCTTGCCTCCCCCTCAGAGGCCCTCTCCAGCCCCCCTCTCCCCTCAGGCCCTCCCCAACTCAGTCATCTCCCTCCTCAGAGACCCCCCCTCCTCAAACCACTCCTCAGCCCTCTTCCTCCTCAGAGGCACATTCAAGCCCACTTTCTGGCCACTGGCTTTGGTACTGCCAGGGCTGTAATTTCCCCTTGGCACTGACACCCTGGCTTGACACCTTTGTCCAGTAGCCATTTGCTCCTTTCTTGCTGCCAGACTGCAGAAAGAAAGTCCCTCAAGGCTTTTGAGGGTTGGGTGTGCTTAGGCTGAGTCAAGGGTGAACCTCATCATTCTCACCAGGATGGAGGTGTCATGGCTGCACCGTCCCTTCTAGCCCTGAGGCCTGATTATCTCCCCTGGCATGGTGATCTCAGATAGTCTTACGATCAACATTTTCAAAGTGTTTGCAGCTGCCAGGCAGAAATAAAGTGCAATTTGGGCAGTTCAACTGTGGCATTTAAGAGGGAATTAGATGATTATTTCAAGAGAAACAATGTACAGGTGTACGGGGAAAAGGCAGGGGGTATGACAAGAAGTCATGAAGATGGCAGAGTGCACAATGGTTAGTACTGCTGTCTCACCGTGCCAGGCACCCAGGTTCAATTCTGGCCTCAGGTGACTGTGTGGAATTTCCTTGTGCTCCCCATGTCTGATCCAGTTTTCTCTTCTCAATCCAAAAATGTGCGGGTTGGATTGATTTGCCAAGCAAAATTGTTCCTTAATGTCAAGGATTAGCAGGATAAACACATAGAGTTATTGGGATAGGGCCTGTGTGGGGTTGTTGTTATACAGGTTTGATGGCCTAATGGCTTTCTTCTGCACAGTCGGGATTCTCTGATGTTGCTCGTTTGGAGAACTAGTGCAAATATAATGGGCCAAATGGCCTCTTTGTGGGCCATACCAATCTGTGATTCTATAGTGTCAGATAACAGGAGATTCAAGCCCAAATAGTCAACAGAGAAGCGGAAAACCAAAGAGCTCAAAGCACTCTCTGGGTTAGAGCCAAATGCTAATAGTGCTCAGGCCGCACAAACTATCCATACATGTTAAAAAGATAAGTTCTTGTGCGAAAGCAGTTCTAAACAGCCTGTTGCGCTAATTGAATCTAAATTGGCAAAAGAGATCTCCTTTCCATGCACCTTTTGTGGAGTAAATTCTTCAATCAGGAACCACAATTTTACTCAGTTTACCAAATAGAAACTCACCCATGTTCCAGGAAATTCTGGGAGCATTGGTATCAGCTGTCCTTATTGAGATATGCACCATGATTGGTGCACTGTTGCTGAAGTAGCGGTCGTGAACTTCAAATTCGACCTGTTACAGAAATATCATCAAAATCAAAACTGCCATTAAAATGGAAAGAACATCAAAAACTACAAAAACCTGGCATTACTAGTACCAATGGATTAGTAAAATATGAAAATAGATATGGACTTCATGTATATATATCCCACACAGGAAGCCTGAAAGATTGTGAAAAGAAACAAAGCACAAAACCATCATATCCATAACTGAAACTATCCGTATTAAAACAAAAAAAAAGTTTTTTTCCATGCTTTCTCTATTTAACATTGTTTTACACCAATGCATCCAAATTTATGAAGTTAAAATGGAAAGTGGCAATGGCTCCCTGATACTAGGTATCAGCAGCTAAGGCTCTATGTTAGCACGGATCACAATATAAAATTTACTCTTTTATAGGTTGGGAAATCATTTGCAGGGAATAAACGCAATGCTTCTTGGACAGTTTTCTATCCTTAACAATAGAAGTATTGCAATTTGTATTGTTTTTGTATCCAGGGAATACTGACTTTCTGGCACAAAGACTGAGCATAATGGGTAGATCGCCCTCCCACCAGCAAAAAGAATCATGGTAGACCAGGACCTGGGCAGGGGCAGAAGATTTGGCAAGAGTCATAAAATCAGCTTCCCGACGTTCGGAAATTAGGGAAAAATCTCATTCCTTCAGAAGTATTCTACTGTTCCATCTGCCACAGAAATCGTAGCGGGTGAACCATGGAAAGGTTTGTTGACCTCGGACAGGATTTTCTGGTTTTGGGGTGAATGCAGCCAGAAAATCCATTCTCCCACCTTTACGGTGAAAATGCATTTTACATATCAGGAATGCTCATTTTCAGGCCACGAGACTGGAATCTTGTTTTCCTCATCAAGTCTTCTGCCTCACCTAGAGGACATTAGACCATTCTGTTTTGCAACTGAACAGTGCTCCCAGTGATAAAATCCTCCGGGACTTACAAAGGAGCTCGATGCTGCCTTCTCCATTGTCAAAACTATTCTTGAAGACAAGAGGTGTTAACTTAGAAGATGGTACGTACAGAAAGGAGTGAGGAGGACGCAAAGGAGTGTGGAAGGCTGCAAAGCAGTGGTTGGGTTGGGTCAGGGGATATTCAGGAAGGGTGCAGTTTGCTTTATAGTGTGGGGTCTGTAGAATCTATGGCAGAATCCAGGAGGCAAACGGAGGAGGGGCTGCAGAGGAAACAGTCACAATGACAATGGGACTTATATTTACAAGTGCCATAACTATATACAATGATTGTACACTTGTGCCATCATTGCACATTCAAAACTATTTAATTTTTCTAATTCTACCACTAGGTCGAGGTGCATCCACAACTTTCATAGCAGAAAGGAAGGTACCTGCTGACTGCTATATGTCCTATTGTCTCAGATGACTTTGGCAAGTGTCCTCTGGATGTTCAAGAACGCTAAGGAAGTCCTGCCATGGGGCAGGTGCACCCTCCTAGCCTAACTAGCTGGAGTTGATGGCGTTAGAGGCAAAGGGGATCTGAAGCGATGGATAGATGGCCCTGGATGTATGGCTAAATCTCCACTTCAGCACCTCAAGGCACCTCCTTGACTCCTTCAGAGGAAGAGCACCGAGACGAAGGTCAAAATGCCCTGTGCCTCCTTCACCTAGTCATTGCTGAACTGCATCCAAGGCTACAGGGATATCCTAAATAGATATCCCACAAAATCTTCTGGACCTGTGACTCCAAGGTGGTCACCAAAGGAGACTTTGACATGATCATATGCCAGAACCATGACATCAGAAAGCATGCAAGAGGATCCCTCTCCTGAGAGAGGGTCTCTGAAACTTCTGTCTGATGTCCCCTTGTGTCTCTTTGCTTCTCCAGCACGTGCTCTAGGTCCAAGTGCAGAGGCTTATCATCTGACTCAGACTTTGCAAGGGCCTGCTTTTCAGCAGCTCCCCATGTGCCAAAGACCTTGGCTGTCATTGCCCCTGTCTGCTGTGAACACATATCAATGAAGTGACCACCAGTAAGTCAGGATGAGTTTACTCGAGAAATATGTGTCTCTGCACTGACAGAGGGTGCAGGTGAATGCTGTGACATCTGTGCATTTGTAAAATCCTTTTCTTCTTATGCCAAGCAGGCCTGAGCGCTGGGCCTTCATCTGCTGAGGACACTGGTTTTCCCCTTTTCCTGCTGGCACCTGGAATGGAAGGAAGAGGAGATGAGTGATTGCTCAAACATTACGCACATCACTCACATTCGTGAAGATTAAAGTGACCTGGCCACTTTGGAATTTGCACAACTGACAAGCAGGAATACTGTTCACAGGGCTGCCTGCAATCACCTTGCCGGGGTAGTCTTCAGGCCTATCAGGGCTAGAAAGGGCAGTCCAGATCAACCCCTTGCCCCCAGCCAAAGCCCGTCCAACACTCAGGACCCTCGAGGGATCCTTTCTCTACAGCCTGGTAACAGCAAAGGAGTGAATGGCCACCGGACCTACCTCCTTGAGCCCTCTTAGGGTCCAAAGTGCCAGGCCAGGATGCCTGGGGCAGTGAACTATTGGCGGTGCGAAGATGCATGACTGGAAAAGAGGCTGACTGGGGGATCTGAGGGAAAAAGGAGCCAGAGTGAAGAGTCTGAAGGCGAGGCGGGGCTGAGTCAGAGTCTGGGAGGCAACGGGGTCTTGTTGGGGGTGGGAGATCCCTAAATGGTGTTCTGATTAGATAAATCTTTTTTCTGCATGGTGTGGTATGGTATGGTAGGGAGAGGTTGGTGATGCACCTCAGGATCCAACATACTAAGTCCACACTTGTGGGGATCTGTATGAAAGCCTTCCTCATGCTGGCAAGGCAGGTGAATAGCGAATGCTATTTGTATCAACTTCAAGCCAATTAATTACATTTAAAGTAGTGAATTTTTAATACATATCAGGTTCCTGCCCTCTCTGGGATGGACTGGGAGCTTCACAGCAGCTTTGTCCATTTTTGTAGCAATGCCCAGTTCTTTGGGCCACCACAATTCATGATTGGAGCTAACAGTCCCAGTGAATCGCCCCTACATCTTCACATATGGGCTATCTTCTCTTGCTTAAGAGACAGATGATTTAAGTGTGTGCACATTGGCTGAAAAAGCAGGTCAGAAATTGGTAATGTTGCAAAAAGTTAAGTCACCTCCTGATTCCTCAAAGCTTACCCATCATTTGTAAAGCATAACTCAGAAATGTGATGAAATACTCTCTACTTGAATGAATGATTGCAGCTCCAACAAAACAAGAAGCTTGACACAATCCAGGACAAAGCAGCTTGCTTGATTAGCATCCCAGCCACCACATTAAACATCCATTTCCTCCACCACCGGTGCATAGCAACAACACGACAAAACTCCTTAGATAGTAACTTCCTAACAAACCAGTTCTATAAATGAGACAGAAAATGGCTGCAAGCATGTGGGAAACCACCGCCAGACTTGGAAATATATCACTGTCCACTCATTCAAAACTTCTAACAACACCATAGGTATACCTACATCACAAGGACTGCAGAGCTCAAGAAGGTAGCTCACCATCACTTCCTCAAGGGTAATTAGGGATAATCAACAAAAATGATGGTGTCATCAGCAACACCTACATTCCCAAAGAAAAGCTACTAATATCCTATCTGCTGACTATGTTTTGATTTGATTTGACTTATTATTGTCACATGTATTAACACACAGTGAAAAGTATTGTTTCTTGCGCATCATACAGACAAACAGACCGTTCATAGCAAAGAAACAAGAGAGCGCAGAATGTAATGTTGCAGTCATAGCTAGGGTGTACAGAAAGATCAACTTAATGCAAGGTAAGTCCATTCAAAAGTCTGATAGTAGCTGGGAAGAAACAGTTCTCAAGTTGGATGGTACATGACCTCAGACTTTTGGATCCTTTTCCGAAGGAAGGAGGTGGAAAACAATGTCCGGGATGCATGGGGTCCTTAATTATGTTGGCTGCTTTGTCAAGGCAATGGGAAGTGTAGATAGAATCAATGGATGGGAAGCCGGTTTGTATGATTGATTCGCCTGCATATACGACCTTTTGTGGTTTCTTGCAGTCTTGGCCAGAACCATACCAAACCAATGATATGACCAGAAAGAATGCTTTGTATGGTGCATCTATAAAAACTGGTGAGAATCGTAGCTAACATGCCAATTTTCCTTAGTCTTCTGAGAAAGTAGAGGCATTGATGGGCTTTCTTAACTGTAGTATCGGCATGGAGGGACCAGGACAGGTTGTTAGTGATCTGGACACCTAAAAACTTGAAGCTCTCAACCCTTTCTACTTCGTCCCCATTGTTGTAGACAGGGGCACGTTATCCTTTATGCTTCCTGAAGTTGATGTCAATCTGCTTCATTTTTTTTTGACATTGAGGAAGAGACTATTGATGCCACACCAGTTCATTAGATTCTCTATCTCATTCCTGTGCTCTGTCTTGTCATGGTTTGAGATCCAACCCATCAGCAAACTTGAAAATTGAATTGGAGAGGAATTTGGCTGCACAGTCATAGATGTACAAGGAATATAGTAGAAGCCTGAGAACACAGCCACATGGGGCAGTGTTGAGGATGATCATGGAGGAGGTATTGTTGCCAATCCTTACTGATTGTGATCTTGGAGTTAGGAAGTTCAGGATCCAGTCACAGAGGGAGGTGCCGAGACCCAGGCCACAGAGTTTTATCTCCAGGCCATTGGAGGTAAGTTTTGTGGGAATAGTAGTGTTGAAGATTGAGCTGTAATCAATAAATAGGAGTCTGACTTAAGTGTCCTATGATTGAATCAAGAGCCAAAGAATTAGTGGCTATTGTGGACCTGTTGGGACAGTAGGCAAAGTGTAGTGGATCGGGGAAGTCCAGGAGGCTGGAACTGATTCATGCCATGAGTAATCTTTCGAAGCACTTTCATAATGATGGATGTCAGAGCCACTAGCCGATAGTATTAAGGCATGCTGTTTGGTTTTTCTTAGGCACCGGGATAATAGCCATAGTCTTGAAGCAGATAGGGATTTCAGATGTGTGAAGTCCCTCTGGACTCTAACCCTTAAACTTATAATGTTTGCAGTGTGTAAATTTTTAAGTCTTATCCTTGCAAGACAGCTGAGATCATTTATCTGTTGTTCCATCTAGGGTTGTCCTGCTTGGTCAGACAGGAAGGTCTTTTGCTCCCATCCATTGGAGAGAGTGGACAGCCTTCCTTTCCTCAATGGCCTGGAGGAAAATCTCCAGGGAGACATTGCCAAATTGTGGGGCTGGGGGTTGTTTTGTCTTTCTCACAGAGATTCTGTGCTGGAATCTGAAGATCCTGGTCTGGTGATTGGATGGCTGTTTGGGTACTTTTAAAAATGACACGTCGACCTGAAGATTGGGTGAGCAACTTCCTGCCCACCTCATCATGCGATTCAATGTGATCCTGCGGCTACATAATTAGTAAAGTTTGACAACACCAATTTTAAATCCAACCGATTTATTTGATAGTAAATCTGCGAGCTTTCAGCCTTTGTGGCCTTTGTCAGGCAAATGAGGTGTTCGGGTCTCCAAAAGCACACATATCAGCACAGACAGTTTACAGATTGCTGATTAGAATGCAAATCCTTACACCTAACCTGCCATTCAAGTCTTAAAGTGGCTAACAGCAGAGGTTAAAGGGATGTGTATTGTCTCCAGACAGTAAGTGAGGTTTTTTTGCTAACCCAGGCAAGTCATGGGGGTTATAGATCATGTGACATGAAGCCAAGGTCCCTGTTAAGACCGTCCTCATGTGTGTGGAACTTGGCTATCAGTCTCTGCTCAGTGACTCTGCGCTGTCGTGTGTCGTGAAGGCCGCCTTGAAGAACATTTATCCAAAGGTCGGAGGCCGAATGCCCGTGATTGCTGAAGTGTTCGCCCACAGGAAGGGAACTGTTTTACCTGGTGATTGTTGAGCGATGTTCATTCATCCGCTGTCATAGTGTCTGCATGGTCTCCCCAATGCACCATGCTTCGAGACATCCTTTCTTGCAATGTATTAGGTAGACAATGTTGGCCAAGTTGGAAGAATATGTACCGTGTAGCTGGTGAATGGTATTCTCATGTTTGACGATGTCGTCCATGTCAATGATCCGGCATATCTTGCAGAGGTTGCTGTGGCAGGGTTGTGTGGTATTGTGGTCCCTGTTCTCCTGAAGGTTGGGTAGTTTGCTGCGAACAATGATCTATTTGAGGTTGCGCAGTTGTCTGAAAGCAAGAAGTGGGGGTGTGGGGATGGCCCTAGCGAGATGTTCATCGTCATCAATGATATGTTGAAGACTCCGGAGAAGATGTCATAGCTTCTCCGCTCCGGGGAAGTACTGGACAACAAAGGGTACTCTGTCCACCTTGTCCCGTGTTCGTCTTCTGAGGAGGTCAGTGCGGTTTATCGCTGTGGCAAGTCGGAACTGTCAATCGATCAGTCGAGCGCCATATCCTGTTCTCACGAGGGCATCTTTCAGCATCTGGAGGTGTCTGTCACAATCCTCCTCATCTGAGCAAATTCTGTGTATATGGAGGGCTTGTCCATAGGGAATGGCTTCTTTAACGTGTCTAGGGTGGAAGCTGAAGAAGTGGAGCATTGTGAGGTTGTCTGTTGGCTTGCGGTACAGAGAGGTGCTGAGGTGACCATCCTTGATGGAGATGCGTGTCCAAGAATGCAACTGATTCGGTTGGATTTAAAATTGGTGTTGTCAAACTTTACTGAGATTACCCCAGTCCAACACCGGCATCTCTACTTCATGGCTACATAATTAACCAGCTAAGCAGCACAAAATTTATCATAATCACCCACCTGCTCTCTAGTGGAAGTCACTCTGATTTCCCATTCCTGCTAGATCAGACTTAGTCCTGAAGCAGAAAATTCCTCTTATGTTCCATTGGGATCTCCCAAGCTAGGTGATTGCACTCCGAATAGGTGCCCAACAAGACCTTTTTCTGCATTTCCCAGGAGATACTCATTCCGTTTGGCACATAGAAAGTCTTTGCATTGTTGTTATTTGCCTGATAGCCAGATGGCGAAGGAAGAAATGAGACCTAGGCACTACTTGCAACAGATTAATTCACAAAGTGAAAGAGTAAGTACATATTCTCCTGACTCCCTTCTACTCCCATGCTATATGTTTCTCACTATACATATTTATGTAACACGCAATCAAAGTCCTCCAACTGTAACTATTTCCCAATGGATACAATTAACGGTTATCTCAGTAAGTAGGGTTTTCAGGAAAAATAGAGAAGGAAAACAAGAAAGAGAATTGACAGCATTGATTTAGGGGATTTAGAATGCTGCACAGTGAGGATGGCCAGATGAGTCAAGAACAGAATATATTTGATTCAAATTAAGAAACAAGAGAAGTACCATTCCTCTCCTCTGCCCATTCTATAGGCTACCAACAAGTGGGAAAAATATAAAAGAATGAAATAACAACAAAATTAGAAATAATCATAGTTACAATGGGAGGAAGGGGGTTAATTATGCTAATATTGACTGGCATGGCAATGGTGTAAATGACAGACAGGGAAGAAGAAGAATTTCCAAAGTGTGTTCAGGAGAATTTTTCAGAGCTGTATGTTTTCAGGCCAATGAAGGAGGAAGCGTTGTTGAGTCTATTTTTGGGGAACAAAGCCAGGAATTTCAAACAAGTGTCAGTACAGGAACATTCAATAGGCAGTGATTGTTGTAATACAAGGAATAGTTAAGGAAATAAACGAAGATCTATCCAGAATAAAAATAATTAATTCGCTATGACCTAGAGAAATTGGGATCAACAATTAGCTGGCAAAACTCTCAGGGAACAATGAACTGTTTTTAAAGAGGAGGTGGTCTGAGTATTGACATGATGTATTTCCATGACAGGGAAAAAGCAAGAGAAATAAATTAAGAACTCCTTTTCTTTTGTTTTTATTCCAATTCAATCCAATCAAGTCCAATTCAGAATCTCAACAAGTTGAGACATTCCCGATCCAAGCTGACAAGCTCTCACCTTCTGTTTTGGGCTTGATCTACATGATCCAACCTGATTGGACTAGGCATTTCTCCGCTTCCAAGGCTTAACATTACTTGTATCTTAGCCAAAAGCTGAGATGCCCCTTTTAAAAATTGCTTTAAATAAAGCTAAAATGTAACCTAATGACTTTAACCAAGCACAGCATATTGACACTACACTTGATCTGAGCCAAAAGGCTGAGAAGCCATGATTAAAGCCAAAAAAAAAGTAAGATGAAGCAGTGAAGGCTGCATGTGATAGAATAGATTGGTAACTCAGGAGTGGGCCTGAACAAATAAATATAAAAAAAATCCACACTAGAAGCAAAAGTAAAGAAAACAATAAAGAAGCAAAGAAAGAGTATGGAAAGATACTGGCCACGAACATAAAATTTTTTTTGGTATATAAATAATAAAATGGTTGTAAAATTAGGGGTTAGGACAACTTGAGACTAAAAAGGAGATTCATACATGGTGGCAGAAGGGATGGCTGAGATCTAAGTAAGTACTTTCCATATGTCTTTACCAAAGAAGAATAATGTCAAAGTCATGCTGATAAACAAGTTTGGTGAGATACTCCTGGGTTGAAAATTGATAGAGTAGTTGTGATGTACTCGAAGATTGAATCGGTCACTCGGAATAGATGAGACGCAACCAAGATACTGAGAGAAGTAATGGTAGGTATTAATGTAGCACTCATATAATCCTCAAATCCTCCTCTGAGCAGTGCCAAAGGACTGAAGAAAATTGCTAATGTTACACTTTGTTCAAAAATGGGTGCAAGGATGAAATTAGCAAAGCTTTTAGAAACAATAATCTGGAAAGGAAAAATTTTGAGAGTGCAGAGTTTGTATGTTCCTGTCAGGATTAAAAACAAAGTGAATAAAAATAAGGAACTTTGGTTCTCGAGGGATATTGGAACTCTGATAAAGAAGAAAGAGATGCATGACATGTATAGGCAACAGGGAGCAAATGAGATGCTCGAGGAGTATAAAAAGTGCAAGAAACTCGAAAGAAATCAGGAGGGCTAAAAGAGGACATGAGGTTGCTTTGGCAATCAAGGTGAAGGATAATCCTAAGAGCTTCTACAGGTATATTAAGAGCAAAAGGATAGTATGGGATAAAATTGGACCTCTTGAAGATCAGACCTTGAAGATCGGTTATGTATGGAACCAAAAGAAATGCGGGAGATAGTAAATGGTTATTTGCATTTATATTTACTAAGAAAACTGGCACAGAGTCTATGGAAATAAAGCAAATAAATAGGGAGGTCATGAAACCTATACAGATTAAAGCGGAAGAGGTGCTGCTGTCTTGAGACAAATCAGAGTAGGTAAATCCCCAGGACTGGACAGGGTTCCCTCAGACCTTGAAGGAGACTAGTGTTGAAATTGCAGGAGCCCTGGCAGATGTATTTAAAATGTCAGAATCCACGGGTGAGGTGCCGGATGATTGGCGGATAGCTCATGTTGTTCCGTGGTTTAAAAAAGGCTCAAAAAGTAACCCAGGAAACTATAGGCTAGTAAGTTTGATGTCAGTAGTAGGTAAATTATTGGAAAGAGTACTAAGAGATAAGATCTACAAATGTTTGGATAGACAGGGACTTATTAGGGAGAGTCAACATGGCTTTGTGCATGGTAGGTCATGTTTAACCAATCTATTAGATTTTTGAGGAGGTTACCAGGAAAGTGGATGAAGGAAGAGCGGTGGATGTTGTCCACATGGATTTCAGCAAGGCCTTTGGCAAGATCCCGCATGGGAGAATAGTTAGGTAGATTCAGTTGCTACGTATACATGGAGAGGTAGTAAATTGGATTGGACATTGGCTCAATGGAAGAACACAGTAAGGAGTCTCACAACACCAGGTTAAAGTCCAACAAGTTTATTTGATAGTAAACCCACAAGCTTTCAGAATGCTGTTCCTTTGTCAGGTGAGTGCCCACAAGAAGGCATATGTTAACAGTGTGGCAAAATACTTTCTACTTGCCTGGATGACTGCAACTCCAAAACACTTAAGAAATTTGACACCTCCCCACCCCCACCCATCTCTGCCCTATCCCCATAGCCACATCTTTACCATACTAATCCCCATAAACTGCACATCTTTGGACACTAAGATGCAATTTAGCATGGCCAGTCCATCTAACCTGCATGTCTTCCAACTGTGGGAGGAAACCAGAGCACCTAAAGGAAATCCACATAAGACATGGGGAGAATGTGTGCAAACTCTACATAACAAGCAATCGCCCAATTCTGGAATCAAACCCAGGTACCTGGTGCTGTAAGGCAACAGTGCTCATCACTATGCTGTCCTACTTGACGGATTCATCAATCCCAACAAACAGATACGTATACCATCGTGGTAGTTACCAGCAAATCTGATCTTTAAAATGTTTTTATTAAATCAGAAGACAATTTTTTCAAAAATTGCATACTCGTGAACTCACAGGATCACGACTTCAATTGTATTATGATTGGCTTGTTTTTCTTCATTTGCATTCATTAGATCATATTCTGAGGAGTTTTAAATTTCTAAATGTCATGGGTTCATGTTTTATTGATGAGCAATGTATTTAAATCAAAAGTAGTTAATTCTCTCTTTTCCTCAAACAGAAAAAAAATGTGGCCAGTAATGTTTTTAACCATTAAAACTTCAATATTCTAACCTTACAGTAGATTGTACTTATACCTATTTACATAATTAGCTCATGCTTATGGCTCAGTTTGGCCCAACAGTTCTTTGCCAGTATTTATATTTTAGTCAATTCTTCTTCCGGTCCCTTCACCTAAGCCTATTAAAATATCCTTCTATCCCTGTTGTGTCTTCCTACCTCCACTTATATTCATCTCTGCTCTGCACATCAACTACTTCATTTGACCATGAGTTTCAAATTCTAGTGCATCAATTATTTCACCTGGTCTTGAGTTCCAAATTCTAGATGTACATACTGAATTTCCTCTTGGATCTAATAGTTACTATCATATTAGCTGTGATTTCACCCACATCTGACATGATCATTTCCTTGCCTAACCTTTCAGAAACTTAAAGACTCCTATCAGGTCTCCTCCATGGTCTTTTATAGGTTTTAATCGCTGATAACGTCTAGTTGTGCAGGAATAAATCAGTTCATAACAAAATAGGCAGAGTGTGAACAGGAACATGATGGACTCAAGATGCAGAAGGAATGATTTTCATGCCTCTGTTCATGTTGGAACAGAGCTGAAGGACTTCAAAAATAACAGAGTCGATTCCAGGAATCCCGCCCATTCCCATTTTCAACACTTTTTGCTTGCAATGGAATATGGGTGTGGTAGCACTTGGCTCCATTTTGAGGGTGAAATTTCAGTCCTCCTCCAACTTTTATGGAGTAGGTCAAACTTTTGGAGAAGACATGTACCATGAGAGAATCCCTATTGTGGAATCTGACAAGCAAGTTTAAAAGGTGATGTTTCAATAGCTTATTCTAATAATTTGTATTCAGTATTTAAATACTGAATTCAGGTTATTGAATGGTTTAAGTTCAATTTCAATGCAGTGATTGATAAAAGATAGAGACCATTAAATTGACCAGCACAAGGTGAGGGTTCTGACGCATTTGAATCCTTTCTCTAATAGATATTATTGTTTTTATTAGTTTATTAATGTCACAAGTTGGTTCACATTAACACTGCAATGAAGTTTCTGTGAAAATCCTTCATCACCCCACACTCTGAGGCCCATTAAGGTACACTGAGGTGAGGAATAATTTAGCATAAAGTTCCACACTATGGGGATTCAAATATGAATACATCTAGGATACCATGTGGTTTGATTTTCACATTGACAAGTCCTTCAAATTCTCATGAAATAAAACAAAATCAACCATTCAGAAACCCCTGTGAAATGCATTATATTCTTACAATACTATAAAATTGTCAAACAACACAGATAGTGACAGTCTCATTGACGAATCTAATAAAACTTAATAAAACATAATTAGCAGTCCTGTTCAAGTTGTGGCACAAGCTGTAGCAATATCCCTGTGTCAAAAGAATCAAACTGAAAAGATTGCCAAACATCAGTTTTGACAGATTTATTAGCTTGTAATAGTTCATTTATCTTGTTTGATTATGAGGACAATATTAAAATATGTCAAGAGGATTAAATATTCCTGCAAGTACTGCTTTAGTTCAATTAATTGTTTTATAATAATGCAAGAGGGTGATGCTTTTCAAAGGGGAAATTTGAATGTCTGGTTTAAAAAATAGATCCTGAGCATTCCAAAAACTTGCTAGTGTTAGTAAAGGCTCTTCGGCTCTGTACTCAACGCACACTAGGTGAGTTGGCGTGGAGAGAGCATTGAAGTCATGGAAGGGGACATGAAGAAAAATGACAGAGTGTGGAGGTATCATGGGAAATATAACAGTCATGGAGTAAGAATGGAGGTTGGGTTGGAGGTAAGGGCCAAAAGACTTAACTATGAAAAGAACGAAGCTTTCGAGGCCACCGGCCTTCCTATCCACCTGCACTTGCCATGGGAATGAAATTAAAGGAGGCAGGAACTGCCAGGATGGAGGTGGGATCACATAGTTGGAAAGCTTCCTGACTCAAAGATGGAAGTCCAGCCCAGAATATCTTTGTCACTGTATAGCTCTTCCATTTCCTGCTAAAATTATGAAAAGGATTATGTCTTGATAACGTTATTTTGATCTGACAAGTTTTTCAACAAAGTACTGTTCTGACTGAATTGCTTGTCGGACACAAAATATAAGATGCAAGGAAAGAGTTTCATGAAAAGCTCTAATACGTTTATGGACCTCATAAAAAAGCATGAGGCATTTGATTTAAAAATACAAGTGAGATTCACAGAGATAGTAATTGTCATTGAAAATTTTCTTTCTTTCAATTCCTTCTGCAACACTTTCCCATGACAGAATATTGTACCACGTACCTCATAGTTCCTCCTCTCAGTGTGACTGCAGTTTGGAGGTTGAAATGCAATGAGCAGGTCATTGAGATCAGTCCAGGTAAATGATGTGATTGACTTGGTGTGATCGGATAAGTGAGTAATAAAACCCTCTGAAGGTGGCTTGGTGATATTGAACACAAGTTGTGTTTTGGGACTCTCGCTGTCTTCACCATCCAGGGTACGTGTGGTTAAGGATGTCAGAATAAACTGATCCACTTCCAGAATAAACATAGCTATAAAACTTGCTTTAGGAGGCTGGTTAGAAAAAGCATTCTTGATTCTGACTGGAATCCAAGCATTTTCTGTCTGAAAGAGGAAACCAGAGGAATTTATAAAAGATATTGTTTATATAAAATTCTACATGTTGTGACTTCATGAAAACGTAAAGACAACTGGAGAGTCACATTATAATCTGAAACGGTTGCATTTAATCAATCACTGCACACCAACATTCTTTTACAAAGTTTCTTTGACTATGTTTACTTCTAGTTCCAGATTTGTGCACTTATTTTCATGCAAAGATTCAGTTCAGAATGTGTTTTCCAATGAAAAAAAAACATACCTAGCTGAAATAAAGATCGGGACACAAAGTCAGCGGGGATATAAAGTACAAATTATCAAAGCTCAGGAATTGCGGCAGCAATAGCAAGAGTAGAAACAAAGCCTGGAAAATGGAGATTTGATAGAGAAGCCATCAACTGCAGCGGTGGCCAGAGCAAAATTTGATGTAAGAAAGCAACATTTACAGATTAGGCGAGCCAGGACCCCAGACCGACAGCCGCAGTGATGACCACAGCAAGTTCAACGGCTGGGGCCATAACTTCTGGGCCCTTCTGGAGGGAACCCAAAGATGAAGTTTAGAAAGTTCAGGGACAGAGTGGATAGGGAGCAGCTGTTCCTCATAGTTGAAGGGTTAGTCACGGGGCGGAATAGGTTCAAGGTGAGGTCAGGAGGTTTGGGGAGATGTGAGGAAAAACTTTTATACTGAGAGGGTGGTGATGGTCTGGAATGCACTGCCTGGAAATGCAAGTTGCCTCATGTCCTTTAAAAAGTACCTGGATGAGCACTTGGCAGATCATAACATTCAAGGCTCTGGGCCAAGTGCTGGTAAACAGGATTAAGTGGGAGTTCAGATGTCTCTTGCATGCTAGTGCAGACTCGATGGGTTGAAGGGCCTCTTCTGCACTGTATGATTCTATGACAGGTGCTGGAAATCCCCCTTAGAAGTTCCCAGGTAAATATTTGCATGGCAATTGTCCCAAAGTGCTCACTTCCCTAAGACAATTGCATTGCACTCTGCATCCTAAACACCCACTTTACACTAAAATGATTTCTGTCATGATATCTTTGCTTCATCTGGCAATTACCTTTGACCGGTCCCTTTTTGGTTATTGACCCTTCAGCCCCTGGAAACACCTCTTTATTTACTGTAGTCATCATTTAGTTATTGATTACTCTATCAAACCTCTTCTTAGGCTTTCCTGCTCTCAGGAGGATAATTCTAGCTTCATATAACAGTAAGAGGCAGAGAGTTGGAATAATGGCTGTATGCTCAGTTTGGATGCGTCAAGTAATGGTTCCTCGGGGATCTGTGCTGGAGTCTCAGCTTTTAGTTTATTTGAATTCCTGGGTTTGCAGCAACCCCACTTGAAGAGCACAGGAGTCGGTGACCTGCCCACACAAACTGCAACAGGTGGAAAGCAGCAGTAAGGTCTTTTGGATCTTCGGGGATGGAACAGACTTGTGGGAAAGGCGAAGTCTACACCTATTGTCTTGTGGCAGCGTGGCCTCTTTAAAGGAATGTTCCCTGAGGGCCACGTGGTCAGGCCAGACATTATGGAGTGGAGTGTCGAGGCAGCAAGCTGAGCCAAACAAGCACTCGGACACATATCCTGGACGGGAAGAATCAGCAGTTGGAGCCAGGGAGAAGTAATGTACAGTCACATAGTTATTCTGTTGGACTTTGTTAGAATATACCATTATTCAATGCTTTAGCAATAAAGCCTTTCTGTTCTGAAGCCTCATTAATTTGCTCACAATTTATAAAACTGGTGAAGAGAAAAATCTTGATGTTCCGGGGAAAGTGAGCACTATGGGACAATTGCCATGCAAATACAGCTAGAGGGGGGAAGAGACTGGAGCATAAAAATGCAAAAAAGCAAGGTGTATGTTAAAATGCCTATAATTAGAAAATTAGAACAATTCAACCCCAAAGTTGAAAATTGTTGCCAGAATTTTGAGAGTATGTTACTTTTTTGTGGCAAATGAGATAACAACTGAAGAAAGTGGAAGGTTCACATTTTGGCCCACAGACTTACAGCTTTGTCAGAAGTTTAACATCACCTGATGCTTCAGATACCAAGCTTTTGACCAGTTGAGCTGATTAAGAAGTATTTCAATCCCCAGCCCTTAATTGTTATGCTACGGCACCAATTTCACTCAGCAGTCTGAGAGCCTGGAGAGAGTGTCTCAGACTTCATGGCCAAATTTAGAGGATTAGCAGACTATTGCAATTTGGCCCAGCTTTAAGAGAAATGTTGAGAGTCTGCAGTGTAAAAAGCCTGATTACACAAAAAAAGCTATTGGTGGAGACCAAAGTTTCTCTAGAAAAAGCAGTGGTGCTGGCCCAGGTGCCTGAAATGTGTGGAACAAGGTATAAGCAGATCGCAAAGCGTGACAAATGAGGTAAACCGTTTGTGGCGGATAACAGCTGCTGCACAGGTCAATATACACGCAGATACTGCAGAGTCCAATAAGGAGATATAGCATTGAGGGCAGAATCAATGTAGAGGAGAACACTCTTAAGAAGGTGGCCTATTAGAAATCATGTGTGTTTCCGATACAAGAGAAAGGGTCAGTCATAAGCATGGAGAATGATGTCAGGAAAGAATGCACAAAAAAACCCCCATAGTGGTTACTTTAACTCCTTTGAAGAAATTAACTGAGGAATATGTCAAAGGGGTTGAGCTGTTCATCCTCAACCAGGTCCAAGTGAATAAAGTGCCTTCGAAAGAGAGAGCTTTGATGGTAAATGGCAAATCTCTTAAAATGGAAGGCCACAGTCATAGGGGAGCAAGCACTTTGTTAAATCGCGTAGAATTCCGGGAAGTGTCTCGAGATGGATAGAAAACTGGTTAGCGGACAGGAAGAAAAGAACTGGAATAAATGGTTCTTTTTCTGATTGGCAGGTAGTGACTAGTGGGGTACCCCAGGGATCTGTGCTAGCATCCCAGCTGTTCACATGATATATTAATGATTTGGATAAGTGAACAAAATATATTATCTCCAAATCTCCAGATGATACAAAGTTGGTTGAGATAAGCTGTGAGAAGTATACAGGGATGCTTCAGTGGATAGACTGAGTGGAAATATTCATGGCAGATGCTGTATAATGAGGTATAAGTGTGAAGTTATCCACTTTGGTAGCAAAAATAGGAAGGCATATTATTATTTGAATGGGCATATATTGAGAGAGATGGATATCCAAAAGACCTTGATGTCCTTGTGCATCAATCACTGAAAGTACACACACTATCTGGTACAACAGATAGTAAGGAAGGCAAATGATATATTGGCCTTTGTTGTGAGGAGATCTGAGTATAGGAATCGGGATATGTTACATCAAGTGCATATGGCATTGGTGAATTCCTTGGAGTATTGTGTGCAGTTTTGTTGTCCTTATCTGAGGAAACATGTCCTTGCTCTAGAGGGAGTACAGCATTTCGCTAGCAAAACAGGAAGATAGATTATTATTTGAATGAGCGAAAATTGAGACAGGTGGATAGTTAGCAAGACTTTGGTATCCTTGTGCATCGCTTGCTGAAAGTAAGAGCACCGGTACAGCAGGTAGTAAAGAAGGTTAATAGTACTCTGGCCTTTATAGCGAGCTGATTTGATTATAGGGAAAGATGTTTTTTCTGCAATTGTACAGGGCATTGATGAGGCCACATATGGAATATTGTGTGCAGTTTTCATGTCCTTATCTGAGGAGGTATGTCCTTGCTATTGAGGGAGTACAGTGAAGGTTTACCAGATTGATTCCTGGGATAGCAAATCTGTCATATGAGGAGAAATGAAGTCCATTATGATTAATTGGAGTTTAGTAGAATGACAGGAGATCTCATAGAAACTTTTAAATTCTAACAGGATCAGACAGGGGAAATTCAGAAACAGGGGGTCATGACTTGAGGAAAGAAATAAAACTTTTAGGATTGAGGTGAGAAGAAATTTCTTCACCCAGTGGTGAATCTGTGGAATTCATTACTACAGAATGTAGTTGAAGCCAAAATGTTCTGTGATTTCAAGAAGGAATTAGATATAGCTCCTGAAGCTAAAGGGATCAAGGAGGAAGGCAGGGTTAGGATATGGAATTTGATGATCAGCCATGATCATAATGAATGGCAGAGTAGACACAAAGGACTCCTACTACTATTTTCTATGAATGATTCTACGTATAGCCCAGATCATTCAAAAAAAGTCCAGACCATTGAGAATAAATGAGTTATATTGTTTACCTATACTGGAGATACACTGCAGATATTAGGGGCAACAACAGTCACAGTGTCCAAAGATCAGATGGCACAGTTAACTGTTGTGATAATTAAGTGGCATCGGCTTTGTTTAATTGAGTGTGATTGGCTTAAGCAAATTAGAATCATAGAATGTCTACATACAGAAGAGAACCACTCAGTCCATCGAGTCTGC
The DNA here is from genome assembly GCA_024679065.1 of Sphyrna mokarran. Lineage (NCBI taxonomy): Eukaryota > Metazoa > Chordata > Chondrichthyes > Carcharhiniformes > Carcharhinidae > Sphyrna > Sphyrna mokarran. Next base: position 108,845,899 of record JAGIQG010000006.1, on the reverse strand, counting down.
ACTGACCATAATCCCACAATCCCACGGCCCAATTCCCGTAACCCCACATATTTACTCCACTAAAACCTTGACACTTGCATCAATTTAGCATGGCCAATTACTCTAACCTGCACATCTTTGGACTATAGGAGGAAACTGGAACACCCAAAGGAAACCCATGGAGACACAGAGAGAATGTGGAAACTCCACATAGACAATGACAAAGGCTGGAATTGAATGCTGTGAGGCAGCAGTGCTAACCACTGTGTCACTGGGCTGCCCTTAATTAAGATTAAGCTAAAGTGATTAAAAATATTGTGAGTGATCCTGAGCCCACTTCCGCCATCTGCAGGAACTTTAGCAGGGGCTCAAGACATGAGAGTCATAGATCACACACGTGATTGCAAACACAGTCTTCCTCATCCCTCACTGGTGATATCGTCAGGCTCGCATCCATAGAAGGTCCTTGGGGTGAGGGGGGTGCTGTCAATCATCACAGGGAAAAGGGATTGCCTGCTGGTTCTGATGGGGGGAAGGCACTGAGACTTCCGGTGGTGGGCTGGGGTGGGGTGGCTTATTGCTCTTCTGATCAGGGTGGCATCCCAGTCTCAGTGCAACGAGGCTTTGTTGGTATGTATGGATCCCACCCCTCTGCTAGATAGTGTGAAACACACCCCCTTGACTTTCTTTGTCAGTGTTTCTGCAGGAAAACACTGCAATTTCTTCATCAAGAACAAAACTCAATTCATCCATTAAATCTGCAAAATAAAGGTTCTTAGGAGCTGTTATATAAGTATTTCGAGTTCTTTCAAAATATACGGGAATGCGTAAGGGGAGCTAAAGCTAAATATTTGAATTCAAAGGCTATACCAACATTTTACAGGGTTCGTCCTGTGCCTTATGTGCTTCATCATAAGGTCAAAGTTGAACATAGGAGATCTGGGTATCACAAAGTCTGTTTGATTCTCAGAATGGGCACTACCCATAGTTTCTAACGTAAAACTAGATCAGCCTGTACAAATTTATGGGGACTATGAATCAACCGTTAATAAAGGAGCTCAAATGGACATTTACCTTATTCCAAACATTGAAGACCTCTACATAAAACTACCTGGAGGTTTTAAAATATACCAAATTAAACTTCAGTAATGCCTACCAGCAGCTGGAATTGGACAAAACTAACAGAGACTGGTAACCATCAACACTCGAGGGTTTATACCGATATACAAGCCTGCCTTTCAGAGTTTCATCAGCCTGAACTATTTTCCAATGTACAACGGAAAGTCATCAAAAATGTAATGGCTTATCACAACAATGTTTTGGATACAGGAACCTCATGTGAAGAGCACAGGGTTAACTTGGAGGAAGTTTTGAAACAATTTAAAGAAGCAAGGTCGGGATTAAACAGGAGAAATGTACTTCCTAAACCAAAGTTACCTATTTAGGTTTTAGGGTGGATACAAATGGTTTTCTCCCTTTACAAGACAAAATAAATGTCACCAACTTACGGTGCCTAAAGAATCATGAGGTAGGCATGGTAATTTGAACACAGAGCTCTTTATTGTAGGTATGCTTGCAAAATGCAAAGTTTGCAGAGGTACTTAGAATATAAGTAGTGACATTATTGAAAATTAAATATACCTTGTGCACGTTTTTGCTTCTGCTGTCAACAAGTTCCAAGCTAATAGAGATGTAGTCAACATCTGGGGAAGGAGGACTGAGATGATGGTAGCGAAGACCCATTATAAGGAATTCTTCACAGTTCACTTTAAAAGTATGAACATCTCTCAAATTGTCCTGCCCTGAGTCCGTTCCCCATTCTAAAGGAAAACACAGTGATCGATAAATTTAATGATTAATGCAATAAAGATTCAGGCTGCAGAATCTGGTTCCACGGAACTCACTTTTCTCATGCTTCAAAAGTTATTTTGGTTCAAAAACAGCACCCAAAACAAACATGCAAACTTTTCCCTAGCAAGTAACATTTTGCTCAGATCATGAACACACATGCAAGGGGTATGCTGAATAGGTGAAAGGATTAATAATCACAGAAGTTTACAAATCACATTAGCTATGAGAAAAAAATGTCTTTATAAAAAGTCTTCACTGATAAGCACCAAGGCCTTTAGTCTGAGAGAATTTATTAAATCAGATATCTGGAACTGGAAGAAGGGAATGATATCCACAGACACTCATACAAACTGGGATATCACTGATAACTTGTAACAATGATGAACTGAGTCAGCAAACATGGTTAAGTCTATCTGCTGATTTGACATTATAATTAAGTGCGAGGTGACTCTGATTGTTTTGAATATCTGTACTTTATGAGTGATGTAACTTTAATCAATAACTGTGAGTGGAGAGAGATAACTTCTATGCCTTGTTTGTCATATGCTAACCACTTGTAATCAAAATTGAAAGCATAACTGCTTGTGTCTCCCTGAATTCTGGACTCTAGCTGGTTACCGACACTGACCGATGATTTTCCACTATAACTTGCATTAAACAGCTCTTTAAAAGAACTCCATGACTTGGTCTGGTTACTTGAAGAGTAAGGTTCTGATCAATTAAAAGGGTGACAGCAAAACCCACAACAATAGGCAAATCAATATGTCAACCAATGCTGCTATTTTGGAGATCAATATTCTAGCTAATGTAATCTCAAACATGGCATATCAGCAGCATTCAGCAGCAGCAGCAATGACCTTGCCAGTGCTATTTAAGGGAATCATCAATAGATTTGGTGATTGGTTGTTGTTGACTGACTTCAACTGCAATTGCTTACATTTTTGGTAGTTTCCAGTATCCTTTGCGCTTGCTAAAGACTGCAGGGAGTAGTGTGGCACTTGTTGAAGGATGGTACTGGCATCCAATAATTCTACATAAACCACTTGATCCCAGACCTGGATCAATTCATTTGCATTTCCTTTGGCAACAGCATGTTGGGCAGAATGAGTAGATGTAATAGGGTGCAGAAGAAGTTGCTGTAAGAAGAAGGAGCATGATTGGGGAGAGAGTTTTAGACTGGATACATCCTCCCAGGGTCTTCAGCAAGCAATTCTCTTACTGAAACTCAACGAGAAACAGGATGTCAGGTGTCTGCCTTTCAAAAAAAGACATTCACATTGCAATCTAAAGCAGCAGCAGTCACAACTGCCATCTCATTGTCAGTGACTTAATATGGTTGTGGCCATAACCCTTCTTCCAGGCCATAACAACCAATGCTGGCAACACCTTACACTAGTAATGTGTGTTCCTAAGAGAAACAAGCAGGACAAGCACTATGTGTCACAAAAATGGTTTAGGATGGCTTCATATCAACTCTGAGATGTAGCAGAATGGCAAGAGTTTCCATTCCTTCAACATACAGCTGGTGTGAGACCATGTCTTACAGGTAAATGCTGGGAATCTGCAAGAAGCCATGATGCTTTTCTCTATGCCACCTACATTCGAACCATCACAGTAAACCACAGGGTGCCAACCCAGCAACAAGAGCTCTTGGCTGCAGTGCACAAGTGGATCATATTAGAATTTAGGCATCATGGCTTCTTCCAGATTCCCAGCATTTACCTGTAAGACTTAGTCTCACACCAGCTGCGTGTCAAAGGAGTAGAAACTCTTGCCATCTTGCTCCATCTCAGAGTTGAGATGGAATGCCTGCAAAGCCACCCTAAACCATCTTTGTGATACTTAGTGGTTGCTCTGTCTGATTTTCTTCAGAATTGTTCTGATTGAAGTTTATTAGAACACAGAACATTACAGCGCAGAACAGGCCCTTTGGCCTTCGATGTTGCGCCGACCAATTAAGAAAAAGCAATGACCCTCTAACCTAAACCATTCCCTTTTCATCCATAAACTTATCTACTAACCTCTTAAACGCCACCAAACTTGGCGCATCTACAACTGCAACAGGCAGGGCATTCCATACCCTTACCACCCTCTGGGTAAAGAACCTAACTCTGACATCCGTCCTATAACTACCACCCCTTAATTTAAAGCTATGTCCCCTCGTGCTAGCTTTCTCCATCCTAGAAAAAGGCTATCACTGTCCACCCTATCTAAACCTCTAATCATCTTATATGTTTCAATAAGGTCTCCTCTTAGCCGCCTTCTTTCTAACGAAAACAACCTCAAATCCCTCAGCCTCTCCTCATAAGACCTGCCCTCCATACCAGCAACATCCTGGTAAACCTCCTCTGTACCCTCTCCAATGCCTCCACATCTTTCTTATAATGTGGGGACCAGAAATGTACACAATACTCCAAGTGCGGCCGCACTAGAGTTTTGTACAGTTGCAACATGACGTTGCGGCTCCGAAATTCAGTCCCCCTACCAATAAAAGCTAAGACTCTGTATGCCTTCTTAACAACCTTATCGACTTGATTGCCAACTTTCAGGGATCTATGCACACATACACCAAGATCCCTCTGTTCATCAACACTATTAAGAGTCATACCATTAGCCCTATACTCTACACATTTGTTATTCCTGCCAAAGTGAATTACCTCACACTTTTCCACATTAAACTCCATTTGCCACCTCTCGGCCCAGCTCCGCAACTTGTCCAAGTCTCTCTGCAAACTATAACACCCCTCTTCACTATCTACCACTCCACCGACTTTAGTGTCATCTGCAAATTTACTAATCAATCCTTCAATACCCTCATCCAGATCATTTATAAAAATTACAAACAGCAGGGGCCCCAAAACAGACCCCTGAGGTACACCACTTGTCACCGAACTCCACGATGAATATCTCCCATCAACCACCACCCTCTGTCTTCTATCTGCTAGCCAATTCCGAATCCAATTAGCTAAATCACCCTCTATCCCATACATCTGCATTTTCTGCAGAAGTCTTCCATGGGCCACCTTATCAAACGCCTTACTAAAGTCCTTATATACCACATCAACCGCCTTACCCCCATCCACCTCTTTGGTCACTTTTTCAAAAAACTCAATGAGGTTAGTAAGGCACGACCTACCCTTCACAAAACCATGCTGACTATCCCAATCAATTCATTTCTCTCTAAATAACTATAAATCCTATCCCTAATAATTCTCTCCAATACCTTGCCCAAAACAGAAGTAAGACTCACTGGCCTATAATTCCCTGGAAGGTCTCTCTTCCCCTTCTTGAACAACGGGACCACATTCGCTATCCTCCAGTCCTCCGGAACCACACCCGTAACCAACGACGACCTGAAGATCAGAGCCAGAGGCTCTGCAATCTCCTCTCTTGCCTCCCAGAGAATCCTCGGGTAAATCCCGTCCGGCCCAGGGGACTTATCTAACTTCAAACCCTCAAGAATATCTAGCACATCCTCCTTATCTACTTCAATACTTTCCAGTTTGCAACCCTGTATCCCAGTGTTCTCCACAACTACAGTTACATCTCCCTGCGTGAATACCGAAGAGAAATATTTGTTCAGTGCCTCTCCAATCTCTTCAGGCTCCACGCACAACTTCCCACTGCTGTCTCTGACTGGCCCTAATCTTGCCCTAACCAATCTTCTATTATTAACATATCTAAAGAAAGCTTTAGGATTCTCCTTGATCCTATCAGCCAAAGTCTTCTCATGTCCCCTTTTAGCTCTCCTCAACTTACTCTTTAGCTCCATCCTGGCTAATCTATAGCTATCCAGTGCACTAACTGAGCCTTCAAGCCTCATCCTGACATAAGCCTCCTTTTTCCTTTTAACCAGCGAATTAACTTTTTTAGTACACCATGGTTCCCTTACTCGACCATTTCCTCTTTGCCGAGTATATTGACCCGAGTAAATATGTTTCTCTCGCCATTGATGCTGCCTGTTGAGTATTTCCATGATTTTCTGTTTAATTTCATATTTCCAGTATCTGCAATATTTTGCTTTTTGTGCTGACCTTGCACTTGGGTCCCTGCTGAATTATCTAAGCGCTCATTCATTCTAACTGATATCATCTGTGGCAAGTGCACACAGTTGACTGTCCTAGAAAATAATACATCGGTCACCTGTGCAATGCATTTGAGGGCAACCCAAAGCTGGTACTACTCCCCTTTCTACTGGTCAGCTGGGTCCTCATTGGAGGTTCAGGCTGAAACAGCGTAAGTGAAACCTCAGGAGATCCGTAGTATCTCTACAAAAGGAGGCCATTCAGCCTATTGAGTTCACATTAACTCTCTAAAAGAGTATCTTGCCAGCCTGCCTCTCCTGTGAGGGTTGTTTGCATGCAGTCTCATGTTAAAACTACATGCATTTAACTCCTGCAGTCAAAAGCAGGACACACTGGGGCAGAGCCAACTTCTGGATACACTGATAATTTCAAAGATCTAGCCCTGCTCTCTCTATCTTCCCAAATTGCCCCATACTCTTCCAACTAGCTTGTCTGATTGTGGAAGCTAAGCAGATACAGGCCTGGTTAGTATTTGGATGGGAGACTGCCTCGGAATATCAGGTGCAGAAGACTTTCTCTACAGGTTCTCTCACAACATTTAAGAAGCATCTGGACGAGCAGTTAAATCATCAAGGCATAGTAGGCTATGGATGAGGTGCTGGCAAATGAGATTAGTGTTAATGATAGTTAACATTGGACATGGTGTGCCAAAGGCCTGTTCCTGTGTTGTATGGATTTATAACTCGAATTTTCAACCATGCTTGAATTGGTGCTGAAAATTCTTGAGTAAGACATATCATCATTGAAAAAAACTGCCTTCCTGGAGAAAGCAGACAAGTCAGGTCAACCATAAAAGACAAGTTTTGGAGTATTAAGCTACTTAAAGTGATGAAAATGAAGCAACAGAAAAGCATCTGTAGTTTATTTGGCTGATCCAAAAAAGGAATTCTCTTCGATTTGAAGGATATGATATTTGGGTTAAATGAAAAGGCTCATGTGGAGTTTCAAAGCTGGCTGAATAACCAGCTTCTGTGTTGTAATTCTACAAAATTCTACATAATCATTCCCACTCCTGAAGAACTCAAGACAATGTAGTCAATATAATTTAAACAAAAATTCTCAAATTCTTTCCTTTACAGAAAAATCTTTCATTATAATAATTTGCATTAGCTAAAAGATTATCAGTTGGCATATAAACTTACTGGATTTCTTCCTGATCCGTAAAAAGCTGTGTGGCTGGTCGCCCCGAGCCTCTTCCTTTGGAAGGTCCCCCACGACAAGTTGACCAAACGCTGGGAGTAAAGTTTCCTGAGTGGCTACCCGCACAGTACAATCAAGATTCATTGCTGTATCATAGACAAATGTGAGCACATTCTTGTCAATTGCATTCGATAAGCCATAAAACTCAGGAACTTCCAATGGCGTTGAGCCCAACTGGATGATGTTGCAGTCTGACTCAAGTAACCGAACCTTAAGAATGAACGTTTCTGTGAAAGTTTCTGTCTCTGTAAACCTGCAAACACACAAGCGGGAGTTAAAAATAAAAAGTGAAAACAGCAGATTTAGAACAGATTATTAGAAATTTTGGAACAATTAATCGAGATACACACCAATGTGAATTAAAAGAATACTTTTAAATCAGTGACATGGAACTTTGCCAACAGCCTGTACGTTATTGGGAAACATCTGCTGAGTCTTCTGAGTCTAACATTTGGACAGTTTAGTTGGGACAAGTTGTCTTTAACTAACGTAACACAGATCTCCCACTTTTGGCACAAGCTGCAATGTTAGTAAAAACGACTTTGGGGGGTTTGGGTTGGGCTGCGTTTGAGGTTTTAATTTCCTGTGCCTAAGTCAATGCCTTGTGGTTTCATTTTTTTTTATTGTTTTTGTAGCAGTTAGATACAACTGAGTGATTTGTTAGTCAATTTCAGAGGGCCATCGAGAGTCAACCACATTGCTGTGGGTCTGGACGCGTGAAGGCCAGGCCAGGTAAGGATGACAAATTTCCTTCCCTTCTGAACCAGATCAGTATTTATAATAGTCAACAAAGGTTTCATGGTCATCATTAGATGACCATTATTAAAAATTCCAGAATTTTACTGAATTCAAATTCCGCTATCTACTATGGTGGGAGTTGAACCTCAGTCCCTACAGCATTACCCTGGGCATCTGGATTGCCAACCCAAGAATAATACCTCAAGGTCATTGCCTCTCACTAATTCCCCCCAAATTACCTGTCACACTTTAAGCAAATTAGTTTTGCTAGAATTCTGACTTCCACACAAGGGTTTCAATCTCCATAGTCAAAGAACATGCCTTCAAATTTTCTGCCAAATGATGCTTTCATTCAGATGTATTCACCAAGGATCCATTTCCAGTGTTTTAACTCACCTTCTGGTATTTCTCTTCCCTGGATTGCTACATGCATTCAAGCTTCCTTGCAATCTCTCAGATACATAGCCACACCTGCAGAACATCACAGCTTCACAGACTGTATCAAGGTGTCAACAACTTTCTGATAGGGTGACATCTCCAGGTTTGCACCTGGTAGTCCTGTTTTCATCTTGAAACAGCTACTGTTGACTTCACGGAACAGAATCTTCCTTTCAGGTTCCTTATTTGTTCCACGGAGTTCATTGGCTTCCTGGAACTCTGTTCTGTCCCATTTCCTGGTTTCTAAGGCTTTCTGTTCTTTAGCTTGGGACTGTCACTCTATCCTTTTGCATTGTCTTGCCCCTTCTAGCAATTTCTATAATAGCTGGCTCCTCCCAGGGTGTTCATTCAACTGAACTAACTCCTTTTGCTTTACTGCTTGGGTCCCTGGTTACGAAGCAACAGCATAGCTTTGTTAAAAAAAAATGTACTTGTTTTAATGTTGTAAAATCCTCATTACAAGGCAAGCACTTACACTAACCTCCAGACTTGTGGGCACCTTCCTTTATTTTAAATTTTAACCCTTTCTTAGCATGCAAATAGAAAAATGCAAAATTAAGCTCACATAAAACTATATCTTAGTTACTTTAAACCATCTCTAGTTCCTAACATTCTTATCTGACATTTAATCAGATATGTTCAAAGCGTTTACATTTGAACCCAGATTACATTTCATTGTATAAAACAAAATCCTAGATATTCCAATTAATGCTATTTCTAATTCTAATAACATTTGAGACAATTCACACCTCTTTAACGTGTGTTTCACCTATTTTCCACTCGCATTGACTGCACCTGTAAAGACTTGATTACCTGTTCAGACTCGCATTCCAACCATTACCTTGTAACTGAGTTTGTGTCTATTTATATCCTGTTTGTGAAACAAATTCTGCACTCTCCTGATGAAGGAGCAGCTCTCCAAAAGCTCCTGCTACCAAACAAACCTGTTGGGCATTAACCTGGTGTTGAGAGATTACTTAGTGTGCCTACACCAGTCCAATGCCGGTAACTCCACATAATGCTGATAAGTAAGTCTACGCTTTCTTTATGAAGAAGAAAATCTCTTCTTCCATTTCCATTTCACACTTGCCTGTAAAGTCTCAGCATGACTTGGTCCTCATCCAGAATTGGGCAGCCATTGTGAGTATATTTCACTTCATTGGCTAGGAAATGGCAATCAAATACCTGAAATATGATTGGATCTAAAATTACTTCATAAATCTCAGTTTATTAAAAGAAATATCTGTGCTTTAAAGTGTCCAACCTCTGATGAAATGTAGAATGATTCATTTATTCATATACCAAACATTTATTAATGATCTTTGTATCAATGTAAAGAAGTGTTAAAGCATACACAAAGTAATGAAAGAAAAACAACAGATTCCCGATGATTTGGCTTTATTACCTGACACAACATTTCATAGAATCCCTACAGTGCAGAAGGGGCCATTTGCTCATCGGGTCCACACCGACTCTCTGACAGAGTATCTTACCTAGGTTCTCTCTCCGTAATTCCACATACTTCCCATGGCCAATCCATCAATTCTGCACATTCTTGGACTATGGGGTGGAGGGGGGAGGGGGGGACCCACGCAGACACGGGGAGAACTTGCACCACACGATCACCCGAGGCTGGAATTAGACCTTGGAGCTGTGAAACAGCAGCGTTAACCATTGTAACACCATATAACCCCATGCACATCAGTGCAATCTTTAAACACTATATTAAAAGCATATGTATATGCTTTATATAGACTGTATTACTTTACGTACACTATATTAAAAGCATAATGCTTAGAAATTGCAGAAGGTCACTCGGCTGATAGAATGCTTATTGTGACTCTGAAAGAACAATCGTAGTCCAATTCCTGTGCTCTCTCTTTATTTTCAATATTTTCTTTCAAATAGTTATCCACTTTCCCTTCAAAACCTGTTACAGACTCTGTGTCTCCCACTTTTCCTTATGAGAGCAGCAACAACTTGAATTTAAATAACATATATTTATTCAATATAGTAAGAATGTCAAGGGACTGCACAGAAGATACTGAGCCACATGAAGAGATATTTGGACAGGTAGTAAAACACTTGTTTTAAGGAATATTTTAAGGAGCAGTGTAATTCAGTAGATTGAGGATGGGAATTCCTGTGGTTAGAAGCACTGGCAGGTAAAAGCAAAACCACCAATGGTGGAGCAATGAAAATCGGAGATGTATAAGTGGCTCAAATTTGAAAAATGCAAAGATCTCAAGGGAGCTATAGGAGTGTTGATCCAGCATTCACAGACAGCTCACTTCTTTTAGGATGACAAGAAATCTGACAACTCCAGCATGGAGCCAAGTTGTTTCCTCCAACTTCCACTTTTCTACTTGAAATCTTTCATTTCTTTGTTTCCATCTCATATGTCTCTTCACTTAGGTTCCTGACACTCTAGTTTAAACCGTTTCTCACATTATTAGAAAATACCCCTGCAAAGATCTTGGTCCTGGTCCTGTTTGTGTGCAATCCACCCAGCTTGTACGGGTCCTTTCTTCCCGAGAATCAGTCTCAATGTCTCAGGAACCTTAGTCCCTCCCACCTACACCGTCTCTCCAGCTATGCATTTATCTGGTCTATTCTCCTCTTCCTGCTCTCATTAACATGTGGCACTGGGGGTAATCCTGAGATTACTACCTTTGAGGTCCTACTTTTTAATGTATTTCCTAGTTCCTTACATTCTGCTTGCAGGACCTCATCCCTTTTGTTTACCTATGTGTTTGGTACTGATATGGACCACAATCTGCGGTTGTTCATCTTCTTCCTTCTCTTCAGAATGTCCTACAGCTGCTCTGTGATATCCTTGACCTTAGCACCAAGGATACAGCATAATATGTTGTCATGTCTGCAGCTGTAGAAACTTCTCTCTGTATCCGTTATGATAGAATTCTGTCACTATTGCTCTCCAACAATTTTTTCTGTCTCATGCATCTAATTACTCCAGGTGCCAGAATCTTGGCTCTTGCTACATCCATCTGAATATCTAGCTCCCTCAGAATCCAAATGGAAATTTGTTAGAGATGGAGATGGACCAGTAGACTCCTACTCTACCTGCATAGTGCTTTTACTTTGTCTGGCTATCATCCTTTCCCTCCTGCCTATGAACTCTTTAGCTGCAGTGCAATCACTTCTCTCCTCACTGTCCATCAAGATCTCAGCTTTGCAGTTGGTTCCTCAGTGACTCCAGCCACAGCTCCAGATCCAAAATGTGGATTTTTCTGTAGCTAGTGCTGAAGACGGCACCACAAGTTTTGGTGGCACGGTAGCACAGTTGTTAGCATTGCTGCTTCACAGCTCCAGGGACCTGGGTTCAATTCCTGGCTTGGGTCACTGTCCGTGTGGAGTTTGCACATTCTCCTCATACTACAAGCATTTCCTCCGGGTGCCCCACTTTCCTCCCACAGTCCAAAAATGTGTGAGTTAAGTTGATTGGCCATACTAAAAAATTGCCCTTTAATGTCCTGAGATGCATAGGTTAGACCAGTTAGCAGATAAAATATGTAGGGGTATGGTGGTAGAGCCTAGGTGGAATTGTGGTCGGTGCAGACTCGATGTGCCAACTGGTTTCTTTCTGCACTATAGGGTTTCTATGATTTTTCTGCGAAGCCCAGGTCATGTCAAAGGAGAAATTCAGGGAGTGTGCTTACTTGTACCTCCCACCAGCACAGAAACACACGTCTAATTGTAACAATTTGCAGGGTTCTGGAGATCATGTGGAGGAGCGGGGCTTACTGGTTGCTCTATGGGAACCACACTGACCTCCAGTAATGGAAATGCATCTATAACTTTGTAAGATATTAAAATTCTACCATCTGTAAGGATCCTGTGTAAAATAAAATTAGCTTTGGTCTGGTTATTAAAAAATGGCCATGATGTGGAGATGTCAGTGTTGGACTGGGGTAAACAGTAAGAAGTCTCACAACACCTGGTTAAAGTCCAACAGGTTTGTTTGAAAGCAAAAACCACTAGCTTTCAGAGCACTGCTTACCTGACTAAGGGGTAGCGCTCCAAAAGCTAGCGGCTTTTGCTATTAAATAAACCTATTGGATTTTAACCTGGTGTTGTGAGACTTCTTACTGCATTAAAAGGTGGAACATAAAACTGCGCATCATTTGGCACAAATTGGAGCTAAATGGGCAATGTCATCCAGAAAGCCCATAAGAGAAATGAAAAAAAAATTGCCTAATATACAAGGTTACTATAGATATGATTAGTTGAAACCATTAAATAAGAATATCTAATCAACAGAGTATTGTGTCTTTATCACTACAGCCAGAGTTCATGAAATCTGAAAAGGTGTAATCATTTTCCAATTTTGCCAGAATGGCATGAATTCATAAAAATGTAGTGAAATGTGATCATTCATAATGCACTTGGACTGGATTCCCTTAAACACCTTACTTATGTGCCTAAAAAGTAGCACAGATGGGAATGCAATACATGCATAGAAGAGATGAAAGTTCCACAAACTCAAATAGTATGTTTGATGGAAATGTCCATTTTTACTTTTGTGCCAAAGATTCTGCCAATTGTGCAATAAGATTTATAAAGAAACCTCGTTGTAGTGATTGCCCCTTTAAGGGTAACACAACAGAAGAGGGATCTGGCTCTTGGGACAGAGGATGCATAATCTGCCCAGGGACTGGAATTCTCTCTTGTATGAAGACATGTTGGAACTACAGCAAAGAGGGGGACTGCCAGCCTCTGTACAGTTTTTCCTCGTTAATAAATACCTTTTGTGTTCCTAACAAAGTCAGTGAGCACACAGCAGTACACTTGTAGAAAATACATGCATAAATGTGAATTTTGCTACTCAACCTTGCAACAATCTTGTAGTAAAGTGTGCTATTGAATTCCCAAGTTAAAAGCAAATCAAAAAAGTTTTACTTTGAACCAAATGAGGTCATATGGATTATTCAGAAATTGATAGAGAATTGAAATTTAGCAGGTTACTGTTGCGTTTTCTATGAGCTACGTCCTTTTACTAACAAAATCCCCCATCTTACTCAGGACTGTAATGATCTATCGATAGAAAGAAATGTTCAGTTGTGATATATCTCACCTGGGGAGTAAGCTTCCCAACTCTTTGTGTAATTGGCTCATTCATGATCACTTCCACTTTGCAGCTGTCCTTCTCCTTTGGGATGTTGAACTGTAAGTCCTCCTCAGACAGAAACACAGATTGGCCCTTGGAAACTTTAATGCCATTGTTCACTTGGACAAAGGAAGGTGCAATGTATCTCCAAAGGCACAGATGCAGGAGGAATGCAGAATGTTCCCAATAGTGTCTCATTTTAACTTAGCTAGTCTTAAATAGCAAAACATTCACACTTCTTAGCTCTTCACAAACTGCTTTGCTTCCCATCAAAGCAGGGCACAGTGTGACAAAGCTTGCTCTGGGCAAGAGAGGTATAATCCAGAGTTTCAGGCAAATCTTGTAGAGTCAACCCCCAAAAACTAAGCTCAGAAGCATCAACAGCTGAGGGGAATCAGAATAATTCACGTTTCTGCAGCCCTAAAAAAACAAAGAAAATAATTTTTTGTCATTGGTTTGAAAGCCAAGGCATTGTTTTTCCTCCTGCTGGTCCCACAGTCTATTCACTCTGAACAAATGACCTTATATTCTAATTTTAAAAATGTTGTTTGAGATTTTGTTGCCTTCAACAAAAGTGAAGTCAAAGAAACATCTCTCCCACCTGATATGAATAGGTGTCCTAAGCAATCATTTATGACAGAGGAGTCACCCGTTTGGTCCCTCAGGTCCATGCCAGTCCCACATGGAGCAGTTCAATCAGTCCTACCTCCTCTCCTGCACTAGTCCTGTAGTGTAGCCCTGCAAGTTTTCTTTCACAAATGTTTATCCAATTTCCTGTTTGAGATCCACCTGTCCTTACTCCCCCCGTCCTCCTCACCTTCCCCCCACCCCCCAGCATCCAATCATTGTCATCGACCCCCGCTGGTTGGTTCTGGTTTCTAATGATTGACCCAGCTTGCCAATGGCCAGATCTAACCTCTGATCGCCGGCTTTGATCTCAATGGCTTCAATCTTTAATGCCTGTCCCCAGCCTTTGATTACTGATCCCAGTTTAAAAAAAGAGATAGCACAGGCAATGGAAAGCACTGAAAAAGGTGCACAAAGGTTACAGAGTGTGCAAAAAGGCAGCTTTCAGCAGTTTAAGGTGGGAGCCTGCAGTGGCAAAGGTGCCAAAACTGAAGAGGTAGCCACAAGGCAAAAAACAAATTGAGCCACAGATAAGACAAGGAGATTTAGAAGAGATCCCCTTGATCCCTGTGTTCGTTCCCCATTAGGCAATCAGGTCTCATGTCCTTTCTCATGCATACTCCTTAAAGGGGCTAGCTTCACATCTCTTCCTGCTTTAGGACCCTTATTATACAGTACATGGATAACTTATGTAAAATTTCAATAGAAATAATGAATATTTTTAATACAGTTTCTCAGAAATTCACTCTATCATGGTGCATTCTCTTTCTCTAGGAGCACAGCTCAACTGGGTGAGGTTTAACTGTAGAGGTGGTTTGGTTTGGACTCACTTTACTCGGACTCTCACCAGGTGCCAGCATATGACTTTCTACTATTTCCTTAGTTTTCACTGGGAGCAACACACTGGCTGAGCAGCCACTTCACTCCTTGGACAAACAATGACACTACTTGATGACACAATTGGATCAGACAGTAACACTGGCTCTTGAGATGACTCCCATCTCTATAAGTGATCTATGTGTTTCTTCAAAAACATGTCCTACAATTTCACTTCACAGGCCCGCCCTGGCCACAACAACTCTTGGGATTCAATGTAAGCTGCTTCCAAAATCCTCTACAAAAACTGGATTTCAAATGCTCTGACAATTCTGCCCAATTTTGCCAGAGGAGGTAGTTTCTTTCAGTCTTGCCCAGACCAGGGGCCATACCAAGCTGTGATACACCCAGAAAGAATGCTTTCTATGATGCATCTCGAAAAGTTGGTGAGAATCATAGCTGACATACCAAATTTCTTAGTCTTCTGAGAAAGTAGAGGCAATGGTGGGCTCTCTTAAATATAGTGTCAGCAAGGGAGGGGAACCAGGACAGGTTGTTGGTGACCTGGACACCTAAAAACTTGAAGCTCTCAATCTTTTTACTTCATCCCTATAGATGTAGACAGGGGCATTTTCTCCTTTATGCTTCCTGAAGTCAATGGCAATCTCCTTTGTTTTGTTGACATTGAGGGAGAGGTTATTGTTGCTGCACCAGTTCACCAGATTCTCTCTCATTCCTGTACTCTGTCTCATCATTTTTTGAGATCCAACCCACTTCTGTGGTGTTGTCAGCAAACTTGAAAATCAAATTGGAGGAAAGGAGTTTGGCTGTACTGTCATAGGTGTATAAGGAGTATAGTAAGGAGCTGAGAACACAGTCTTGTGGGGCAATGTTGAAGATGATTGTGGAGGATGTGTTGTTGCCTTTCCTTACTGATTGTGTTCTGTAAGATAGGAAGTTCAAGACCTAGCCACAAAGTGGGGTACTGAGGCCCAGGCCATGGAGATTGGACATGAGGGAATAATGGTGTTGAAGGTTGAGCTGCAGTTGATGAATAGGAGTCTTACATAGGTTCCTTGTTATTTAAGCGTTCCAGGGTTGAGGGCAGGGTCAGGGAAATGGCATCTGCTGTGGATCTGTTGCAGCGCTAGGCAAACTGTAGTGGACCCAGGTTGTTTTGGAGGCTGGAGTTAATTCGTGCCATGATTAACCTTTCAAAGCACTTCATAATGATAGATGTCAGAGCCATTGGCTGCTAGTCATTAAGGCAAATTGCTTAGTTTTTCTTAAGTACGGAGAGGATGGTTGTCTTCTTAAAGCAGATAGGGACCTCAAATTGTTGTAAAGAGAGGTTGAAGATGTCTTTGAATATCCTTGCCAGCTGATCCAAGCAGGATCTGAGTGCAAATGTGAGTACCCAACCCAGGCTAGTTGGTTTCCATGGGTTGTTCTTCAAGAAAGCTACTCTGACATCCACAATGGTGATACCAGAGACAAGTTCATCCAGGGCTTCCAGAGTGGAGGGCATACTCTCATTGACCTTTTACTCAAAACGGGCATAGGATGCATTGAGCTTCATCAGGGAGGGATGCGTTGGAACCAACGATTTTACATGCCTTTGTCTTGTAGCCTTTATGTCTTGCCATAGTTGGCAGAGATTGGTGTGGCTAGCCTGGGACCCTAGCTTGGGCCGGTATTGTCTTTTGGCATCTTTTATGGATCTCCTTAGATTGTATTTGACTTTCTTGTATGGGTTAGTATCACCTGACTTGAACGCCTTAGACCTGGACTTCAGCAAGCAGTGGATATCCCTGTTCATCCATGGTTTCCAGTTGGGGAACATATGGATTTGCTTCTTTGGCACACAGTCTTCTACACATCTACTAATAAAAGTCAGTTATTGTAGTGGCGGACTCGTTCAGGCTGGTCACAGAGTTTTTAAATACCAACCACTGACTACATTTCCCAATGTTTATATTGGATGATACCGTGTAAGTGAGGAGTATTGGTCATGGGCTGAGATTGGTAACTAGAATTGTTGTCTGCAAAACTGGACTCGTGTTTTAAACACGTGGAGGTAGAAGGAAGGATCGTCCAAAATACATAGGCTATTTGAGGAAGAGAGAGATGCCTCAGAAGTCAGTTTTGCCATTGGGAAATGATGCTAATTGTTTTAACATTGAAGTACCTGGTTGTCCTATCACAGGAACAACTGATGTCTTCATAAAAACAAATAGAACTGAACTGCACGTATTTGAAGAGGTGTCTGTCATTGTGGTTTCAGCTGATGGCAAACGTGGAGGTGGCCCAGATAGAGGAATCACATCACTTCACAAGATTTGATTCACAATTAACTAAGTTCATGTACTTACCTGGGACTGTGTTAATTGATCATTGATGTTTGTATAAAAGGTATTAGAGGGAAGTAGTGACTGTCCCTTTAAGAATCAATCTGCAGGATTATATAACCTGAGGAAACAATCGGGAAGTAGTATGGGGGGATCACTCTAATCAGTCATCTCAGAGCTAATACAAACCTCTTCTAGTTTTAATCTGTAAATAAACGAGTTGTATTTTCCCTAAACTCGTGAACAAGCATCTCTTCCAGAAACAAATGACTAAATAAAAAATGAGCCTAATATACAAGTGATGGATAAATAATTAACCAAGTAATTATTAAAAGCAGATAATATATTAATATTTGCAAAAAAGCATTGATTTGCTCAGCCACATGCCTAAACTTGCTGCTATTGTCCATAGGAACACAGTGGTTACCCCCATGCCGACAATATTGTAAAGAAAGCTTACCAATGCCTGTACTTTTCTGCTTTCTCAGAAGACCAAAGAAATTTGGCATGTCAGCTACGATTCTTACCAATTTTTACAGATACACCATAGGAGGTGTTCTTTCTGGCTATATCACAGCTTGGGAAAGTTCTTCTTCTAAAACAGCAAGGAACTACAAAAGGTTGTGAATATAGCCCAATCCATTGACTCTGTCTACACTTCCCACTGCCTCGGCAAAGAGGCCAGCATAATTAAGGACCGCACACATCCCAGACATTATCTCTTACCACCTTCTTTCAGGAAGATACAAAAGTCCGAGGTCACGTACTAATCGACTCAAGAGCAGCTTCTTTGCTGTGGTCATCAGCCTTTTGAATGAACCTTCCTTGCATTAAATTGATCTTTCTCTACCCCAGCAATGACTGTTACACTACATTCTGCACTCTCTCATTTTCTCCTCTACAAATAGTACACTTTGTTTATATAGCACACAAGAAACATTAGTTTTCACTACATACAAATATATATGACAATAATAAAAGCACATCAAATAAATTCAGGTACCATATGGAGCATTGTTTTTGGTAATCCACAGGAGAATGAATGAAAGCTTACAATTATAGAGGTTTACAGCACAGAAACAGGCCCTTAGCCCAATTTGTCCATGGCCTTTTTTTTGTTAAAGCCCTAAGCTAGTCCCAGTTGCCCACATTTGGCCCATATCCCTCTACACCAATCTTACTCTTCTATCTAAATGTTTTTTTAAAAGACTTGTTGAAACTAAGACCAAAAGTTATGAACCACTCTGGAATAACATAAGTAAATGGCTAAATCCAACCTCTTTTTCTTTCATGGGATGTTGGTGTCGCTGGCAAAGCCAACATTTTTTGCCCATCCCTAATTGCTGTTGAATTGACTGGCTTGTTAGGCCATTTCAGAAGGTCATTAAGAGTGAACCACGCTGCAGTTTTTCTTGAAGCCATATGTAGACCAGACCATGTAGTAGGGCAGATTTCCTCCTTAAAGGATATTGGTGAACCAAATGGATTTTACAACAATTGCTGGTATTAACTCACCATTGAGTTGAGTTTTCAATTCCTGAATATTTTCATTTATTGAATTTAAATTCCACCAGTTGCTACGGCTGGAATTGAACCCATGTCACCAGAGCTTTATTCTGGGCTTCTGGAATACCAATACATTGACATTACAACCACAGCGCCACCTACCCCAAAAATTAATCCAAATAACGAAGAATGACCAGTTGGCTAATTACAATATCCTCAGTTGGACGAGATTTGGGAGGTACTGAATGCTCTCTTGGACAGGATTTCAGGAAATCACTGTCTCTTCAGAAAACTAAAATTGAGGCTTCTACCTGGATGATCCCAAATTGAAGTTGTAAAAGGTGGTTGCATATTTCATAAGTGTAACTTTTTCATTCAAATAAACTTTGACACTATTTGCTTTCTCAAGAGAAAAGTCTTCCCGTCAAGTCTTCTTCAAACTAAAGCATTTTAGGGGGTCAATTTGGAACAGAGAAATTAGTTTCTGGCGACCAAATTAAAGTAAAACTAACTTTAATCAGATTCCTTTTTAAAATTTAGTTATTGGGAACTACGAGAAACTAAAAAGTTGTACCTCTGATTAGTAAGAGTATCAAAAATGGAATTTAAGTCTGATAAGGTTAAAAGTTCATGCCAGAAAAGGTAATGCAGGAAGACACAGGGCAGTGGTCCTGTGAAAAACAGTTCACAGAGAAGCTTATTGCATTTCCAGTAAAGGCCAAAACGTTATTGGCCGTATATTTGGCAAAAGAAAGCAACTTTTGCTTTTATTTGCTTCCATCGTTGTCAAAGAAGAAGTAGACAAAAAGGTGTTGAAGCCAGCGAAAGGTAATAATCTTACAGTGTACAGTATACTTTATGCACCACGTGATGGTGGGACCACCTGGGAGAGATCGGAGAGTTAAAGCGGCTGTGAAGGAAAGAGAAGGAGCTCTGTGTTAAGGAAATGGCCAATCTGCATCAGAGATCTTGAGTGGGATGCTGATTGAACAACATCGCTGTAGCATCAGGAAATTTATGCAAGCTCATATAAATGTAGATTTATAGCTCTGTCTCTACTGATACTAACAGTTAATTTTATACAAGTATCTTCTTATACGATGACATTAACATGCATTCTATTGTCCACAGATTTGTAAAATCTGACTAGTTCTCAAATTACTTTCCCATACAAACTTTCTAAAATATACTCTAACGTTCTCATAAAAAGTGACGTAAAGTACAATTTTTTGCACATTGCAGACTTCTGAAAAGGTATTGAAAGTAGGCGTGCTACATATTGTATTTCGGCTGTTTTCTAAAACATTGAATTTTCGTCCCCCTCCACTGGGTGGCATTTCATAACAAACATTCCATAGCATTGAACATAAGGATTTTCAGTTTAAGTCGTTTGACATCTCATTCTAATCACTGTTCAAACCGTGTGAATCAACAATTAGTTCCAACTGAGCTGTTTGTAGAACAGACAGCCTAATCCAGAAGTTAAAACAAAACTTCCTAAATACTCACAAGAATATGCCAGTGAACTCCAACTTTCAGTTTACCCAATAGTTTTGGTGAAACCCATGGAAGCATGAGCAGGAGAGCTCTAAAAGATACTTCTATTGTCTTACATTACACAGTGATTGCCACAGGCACAGCCTGTCTCTATAGTAATTACATTCTTGACGTCAGTTCTGCCCAGCATTTCAAGAGCTTCATGGAAATGAGCCAAACCGTTGGTTTACTTCATAAATCTGAGCAATGTTCTCTGCACTGTTTAGGCTCACTAAATTACAAGGCAGGAAACTACTATTATTGAACAATAGAAAAGACTTGTACAAGCTAGGCACAGTTTATTTACAATCTAAGCATCTTCGCTTGTGGCAATTATTTTATAAAAATTACTAAAATTCCTTTCAGTCTTCATGAAGTGTTTGGCAAAGCTACAAATAGAACAGCCCTGCTGAAGCACATCACCTGCATGTAACTACATTTTAAAAGAATTTAAGAAGTTTGTTTTTCCATTTTTTCACCCTGTAGAAATGAAAAAAAGGTTTCCCATACACTTTTAAAGAAGACATTGGTTCAGATTTTACAATTCAGATGGTTGCATTTGACATTATTACTCTTGTTAAACTGACAGCAACTTCTGGTGACCATACATAGGTAGTTAAGTATGGAAATGCACACTGTGGCAGTGTGGTCCCTTTAAGGGGCAATCTTCTGTGGGCCATGTGAATTGGGCTGGAGCCTACGGAAGCATGGGAAGCTGGGCCAATCAGGAATGATGGCATGAGTCCTGCTGTCTAGGAAGAGTTCAGTTGGAGTCAAGGAGGAGGAGAGAGCAGACTTGTGCAATTCTTTCGGTCAGGTCCTTAGGGCAGAATCTTACTGACCGTTCATGCCACATTCCTGCTGCAGCAAGGTCAGAAAGTTTGGTGCCCAGTCAAATCCCCATTCACTGCAGCGGGATGGGAAAATCCCCATTCACTGCAGGCGGATGGGAAAATCCCTCCGGCATGACTAGTGGTAACATTCTGGCCTTAGAGTATACATTGTCATCATAGTTTAATAAAAAGACCCTTCTTGTTTTTGGAGCTACATTGAGTCACCTTCAGTTATTACACATTGCATGCAGAAGTCACATTAGGCTGAAGTAACTAGCACTTCCACTCTCTTAAAAGCCTCTCTTACTGCCAGGTAAGTCTCTTCAAATGTCCATTTCCATAGCTGTCCTTTGCCTAGCAACCAGTACATCAACACCGTCACCAGATCTGGGCCGAGCTTGCCGTAGTAATTACTAAGTCCCAAAACCAATCTCACTTGGGACACAGTCTGATCTTGGGGCCCTGCATGATGGTCTTCATTTCTTGGACACCTTCTGTAACTCATAGAACATAGAACATTACACAGAACAGGCCCTTCGGCCTTCGATGTTGCGCCAACCAATATAAAAAGCAATGCCCCTCCAAACTAAACCATTCCCTTCTCTTCCATATACTTATCAACTAACCTCTTAAACGCCACCAAACTTGGCGCATCTACAACTGCTGCAGGCAGGGCATTCCACTCCCGAACCACCCATGGTCATTCATTACATCACCCAGATATTCAACGGAGTCCTTGAAGAATTCACATTGCTCTGTCTTGGTTTGTGGGCCATGCTCCTGCAAATTCTTTAAAGATATTCTTCAGATTCTTGAACTGCCCCTTCTCTGTCGAACCAGTGACAAGATATTGTCCAAGTAACACCGGACTCCTGTTAATCCAGTGAAGATTTGGTCCATGGTCCACTGGAATGTGATATCCAAGAGCAACCGTTTATAGTAGAACAAAGTCCCTGTATCTGACAATTATAAAAGTTTATTTATTAGTCACAAGTAGGCTTTCATTGAAGTTGCGTGAAAATCACTTAGTCGCCATGCTCCAGTGCCTGTTCAGGTACTCTGAGGGGGAATTTAGCCTGGCCAATTCACTTAACTGCACATCTTTGGACTGTGGATGGAAACCAGAGCACCCACAAAAAAACCCACACAGACAGGGCGAACGTACAGACTCCACATAGATGGTGACCCAAGCCAGGAATCGAACCCAGGTCTCTGGCACTGTGAGACAGCAGCGCTAACCACCATGCCACAGCAGCAGCTGGGAATCTTTCACCGCTCCCAACTGCAAACAGCCCTGATGTAGGTCTATTTTGCAAGATTTCTTTCCCCTTGCCAAACCACTGAATAGGACCTCTATGAGAAGAAGTGGGTATTGGTCCACCCAGGCACTGATATCCAAATGTCTGTTTCTTTGGCAGCTAATTCCAAGGAAGTTGTGATCTCTAATGCAAATTAAAATTTTAAATGATCTTCAGCCAGTAGTGTTTGCTGTTCATACCCAGTGCCACAAACCACTGGTCCTGTCAAGCATCCTGAAGTACATTTCCAAATTCACAGTGCTTAATCAGTCTTTTCAGATTTGCAACAAATTGTGCAATGGACTCCTCTTTAAATTGATCTTGTTTGCAGAATTGAAAACGCTCAGCACTCATTAACGGCATGGAGCAAAATGAGTCTTTAGTACCTTACACAATTCCTGGCAAGTCTTATAAGCACTTTGTCCATTGTACCAAACTCTTCAAAACAGTGAAGGTCTTTCTCTCTGTGGTACTCAAGAAAACTGGTATTACCAGGTCCACACTCAACTTATTTGGTGCCAGATAAGCACTGAAGTGCACTGTTTATGATGTCCAGCTCTCTGCCTCTTCATCAAAGGGGCCTATGACCCCGAATCAGCCACCGTTTTGCTTTTCTGTTTTTGGGAATTTTTCCTGCCAAATCAGAGTAGATACAAAGCTGCTTCCCACTGTTGCCAGTGGCTACTCACTGCTTGAATCCGGTGTCTGCTTCCCAAATTCCCTCATGTCTGTTTTTCGTGATAGCCACTCCCTTGACAATCGTGGTTAACACTCCTTTCCCCTCTTCGACTGCAGCACATTCCGCTTGGCGCCCAGTTTAACATCAGTCTAGGCCAAAAGCATCCTTCTGCTGATGTCCATTGCCATCTGCAACCTGTGTCAACTCAGTGCTCACTTCCCATAACTTTTTTTGCCGACTTTCAGATAAACCATACCTTTCCCCTATGCAGACTAAGTAAGGCTTTCGGAACACTACTAACCATTTTAACAGGGGTTGCCACGTTGTGGTTCTTTTCCAGCGCTGTTCTTCGAAGTCCTAGGACAATGCTTGATTTTCTTCTCCTACTCCAGGATAGAAAGCCAGCAAGACACATAAGCTGTGAAGCAGCCTCATCACCAGTTATTTTGTATGTTCCTTTGGGCTCAGGGTGCATGAACAATCACAAGACATGCTTGATAACTTGAACAGTGGAGCTCTTAATTTCAGGTGTGCACTGATTCACAGTCAAGTCTCAGACTGTCCAACAGGATTCTAGACTCAGAGATGCTAATTACTCAGGGGTCAGCTGATCCACACTCTTAAAGGGTAGTCTGCACCCCAAACGCCAACATGCAATATATAACACATATCACAAAACCAGCAATGCACAGGGTGCAAATGGCAGAAAGGAAAACCATGTGACATTTCCCTAATCTTTCTATCAGAGATGGAATGGGAATCGTGCCACTGACCACGATTAAAATTACCCCCTTATCTATGGAGCCTTAGCACTTCCCAGTCCCTGCTGCAGCATGGATCCACTGGCAAGGTGATTGGAAGAAACATAATTCTATCAAAACCATGTTGCATTTTCATTGTGATCCGAGGGGCGAGGGGCATGTACACCTTACCGTCTGTTTTTTGTTCATTGCAAGTAGAGTGGGACATGGACCTGTCTTTATTTCTATTAGTCTTTCCCTCAACACATCTCAATACCTCAACAAGGTTCAGCTATCCAGGTCATGTTTTTTCACCTGACACAGCTCACCCCCATCCTGACAGTACTCACCTACCCACATCCCGACACACCGTGCCCCCACCCCGACACACTGTGCCCTGACCCCGACACCCACTCACTGACACAGCTCAACCTGATACAGCTTACCATCCCCCTCCACACCAAATTCCTAATATAGCAAAAAGTCAATCTTTTACAATCTTCTGGATGCTACTCTGCAGAATAACAAGAAACTGAATTGCCTGCACGACTCTTCACATTTCCTCTCCCAATTTTTGGGACCATGTCCTCAGCAAGGATGAGGCCTGTAACCAAGGGAGTCACCTCAATATCCATTTTACAACTATCCAGGCACACTGGCCTAAAACTAAATAAGTCACAATCCGAAATCCATTACTATCAAGATTGAACTCTTCTGGCAAATTTCTTTAATTACTTTCAACTCCAGAGTTGAGTCACATATGTGATTTTGATCTTAGCATGTGAAAAAAATTACAAATGCCTCAGTTAGCAAGTGTCCTTGCCAAATTTAATAGGATGTTTGACAAATAATTTTATTGCAATGGTTCACTTCAAAACTAGGAAAATAGCACATTGCCTTTGAACTTTCCCAGAGCAACAGGAAGATAAATGAAAACATGTCAACTTTAGCACAACTTATCACATTGAAGGAACCTCCCACATATTAAACTGTTGCAATAACCCTAACTGGCTTGCTCTCAGATTCACTAATGGACTAGTTTGTTAGCTTGTCTGCTTGCTTGTATGTTTTGCTTTTAAATGTTACAAGATATACTCCAAAGTATAATGGTGCTTTGCATGCATTTATGAAATCATGAGACAAAGTGGGGTCAATAACTTCTTACATATTTCATTTGGTCGTAGGAGGTACAAAATCAACATTTCAAGTTTTGCTGTCTACAATATGTACACCTGACATAAGAAAAGTAATTAAATACAGCTTCCAGTCCAATCCCACCAGCTACAACAGAACATTCTTTAACTTCAAACACTGAAGCATGGGTTTGTTTCTTTTTTGATTGAAATAGTTGAGAATGCTGGAAAGTTTTGAGGTGAAACAAGAACCCATTTCAGATTTTCCATTCATTATTAAGGAGCCAGATTCCAAGAGATGTGTGTGTGTTTTTATTTGGTCATGTCCCATTCAAGCTGATCCATGATTTAAAAGTTTCAACGCAATTGTTCCTGAGGATTTTGGCCCCTTGAGGTTTACTCCACTAATTTGAAAAGTGCCATGATATTCCTTAAAGTGATTAATTCCATCCACTAGGCTATTTTTTCTAATTATAGCAAGCTAAAAGTTATGGGCCAAAAGATGGTTAAGTGTCAATTTCCAGCAGGAGAATTCTATTGGCTGGGTCAGCACAACAAAGATTACAAGGCAGGCCCCACTGCCTTCAGCCACTTTCTTCAGGCCCCTCCACCTTTAGACACCACCTCAGTCCCTTTCCCTTCAGGTAGTCCCTTATGGCTCCACCCCTTCAGTTACCTACTTCAGGGCCCGCCTCCCTTCAGACTCTGGCCTTTTAGTATCCCCTTTATATGCTGCCCATTTCGGGCAACCCTTAGAACCCCATCTCCCTCAGGCAACCATTTAGGCCCACCTCCTTCAGTAAAATTTTCAGTCCCAACCGCTTAAAGACTCTCCAATTCAGCCAGCCCTTTAGGGACCCATACCTTCAGCCACCTCCTTCAGGCCTATCCCCTTCCTGGCACCAATCAGGTACATTGCCAAAGGTCCATAGACCTTGGAGGAGGGCAGTGGGGGGAGGCTTCCAATTTTGGGATGGACTAGGCCATAAACGCCTGCTCAATGAATGGACAAGACTTGGGTGACTTTGCATAAGGGTAACATTGTTTTGGATGACCTCAAGTCTGCAGTGAATAAAACTCAGGAGGCTATCCCGGAGCATATTGGAATAGTCAAGCCTAGAGAAAACAATGGCATGGATGAGGGTTTCAGCAGCAATTGAGCTGAAGTTGGAGTGAATTGTGCAAATTTATAGAGGTGCAAATAGGTGATCTTAGTTATGACATGGAGATGTGTTCAGAAGATTAAAGTTGTGAAACTTCAGGTTCAGCTTCAGACAGTGGCCAGGCAGAAATGTATTTCAATCATTGGGGTGGGATTTTACAGCTTCGCTTAGGTAAGACTGGAAACTCCTGCCTGAGGTCAAAGGAGATTTCCATTGTCAGACCCTCGCCCGCTTCAATTCCGTGGCAGGTGAGATGGTAGATTTCCAGCATGGGTATCAGTGAAGTTCAGATAGCAGAATTGTTTAGTAAACACGCTGGGAGAATTGCCCTCCATTTGAGAGCTCCTCTTTCCTCCTCCTTTCAAAAATTTACCCTGCTCTATATGCTCAGTGCTCATACATCCATTATATCAATGTCAAATGCATAGCCTAATCATTTAACCATTTACGGAAGCAACTGGTCTGTGGAGAAGTTATGAAGCAACAGTCAAGTACTGCAGAACTTAACAGCCCCCCTCCTTATAGATTTTTAAAAATTTAGAAAGCACTCAAATGCAGTGTTTATGAAGAATGAGAAGAAATAAACCAGCAAATAGCTTACATGTGCCCTATAAATAGCACCAGTAGGGGGTGTCCAATATGTATGCTACTGAAGGCATGTTCAGCTGTCCAAGGTTAAGATAGATTGGCAAGAACGCATGGTTCAAAATAGCAACACTGGCATCAAATCAGCAATACACGTCATGATTTGCCTGATCTGAATGCTGCTGGAAAACATTTCATGCGCACAGCCTAACCACTTTACTGATATCATATCAGGTTTGCTTGCCATAAACTGCATATGTCACTTTGAAACCTGAAGGAGTCTTGTTAGCAGCCAGAAATGCTTGTTCCTAATCCCAGTTTCCCTCCTCCCCTTCAAATTCTTTTTACTCAGTCTGAACTGACCGAACAGACAGCATGCATTTGGTTTCAAATCCCATTACAAAGCAGCGCAGCTGTGACAGGCAAATAATGGACACTTATGTTATCTGACCTTTAAGACAGGTGTTCCATGTCTACTATAAAGGACAAAAGAGACAACACAGAAATAGGATTGAAAACAGTGCAAATAATAGGTAAAAGTGATTATTAAAAAATGGCAAGTTGATCTTGTTTGATTTTTATTTGGGGGGGAGTGGCGAGGGGAGAAGAAAATGCTTTCTTTTGGCTGCATTCACCTAATTTGCAACTGACAATGATGCATTTAATACCAAATATAACAAGAAGGCTGTGCTTCAAGAGAATGCCAATCTTGTACTCATAAACTTTAAAGGAATAAACACAAGGTTTCACATTGTGTCTGGAAAGAAATGATACAATTTTGCTCATCCTCAATTCAATAACATTAGATGTCTCAGTTTTAATTGGCAATCCACTGATACTCCGAACCACATCCTTGAAATTCAGAAAAATTAAAAATTTAACTCTATTGTAAAGCAAGCAATGTGAGAATATTCAGTTAAGTAGGTTTGAGGAGGCTGGCAGGATGGAGGGGGCAGGGGGGGTGATACCCAAATGATATCAGATGACTTTGCAATGGAAGCTGTTTACATCTCCTGTTTCATATTCCGACCAATAGAATTAAATACGAGGCAAAATGAATCGATAAGCTGATGACTCTTTTTTTTTAAACAGCCTTTTTTTCACATTTCCTTAAGATTTGCAAGCTGCTTATGAGTCAGCAAGGGACTGTGGAAGTGCTGCTGTCAAATTACTTTTCTTCAACTTAAAATATCAAGTTCAAAGTGAAGTTCAAATGAACTTGATATATAAAATAGCGAGATAAATAGGAGAGGAATTTTTTTTAACACAAATAAAGATGATTTTAGGAAATCGATGAATCTGTGAAAAGTTCCCAAGCATCACATAAATATGGTGCTGCTGTAAGAGTTGTAAAATTTTTTTTTAGGACCGGGTGGGTAGATTCGAACAGCGATTGGACCATTTAAAATGGTAAACCAATAATCCCTTTCCTTTTAGAAAAAAGAAATGAACATACTGACAATTCATCCCATTGCTATTAATCGTTCCAAGATGCAAGATGGCAAAGTGAATGCTAACTAATCATAGATAACTCAAACTTCTGCACCCTCTTCACCAAGATAACATTGTTGAAATTCTTTTTGAATGATGGAAATAAATCCCATTTTCTAAAATCTCAGTTATCAAATTGTGGAAGCATCAGTAAACTTATTTCACTTTCGTAAGGGCAGTTGCCCTATCTCTAGCATCCCCACCTCCACTATTCTCATTTGGCCAACCACAGATCCTCATGCTGCACAGTGAAACTCACAACAAGGAGAAGTAACCAAAAGCTTGATCAAAACATTTTAAGGAACATCCTGAAGGAAGATAGAGAGGTGGGGAAGTGTAAAGGTTAAGGGAGTGAATTCCAGAGCTGAGGGCTAGACAACTTGAAGTACAACTACCAATGGTACACAGAAGAAAACCAGCAGTGTATTTTTGATTTGATTCAATTTGATTTATTATTGTGGCATGTATTAGTACACACTGAAAAATATTGTTGCTTCCGCGTTACATAGGGAAAGCATACCATTCATAGAAAAGGAAACGAGACAGTGCAGAATGTAATGTTACAGTCTAGGATGTAGAGAAAGAACAACTTAATGCAAGTTAATTCCATTCAAAAGTCTGACAGCAGCAGGGAAGAGGCTGTTCTTGAGTTGATTGATATGTGACCTCAGACTTTGTTTCTTTTTCCCGATGGAAGGAGATGAAAGAGAGTATGTTCGGGATGTATAGGGTCATTAATTATGCTGGCTGCTTTGCCGAGGCAGCAGGAAATGTAGACGGAATCAATCGATGGGAGGCTGCTTTGTGTGATGGGTTGGGCTACCTTCATGACCTTTTGTTGTTCCTTGAGAAACAAAATTCTCAAAAGGTTGTAAATGTAAAGTCACCACAGTCCCAGATGACCATACACTTCTCTGCCCTTTTAGGAGGAGAACAGACTGGTGGTGGTTTAATCTGAGGATCATTGTCCCTCAGGCTAGAGGCAAGGTTGAGAAAGCAGAGCCTAAATGAATAATCTCAGTCAATATGGGGATTGAACTCAAGCTGTTGGCATTCCTCTGCATCACTAGCCAGCTGTTCAGCCAACTGAGCTGAACCAACTCTCTCAAAGAGTAGGATTGAAGGGGTAACAGATTTGGAATGTTTCTGAATCCGGAGTCAAAAGGTCAGTGAAGACAGGATGAATGAGAGTAAGAATCTGAGACTAGAACTATAGTTCAGTTTATAAAAACTCTCTCCATGACACTAAGATGAATAACTCACCTCCTGACTCTCCAAAATCTGTCCACCATCTATAAATCAGGAGTGTGATAGAATACTCTCCACTTGTGATGAATGCAGCTCCAACAACACTCAAGAAACACAACACCATCCAGGATAAAGCAGCCTGCTTGACTGGCACCCTAACCATCATCTTCAAAATCTATATCTTCCATCATCAATACAGTGGTAGCAGCATAAAGCATCTACAAAATCATCAGAATCCTTTGTCAGCATCTTCCAAACCCACAATCTCTACAATCTACAAGTTCAGCATAATGCATGCAATCACCAATTACAAGTTCCCCTCCAGGACATATACAATCCTACTTGGAATTATATGCTGTCCCTTCACTGTCGCTGGGATAAAATTTTGGAACTCTCTCCCCAACAGCACTGTGGGTATATGCATAGACTGCAAGGTTTTAAAAAGTTGGTTTATCACCAGTTTTTTAAGGGAAATTAGTAATGGGCAATAAATGCTGGCCTGGCCAATACCCACAGCAAATCACACTACTTGACTTACATGGAGAAATTATTATAATATTATGCTGTGGCTAATATATTTACAGCAAATTATAAAAATTGAAGTTTTATGAAAATCAGGAGTCAAATCAAGATTTAAGACACGGGAACAAACACATGAATTTGCACCTGTTGATAGTATGTAAATGTACATAATCCTGATCACATACAACCAGTTCTCACCTCAACCAAAAATGTGATTTTTCTTTTAGCTTGTGTGGCACATTTTCAGTCAAATGATGTTTAATAGTTGTAATAATTCTTTGAGGGTTTTTGCTTTGAATCAGTTCTGCCTGCCACATTTTCCATTACTGTGCACCTCAACCACTCCTTTCAACATTGCAAGTCCATAATGATTTTATATCAATAGTTTCTGTCCAATGTATTAGCTATAATTACTTCCGATTAACATGGTAGATAGATAGATCGATAGACAAATGATTTAGCCTTCAGCAGCTAGGGGAAACAAATTAATTCCAACAGTAGATTATATGCTTTGAAAATGCTGGTAGTATGCTTTAGCTACAACATTACGTACCTCTGTCATGTCTTGTACTTTCTTCTTTCCAGCACATACAGTAGACTAGATCCAACACCAAAACAATAGTGGTAGCAGACAAGATACTGTCACAGTTCAAAAGTTTTGAAGCACGTTGACTATTTTGTACTGACAGAAGTAACACGACTCTGAAGACTGATGATTGTAGATGTCTCAGATTTCATGACATTTACTGACAAATAATTGAAGGACCACCCAGCAAAGGGTCAGAACACGGTGGCAAAAATACTTCACAGCAAAATACAAAAGGCCATACCTGCCTGCAAATCAGACAGAGGGGCCAACATCAAAAATCATCCACTACCGGCACTCACTATGGTATGTTCAGTAGACTTGTGAATAGATCTTTTACCTGAATGTTGAGAACTCCCACTGGGAGAAATGACTAGCCCTGGGGCATTCATAGGGACCGGATACCTATGTTTAACAAGATAAATAGCCAAAGCCTCACATGTGGTTTAAGAAACGGAATTGGTTGGAGCACAGTAGAAATTCTAGTTTATCAGGTCTGTTTTGCTTTCTGTTTCCTTTGTAAAAACATCCAGATATTTAACTGCTTACTTATTCTCTATCTTTTCTTGAGGTATTCCAGCAAGCAGACTGGATGGAGTCGAGGCTTTGAATTCTCATAATCACCACATTCTGAAGATGTTTTCACATGTTTATAGCTTGGGCCAGACCTGTTATTTTGGCAATCGTCTTTCATTCTTTCCCCATCCTTGCCTCTTTCAGTTAATTTGGCTGGCTTGCTGTGGCCTGGGGTTCTTCAGTCTTTTAACTGATTTTCTCATTATCGTGCATTCTCCTCAAGGAGCATTGCACAAATCAAGCCAAATTAAAACAAACTAAAAGGGATCTAGACAGTCATGAATCATATGGCCAAATAAGGGAAGTTGGCAAAAGCAAAATTAGTTAAAATCGAGTATTTTGATTATCACTGTATCTATTTGTATCCTTATCTATTGCACACAATAATTTTAAACATCATGCTGCATGGAACATTCTACAGAACATCAACATTGCCAATTAAAATGTAAGATTCATAAAGGCGCTAAATTGGATAATCCCCAACAATGACACGAGAATCATAATGTGATTATCCCACACCCACTAAATGCAATACAGGCAGAAACTTCCTTTAAATAAAATATTGGGAAGATGAAAGCTTGTCTTCAATCCTACCACAAACACCATTCTTTAGTCTAACTTCCCTGTTAACCATCTGAGACCAAATCAAACTTTTCACAATCTTATTGAGCTTCTGACATCATTTCCCGGCATCATCCAGACCATCTATTTCCATCTCGATATGGTCGAAGTCCAGCTGGACATGCTTCATCAGCCGATCTGTGTCCACGAATTTGTTATCTCTCAACTTGGCTATTCTAATGCGGTTATTGACAGCCTCCCATTTATACCCTATAAACTGAGATCACTGAATCTCTGCTGCTTATCACACCAAGTCCTGTTCACTTATCATCCCTGAGTGTCTATGTGTTTCCCAACCAGAAACCATGGCTACACAGGGATATTCGCTGATTGTTGAAGTTTGGGTCTAGGGTATTCAAGTAAGGTGACCCTGATCTATACAAGAAAGTCAGATATGATATAAGGAGATCTTTCAAAGATACCAAAAGATACTGAAGCAAGATAGAATCCCAGGCTAGCCACATGGACCCTGTCAACTGCAAGACATAATAGGCTACAAGGTGAAGGCAAGTAAAATCACCAGCACCAGAGCACCCCTCCCTGATGAGCTCAATACATCCTATGCAATTTTTGAGCAAGAGATCAGCTAAAGCATGCCCTTCACCCCAAAAGCCTCAGATCCATCTGTATCTGAGGTCACCACTTGCAGAGCAGCCTTCTTGAAGATCAACCCATGGAAAGTGACTGGTGGAGAGGTGCTTATTTGACTGGAAGCCTGTGTCCAGAAGGTCCTATACGAATCAGCATTGGGGCCCTAGCTGTTTGTGGTTTATATAAATGCTTTAAACCTGAATGAACGAGGGTAAGAAAATTGGTGATGTAGGTAAATAAAGAGGAGAATAGCCTTAGATTACAAGAGGATATAGATGGGTTGATCAGTGGCGTGGAATTCAATCCAGATACATCTGAAGTGATGCACTTGGGCAGAACAAACAAGGCAAGGGAATACATGATGACAGCAGGACACTGGGAAGCATCGGGGATCAGGAGATTGGTGTGCATGTATTCCAATCCCTTAAGGTAGCACAGTTGGAAAAAGAAGCAAAGAAGATATTACGTATACCCCTATGGACTAAAGATGAATAAAGAATCACGTCGTAGGCTTGATAACTTGAAAGATATGTAGGTCAGATGGATTGGCTATGCTAAATTGCCCCTTAGTGTCCCCAGATGTGTAGGTTAAATGGATTAAAAATAGGAAATGTGTGTGGGGTCATCGGAATAGAGCTTGGGTAAAATACTCTGTCAAAGAGTTGGTTCAGACTTGATGACTTGAATGGCCTCTTCCACAGTGTAGGAACTCAATGATTTATCAGTGAAGTTCTATATTTAACATGTTCACTGATTTACAGTCGGGTTTAAGACTGCCCAACAGGGTCCCACACCAACAGGAGCTAAATTTTCCAGGGATTACTTGACCCACACTCTTAAAGAGGCAGTCGATATCTCAAACCCCAACATATAATATATACATTTAAATTAGAGAAGCCATATGTTACATTTGCCCTTATTAGGTGAGGCATAGAGTTTAAGAGCAGCAAGACTATGCTGGAAATATGTAAAACATTTGTTCAACCACTGCTAGTGTACTGGAATCCACAATGTAGCAGAGATGTGACAGCACTGGCAAGGTCGCAGAGGAAATTTACCTGTATGTTACTGGGCTGGAGAGTTTCAGTTGAGAAGGGAAATTAGATAGACAAGCATTGTTTTCCATGGGGCAGAGGAAACTGAGGGGATGGAGGGGCAGGGATATGACTGAGATGTATAAAATTGTGAGGGGCATAAATAGAAAAGAAGAAACTTGCCCCCTTGGTGGAGGGAGAGATAAATGACCAGGGGGCATCGATTCAAGGTAAGGAATAGAAAATCAGAGGGGACGTGAGAAAAAATGTTTCAACCCTAAGGATGTGGAAATTTCGAACTCCCTGCCTGAAAGGAGGTGGAGGCAGAGACCCTTGTAACATTTAAGAAGTATTTAGATGTGTATTTGTGATTCCAAGGCATACAAGGTTTTGGGCAAGTGCTAGAAAATGAGATTAGATTGGTTGGGTGGGTTTCTTTGATTTCTACAGACATGATGGGCCAAAGGGCCATTTCTGTGCTGTAGATCATCATGATTCTATGGCTGCAATTTTATTTTTTCATCCCATTGGCCAATACGCGAGGTGAGCTAGCAAGCTCACGAGAAAACTGAGAAACCAGGTTCAGGTTCTTGCCTCTCATGAACTTACTGGCACTGGATATCGGGGGCGATTAACTTTGCACCGTAAAACAGAATTTAAATATTACATGTGACATCAGGACAGAATCATCTGGGCTCATTTGCCTTTGTGGGCTTGCCTGTGAATGTTCTGTCTGGTGAGGATCATATATGGTTCTCAAAGTGGGCATATCATGATGGCATCGCAGGTAAAACCGAAGGCCATTGAGGCCCCTTGGGGAAAATCAGAAGCAGAGGGAGATTCCCCTTGGGCAGTACCAAGTTGGCACCCTGCCACTGCCCACATGACATTGCCAGCCTGGCATACCAGCTGTGCCCACCAGGCAGAGTGTGCCGAACAGGAGGCTTGAGGAGTCAGAGCCAATTTGCGGGTTGGGGCCAGTTGGAGGGGCACCAATCAGGTGGGAGGCATACTATCTCTCTGCAACAATGACTGATGGGGGGGAGGGTTCGGCCACAGAAACCCGCAGTAGTGGGGAATAGTTTGGATTGCAACCCTGCAAGCATATCCATTGGCATTCACGTTGCCATTCTAAGAAGCATAACACATTTTTGTCTATAGCACAGATTTGGTTACCTGAGTATTGCACGACAAGTGACAGAACGGCAAGCCACGTTCCACTTCGCCAACACAGCTAGGGCTCAAATTCTTGATATGCTTTCATGAATTGTTTTACGGTGTTTCTGAGGATGAGCATGAGGATACTCAGTTGTTGTCTTGACTGAAAGTGAATACATTGGGATAATGGTTTCAGAGGGACATAGTTGTGAATGAGCGGTATAGTTGAGACATGCTACTATGGAAGTTGTAGAGCTCTGTGAGCAGCTGAATGAGATTTTCTTAAAAGTGAAGGATTTTGAGGAATGAACAGCAAAGGATTTGTGCAAGTGGATGCTCAGAAGAAAGGATAGACCATCAACTCTGATGTGGAACAATATACACAGCAATAGATCTTGGCTTCACTAAGGGAATGCAGTTAGTGGGGCAGCGCACAAAGGGCAGCAATGTTTCAGTGATCAGTTACATCTACAATACTTACAGTACAGTGGTCAGAGTTCTTTCCCCAATCCTCTCAGTGGCTTTGCCAGGGACAACATTAATAATTGCCCTTTTATTGGGTCTAGCACAGGAACCACCCATATCTACACCTAACCTCCTCCAGGCCTGAATCTGAAAGAGGGGGAAGGGCTTGAAGTGAAAAATCAGGCCTTCTACATCCAATTGCTTTTTGATTCTACAGATATATCCAATTGTCTTTTAAAACCTACTCTTAAGTCTCCTTTCACCATCTTTTCAAATAATGCCTTTCAGATCATAACACCTTATCGCATGTAAAAAAAAAAATCCATCTTCCAATCTTCCTCTTTTGGACAAATCATAAAAACTTACATTTTGGTTACCAATCCTGTCAGTGAAAGCAAGTCCTTCAGTCTCAAAACTGCTCATGATTTTGAATCTTCTCTAACCTGTTTTAAGTAGAACAACCTCAGCTTCTCTAGTCTTTCCTCATAACAGTGAGGAAATGGACAGTGAGAATGAGAATGAGAATGAGTGAGAATGAGAATGAACAGTGAGAATGGACAGTGATAGCCTTTTTCCTAGGATGGAAAAAGCTAGCACGAGGGGACACAGCTTTAAATTAAGGGGTGATAGTTATAGGACAGATATCAGAGGCAGGTTCTTTACCCAGAGGGTGGTTCGGGAGTGGAATGCCCTGCCTGCAGCGGTTGTAGATGCGCCAAGTTTGGTGGCGTTTAAGAGGTTAGTTGATAAGAATATGGAAGAGAAGGGAATGGTTTAGTTTGGAGGGGCATTGCTTTTTATACTGGTCGGCGCAACATCGAAGGCCGAAGGGCCTGTTCTGTGCTGTAATGTTCTATGTTCTAACTGTAGTCCCTCATGCCTGGTATTATTCTAGATATGAATTATATATAAACTGTTTAATTATATGCAGATTGAGAATTACCTGGGGATTCATTAACATCTCTATAGTAAACACATAGGCAAACTGGAGTTTTTGATTTGATTTAATTTATTATTGTCACATGTATTAACATACAGTGAAAAGTATTATTTCTTTCCCACTCTGAAGGCAAAGCGTATCATTCATAGAGAAGGAAAGAGTGCAGAATGTAATGTTACAGTCATAGCTAGGGTGTAGAGAAAGATCAACTTACTCTACATCCATTCAAAAGTCTGATGACAGCAGGGAAGAAACTGTTCTTGAGTCATTGGTACATAACCTCAGACTTTTATATCTTTTTCCCCAATGGAAGAGAGAATGTCCATGGCACTTGGGTTCCTTAATTATGC
The DNA here is from genome assembly GCA_024679065.1 of Sphyrna mokarran. Classification (NCBI taxonomy): domain Eukaryota; kingdom Metazoa; phylum Chordata; class Chondrichthyes; order Carcharhiniformes; family Carcharhinidae; genus Sphyrna; species Sphyrna mokarran. Next base: position 108,809,634 of record JAGIQG010000006.1, on the reverse strand, counting down.
TGGCTGCTTTGCCGAGGCAGCAGAAACTGAATTCAGAATCAATGGATAGGAGGTTGGTTAGCATGATAGATTGTGCTATGTTCGTGACTTTTGTAGTTCCTTGTGGTCTTGGGAAACCAGAAAGAATGCTTTCTATGGAACATCTATAAAAAAAGTTGATGAGTCATAGCTGACATGCCAAATTTCCTTAGTCTTCTGAGAAAGTAGAGGCATTGGTGGGCATTCTTAACTATTAGTGTCAGCATGGTAGAACCAAGACAGGTTGTTTGTGATCTAAACACCTAAAAACTTGAAGGTCTTGATCCTTTCTACTTCATTGTTGTTGATACTGTTGACAGGGGCATGTTCTCCTTTATGCTTCCTGAAGTTGATGACAATTTCTTTATTTTGTTGACAAAGATTATTGTTGCCATTGACTCCATCTACTTTCCACTGCCAGCAAACTAATAACCCCACACACTCCAGATATAGCCTCTTCCACTTTCTTCTATTGGAAAAATGATAGAAGTGTCTGACCAAATGACTCAAGAGCTTCTTCTGAGCTGCCATCAAACTTTTGAATGGACCAGCCATGTATTAAGCTGATCTTTCTCTACACGCTAGTTATGATTGTAACACTATATTCTGCACCCTCTTCTTTCTTTCTTCCCTATGTAATCCGACTTATGTTTTGTCCACACAGCATGCAAGAATACCAATGCATTTGACAATAAATCAAATAAGGAGAATGTGGGTTTGGCTGAAAAGAATTGAAGAACCCAGAGAGACCAAGAATGTGGAAGGATCTGCTGAAAGCAATAGCAGGACACGATTAATTTTTTTGATCCATTTGCCATCTGGCCAAATTGACAGGTTGCCCAGAGAATGAAATAGAAAACCAGCAGGAGGCCACAGTTGGAGTCTCTTGGGTCACTCCTCTTCTTCTCCCCACCCCCCCCAATCAGAAAGGATTGGTTAGCTATCGTGCTTGAGGACAAAAAAGGTTATTTATTGCGACTCAGCAGGATGAACATTGACCAGAGTGGCTTTTAGGAACATCTCAGACATAAGAGTTAGAGGCAGAAGGAGACTGTTAGAGGACTTTAAAATACTCTGGGATGGAAAACAATAATTAACACTATTAAAACAGAATGCATTAGCTTAGGGTAGAATCACAGACTGCCATATATTTTACAGAAATATTGTCTGTATAGAAACAACTACAATTAAAAAATTTAAACATCATAAAAACCCTACAATACAGAAAGAGGCCATTTGACCCATCAAGTCTGTACCAACCACAATCTCACCCAGGCCCTACCCCCATATCCCTCTAATCAATGCATCTCAGGGCAATTTTTAACGTGGCCAGTCAACCTAACCTGCACATCTTTGGACTGCAGAGGAAACTGGAGCACCTGGAAGAAACCCAAGCAGACACAGAACATGCAGACTCCACACCGTGACCCAAGCCAGGAATCGAACCCAGGTCCCTGGAGCAGCAGTGCTAACCACTGTGCTACCATGTCACCCATGTATTCTTGAAAGTCTATTATTAACAGGCATACATCTTAGTTAATGGCATAGGGTTCTAAGGCAACATGAGTTGAACTATATGCGTTATAACAATATACCCACAGAAGCATAGCTCTTATCAGCATGGATAGGAGAGTTTAGTGGGAAGGAGACATTCACTGAGCAAGGTCAAGCTAGTGGTTCTAGACAGCTTAATCTATGGGCAGAATATTAAACCAAATATGAATTCAGAATAGGGAGCCATGGGAAAGTCAGACAGAAACCACTAGAACTTATTGCTCCCATGCTGTCAGAGAATATTAGTAATTGCCCAAAGGTATATAACATTTACTAATGATGATTGGCTCATCATGAACCAGAATGGCAGGTAAAATGTCTTTTGGAAATTGTATTGTGATGTGATGTAACTTCAGAAAAGCGTTGGATCTCTCCTAGCATGCGTTGGTCAATGAAGAACATCTTTCAGTGCACTGTGGTTGTAGGTCTTTGCATTCGCTAGAGTTAAGCTCAACACTTAGTTTTTGGAAAAAAAAACTCCAACAGAAACCATTGAAACTAAAAGGGGAGATAGTGAATGCACAGGTAAGCAGTGAGCTCATATTCATTCAGCAGACTGAAAGTTGGTGATATAGTTAGGTGTCAGAGGAACACAGCAATGAATGGAACCAAAACTCCCACTTGCTTTTCAATTTAGTGTTTCCCAACCTCTTAGAAAGCAGTGAATTTTAAAACAGATTCTGTCCTTATTGCACCGTTAAAGCTAGATTTATGTATTTTTATTTCCTATCTCATCATGGTAAAGCACTCGACTATTCATCACTGTTAAAAAGGCATATTGTTTACAATTCAATGAACTATTTAGTTACCATTTAGTTTGCATTAAGTTACAGGAAGAAACAGTAGCCAGAACGTTACATTTTCCTTTTCAACTATTTAGTGTCTCACTTAAATAACTAGGATGCCATTGAAATGAAGGAGTAGAGAATAGGGAAGATTACAATTTAAATATTGTAAATAGTCTCAAAAGGAAAGGGAGTTCACAAACTTGTTCATCTTTGCAAGAGCATGTGTTTTGTGTATTAATTTCTGAGATTAGCCAACAGCCTAATCTCATACTTAATCTAAACCAATTAAAGAGGTGTTCTGAGGACCATGAAGTTAGGCTGTAAATATGGACATCTCACGCCAAAGCCTTCTGATAAAAAAATTGACTAAAATCTGATAAAAAGCTTTGTTTGATAAATGAATGATTAAAAAAACTGCATGAATCACCTTTTTTGTTACACTGACAGGCTCTGACTGTTTTAGAAGTTTTTATTGAGCACAGAACCGGCTCCGTTTTATTTCCTCTGATTTGTGTGTCAGAAATATGAACCAGAGTGTCTATTCAGAGACAAGGTTCAAAGTGTCATTATTTTCATAGTTTCTTTACAATTGAATACTACAAGATAAACATTTTTGTGATGGTTTATTTGAACAAAGAGAAAGGCCAAGACCTTACAGTTCAGTCAATTCAGTAAGGAAAACAATTCCACCCACAGCACTCTGCATTCCTGACAAAGAAAGTCATCCAAGATATCTTCCAACCCTGAAATTGCTGCAAGTTTCAGTAGTCCAAGTGTGATGGATTCATTCACTATCTGTATGCCATAATAAGCAAGAAGAAAATAGGAGAGCAGGACAGGCTGGTCTGCAGGCATGTTGTTTACACAGTGGTTGGATAAAGCCTTAAACTATCTTCCTGTCATCCTTTGAGATCACCCCTTGAGGGAAATACAAAGATATTAAACTGGTGATGAATCAGATTCAGGAAAATTGCATTTGTTTCTATTTGAGCCTTGTTTATATTAAGGACAAAGTGTTTCAAAATAAATAAAACCACACAATGAACAAATTAATTCAACTTACAAAATAAGAAAGTAGAACAAGCTTTTTCAAATGCAAACAAGGGTGAAGTTCCAGCAAAAGTGAATAGGTAAGTAGTGGTTTAGCAACCACTTAGAGCAAGCATAGATTAAAAAGCAGAGAAGTCATTAGTTTAAACATAGAAAGGTAGGAAAAAGATACAAGAGAAGGTCATTCAGTCCTTCGCACCTGTACCACCATTCAATATCACTGCTGATCATGCACTCAGTATCCTACTCCAGCTCTCTCTCTTCATACCCCTTGGTCCTTTAGCCACATCCAGCTCCCCCTTGAACATATCTAATTTATTAGAACTGCTGTCTGTGGTAGAGTATCACAGGTTCACAACTCTCCAAGTGAAGAAGTTCTTCCTCATACGTCTTGAATGGCTTATCCTTTATTTTAGACGGTGACTCCTAATTCTGGACTGCCAAAATCAAGAACATTCTTCCCTCAGCTAGCTAGTCCAGTCCCATCAGAATTTTACATATTTCTATGAAGTTCCCTCTCATTCTTCCAAATTCCAGTGAGTGAAAACCCAGTCGATCCAATCTCTCTTCATATGGTCAGTCCTGCCACTCTAGGAATCAGTTTGGTGAACCTTCGCTGCACTCTCTCAATAGCAAGATGTCCTTCCTCAGACTCAGAGGACAAAACTGCACTGAATACTCAAGGTGTGGCCTCACCAAGGCTCTGTATAATTGCAGCAAGATATCCTTACTCTTATGCTCAAATCCTCTTGCTATGAAAGCCAGCATGCCATTAGCTTTCGTCACTGCCTGCTGTACTTGCATGCCAATCTTCAGTGATTGTTCCACCATAACATCCAGGTCATGTTGCACTTCCACTTTTCCTAAACTGCCACCATTCAGATAATAATCAATCTTCCTGGTTTTGCCAAAGTGGTTAACCTCACATTTATCCACATTGTATTGCATTGCCCAGTCAGCCTAACCAAGTCACCTCACATCCTCTCACAGCACACACTGCCACTTAGCTGAGTGTCGTCTGCAAATTTGGAGATATTGTATTCAATTCCTTTGTCCAAATCATTATATTGTGAACAGCTGGGTCCCAACACTGAACACTTTAGTACCCCACTAGTCACTGCCTACAACTCTGAAAAGGACTTGTTTATTCCCACTCTCTGCTATCCAGTTCTCTATCCATGTCAATACATTACTCCTGCCCCCCCCCCACCCCAATACCAAGAGCTTTAATTTTGCTCACTAATCTTGCGTGAGATCTTGTCAAAAGCCTTCTGGAAGTCCAGATATATAACATCCACTGGTTCACCCTTGTCGACTCTACTGGTCACATCTTAAATCCCAGAAAGTTTGTCAAGCACGATTTCCCTTCAGGGAATCTGACTTGCTGATTTGAACTAATCCTGTCACTGCTTTCCAAATGTTCAATTATGATATCCTTAATAGAAAACCAATTTTCCCCAACAATGACGTTAGGCTAACTGGTCTATAATTTGCTACCTTTTCTTAAAAAAAAAAAGAGTGGGGTTATATAAGTTACCCTCCAATCCTTTGGAACTCTTCCAGAGGATATAGAATGCTGGAAAATGATCACCGGTGCATCCATTATTTCTAGGACCACTTCAAATACTCTCGTATGTGGAGCATCAGGCCAGGGAGACTTATCAGGCTTTAATCCCAACAATTTCCACAATGTAATTTCCTGAACAATATGGATTTTCTTCAATTCTTCCTTCACACTAGACTCGGTCCCCTAGTATTTCTGGAAGGTTATTTGCGTCCTTCTTAGTGAAGACAAATGCAAAGTACTTGTTCAACTGCAATTTCATGTCAGAGTTATAAAGAACTTTGGCTAGAGTATTGGTCTTTACATATTAGCAAGGATGAGTGCACTGGAGAGGGTGCAGAGGAGATTCATCAGGATGCTGCCTGGGATGGAACATTTAAATTATGAAGAGGAGTTGGATAGGCTGGGGTTGTTTTTGTTAGAACAGGGTAGACTGATGTACACTTTTAATCAGGTTGCCCCAAGATTATGAAGGGCATGGACAAGGTGGGTAAGGAGCAGCTGTTCCCTTAGTTGAAGGGCCAGTTGCAAGGGGACACAATTTCAATATGAGGGGCAGGAGATTTAAGGGGAAAATGTAAGCAAAAACATTTTTATCCAAAGAGTGATGACCGTCTGGAATGTGCTGCCTGAGAGGGTGGTAGAGAAGAGTTGCCTCACATCCTTTTAAAAGTAGCTGGATGAGCACTTGGCACATAATAATATTCAAGGAGGGAACGTAATGAAAATATCAGGAAAAGATTTAGTAGAAAGGTTCTTTGCACGTGTTCCAAACATAATGGGCAAGGTGAGTAATGATTCTCCGTAAAACAGACTGCTGGACGTGTTTAAAGAGAGGCTGAAACTCAGGTTGTTGCCTTGTTTAGAAGAGAAAAAAAATCAAGGCAGTTGCTAGAAATGTGTTGCAAATTGTGCATATGGGGAATCTCCTTTAAGAAAATGGGAGTTTTCAGCATTGTGGGACCCTTTGATGAAAATGAGGAGTGATGGAGCTCCTCAGAATGTTTTGGCCATTTTGCACAGGCAAACGAAGTAGCAACAATATTAGAATATTCCTGAGCAGGATGGTGGAAAATCTTGTAATCTCCTTGGCAGTTTAGTGCAACCTGAGAACAAAGAATAAAGAAGCCAGAACAAATCAGATATTTAGCAAGCACATTTTTCACCAAAGCCTTTGCTGAATTCAGAGAGCTCCAAATTCCACAAAAGAAATTAAGAGGGGAAATCAATTGTGGAATTCATGGTTGCATTAAAGAGACTTGCAGAATATGGAGTTTAGTGATGCATTGAATTCAGGACAGATTTGCTAACCAAGAGTAACCGTACTCTGCAAAAGACTATGAAAACTGCTATTTCAAGGGAACATTTGCAAAAGCTCAAACTATGTTTGTGTACTCGAATACACAAATGTCAGCTGAATTGACACCTCAGTTTTGAATCTTAAGTGACACTAATGTGCAAAGCCAGGGCACTCATTTATGGAATGCTGGGTATAGCTATATAGTACACAGAAGGTGTGCAAAAAAAAAAGAGCATGCTTGCCAGAAGAAAAAGCAAGCCATGAATAAAACAATAAAAACCAGAACAAACCAAAACAGCTTGTAAACAGAATATTTGCAGAAATGTTCATGCTGTGCAAAAGGGTCAAGAGAAATTAGACAACTCACGGTCTGAAGATGAAATACCATTGCATGGGCTACTTATTTCTGGTGCTAGGAATAGATACTGAGTCACTCCACTGCTGGATGGACAGCCAGTCAGGATGGAGTTCAACACTGGAGTAACAGTTTCAGTGTGTCAGAGATTCTATATAAAGAAAAACTCAAATATCCCCTTGAAAGCTTCAAGAATAGTGTTGAAAACATGAACAGGTGAAGAGGTTTCACTGAAGGGCAACATTGAAGTAGCTGTACAATTTAACAGACAAACAGTAGATTTGTCTCTATATGTAGAAAAAAGCAACTATCCAGTGTTGATACGTTGAACATAACTGAAGATTCAACAGAACTGGGCCAAAGTCAACCTGATAACTAATAGAGAATCAAGCTTCACAAAAATTCTGAAGAACACATGGTTGTATTTATGGAGAACTAAGTATAAAAGACATCAATTCAGTTAAAGGTTAGGAAGAAAGCCAAGCAAAATGCTTGAAGACAAGATCTTGTACCCTATGCTACCAGTTTGAAAGTGGAGACTGACTTAGAATGACTTAAGACAGAGGTCTCAGAACCTGTCAGCATCAGTGATTAGGCCACACCAATAATATCAATCAAGAAAGGTGGGTCTATGAGGATTTAGTGGGATTTCAAAGTCACCCTAAATCCAGTGTTATGTGCAGAACTGATTACTGCAAAATGACCTGTTTGCAGCATTGGTAGGAAGCCAACATTTTAGCAAAATCAACCCAAGACAGGCTTACAGATGATTGTAGACCAGAAGTCAAACTTTTGACAAGCTTGTTCCAGTTCCAAAGATTGCTGTTTAATTCACACATCTGCCCCTGCATTGTTTCAAAGAGCAATAGATCAGATCCTGATGGACTGAGCCAAGTTTAGTTCTATCTGGGTGACATCCTAGTCACTGGAAGAGCCAATGATGAATATGTTCAGAATTTGGATGCCAATCTTCACGGATTGGAAGACTATAAACTGAGAATCTACAAAAGAAAAAAAGTGAGTTCTTCCAATTTTCCAATAAGTATTTAAGATGTGATTGATCCAAAGTCTTCACAAATCTTCTTCAAAGATCAAGACCAGAGCAGAGACTGCTGCACCTCAATTTCCCCAGTTGTGATTCTAGGATTCTTCTGTGATCCAAGACTGCTCTCAAAGGCATGCTAATGTGAGTAACAGAAGAATGGCAGGAATGAAAGCCATTTAGTTTCAGGAAAACTTCTGCGTTTGTGTTGCCTTTTTCTCCTCAATCATAGAATTCCAGTGTACAAGGGGCCATTCAGCCCATCAAGTCTGCACTGACTGACAAAAGTTCCTCAGTAAGAAGTCTGACAGCACCAGGTTTAAGTATCCTACCAGCCCTCTCCCTGCCTTATCTGTGTAACCCTACACATTATGTGGAGATGCCAACATTGGACTGAGGTAAACATAGTAAGAAATGTCACAACGCCAGATTAAAGTCCAACAGGTTTATTTGGTAACACAAGCCACTGGCTTTCAGAGCACCCCTCCATCAGTTGAGTGGGATTTCAACCCTAAACATTTCCCATGGCTAATCCATTCAACTCATGTTTTGGGACCCTAGGGGTAATTTAGCATGACCAATCCACCTAACTGAACATCAGTGTTAGTGTGCATAAGGGATGCACCACATTAGAAAGAATCTTAGAACCCTATGATGCAGAATGGGGCCATTTGGCCCATTGAGTCTGCACTAACCACAATTCCATTCAGGCTCCACCCCCAGATCCCAACATATTTACCCACTAATCCCTCTAACCTATGCATCTCACAACACTAAGGAGCAATTTAACACAGCCAATCTGCCTAATCCGCACATCTTTGGACTGTGGGAGGAAACCCATGCAGACACAAGGAGAACGTGACCCAAGTCTGGAATCGAACCCAGGTCCCTGGAAGCAGCAGTGCTAACCACTGTACTACTGTGTCGCCTTTATTGAACGATGTGAGACACTAAGAGTAGCATTTTCCATTTTTGAAATTAAGTGCTGTGGCAGGCAGGAACATTACATTACCTGCTGGGTGGTGTGGCATGAAATCATACCTGATTGTGTTCAGAATCTCAATTATGTATAGATGATGATTTCTAAGTCATGTGACGATTGGGAATTGATTTGTCTACCCCTCCATCAGCTAATAGGCTAAAAGATCCAGCTGCTGCATTTAAATGCCACCATCATTCTCTCCAACCCAGCTTTCAGAGGTGATGTATTGAAATATGGCAAAGAAGAAAAGCATCCAGGTTTTTCAATGATTCCCTGGAGGAATCATGTATAGTATGTAATGACACAGAACACAGCTCTATCCCACAGGTGGCTCCAAAAACCCAGCAGCCTCACCTTGCTACTGCAAAGGAGAAGAGTGCATCAGACAACAGCTCTTTAAACGCAATCCAAGTTGAATGAGCTTATTGATTCTGCAAGGTTAAGTCAACCTTCTCCTCACTCCAAACTTAGACTGCTTGATGCCATAATGACAGTTTAAGGATTACACTTTTCAGGGATCCTGCACAATATTACCTGAGGACACATTGCCCCTGATCACTTACCAACCTCATCTACTATGTTGCACAAGCTCCATCCTCAGACATTACTGGAAAGAGTTCAGCACACAACAGGTATGCACACTCCCTACCTATTCTTATTGCTCCCTACCATCTACTTGTCTTCATCCAAGCCAACTTTATACATAACAAAGAGATCTTGGGCGGTATGTGTATGTGTATGTGTATGTGTATGTGTATGTGTATGTGTATGTGTATGTGTATGTGTATGTGTATGTGTATGTGTATGTGTATGTGTATGTGTATGTGTATGTGTGTATTGGGCTGACAATATGAACCTCCCTAACTTCAAGAAGGATGCTGCCAAGTTGGTAGGGGAGAAGCTCCAGTGGGGAAGGCAAGCCAGTATTGATGAACCCTCCATGAGTTAATCATAGCCCGACCTTCTCAATGAGCAACTTGGAATGTTTTATTCAGTCTGTTTCTGAACTAAATCTATCTTCTGTCTTACAGGAACCAGCAGATCCAGACACCCATCAAGACCCAACACAAGACTCAAAGGCACATGCTGAGTCCAAGTCTGATGATGATGCATCTCAGGAAACAATCACGTCAAGATGCTGGAGATGTAACAAGAATTGGTGGAAATTCAGATACAGTTGCAAGAGACAGTTAGCAGACTAGAGAGAATGATATATGAGTCTGTCTGCCTTCCCTCTGATGTTGTTGCTCTGACATGTGAGCATCTCAAGGTCTCCATGGGAAGGGTGGCAGCTGCCTTAAAAACCTTGGTCCAACAGATCCTGTAGGATTTGTACTTAGACCTGTATCCCATCACTATAGACGTTAGTGAGATCCATCATGGATAGGAGGGGGGGAACACAAACCTCGATCTCCCTCAGAGTTGCTGCTCCTCAGGGTCTCAGGCAAGGGCCTTAGACTACACTTAGAGGCACACTGTGGGGGCCATCCACCCAAGTGGCTCAAAGCAAGTCCAGCTGAATCCAATCCCCCCCCGCCTCTGACCACATCACCTCCAACTGTACTGGAGGAGGAGAATGTATCCACCAACTTTAAACCAGGCCAGGGCCCTTCACTTCTTGACCTTCAAAGGTATGCCCACCAACGTCATCAAAAACAACAGTGCTTGTCAGCCAGAGGTTGCCTCCCCTTTCCCTATGGATGTTGGGGATGCTCTGAGGCATTAGAGTTAGAAAAATTAAGATTTGAATCACTTCTAGATCATAGATATTCTATTTCTGAACACTAGACATTCTCTTTCACCTTCTTCCATCAGAAAAACAATATAAAAGTCTGAGGTCACATACCAACCAATACAAGAACAGCTTCTTCCCTGCTGCTGTCAGATTTTTGAACAGACTTACCTTGCATTGAGTGGATCTTTTTCTACACCCTAGCTATGACTGTAACTTTACACTTGCAATCTCCAGTTTCCTTCTCTTTGAACAGTATGCTTTGTCTGTATAGCACTCAAGAAACAATACTTTTCACTTTATGTTAATACATGTGACAATAATAAATTCAAATATCTTGCAACTTTTTTACAATATAATTGATGTTCACGAACAGGGTGTATATTCATTTGAAAGCCTCGTGCAGATGCATCTTTATGCCTCTTGTCATGAGGATGAGCCATGCACCTACTCAGTGTTCACTTCCCTGTTATTCTCACATTGATCTGATATGTAACTGACTCGAGAATGTTTTGCTACCCTTGTGTTATGTCAAGATGTGTTAAAGTCTTCACTGAAGCATCAGCAAATTGTGCCAGTGAATATACTCCTGCATCAAGTCCTTTTTTAAATTCTTTGAGTTTTCAGAAAGTGATAAGCAGATAAATAAGATATGCCATGTAGCTCTGCCTACCTTCACAGTAAGCAAGCAAACAAAAACTGTGCAAAATCAAAAAAATTTAAAGTAACAGTCAACACTAATTAGCTCTTTAAAGGAAGAAAAGAAAGATTGATTTCTACTGTAAAATCTCAGTAAATCCTATCATGGAGTATTTAATCTTATTCAAATAAAGAAAAGACATTAAGTCTTCTAACCAGCATGAAGCAGTGGGTGGCTTGGGTAATCGCCCAACAATAGAATCTGTCTGCAGGCTACGAATGAAGTCAATGCAATGACATCTGCCTTAATCTGAGTGAGACTGCCTAGTTCAAATGGGACTCCAAATGTGGCTATCAAAGTCATAGTGCTTTGGAGATATTGTCAAAAAAGAATACCAAAACAGCCAGTTTCAAACACAACCAGAACATGTGGTCTGCAGGGCTAAGTGAACATCTGTAACATTTGTTGTTGATGTTGAAGAAAAATTTGCTGATTCTAGCCTTGGGAAAGTGAATTCTGTGCAGAACTTTAAATTAAATAAAGCATTACCAAGCACAAGATGTGGAGTTGATCCTAAGGAGGGTTTTTTCCAACCAGTCATTTGTGAAGGGACAAGTTTATTCTTACCTGTGCCCCTCAGCATTTTATACATCACAATCACATCCCCACTCAATCTCCTCTGCTCCAAGGAAAACAACTACAATCTATCCCATCTCTCTTCATAACTAAGACTCTCCTGATAACATTCTTTCCAGTGTTAGCAGATCCATTTGGATTCCGGAATTATGTAGAATACCCAAGCTGAGATCCAACCAACATTTTATACAATTCCAACATAACCTCACTGCTCTTAAATTCTACACCTTGGCTAATAAAGGCAAGAATACCATTTATCTTCTTTACCACTTTATCCACCTGTCCTGCTCCCAAAAGGGACTGGTAATATGTACACACCAAGGTCCTTTTGATCCCCACTGCTTCCCAGGATCCTGCCATTCATCACATATTCTCTTGCTCTGTTTATCCTGCACAAATGCATCACCTCACACTTATCCAGGCCAAATGTCATTTGCCACTGATCTGCTCATCTGACCAGCCCGTCTAGATCCTCCTGTAATCTAAGGCTCTCTCCTCACTATTTACAGCCCAACCAATTTTATCATGCAAACTTACTGATCAACCCTCCTACATTCAAGTCTAAATCATTTAGATAAACCATAAATAACAAGCGCCCCACTCATCTCTGCAGGAACCCTCTGGACATTGTCAAGGAGTGTTTTTGACTGGAAGCCTATCACACTCTGCTTCCTGCCAGTCAACCAATTCTAGATCCAAATTGCCAAATTTCCCCAGATCCTGTGGGGTCTTCCCTTCAATACCATCTTTCATGCGCGACCTTACCAGAAGCGTTGCTGACATACAAGTAGTTTATGCCAAATGCATTGCCATCATCTACTCACTTCTTCCAAAAATTCAATCAAGTTTGCTTGATGTGACCACCCCTTAAAACCTTGCTAATTGTTCTTGACTAATCTCAGCCATTCCAAATACAGATTAATTCTGTCTCTCAGAATTACTTCTAATAGTTTGTCCCCCCACAAAGGTTAGACTGACTGACCTGTATTTCCTGGTTTATCGCTTCTTCCATACTTGAATAATTGTACTACATTGGCAGCCTACAGCTCTCCTGTCGCTAGAGGAGAATTGAAAATTATTGGCAGCACCCCTATTTTCTCCCTTGCCTCTTCAACAGACTAAGATATATTTTGCCTTGTCCTAGAGATTTATGTACTTTTAAACAGGCCAGATCACTCAGAACTTCCTTTCTGTCAATGTTAATTTATTTAATTATATCACAGTCCCTCTCCCTGATTTCCATGCCTACGTCAACCACTCATTAATGAGCATTAACACAAAATATTCATTTAAAACCCTACCTATGTCCTCCAGCTCCACAAATAAATTACCACTTATCCTTGATGGGCCCTACAGTTTCACCAATTATCTTTTTACCCTTAATGTACTTGTAAAACAATTTAGGATTTTCCATTATTCTACCTGCCAGTATGGTTTCATGTCCCCTTTCTGGTCTCCCAATTTCCATTTTAAGTTCCCTATTGCACATTCTATACTCCTTTAGGAGTCCTGCTATTTTGAGCCCTCTGTTTGCCATAAGCCTCACTTTTTCCTCTTTATCCAATGAAGTATATCCCTCAATGTCCAGGGTTCACTGGAATTGTTGCTCCCACAATTTTTCTTCATTGGGACATGTTGGCCCTGCACTCTTCCATCACAGATTTACCTAATGTCTGTTCCAAGTCCATTCTAGCCAAATCCTATCTGATTTTATTAAAATCAGCCTTCCTCAGTTTAGAATTTTGATTTTAGATCCTTTCCATCACAACTCCATTAGATTCAAGATTGTTATCACTGGAAAATGTTCCCCCTCTTACTTCAGCAACTTGCCCACTGACACCTAAAATTAAAATCTAGGACCACCTATTCTCTTGCAGTATTTTTTTAAACTCACTTGCTTAAAAGGTTCATCCATTTCCCCTATCTGAAATATCACTCCAAGGGCTCTTGGAGGGCTGCCAGCTTAGTTAAATGTTAATATCAGTTTGTTTACTATAACAAAATACTGATTTGGTAAAAAGATAGTGAGACATTGTGAAAGAAATACAAACCTATGCAGATTTTTTTAAAAATACACTAAATCCTACCAGCTAGAGAAAGAAGCAACTTAACCAGTGACACAAATCCTCTTTCTCTAGTTGACCAGGTTTGTAAAGTTTGTTTTGTGAAAAGTGCATGTTGTGTATGTTTTATGGTTATACCCAAGTTGCAAAAGCCAGCTACAGATATGAAATGAGAAATGTTCTGGGGGAATAACACTAGTTGGAAAACACTTACTTTTGTTGATATTCAATATATAGCCAGAAAATGAGCCAAAGGTGTTCAAAATATTCATTATATCAGCAATACAGGCAATAGCTTCATTATAGGTCACCAGCATACAAGGGACACGAGCTATTCCACACCAGCTCATTGGATACCTTTTAGCAGTGTTGATAACTTTAAGGGTATGAACAGGAATTCTATTGCTAGAGCAAAAAGGAGTGGAGACAAAAGACACCCCCATCAAGTCCCTCTGAATAGAAAGAGTACTATGAAGATAGAGCATTTATATGCACACTTACAGCAGGGGAGGTATAGAGAAAGCTAACCTATGACATCAATGCAATCCAACAGGGGTTCTGGTTTACAAAGATTACAGTAAAAGGAAGCAAGAGTAAAATTAATATCAGTGGGGGTCAGTAATAAGATGGAAATATATCACCTATTTCTTCACTATTACTTTAGCAAAATCCTGAACTCCCTCTCTAACAGCACTGTGGACACACCTACACCTCAGGGACTCCAACAGTTCAAGAAGGCAGCTCACCATCACCTTCTCCAGGGCAAGTAGAGATGGGCAATAAATACTAGTCTAGTCAGACCACCTTCCCTAAACACATTTAAAAGAAGATTATGAGAGGAATCATAGATTTAGACAATAAAACAAAGAGCAGACAGACCTGAAAAATAGCACAGTACCATCACATTTATCAATCCCAGAGACTCTAGACATATTCCTGAATTGTATGACCTTACCAAAAACACTCCTGCCATCTGTTATCCTTAGCTAGCACGAGGGGACACAGCTTTAAATTAAGGGGTATGAGTTATAGGACGGATATCAGAGGTAGGTTCTTTACTCAAAGAGTGATTAGGGAGTGGAATGCCCTGCCTGCAGCTGTTGTGGATGCGCCAAGTTTGGTGGCGTTTAAGAGGTTAGTTGATAAGTATATGGATGAGAAGGGAATGGTTTAGTTAGGAGGGGCATTGCTTTTTATTTTGGTCGGCACAACATCGAGGGCCGAAGGGCCTGTTCTGTGCTGTATTGTTCTATGTTCTATGTTCTATAATGTTGATATAACTGAACTTGAAATCTGTAATGATTGGATGCCTTTTGGACCATCATCAATTCTAATTGGATAAAGCACATAACAGGCTTTGTTGATGAGCCGACACATATGTGGCACCTGTGCTTCCTAGATACTTGCCCTTCTTAACATTCTCACATATCTCTCTATTGATGTTGAGCAACTGCCTTGTCCAGCCAATGACTCTTGCAATCTCTGATTAAAGCACACAAGAAGCAATAGCACAATGCAATCTTCCCAAAATATTTACCATTTTTTTTTATCAGCTCTGATTCCATTTCAGTGTTTTGAGTGCAAGCAATTAATGTCTCCTCCCACATTAATTATGCACCTTTGCCTCATCCAGGCAAAGATTTTATTGTGAGACCAGTTTTGACTTTCCATTACTCTTACTGTCCCTCTAGTCTTCCTGGAACACGAAGGTGCATAGATAGAACTCACACTCATTATTCTCTAGCGTCCCCCAGTAATCTTGGATCTAATCGTTATAGCTTCCCACATTCCAATTACCTCCACCACTCGCCTGAACCAATAACTGTCGGTGTCCCCATGCTGACTATAGAGCTCACCCCTCTCCATCTTGAGACTGTGTGCATGGGCATTCCCCCCCCCTTACCCAGAAAAATTCAAACACCCTCCCTCATATTAATTATTCCCCCTTTATAAGCTGTAGATACCATCTCTAACCCCGACCATTCTATCTATAGCCAAACCAGATAAGACTGGAGAGAAAGGTTACAACAGTGAGCACGCTCTGCATACCAAGCTATGCGTTATCCCGGTTGAGCATACAGCCCTTACCCTTCCCTGTAGAGGGACAACAACATACGTGTCATGTATTGCCCCGTAACGTGGACAGCACAGTCCCAGGATTTACTTCACTTTCGAACCCTGACTACTTGGCTCCATACCAGAAACTATAACTCTCTTTCTTTTTGCTCTCCCATTCTTTCTTGACTGCTGATGCCAGTGTTCCTCCCTACCACCGCTCCTATAAGTTTATGTGCAATGTGTCTCCTGTGTGCAAGTCTTTCTGTCTGCCACCTCCATGAATCTCTTTGCAAGTCAATCATGAGGAAGCATAGTTTTAAAGCAAAGGGCAGGAGATGCAGAGGGGGTTTGAGAAAATAATTTTTTCACTCAGAGGGTGGTAGGAATCTGGGATGCACTGCCTAGGAAGGTAGTTGAGGCCAGAAATCTTGCAACTTTAAAAAAAAATTGTATGAACAATTGAAATATCATAACATTCAAAGGTATGGGACAACTGTAGGAAAATGGGACTAGCAAGCTTTTGGTGGCAGATATAGTTGATGTAGACTTGATGGGCCAAAGTGCCTTTTCTTCACAATATGATTCTATGACTTTTACACGACACTAACCTCCCCACTCCTTATTCCAGTTTGCTTGTATTTGCCCACGCTCTGCAATTTGTGTAGTTTTGTTCCCATTCTATCTCTGACTATATCTGCGTAATGTTGGGGTCCAGCTTACCCACCCCTCTGCCTGTCACCATTTACTGCCTCCTCTCTAGTCCCACCTTTTCCCATTGATCAACATGTCTCCTTCCTCAGACTCTCCAATTCCACCTTTGTTCATTGTCCCCTACAGCTCCTACCTCCTCCTGCTCTCAACCCACTTTTACTCCTATGCCTCCTTCTCCAGCCTTTCCAATTCCAACTTTGCCCATTAAGCCCCACACCTCCTAGCTGCTCCCTCCTGCATCTTCACCTTTGCTCACTGTCCCTTTGTGTCTCCTTCCTCCTTCCCCCAATTCCATTTTTTCTCATTGTTCTCTATATCACTTTCCTCCCCCACCCTCCCCCCAACTCCACCACAGCCTTGGTTTTAGTCTGATTTTCTACCCTGCCTGAGCCCCAGAGAACACCCTCCCAAACATCGGAGTAAGCCAGTGAAGGGAGCAAGCCTACGCTCCCCCCACCAGTGTAGCATCTCATTGGAACAGTGCTAATAGAGTCAACTTTCAACTTTGCACTCACCCCAAAGTCAGGAACATAATGAGGGCAGATAGCTAGAGGCCACATTATTTGAAACGTGTTTCAGACCAATCTGATGTCCTGCTGATGTGATGTTCAACTGGGAAGGTTCCAGCAAGAGGCATTTTTAAGGAGCATTTATGAAATGGTAATTTTTGTAAATTGGAAGTCTGACCTGCTTTTGTTCACCATGTAAGTGGTGAGGAGAAAATTCAAAATTCTTTTCCCACAGGCAGCTTTCCAATTCTCTCTGAATTTCCAATGCTGCCCGCCATAAAATCCATCTCGGGCAGGAAGGGAGATTTTGCCCTAATATACCTGACTCTTTGGTAGAGGGGGAGATTTGAAGATTGCAGGGATTGAGAATTCATGCTCCACCCAGCTACTCTGGTTCTTTACCCATGTCCAGCCCATCACTCAATTCCCATTTCTGTTTTTTTTTAGTTTTTCTATTTGCCCCTCCTAGTGTCTTCTCTTCTATTGATGTGCTTTGTTTCACTTCTTCCCACAGGTAATCTGCCCTCCCATTTTCCTACCTCAAATCTTCACTTGTCCTCAGCATTTTTGTTCTGTAGCTACTATCCGAGGCTTTACTGTGTTTCGCATTAGCCTACAGGTTCTTCCTGTGTCTCACTTGGCATTCTCAAAACCACTCATTGAAACAATCATTGTTCATTCACTACAAGGAGCAACGGTGATTTTACTGTTTTACCAAACTTGAGTGTGTCCAATGGGGACTAATTTTGCCAATCTCCACTTCCAAAGCTGACTCGGTGGCTCTGCTGCAAATCAGATCTCACTGCCCCATAACGCATCTCCCTCCTGAATGTGTGTACACTACTTCCACCAGTGGTTTCTATTTGCTATTCCAAATTTCCACCCATACTGATTTGGCTTCATGATCTTCAGAAGCCAGATCCTTTCTCACTTGCTGCCATTATGTCATTATTTAAAGTCAGGGCCAGCCCTCCTTTTTAGCCATTGTAACTTCCTAAATATTCTGTACCCGAGAATTTTTATTTCCCACACTTAAGCACCTTGTAACATGTTTCTGTAATAACCATTAAATCTAAATCATTTGCTTATGTTTGTGCCATTAATCTGTTAGTTCAGCTATCTTATTGTGAATCCTTCGCACATCCAGCAAAGAACCTTTAATTTCAATTTATTCTCTGCAGTGCCCTTATTTGCCGATACACATTTTGTTAAATTCTCTGCCTCTGCTTCTCTTTATCCACATTTCTCACTGTTCTGATGTCTCAGCCATCCTCCTTTGATTTCTAAATTCCCCCTTACCTAAACCTCCCCACCCTCATCCCTTTGTTCAAACTATGAGCTTAAAACCCTAGTTATACAATTGGCCAGGATATTTGTGTTAGCCAGATTCAATGGATCCCATTCCAAGAGAATATCTTACTGTTCATTGAGTAGTGAAACTAGTGTCCCATGAATTGAAATGCATTCTTTACACAGCACTCTTTGAGCTATGTGTTTGTTCTCTAATTCTACATCAACTTGCATCTCCCCCTCTACCAAAGATATTGGATGTGATCTTATCAGCCGTTAACGCCACACTCCCATTGCAGCGAAGTCAGAGAACTTGGTGGCCAGCCAAATCTCCATTCACTGTGGTGGGATAGAAATATCCAGCAAGGATGAATAATGGTAAGATTTTGGCCATTCCCTTTAATGCCTTGCATATTAATTTGATCCCTAGCTCCTCATTTCTGTTAAGAGACAATCATTCCTGTTTCTACCAATGTCATATGGACCACTCCATATTCCCCTCCAGCAATGAGGAGATGTTCTTAAACTTGGCACCAGGCAGGCAACAAAGCCTTTTTGTGCTCTCGGTTTGTGGCTGCAGAGAACAATATCCTCTATCCTCATGATTATACCGTCTGCTATCATGACTATATTCCTCTTTGCCCTGCCCACTTGAATTGCATCCTTCACCATGGCACACAGTCAGTCAGTCCATTTATCCACCTCACAGGTCTCCTCCTCATCTATACCACAATTAGAGATGGACAATAAATGGTAGTCCAGCCAACACGCCTTCAACCAAAACTGAATTTTAAAAAATTAGCAGGTAAGTTTGAATAAGTATTTGATACTTTTGTCATTTATAGTTTGTAGTTTGCAAAGGCTAAATAAAAATGTGCAGGTTCACTGGATTGGCCTTGTTAAATTGTCCCTTGTATCCAAAATGTTAAAGGGAATTATAATAAACAGGGATGGGGATAAAACTGTTGAGTTGGCTGATCAACCATTGATCATAATGAATGGCCGAACAGGCTTAAAGGGCCAAATGGCCTCATTCCATTCCTATTTTCTACGTCTAGTTTAAGATTATTTATTAGTGCCACAAGTAGGTTTGCATTAATAGTGCAATGAAGTTACTGTGAAAACCCCTGAGTATACTGAGGGAATATTTAGCATGGCCAATGCACCTACCCAAACACATCTTTCGGACTATGGGAAGAAACCAAAGCACCTGGAGGAAACCCACACAGACACAGGGAGAACGTGCAAACGCCACACAGACAATGACCAAAGCTGGGAATTGAACTCAGATTCCTGGTCCTATGAGGCAGCAGTGTATGTTTCTATGTCCTCCAGATGTTTTGGTAGGCATTTAGGTTGGATAGTGATGACTTGTCTTTGCGGTAACTCCTGCAGAGACAATACTTCTTATCCAGTGATTTTTTTCATTGTTTTCA
The DNA here is from genome assembly GCA_024679065.1 of Sphyrna mokarran. Taxonomy (NCBI): domain Eukaryota; kingdom Metazoa; phylum Chordata; class Chondrichthyes; order Carcharhiniformes; family Carcharhinidae; genus Sphyrna; species Sphyrna mokarran. The sequence continues at coordinate 108,789,906 of JAGIQG010000006.1, read as the reverse complement.
GTAATGCTTATGTGGGCTAGACTAGGGCCTCTGAAGCATTGGAGTACATTGTACCCCCGAATATCACCCAGTAACTTTCAGTACAGAATGTGTTTATTTTTACTGCACACAACAACTCTCAAGTTTTTCTGTGCAAGATTCCTTATGACTGCTGCTTAAGCTTTGATACTTTGAAAGCTTCTAGACCTTTATGCTCTCGCGGCACATGGGGGATAATCTTGATGTTTATCTTTGACATGATAAGATGATGATTAGTCCAGCAGTAATTGTTGCATATGGCTTTTATCATATACATCCTGCCTGATCCTCTGCTTCATGATAACATAGTCAAGATGCCAATGTTGAGAAACAGGAGTGATTCCAAGACAGCTTGTTGTGAGAGTAAGGAATTGAAAAATTGTGTTGCTGATTAAGATCTTATATTCAGCACACGAGGGGAGAACACTGATGTTACAATTTTTTTTCTCCCCAGTGAGCCCTTCCCACACCTGCTCACCTGCATCAACTCGTTCAATAAGATCACCAAGCATGATTAGTTTGTCTGATTTTGTCACAGCAGTAATCAAAGCATGGAGGTCATCACAGAATTTATCCTTGGCTTCATCAGGGTTGGTTATGGTGGGACGTACTCACAGATGAGAGTTGCTTGCCTGTTGCTGCGCAGAAAGAGTTTAAACACCATCAGGCTATCATTAACACTCTCGGGAAGGCAAGCCAATTTCGGAACAAGGTAATTCATGACAGCAAAGTCTACACCTGTCAGATTGCATTCTTCTTTCTCACGGCCATGTCAAAAGAAAATGTAACCTGCACCAATTTTCTTGAGCCGACTCAGATAGAAGGGTCTCACTGAAGGCGGTGATCTGGATGTTGCAATTAGCCGCACTCTATTGACAAAGGCAGTTCTTCTTTCAGGTGTGTCAGCTGAGGCATTGTCCATGAGGGTATTCACTTTCCACATATCATTGGTGACCCACATTATGGACAGGAGAGGGTTTAATTTAAAACTGCTCTGATTTCTCTTTTCACCATCCAGAAGCAGAAAGATTTTTTTTTAAATTGTTGATTTTCACCTTTTTAAGAATAATGACATGTTTTCCCCAGCTCTTCAGTTATGAAGTGATGAAATCGTCCACTAATAACCCCACAGCAAACTCGAGTTAGGGTAAAATGAGGTGGTTAGTTTATTTTACACACAGTCAAAACGCAGATAGGGTATTCACAATGTAGCCCCCGATACATTCACACATTAAAATCGGGATAAGGAAAGAGTAAGGTTCAGGGAAAAGATTACAGACAAAATAAGAATTGTTGTTTCATGTGAGCCCAGAATCCAAAATCAAAAGTCTAATTTTGCATTCCTTCAGCAAAGTTAATCGGTTGAAGCTGATGCACGGTAATTCCAGTATAGTGTTGCTTTCCACAACGAGATAAGCATGTGGCGATGAATTAATCTTGTCATAGGCACTGATATCGAATGTTGAAATGTTCCAACAGGAACAGTGAAGATGAGAGTCAGGCAGTTTCTGCTGCTTCGTTGATGGAAGATGACTAGACTGCCTCTGCTTAGCTCCACAAGGCATATTATAGGTTCTAGTAGCTTGGGGGAGGATGGCAAAGGGCTTTTATTTCTAGTCTGGATTCTTAAGATAATAAATATTGCATCCATTAATAGACTTTTCCGGGACCCTTTGTCTTGATGTGGAGATGCCGACATTGGACTGAAGTGAAAACAGAAAAAAGTCTCACAACACCAGCTTAAAGTCCAAGTAATAAAACTGTTGGACTTTAAACTGGTGTTCTGAGACTTCTTCCTGCCCTTTGTCTTCACAGACTTATCAATAATTTGGCCAGAGCTCTGCCATAGAAATGTAAAGGGCCTCTGCATTTTTGCAGTTAGGAAAAGCATTAGCTAGAATTGTAGTTGGCACTATAGTGTCTCATCTCTCCTATGTACTTGATGTTTCACCACATGCACAGAAGAGGTAAAAAAGGTCTTCTTTTTGCCAATTTCAAGAAAAACCATAGAAAATAAAATAATTAAATTAAGAATTTGCATGATTTAGATCAATCAAATCACACAATTATCAATGATCGTAGCACAGAGGAGGCCATCTGTCCTGTGTGTATATTATTGTTCATCAGAGGAGCTGTTCACCTTGTCTCAGACTTTCTCCTCATAGACCTGTATATTCTTCCTTTTCAGATTATAATCCAATTCCTGCTTGAAAGCCTCAATTGACTCTGTCTCCACCGTAGTGTCTAACAGTGCATTCCAGATCCTAATTATTGCTTGTGTGAAAATGTTTATTCTCATGTCACCATACATCTTTTGCCTTATCACTTTCAAATCTGCGTCTCTAGTTCTCAATTCAATGGGAACAGTTTCACCTTGTCTACTCTCCACGCACTCTCCAGACACCCCCACAATTTCTATCAAAGCTTCTCTCAACATTCTGTTCTCCAGTTCCAATGTCTCCAATCTGTATATTTAATAATCTTCATGAACGTTTTCTGCACCTCACTAATGCCTTCACACTCTTCCTAAAGTGGGGTGTCCAGAGGTAGACGCAATACTCCAGTTCAGACAAAACAAATGTTTTATGCAGGTTCAACATAGCTCCCTTGCTTTTATACTCTATGCTCTTCCTGATAAAAACCCAGGTGCCATCTAATTTTTTTTTAACTACTCTCTCAACCTTCCTTACACTTTCCATGCTTTGTGCACACATGTACCCAGGTCGTTCTGCTCCTGCATTTCCTTTAGAAATGGATTCTTTACTTCATATTATCTTTGCATTCTGCCTATCAAAATGAATTACTTCAGATCTCTGCAGCAAATCTCATCTACCACTTGTCCCTTAACTCCACCTGTCTATGTCCTTTTGAATTTACAGTTCACAATATTGTTGATTACATCATCCACCAGTTTTGAATTTTTGATTTTGATTTGATTTACTATTGTCACATGTATTAACTTACAGTGAAAAGTATTGTTTCTTGTGCGCTATACAGACAAAACATACTGATCATAGAGCAGAAAATGAAAGAGTGCAGAATGTAGTGTTAGAGTCATAGGTAGGGTGTAGAGAAATATCAACTTAATGCAAGGTAAATCCATTCAAAAGTCTGACAGCAACAGGGAAGAAGCTGTTCTTGAGTTGGTTGGTATGTGACCACAGACTTTTGTATCTTTTTCCCAAAGGAAGAAGGTGGAAGACAGAATGTCTGGGGTGTGTGGGGTTCTTAATTATGCTGGCTGCTTTGCCGAGGCAGTGGGAAGTGTAGACAGAGTCAATGGACGGGAGTACGGTTTGTGTGATGGATTGGGCTACGATCATGACCTTTTGTAGTTTCTTGCATCTTGGGCAGAACAGGGACCATGAATGCTTTCTGTGGTACATCTGTAAAAGTTGGTGAGAGTCGTAACTGATATACCAAATTTCCTTAGTCTTCTGAGAAAGTAGAGGCGTGGTGGGCTTTCTTAAGTATAGTATTGGCATGGGGGGAACCAGGACAGGTTGTTGGTGACCTGGACATCTAAAAATTTGAAGCTCTCAATCTTTTCTACTTTGTCCCATTAATGTAGATTGGAGCATTATGCTTCCTGAAGTCGATGACAATCTGCTTCATATTGTTGGGATTGAAGGAGAAGTTATTGTTACCACACCAGTTCACCAGATTCTCTATCTCATTCCTATATTTTGTCCCATCATTGTTTGAGATCCGACCCACCGTGATGGTGTCATCAGCAAACTTGAAAATTGAATCAGTAGGGGAATTTGGCCGCACAGTCATAGGTGTATAAGGAGTATAGTAGTGGGCTGAGAACACAGTCTCTGGGGCACCAGTGTTGAGGATTATCATGGAGAAGGTGTTGATGCCTAGCCTTATTGATTGTGGTCTGTGAGTTAGCAAGTTCAGGCTCCACTCACAAAGGGAGGTGCTGAGGCCCAGGCCACGGAGTTTGGACATGAGTTTTGTGGGAATAATAGTGTTGAAGACTGAGTTGTAGTCAATAAGTAGGAGTCTGACATAGATGCCCTTGTTATCTAGGTGTTCCAAGGTTGAGTGCAGGCCAGGGAAATGGTGTCTGCTGTGGACTTGTTGCAGCAGTAGGCAAACTGTGTGGATCCAGGTAGTCTGGGAGGCTGGAATTGATTCATGCCATGACTAATCTTTCAAAGCACTTCATAATGATAGATGTCAAAGCCACCGGCTGATAGTCATTAAGGCACGTTGCTTGGTTTTTCTTTAGGTATCAAGATGATGGTCGTCTTCTTGAAGTAGATAGGGACCTCAGATTGTTGTACAGAGAGATTAAAGATGTCTGTGAATACCTCCGTCCACTGATCCGTGCTGGGTCTGAGTGCAGCTCCAGGTAACCCAACCAGGCCACTTGCTTTCCATGGGTTGACCTTCAAGAAAACTGCTCTGACATCTGCAGTGGTGACCCCAGCACAGGTTCATCCAGGGCTTCCAGGGTAGAGGGTATGCTCTCGCTAACATCTTGCTCAAAATATGTACTCTCTACATGAGGGTCTATGTCATTAATTTATATTAGGAAGAGGAGACCAGTCATCACTGACGAATTGCACTATAAACCTTTTTCCAATCTGAAAAATACCCATTAGCCACTACTCCTTTCCCCTGTCAATCAGGCAATTTCATATCCATGTTGCGACTGCGTCTCTCATTCCTCGAGTTCCAACTTTGCTCACAAAATTGTCACTTTATCAAATACCCTTTCTTCACTACAACAACAGTACTACTCTCATGAACCATCTCTGTGAAATCTTCAACAAACTCAAGCATTAACTGGAAGGATAAGAATATGGGAAGGCCATTCAGTCTTGCAATTCAATTAGATCGTGGCTGACCATCTATCTCAAAGACAATTTTCCACCCTATCTGTTCTATATTTTGTTGCGAACGTGCTCAATGATTGAGTTTCTACAGCCTTCTGGGATACAGAATTTAAAAATTCACTGCCCTGGATCGGAGAGAAGGGTAGGTTGGGCAGGAAATGGGAGGCAGAGCAGTGCCTAAGGGAGGGATCAGACCAGATAGGGGAGTCAGTCCCGAAAGTGGAGAATGGAGGGGGAGGGTCAGATCCAGAGAGAGGGGTCAAACTGGAAGCAGGGTTTGTGAGGGGGTCGGTTTGAGCTGGAGTCAGAAAGAGGTGGGTGGGGGTGTGAAATCAGCTGAGGGGGGGAGGGGTAGACACACTGAAGCCATAAGGGGGAAAACAGACCGAGATGGGGAGGGTGGGGTGGAATGCGGACCTGGAGTGGCAGGGAGGTGTCCCTTGTAAGGCTAGGTCTGAGTGTTCAAATCATTACGCTGGAATAAGAAGCGTTTTTTTCCTCTTCGCTCTTTCAAAGTAACTACGTGGTAAAACTGATTGAACCATCCAAAGTTAGCAATTTAAATCACTTTGCCAGATTGTTTGCAGCCCAGCACAATTGTCCAGAAGAAGCTGGTGCTTCTGGATTACTGCTGGGTAAACTTTTATGTGAGAACTTCCTGGACAGATTCCCCAATGTATCTTTGAGTGTGTCCCCCAAACATGACAATGGTAACCTGAGAGTAAAGGTCCCTTATCCACATCTACCCTGTCATGCCCTGTAAGAATTTTATACATTTCAATCAGGTTATCCCTCATTCTTTGAAACACAAGGAAATAAAGACTCAGCCTTCCCAATCTCTCCTCATTGAAAAAATTCTGTCATCCCAGTGATTAATCCAGAGAATGTTCATTGCATTCCAACAAATATACCCCTCCCTAGGGAAGAAAACCAAAACAACACTCCAGGTAAAGTCTCACCAAGGCTCTATACAAGTGCAGCAAGGTATCTTTACCCCCTGTACTCAAATTCCATTCTGACGAATGCCAACATATCATTCACCTTCCTAATTATTTGGTGCATCTGCATGGCTAACTTTTAGTGACACATGAACAAGGATATTTGGGTCCCTTTGACACCTGCACTTCCCAACCTTTTGCCACTTAAGAAATGTTCTGTCTCTCTGCTTTTTCTACTGAAGTGAATAATTTCATACTTATTCATATTATATTCCAGCTACCATGTTCTAGCCCACTTACTTAACCTATCCCAGTCCACTTGAAGCCTCCTTGCATCCTCCTTATTATCTGTGTTCTCACCCAGCCTTGTACAGTTGGAAAATTTGGAAATATTATAATTGGTTCCCACATATATATCATTCATGTACATTGTGAATAACTATGAACTTAGCACTGATCCACCAGTAGCAGTCTGTCACCTGGAGAATGATCCATTTATTCCTACTGTCTGTTTTTTGTTCATTAACCAATTTGCAACTCATACTAATATATTTCCTCCAATCCCATGCACTCTAACTTTACTCACTAACCTCCTGAATAGGACCATATCAAGAGGTTAGTAAACAAAATAAAAAGCTTTTCTTAATTAGTCTGCACTTTGCCTAAATGACTATTAATTTTGTCCCAAATTACTGTTTCTGGAAACTTCCTCACCATCAAGGTTAAACAGGCTGCCCTGTCACTACTGTGCCTATCTTTACGCTTCTTTTGAAAAAGGCTACAACGTTTGCAAAACTCTGATCTTCTGGTACCATCCCTGAGTCTAGACAGGAAAATTATGGAAAATTTCACTCTCACTTCCTTCAGTATGCTTAAATCCATCTCATCCAGTCCTAGGGCAGAATCTTCCCAAACTGCCCACCATGGGAATCATAGTGGATGAGGTTGCAAAGGTCCATTGACTTTGAGTGGGATTTTCTGGTTTTGGGGTCAGCACGGCCCTAGTCTCTTACCAACTTGAAGTGCAGACAGCCTACCCGATAGCATCAGCTTATCGGCCAGAATTCCCCGGTCATTCATACCCTGTTTGCATTGCCAATGATGATGCAGAATTTGGTGCTCAGCCAAATCTCTGTTAACAATAGAAAGATGGGAGAATCCCACTGGCATAAATAGATGGAAAATTCTGCCCACCACTTTTAAACTCTTCGTGTGTTAGCATTAGGTCCTCTTTTACCATGATCTGTTAAAGTTTATTTATTAGTCAAAAATAAGGCTTAATTAACACTGCAATGAAGTTATTGCTAAATTCCCCTCTTGTTCCTTGGTAAAGACAGATGCAAAGAATTATGTTAATACCTCAGCTGTACTGCCTGACTCTACACATGTAATTCTCATAATAAACCTCCACTTTTCCTTTTCACCACTCTTTTTCTATTTAAATATCTATATAAGATTTCTGGATTTTTAAATATAATTTGCTAGTCTTTTCTCATACTCTCTCTCCTTGTTTCTCTGATTATTTTTCAATTCCATACTGAACTTTTTATTTCCAATCTGTTTCTTGGTTGGATTATCCACCTGATACAAGTGCACTGCTCATGTGTGGACTGATTTTGTATCATAGCTGCCAGATCACATCAACTCTATTTGTGTAGTTGTACCTCAGCCTCTGACTGCAACTTCCCATTACATGTATGCACACAAGTGGTAAATTATGAATTGTGCAAGAGTCAGCCAAAAGTCAGAAATACTGTTTGAATGATGGCGCATGAATAGAACAGGAAATGGTTGAAAACTTGAGTTGTGAGTTAACAACATATTAAATTATTTTTGGCTTGAATTCAGACAGACACCAGACACTGAAAAATACACCAAAATGTCAAATATCTAAACCTTTCTCAAAGCCATGACCCCCCCTTTCTGTCCAGTATGGAAAGTTAACCTCTTCCCTTCAACAATTACACTTCTCTTCAGTAATTTCCAAAATATTTCTGATAGCAAAACAGGAAAGAGTGAAAACATGCACATAGACAAATATCAGAGTTCTTTGAATCTGTTACTGAGTATAGAAATGGCATGCTTTTATTGGGGTCATATTGAACAGCAAGTTAAGAATTCTTACAAGGTCAGGCTAATCTGGATGCTGGATTTCAAGTGTGCTTTAATTATCTTACTGATCATAGAAACTTACAGTGCAGAAAAAGGCCCTTCGGCCCATCAAGTCTGCACCAAATACAAACCCACCCAGGCTCTACCCCCATATCCCTATATATAAATCCACTAATCCCTCTAACCTACACATCCCTGGATATTAAAGGGGTAATTTCATAACACATCTTTGGATGGTGAGAGGAAACCAGATTACCTGGAGGAAACCCACACAGACATGAGGGGAATGTGCAAACTCCATACAGACAGTGACTTGTGCTAGGAATCGAACCCAGGACACTGGAGCTGTGAAGCAGCAGTGCTAACCACTGTGCTACCATGCCTTGAGAATGCAAGCTTAAATAATGCCTGAGCTTGTACACAATGCTTTGATTATTAATTTTAAATAATCCTTTTTTTTAAAATAGTGCTGGGCACTTGTAGCCCGACTGATTTTAGTGCATGTTTCGAATGTGAGAACAAAATTGGAACAACTCCAAAGCTAGCTATTATGGATGGGGAAGCTCTAATTGAAGTAGATTGCTGGAGCCTAATCCATGTGTTGGTTCCTGCCCAACAATCTCCTAGTGCTTTGAAAACAGTATTCTGGGGAATTTTCCTCTAAAGATTGTCATTGTTTTCTTCTCTCAGATCCAAGGATGAAGTAACAAGTGTAATTACACAGAAGGTAATTACATGGGGGACTTCAGAGGAAACCTTTGCTGATGCTGACAGATATGGCAGGGATCAGCAGGCATAATTATAATGTACTGAGTTTCATCACTCATAGGTTTTAATAGTCTCCTTCTTTCATCCGGGAAAGATGGAGGAAAGTTCAGTGGTTTGTGAAATGCAAGCAAGGCAAAGGAATGTGAGATCACATTATTTCACTGGTTATGCCACTTAAAATTTGCGCTTTCATTCAGTTGTTCACATTCATGTAGCATTCATTGTCTAACATATCCTCACCACCCGAACTGCAGCTTCTCTGATGCTTAACATTTAAAGGGGCTTCAAAACAAACTTTATTAAAAACGATCTAGCAAGTTTTGATTTTCTGTGCTTTGCACAAGAGTAAGAATAGGTTAAACAAAGTCACCGCAGAGAAGCCTAACACAAGTTGTGGGCAGTCCATAGTGAAGGGAGAAAGGCATAGAAGGATATTGGGATATATGAAGTAAATAAACTAAAAGGACAGTAGTTAACAGCACAACGCAGGCGCAGTTGAATTGAAGAGCTTGTTTCTGTGTTGTAAGTTCTATCATTATGTGTAATAATTCAAAATAAAATTAGAGATTGCATTGAGGATAGCCAGTGCAAATTTAACGAGAGGTAAATTCTACTTTGCAAGTTCAATAACTGTCATGGAATAATAAAGAGAATGCTGTAATTATCATTTAAATTTATTTATAGAAGGTGTTCAATAAGAAGCTGTTAAGAGCCTTTGTTCGAAAAAGTTTAATATATCTGTAAAAAGAAGGACAGCATGATGGCACAGTGGTTAGCACTACTGCTTCACAGCTCCAGGGACCTAGGTTCAATCCCCGGCTTGTGTCATTGTGTGGAGTTTGCAGGTTCTCCTACGTGGGTTTCCTCCTGGTGCTCTGTTTTCCTCCCACACAATATGGAGATGCCGGCGTTGGACTGGGGTAAATGCAGTAAGAAGTCTCACAACACCAGGTTAAAGTCCGACAGGTTTATTTGGTAGCATAAGCCACTAGCTTTCGAAGCACTGCCCCTTCATCAGGTGAGACTCGAGACTCACCTGATGAAGGGGCAGCACTCCGAAAGCTCGTGGACTGTGCTACTAAATAAACTTGTTGGATTTTAACCTGGTGTTATCAGAATTCTTATTGTGTTCCTCCCACACTTCAAAGAGGTGCAGGTTACTGGATTGGCCATGCTATATTGCCCCTTAGTGTTCCATGATGCAGGGTAAATATGTGGGATTATGGAAATATGGCCTAGATGGGATTATTGTCGGTACAGACATGATGGGCCTTCTGTACTGTAGGGATTCTATAATCCTACATATGGGAAGATTACAGACAAATAGGAAACAAAGTGTGGATTTGTCTGGAAAATGAAAAAGTTTGGCATACCTGTCAGAAGAAGAGCAGCACAGTGGTACATAGTTGGGATCAATGCTCCTGGCTTATTTCTAATACAGCAGAAATGCTTGCAGTCACATTAATATCTTTATTGAAACAATATTTGTTTAAATATAGGATTTTTAATTCTTCTTGAATTCACAATAGAATCCAAACTTCTCACTCTGGAAGAAGCTACATAAAGCATGTGAAAATAATTTTGTTCAGTGTTTGTCTTCATGACATGTTTATAGTCAGTAGAACATAAAAGCATAATTGGAAACTGTTTTCTCCAAAGTTGTGAAGGTAGCTTCATAATAAACCTTCGATATTCTTAAATATTTTTTACAGATTGTTATAACTTTTACAGATACAGAAAGCATTCATTCTGGTTGTATCATAGCTTGATATGGCTCTTGCTCTGTTCAAGACTGCAAGAAACTACAGGGTCATGAATGAAGCCCAGTCCATCACGCAAACCAGCCTCCCATACATTGTCTTTGTCTATACTTCCCACTTCATAAGAACATAAGAAATCGGAGCAGGAATAGGTCATCTGGCCCTTCGAGCCTCTCCAGCCATTCAATAAGATCATGGCTGATCTGAAGTGGATCAGTTCCATTTACCTGCCTGTTCCCCATAACCCTTAATTCCCTTATCAATCAGAAATCTATCTACCCATGACTTAAACATATACAATGAGGTAGCTCCACCACTTCAATGGACAGAGAATTCCAGAGATTCACCACCCTCTGAGAGAAAAAGTTCCTCCTCAACTCTGTTGTAAACTTTCCCCCGCCCTTATTTTGAGGCTATGCCCTCTAGTTCTGGTTTCCTTTCTAAGTAGAAAGAATCTCTCTATGTTTATCCTATCTAGCCCCTTCATTATCTTACATGTCTCTGTAAGATGTCCTTTCAACCTTCTAAACTCCAATGAGTACAGGTCCAATCTACTCAGTCTCTATTCAAAAGCTTACCCCCTCATCTCCGGTATCAGCCTGGCGAACATTCTCTGTACTCCCTCCAAGGCCAATATATCCTTTCGCAAATAAGGGGACCAAAACTGCACACAGTACTCCAGTTGCGGCCTCACCAGTGCCTTGTACAGTTGCAGCAAGAGCTCCTTGCTTTTATATTCTATTCTCCTCGCGATAAAGGCCAACATTCCATCCGCCTTCTTGATCACCGGCTGCACCTGCAGACTGAGTTTTTGCAATTCGTGCACAAGGACCCCTAGGTCCCTCTGCACAGTAGCATGTTGCAACTATTCACCATTTAAATAACGGTATCTTGTCTGCTTTCTTGCATCTTTGTAAAACTTGATATCTGTGTTGATATGCGTGATCTATTTGGAGATCCTCTCCTCTTTGAGCCGGCAGTTTGCAGTGTTGATAACAGCCACGATGTGGAAGTGCCAGCATACTACTTAGTGCACTTTAAAAATCCGTAAATTCATCAATTCTCCACATTTAACTAAACATGAAAATTGTAAATAGTCATACTTAATTGGAAGGGAAAGGTATCTTTAAAAGAGAAGGACAATGTTGACAAAATTGCAGCATGGCATCACTTGAAAAGAAATATGTCATGCAATCCAGTTTTCATTTCCCATTGTGTTTTCAGCAAAAGTACACACGCAGCTCTGCCACTCTGACATCTTCAGGCTTTATGCCTTTTTATCAATATTGCAATGTACTTAATCTCAATAAATGAACCCATATGTTTGCACGATCCCTTTCTAAGTAGCAAGTGGATTTATATCATGATAGAACATAGAACATAGAACATAGAACATTACAGCACAGAACAGGCCCTTCGGCCTTCGATGTTGTGCCGACCAAAATAAAAAGCAATGCCCCTCCAAACTAATCCATTCCCTTCTCTTCCATATACTTATCAATTAAAAGATAAAATGATAAATGATAAATGATAAAATGATAAAAAGATAAAATTAATATTAAGAGTGAGGTTAAGTGTTTCAAAAATGTTTTCAACAGTAGGGTTGGAGCGTGGAAATGTTTGTCACAAGAAGCAGAAATTTGCCACCAAGCCAATCTTAAAGGAAGAAATAAATAGTTGAAGCGGAGCAAAAAACAAGACAAGAGGAATCGGCACAGAGTGGGGTTATTTTGGATTGCTCTACCACTTGCATAGAGATAATAGACCAAGTGTCTACCTTTTATAATTCTATGTTGCTATATAAAGAGGAACTTGCATTAATAATCAAGATATGCAAAAACATTTTAACTAATGGAGTACTTTAGAAGTGTAGTCATTGTGATGTAGCAGTCAATTTGCTACCAAGCAAGATGCCTCAAAGAGCAAAAAAAGACAATGGATTTTATAGGAAGATGATTGTTTGCCAGGGCAGCAGGGAAGTTAATCTAACCTCCTGAAACAGAGGAATGGTTAACTAAGTGAACATTAATGCTATTACACTAATTTAGCTACACTACCAGAATTTTCTTGGATGAAATGACATCCTCCTTTTTAAAAGAGCATTTCATTACTTTTACATTAGAATATGCTCCGATATCTTCTGAAGAGTTTTTGAAGATCAGCACTTCGTCAAACATCAAATTATTTTGAAATGCCATTCCAGTCAAGTGCAATTGCCTGACTGATTCACAAATTGGTAGTGCAAAATTCACAAAATGTTCAATGCACAAAAATAAGCTAGAACTCCATGGACAATGCCTCCACCCTAAGTCTACCCCTACTGGCATTTGAAACATTTGAAATGCCTGCGATTATCGGGCCTCCCTTGTTCCCAGCAACCTGTCAAATTGCATTATTTCATTTTCAATCTTTATTCTACGCTTCAATAGTTTGGGTGAGATGAATTTTTTCATGATATACCAAATAAAACATTTTGTAAGACAACAAAACAATGTCTGTATTTCATTCAGTTGTATTTCCATTGAGGTCATGCTGCTCACAAACCATTCACTTGAATCCATTCATGATTAGTATAAACACCACAAACATCAACATTATCTTCAGAAGCCTAATCAAGGCTTAAAGGAAGGGGAAAAACAAATTAAAATGGGAATGAGATAAATCAGCAGATAAGAGCAGTGTGGAACAAGGTTAGATTCCAAAAGTTCAGAAGGAATCGATGCAAATTAAAAGCATGAACCAACAAACAAAATGACAGTGGGAAGCAGAATTGAACAGCAACCATTCCTGGTTTTCACAATTTGAGATAACTAGTACTCAACTTCCACTCAAAACACAATTAAGCTTTGAAACTTCAGATGTCTGAAACGCTGAAGCTTCAATTTGGATTCAAAAAGCTTCAGAAGAGAGTTAAATTAGTGGTTTGCGACCCAAACCAGAAGTGGAAATAATTTGCTTTCTGCGGGATATGTCACATTTACTTGAACACAGTAAATTGAGAGCTGTTGACACTATCAAGAGAGGCTAAGATCACATTCTTGGTGTTCCAAACTGACTCAGTTGACGCACTGAGAATTATAAGTGTCTCAGATGTTCCCCAGCATGGCCTGTCGTGTTGTACAGATCTGTGCCTAGAACTGGCAAGTGGCAAACAGTGGAGGAATAAATGATGCCTGCATCTTCAAGATCAAATGAGGAAGCTGAAAAAATTGATGAATTACTTTTTCCATATATCCCTTGAACTTATTGTCTATCCTGCTCAGAACAAGACAAGCAAAGGTACCTGCAAGAAAATGAGGTAGAATTTGGTCCTTCAAAATCCAGGGGTTTTATCTTTGGGCTGGAGTTTACTGAAATCGACAGCTTAGCCACAGGAGCAATAATGCTGGCAGTTCAGGAGAGATAGCCCTTGCATCCATGGTTTGTGCACATGCAGCACTCTGGATGTCATGCTTGGCATTCTCATAGTCCTGGAATCACTCGATATGTTGATGTTTGTGAAAAAGGCAGCATAGAAACCAAGGAAAATCTCCTGCAAATAATGAATCTTGAGAAAAGATCACAACTGATGGACCGAGGAAGAAGGAAACTTATGGATGATGCAAAAACTTGAAGGCACTGTGAAGCACGAGGAGAATAATGTAGAACTTCAAAAGGACATAGACCAGCTGGGCAGAACAGTGGCAGATAAAGTCCAATGCTTTAGACAAAGTGCCACTTAAGTGATTAGCATGTAAAATTAAAGTGCATGGGATTGGGAATATCTGAGTGAGATGGATAGAAAACTGGTTGGCAGGCAGGGAACAAAGAGTAGGAATCAACAATAAGAAGAAGGAAAAATACTAGGGATGCTGTCATCAGAAAGCAGTTTACCAAGATGACTAAGAGATCAATGGAGGAATCAGATGCTAATTTGCAAGAGTCAAAGAATATGAGAGAGACAGACTGCCTAATATATAGTAGGCAGAATTAAAGAGAGAACCATGGTATAATTGCCAATTCCCACAGAAGCAGGCTAGTATAACATCTAATAGCAAGCCAGCTAACAGCAGCAGCCACCTTAAAAGTCTAGTGCAGAAACCTTCATAAAAGCAATTTCAATATCTTCACTGAACCAGGCAAAGGTGCTTCTCAAACTGGATCTGTATTGAGTGGTAACAATAGCTGGATTTAACCTGTAGATTGTTTAAGGTCAATGTTGTTTGGGGAACAGGAGAGTCTTACGGAGTTCAGGTATTGGGGATATAGTTTAAAAGAATGGGTAATTTCAAGATAAAACTGTGTGTATGGTTAATATTTGAGGTGTTTAGTTGTTTTGTAATGGTATGACCGTATTTGTGTGTATGTCTTTAATTTAATAAATAGTCTCTACTAATTGTTACACTATGATTGCACTGCTTATTCTCATGAGTGGGTTCACATAACCCCTCACACTATTCCAAACTAAAACTATACAGCACCATGAACCAGTATCCCATGCTGAGACACCCTTGCAGATAATATCAGGTGACATATCTCTTTTAAACATCAGACACTTCCAAAGATTACCATTAAATGTAGAATACTATTTAATATGTAGTTTCCTCCATTTGTTTTTGTTCCTTTAATATTGTGAATATACTTTAGAATGACATTCTGCAGAAATCCAACTAATCTGGAACTTCAACAGACAATCCTTTACCCCTCATACAGAAGAGGGTGGATATGGCTATTTTCATTATTTTCCTGAGTTTTTATTTATGGGACATGGGCATTGCTGATGATGCCAGCATTAATTGCCTATCCCTAGTTGCTCTTCAGAAAGTGGTGGTGAAATGCCTTCTTGAAACAACAGTCCTTGTTGTGTGGGTACACCTAAAGTGCTGTTACGAAAGGGACTCAAAGATCTTGACACAACAATAGTGAAGGAACAGCAATATATTTCTAAGTCAGGATGGTGTGTGACTTGGAAGGAACCTCCAGGCGATGGTGTTCCCAGGTACTTGCTGCTCTTGTCCTTCTGGACAAGTTGCAGAGCTGGGCCGAGAGGTGGCAAATGGAGTTTAATGTGGAAAAGTATGAGGTAATTCACTTTGGCAGGAATAATAAATGTGTAGAGTATAGGGCTAATAGTAGAACTCTTAATAGTGTTGATGAACAGAGGGATCTTGGTGTATATGTGCATAGATCCCTGAAAGTTGGCAATCAAGTAGATAAGGTTGTTAAGAAGGCATATGGAGTCTTAGCTTTTATTGGTAGGGGGATTGAATTTCGGAGCCGCAACGTCATGTTGCAACTGTACCAAACTCTAGTGCGGCCGCACTTGGAGTATTGTGTACAGTTCTGGTCCCCACATTATAAGAAAGATGTGGAGGCATTGGAGAGGGTACAGAGGAGGTTTACCAGGATGTTGCATGGTATGGAGGGCAGGTCTTATGAAGAGAGGCTGAGGGATTTGAGGTTGTTTTCGTTAGAAAGAAGGCGGCTAAGAGGAGACCTTATTGAAACATATAAGATGATTAGAGGTTTAGATAGGGGGACAGTGATAGCCTTTTTCCTAGGATGGAGAAAGCTAGCACGAGGGGACATAGCTTTAAATTAAGGAGTGGTAGTTATAGGACGGATGTCAGAGGTAGGGTCTTTACCCAGAGGGTGGTAAGGGTATGGAATGCCCTGCCTGCTGCAGTTGTAGATGCACCAAGTTTGGTGGCGTTTAAGAGGTTAGTAGATAAGTTTATGGATGAAAAGGGAATGGTTTAAGTTAGAGGGTCATTGCTTTTTCTTAATTGGTTGGTGCAACATCGAGGGCCGAAGGGCCTGTTCTGCGCTGTAATGTTCTATGTTCTAGATGGTGGCGGTTGTGAGTTTGAAAGGTGCCACCTAAAAAACATTAGTTCCTGCAGTGAATCTTGTAGATGTACACATGGCTGCCATTGTTCACCGGTGGTGGAGGGATTGAATATTTATTGAAGGAATAGCAATCAAGCGGGCTGATTGTTCTGGATGGTGTCAGGCTTCGAGCATTGTTGGAGCTGCACACATCTGAGCAAGTGGAGAGTACCCCATTGCATTCCTGACCAGTGACTTATTGTGGCTGTGGACAGGCTTTGGAGAGTCAGGAAGTGAATCACTCACTCAGGATTCCTCACTTTTGTTCTGCTATGGTATCCAGCCATTTAAATGACTAGTCCAGTTAAGTTTTTGGTCAATGGTAAGGCCCAGAATGTTAATATTGGGGGATTCAGGAACAGCAATGCCACTGAATGTTAAGGAGTGATATTTAGATCCTCTCTTGTTGGAAATGGGCATTACTTGGCAGGGACCCAACTTCATGGCTTTGGTCACTATCTGTGAGGAATCTGCATTTTTTCCTTGTCTGCATGGGTTTCCTCTGCGGGCTCCATCTACAATCCCACAATCTTCCTCCCACAATCTGAAATACATGCTAGTTAGGTCCATTGGCCATGCTAAATTCTCTCTGTGTACCCGAACAGGCACAAGGGTGTGGTGACCAGGGGATTTTTCATTGCAGTGTTAATGTATGCCTACTTATGACGCTAATAATAAAGAGAAGATGGCAGGTCATTGGGTTTTAAGACTTTCTATAAGAATAAACTTCTCCATGAATCAGAAAGAATTGTGATTCCAGAAAAAGTTTAGCTTCCTATCGTGAATATATGTTCAAAAGGAAAAGAATCATTCTCTTACCATCTGTGAGACAGAATGCTAAAATATATCCTCCACATACACTGTAAAAATAGCCAATCCCATATTGTGAAATTTTGTCTGAATCTCTATGAGGAAAAGTTATCAAAAGTACATATAAATACTGTCAACTCAAAACTACTTCTGTGATGGTCTGTTCCTCGGATTTCTTGTGGACTTCCAGCAATCTCTGGAATCCCTTTCACAGACATTTCTTCAGCTTACTCTTTCCCAGAAGACCCTTGTTATCATCCATGTTTTTGCTTAAGTCTCTAATTACACTCAATCTCTCATCCATCTGTTTCAAACCAATTTTGCATGAGGACTCTTCGGATATTTTTCCAAAATTAAATACAAGTGCAAGTATTGTTATCACAATTCCATTTCAAAGTTCAGCTGTTAAAGGGGTATGACCTTCATTAAAAAACAACTGGTAAACATTTTTGGTGTTAGGGAGCATGAAAGGCTTGAAGAACTATGTTTGTCATGATAACCATAGTATGTGTTTCAGTTAGACAAGATGATGTTTGTTAAATATGGATTTTTTCTTTGTATTGTTTTGCTTTAACTATGAAACAAATTTCATTGAACAATTAGTTCACAAAAATACTTCTTCATTCTAAAGTGGCAATTTTAGTCATTGGTATAAGACTAGACATTATTTGGTGTAAAATTTGATATTCTCAATTGACCCATATAATTGTTACCTCTAGTCTAAAATTATCTATAATCCCACTAGCAATAACATCATATCTGAATATTATACTTAGAGTGGCACAGTGGTTAGCACTGCAGCCTCTCAGCTTCAGGAACCCGGATTCAATTCTGGTCTTGGGTGACCTTATGAAGTTTGCATGTTCTCCCCATATCTGCATGAGTTCCCTTTGGACACTCTGGTTTCCTCCCACAGTCCAAAGATGTGCAGATTAGATGGATTGGCTATGCTAAATTGCCCCTTAGTGCCCAAAGATGTGTAGGTTAAATGAATTAGCCATGGGAAATGTGTGAGATTACGGCAATGGGGCGAGGAGAGGGTGTACGTAAGATACTCCGTCAGAGAGTTGGTGCAGGATTGATGAGCCAAATGGCATCTCCTGCACTGTAGGAATTCTATGATTCTATGTGTTACTGCGTCATAAGGAAAGTTCCAAGTAATCTGCATCACAGTGGCTTTGACGTTGAATAGCATCCTCTATAAGCATTGCTTCATGAAGTTTATCCTCTTTATCAAACAAAGTTAGAATGTGATGCTGCCTTGAGGTTCAACATTTTAGCAATTTTGTATGAATGAGTGTGAGGATAATCTCTGACCTTTAGTCCAAGTGTCTGGTCAGGGAAGGGCAGCAGAAGTGATCTTTGCATTGCAGATAAAACAATATATTCTACAAGAACAAATGAACCAACAGTGTTTTTCAAGTTTCACAGCTTGAAAACAATTTGAAATTATACAGTACAAATCAGACAAATAAATGATATTTGTCTTCATCCTCTGCTTTTATATATATATATGAGTTGGAAGCTGACTTTTCGTTCCATGAGGAATTATTTGGACTGCAATTGAAAGATGAAAAGTGCAAGTTACATCTCATTGTTCTTCTTTGGCAAGGCTTTTATTGCATACACTCCTTATTGTACTTCACTGTTAGTTGAGAGTGCTTTCTTGAACTGATAGAATGGACAAATCCATATGATATTATGAATCTCTTAAAATTGAGATTACAAGATTTGGGATTCCGGATGTTGCAATTATTTCCTTCAACATATAATCAATGCTTCAGAAGTGTGATCTTGCTGTGGCTTGACCACAGTCTGAACTAATAGTCTACGATGATCAAGAACATCTTCGTAGAATCAGAGAATCATAGCATCCCTACAGTGCAGAAGGAGGCTATTCGGCCCATCGAGTCTGCACTGACTACCTAGGCCCTATTCCCATAACCCCACATATTTACCCTGCTATAACCCCACGTGTTAAATTAGTACCAAGCCAGAAGGGGTAACAGGAATTGAAGGAGCTCAAGATACAGAAACCACAAGATAAGCAAGTTAGTTTAGACAATGGTGAATAAAATTTACCATTTTACCATTTACCCCCCCAACCCCCCACAACAACCTTGCCATTGCAACCTCTGCACGATCTGTGCCGGATCATCGACATGGATACCATCATCTCACATACATGGTACATAGTCTTGTGACTCAGCCAACATTGTCTATCTGATAAGCTGCAGGAAGTCCTGGGGAGTCCGTGCAAACGCTATGACAATGGATGAATGAACACTGCTCGACAATCACCAGGCAAGAGCGCTCTCTTCCTGTTCGGGGAAACTTCAAGGGTCACGGGCATTCGGCCTCTGATTTTCAGGTAAGAGTTCTCCAAGGCAGCCTTCACAACACAACAACAAAGAATTGCTGAGCAGAGACCGATAGCCAAGTTTTGCACTCATGAGGACAACCTCAACCAGGAGCTTGGTTCAAGTTACACTATCTGTAACCTCCATGACTTGCTTGGGCTCGCAAAATCTCACTAACTGTCCTGGCTGGAGACAATACACATCTCTTTAACCTGTGCTTAACCCTCTCTCCACTCACATTGTCTGTACCTTTTCAGACTCGGTTACCTGTAAAGACTAGCGTTCCAACCATTATTTTGTAAACTGAGTTTGTGTTTTTATACACGCTTTTGTGAAAGAACTCGCAATTACTGACGAAGGAGCAGCGCTCTGAAAGCTATTGGCTTTTGCTACCAAATAAACCTGTTGGACTTTAACCTAGAGTTTGTGAGACTTCTTACTGTGATTTAAGAAGGCAGCTCACCTTCTCAAAGACAACTAGAAAAAAGCAATAAATGCTGATTAGTCAGCGACGTCCATGTTCCACAAATAAATGAAACAAAAAATTAAATTATTTCCCCAACCCCTCATCAGAGAGGTATCAGGGGCTTTCCCCACACCTTCCACAATCATCTGGGAATCTCTTCTCCCCACCACCAATGCACTGACGTTCTCCTTCCTCCCCCCCACCACACTTTCCCCCTATGCTTCCACCATCCTTTCCGTACCCCTCATGCCTGCAAGTTCCTTCCTTAATGGCCTTGGCATCCCCTCCTCCTCCTGTCTTGTGGCTCTCCAGATGGCCTGCCCCTGGTATTGATCCCAGGCACTGCCCACTGGCACAAGTTGGCATTGCCATGTTGGGCATGTCCCTCTCTTCCTGGGCACAATACTTGTCTTTGTGCTCCTGGGAACTGCCATGACCGATTCACATTTTGAAATATCAGTTGTAAACCTCGTTGATGCGACCTCACGTTGGTGAGGATTGAATCTTTTCAGTGTTGACAATCATGTGGCGAGGGGACTGGATAATGACATTAAAATGTACTCAAAAACATTAAATTGAAGTTCTAACCCTTTGTGAGTATGGCATCACTGTGGGGAGGGGGGGTGAAAAATTGAGAAACATTTCCTGATTCTTACCATATTTTCTGCTGTCATCGCCGTCTTCTCTGATGGTGAATGTAGGCTGAAAATTGCCCCAACAGACTCAGACATTACCCAAATCAATCAAATCAGTCTACATAACAAGCACAGTTCAAGATGCAAAATACTGCAGATGCTGGAATTTTAAACAAAGAATGCTGGAAAAGCTCAGCAGGTCTGGCAGCATCTGTAGCAAGAGAAAGCAGAGTTAATGCTTCAAGTCTATATAGAACATAGAACATAGAACATTATAGCATAGAACAGGCCCTTCGGCCTTCGATGTTGCGCCGACCAATTATGAAAAAAGCAATGACTCTCCAAACTAAACCATTCCCTTCTCTTCCATAAACTTATCAACTAAACTCTTAAACGCCACCAAACTTGGCGCATCTACAACTGCCGCAGGCAGGGCATTCCACTCCCTAACCACCCTCTGGGTAAAGAACATACCTCTGATATCCGTCCTATAACTATCACCCCTTAATTTAAAGCTGTGTCCCCTCGTGCTAGCTTTCTCCATCCTAGGAAAAAGGCTATCATGTCCACCCTATCTAAACCTCTAATCATCTTATATGTTTCGATTAGGTCCCCTCTTAGCCGCCTCCTTTCTAACGAAAACAACCTCAAATCCCTCAGCCTCTCTTCATAAGACCTGCCCTCCATACAGGCAACATCCTGGTAAACCTCCTCTGTACCCTCTCCAATGCCTCCACATCTTTCTTATAATGTGGGGACCAGAATTGCACACAATACTCCAAGTGCGGCCGCACTAGAGTTTTGTACAGTTGCAACATGACGTTGCGGCTCCGAAATTCAATTCCCCTACCAATAAAAGCTAAGACTCCATATGCCTTCTTAACAACCTTATCGACTTGACTGCCCACTTTCAGGGATCTATGCACAAATACACCAAGATCCCTCTGTTCATCAACACTATTAAGAATCCGACCATTAGCCCTATACTCTACACATTTATTATTCCTGCCATAGTGCATTACCTCACACTTTTCCACATTAAACTCGATTTGCCACCTCTCAGCCCAGCTCTGCAACTTGTCCAAGTCTCTCTGCAAACTATAACACCCCTCTTCACTATCTACCACTCACCGACTTTAGTGTCATCCGCAAATTTACTAATCCATCCTTCAATACCCTCATCCAGATCATTTATAAAAATTACAAACAGCAGGGGCCCCAAAACAGACCCCTGAGGTACACCACTTGTCACCGAACTCCACGATGACTATCTCCCATCAACCACCACCCTCTGTCTTCTATCTGCTAGCCAATTCCTAATCCAATTAGCTAAATCACCCTCTATCCCATACATCTGCATTTTATGCAGAAGCCTTCCATGGGACAACTTATCGAACGCCTTACTAAAGTCCATATATACCACATCAACCGCCTTACCCCCATCCACCTCTTTGGTCATTTTTTCAAAAAACTCAATAAGGTTAGTAAGGCACGACCTACCCTTCACAAAACCATGCTGACTATCCCCAATCAATTCATTTCTCTCTAAATAACTATAAATCCTATCCCTAATATTCTCTCCAATACTTTGCCCGCAACAGAAGTAAGACTCACTGGCCTATAATTCCCTGGAAGGTCTCTCTTCCCCTTCTTGAACAACGGGACCACATTCGCTATCCTCCAGTCCTCCGGAACCACACCCGTAACCAACGCGGACCTGAAGATCAGAGCCAGAGGCTCTGCAATCTCCTCTCTTGCCTCCCAGAGAATCCTAGGGTAAATCCCGTCCGGCCCAGGGGACTTATCTGACTTCAAACCCTCAAGAATATCTAGCACATCCTCCTTATCTACTTCAATACTTTCCAGTTTGCAACCCTGTATCCCAGTGTTTTCCACAACTACATTTACATCTCCCTGCATGAATACCGAAGAGAAATATTTGTTCAGTGCCTCTCCAATCTCTTCAGGCTCCACGCATAACTTCCCACTGCTGTCCATAACTGGCCCTAACCTTGCCCTAACCAATCTTCTATTCTTAACATATCTAAAGAAAGCTTTAGGATTCTCCTTAATCCTATCAGCCAAAGTCTTCTCGTGTCCCCTCTTAGCTCCCCTCAACTCACTCTTTAGCTCCCTCCTGGCTAATCTACAGCTATCCATTGCACTAACCAAGCCTTCAAGCCTCATCCTGACATAAGCCTCCTTTTTCCTTTTTACCAGCGAATTAACTTTTTTCATACACCAAGGTTCCCTTACTCGACCATTTCCTCCTTGCCTAATAGGGACATACTTATCAAGGACTCGCAGTAGCTGCTCCTTGAATAAGTTCCACATTTCAGATGTTCCCAGTCCCTGTAGTTTCCTAGTCCAACCTATGCACCCTAATTCCCTTCTTATGGCCTCATAATTACCATTCCCCCAGCTATAACTACTGCCCCCAGCTTCATGCCTATCCCTATCCATCACTAAGGTGAACGTAACAGAATTGTGGTCACTATCACCAAAATGTTCACCAACTTCCAAGCCTAACACCTGGTCTGGCTCATTGCCCAGCACCAAATCCAATGTAGCCTCACCTCTAGTTGGCCTACTGAGTCAAAAAACATTCCTGCACACTTTGTACAAAAACTGACCCCTCTAACGAGCTAGAGCTATAGCTATTCCAATCAATATTAGTAAAGTTAAAGTCCCCCATAACAATTACCCTCTTACTTTCACTCCTGTCCAGGATTGACTTTGCAATCCTTTCCTCTACCTCTCTAGAACTTTTAGGAGGTCTATAAAAGACTCCCAACATGGTGACCTCTCCTTTCCTGTTTCTAATCTCAGCCCATACTACCTCAACAGACAAGTCCTCATCAAACTTCTTTTCTGTCACTGTGATACAGCCTTTGACTAATAATGCCACTCCTCCCCCCCTTCTACCTCCTTCTCTACTCCGACTAATGCATTTGTACCCCGGAACCTGCAACATCTATCCCTGTCCCTGCTCTACCCAAGTCTCTGAAATGGCCACAACATCAAAGTTCCAGGTACTGGTCAAACCTGCAAGTTCCTCCACCTTATAGCGAATACTTCTTGCATTAAAGTATATGCATTTCAAACCATGCCCTACTCCACCCGTACGCTGCTGTGTTTTACAGTTCTCCTCTATGATCCCCCTATTCTCATCCCTCTTAGCACCCCAACTACTCAGGATCCCACCCCCCCTCTGAATCAGTTTAAAGCCCCCTGCATAGCCTTTGCAAATTTTCCCCCCAAGATGTTAGTTCCCCTCTGGTTCAGGTGTAGACCATCTCTCTTGTAGAGGTCCCACCTATCCCAGAATGAGTCCCAATTGTTCAGGAACCTGAACACCTCCCTCCTGCACCATCCCCGCAGCCACGAGTTCAAACATTCCCTCTCTCTGTTCTTCTCTAAACTATCCCGTGGCACAGGCAAGAGTCCAGAGATAACCACTCTGCCAGTTTGGGCCCTAAGCTTCCACCCCAACTCCATAAATTTCTGTTTAATATCCCCTTCCCTTGTCCTACCTATATCATGTGTCCCTACATGAACTATGACTTGGGGCTGACTCCCCTCTCCCTTAAGAATCTTAAAAACCCGCTCTGCGACATCCTGGACCCCAGCCCCTGGGAACAGAAGAGTCATGCAGGCTTGAAACATTAACTACGCTTTTCTCTCCCTATGGATGCTACCAGAACCACTGAGTTTTTCTGCATTCTCTGTTTTTGTTTACAGTTGAATTCCTCAGTAAAACTATTAAGTATGATAAATTTCAAGTGTTTCTTGTTCCATGTCATTTCTATACACAGGTATCCGTGAAAGCACTTTAAAGATAAACAACATAAGCACTTTATTTGTTAACATGTGAAGCTATTTAAATATATCTTTGGAACAGACAACCACCTAAAATTCTGATGAGTAGATATTTACCACTTTGCCCATTTAGAAAGCAGCTGTAATTTGTTAAACAAGATATGCAAAGGATTTCTGCTATATTATATTAAGAGGCTAATAAAGACAATAACAATGAATCATCTAAACAATTGAGCCTGGATTTAATATTGGTTTAAGAAAACAATTTATTTTCCCCATGATCTTACTCAGATTCTTTATGAACTTTAGACGCAGTGATACTGAATATTTTTCAATCAGGCAAAGTAATGGCAAACTGTTATGAGTGAATGTTACTCAACAATCTAATTACCTTTAACCACTGTCGTGTTACAGTGAAAAGTTTTCCTTGCGATCACTCAGAGCTTGCAGTCCACAAACTCCAGCTGGAAAATTCAAGCCCTTTTTATAGCCTCTCTTATCTGCCTTGTTCCGGAGAGCAGGAACAGTATGGGGGCCTCCCTTGGAGTTTCTCAGCTTAAAAAGCTCATCAAACTGCAAAGGAGTGAAGGATAAACAGCAAAACTGGAGATCAAAGCACCTCCCAGCTCTCTATGCATTCAAGAGCTGTGACAACACCTTCATGGCTTTACAATTATGCTGGGGTGGTAGTGGGGAGTGGGGTGGGGGAGGTTGGCATAGTGGTTGCTTTTCATCTGATTAACTTGATGCAAATGTAAACCAGGAGTTTGTGGCTCAAGAGGAGCAGACAGCATAACCGAGACAGCTGTGTTTTTGTATGTTTTGTAAAGATTGTCACTTTGTGTTGGGTCTATAGCATAGTTCCTTTGAATACAAGTTTAACCCTTTCAACAATACACAGTTCACCAAGAATTTAAACGCTTTTCTATATACTTGCTTTAAAATTATATGAAAATCATGTTACGAGAGCTTGGTGTTAGAACAGTAATTGATTACAATTTGGAATTATCATGGCATCTCTGCATTCCTGTTCCTGACATTCTTCAAAATATATATAAGTTATAATTAGCTCTCAATTAAAGCTCCCAGCATGTGTTATTATCAGGAAATGTCAGGCTTACATTTCTGTGGAGGGGCAGAGTTCGATTGCCCTTACACTCCCTGGGTGGGATTTCCTCCCTTCCCCACAAAATGTTTCTTGGCGGCAGCAAGGCAACGGCGGGGGGGGGGTCTGCTCTCACAGGACCAGAAGATCCCACCGGTGGGAAGAGCCAGAAAATCCCACCCATGGTTTCTTCTCTGGAAATACAGCCATTCCTTCATCATCGGACCTTTCACCTCAGGCCAGGCAAGAACTGGGGATGGCGCTGTGGTTAACACTGCTGCCTCAGAAGCCAGAGACCTGGGCTCGATTCCAGTCTTGGGTGATTATCTGTGTGGAGTTTGTACATTCTCCCCATGTCTGTGTGGGTTTCCTCCGGGGGCTCCTGCCACACTCCACGATATGTGATTTAGGTGGATTGACCATGTTTAATCACTACTCAAATGCCCAAGATGTGTCGGCTAGGGGGATTGGTGGGGTAAATACTGGGGTTATGGAGGATAGGGCCAGGGTAAGATGCTCTGTTGAAAAGTCAGTGCAGGCTCAGATGTGCCAATTGGTCTCCTGTAATGTAGAAATTCTCTGAATTTAAGGCCTCTGCTGAGAGCTGGAGGGTCAGTGGTAAGAAGGTGATGTCTCTTTCAAGGCATCAGCTTAATGGAGAGGGGTGCGGTGGAGCAGGTGTTCAGGAGTCTTGGGCAGTCATGGGGTTATGTGTCAGATGTCAGCATAGACATGCATTAGTCAGAGATTATCAGCATGGATTTGTTAAGGGAATGTTGTGTTTGACAAGTTTAAACTAATTTTTTGAGGAGCTAACTCGGAGTGTTGATGTGTGATGCATTTCATAGCATCATAGAATCTGTACAGTGCAGAAGAGGCCATTTGGCCCATTAAGTCTGCATTAACTGGCAGAATATTTTACTCAACTCTTCTCCCTGCCCTATCCTCATAATGTAGAGATGCTGGCGTTGGACTGGGGTAGTAAGAACTCAGTAAGAATTTAGCAACACCAATTTTAAATCCAACCAATTTATTTGATAGTAAATTTGCGAGCTTTTGACACTCTGTGTCTTTGTCAGGCAAATGCAGTGTTTTTGCATTTGCCTGACAAAGACACAGAGTGTCGAAAGCTCGCAAATTTACTATCAAATAAATCGGTTGGATTTAAAATTGGTGTTGCTAAATTCTTACTGAGTTCTTACTATCCCCATAACCCCACACTTCACCATGGCTAGTCCATCTAACTTACAGATCTTTGGACGTTAAGGAGAAATTTAGCATGGCTCCTAATCCACATAACTTGCATACCTTTGAACTGTGGGAGGAAACCGGAGCACCCAGAGGAAAACCACACAGACACATGGAGAACATGCAAATTCCACACAATTACCCAAGGCCAAAATTGAACCCAGGTTTCTGGAGCTGTGAGACAGCAATGCTAACCACAGTGTCACCGTGCCACCCGATTTGATATGGTCTGTATGGACTTTGCAAGATTTCTGGTAATGTCCCTCATAACAGACTGACCAAGAAAGTAAAGGCCCTTGGGATCCAAGACAAAGTGTCACATTAGATCCAAAATTGGCTGAGAGGCAGGAAATAGAGGGTGATGATAGAGGGACATTTCTATGACTAGAAATCAGCATCCAGTGAGGTTCGATAGGGCTCAGCACTGGCATCCGCATGATTTCCATATTGTAATCAGCTCCACGTCGATTTCCAGCTCAGGGCTGACTTTGAAAAACTTCGATCCCGGAGATGTGCGAAATGACATGGAACAGGAAATATTTTAAAATACACCATATTTAATAGTTTTACTGAGGTATTCATCTTCAACTGTAATAAAAATAGAGAATGCCAGCGGAAAGCCCACAAAACAGATGCTGCTGATATCTCTCTGGCCCACTACTCGAGCAGCGCAGCGGGCTGGGAGAATAGCTCTCCTATATGTGAAACATATATTTATGCTCGATTTACATTTGGCTACATGAAACATACATATGCAAAGTGTGTTTTATCATTTGCCCTAAAAGCAAAAAGGGTATATTCTGTTGCATGGTTTCAATGTGTTACAATTGAGGTCTGCCAGGTTGTTACATTTTGGGACAGTGTTGTTAAATTTAGTGAAAAATGAAGGCGATCTCGTAGCGTAAGGGAGATTTGAATTCTTTTCATTGGGAAGAAGGTCTAAGATATTTACAATTAGACAATAGCAACTGCCAGAGTATTAACATTAGAGCCGTCGAGTGAGATTTATAACCCAGTTCTGGTGTATTTGAAGATAGGAGGCAGATAAAATGAATTAAATGGCAAGCCAATTGCCTTGCCACACACCTCTACTGGTCCTCTGCTTTATGCAGATGGGTGAGGTGTTAGGGAGCCCACCCATCCTTCAATCTATTGAGGCTATTTAGTGGCCAGTTAAGGGTCACTGAAGGAACTCATTCTTCCTCCACAGCAGCTGGAGAAGACAGCCTAACAGATTTCCCTGTACTGGCCAAAGACAGGAAACTCCTGTGAGGGGGTTCCCCTGAACATATTGGGGGAAAGCCCACAAGATGTTACCCCACATTTTCCTCCATCTCAGCCTCAAACCCAACTATCCACCCTCTCTCTCCCCCTTTCTAGAATCTCTGATCCCTACAAAGAATAAAGAACAATATAGCACAGGAACAGGTCCTTTGGGCCTCCAAGTTTGTGCCGATCATAATGCCTGCCTAAACTAAAACCATATGCACTTATGGAGTCCGTACCCTTCCATTGCCATCCTATTCACACGTATTTGTCCAGATACTTCTACCTGATAAAAATTCCCAGACTTGTCCTTACATTCATCATCCATTGCCCTTTTTCATGGAAACTACTTATAGACCCAGTACTGACCACTATTTGCATCTGATGTTGTAGGAATTACAATGCTCCTAACTAGTCTGACTGGCCTACAGCTCGAGAGTGGGACTTGCACTTTCAGATATTTAAGTATGGCCCCTGCATGGCAGCCAGATTTAAAGTTGCTGCCAGCTGATTTATCAATGGGTTGAAGAGGCAAGAATCGCCTTTTCCATTCACCCCGGTAAATTCATCCCTGTCAGTTTCCAAAGTCAATGGGTGAGATTTTACGGCCTTGCTCATTCAGAAACAGTAAAATCCCACCCAAGGTTAACGGACCTTTCCATGGTCATGGGGATCAGAATGGGCAGGGGGCGGACCCTGGAATGGTCCATGGACTTTGGGTGGGATTCCACAGTTTTGAGGCTGTAAAATCCCTGCCATTGAAATAGGTTTCCTATTGAAATGTGTTGAGACTGTTGGGTTGTAAATAGCTGTCCTTTCAATTGCAAGATTAAAAAGAGTTGGTCTCCCAAGAATAGTAAACTAGCATTTATACCAACATTCAAAACCCATGTAATTTACAATGCCTTGGGAAGATGCAAGTTACAGGCTTTCCTGGAATATCACTGATTATCATTGACAGTATTTAGTCTGCTTGGATCTGGGAGAGAGGAGCAGCCAGAGGTCAAAAATGCCTCTGTGGTTCACCTTGCATGAGATTGGATCCAAAAGACCAAAGTGATGGAGTTAACACAAGGCTGGGAGAGTCGCCAAACTGGGGCTATGGGGACAGTGTGTGAGGAAAAAAAAACTCCTCTATGAAATACAGTTCTGATATTGGAAGTTAAGAGGCTGAGAAAAAAAAAGAGTCATAGAATCCTTACAGTACAGAAGGAAGCCATTCAGCCCATCGATCTGTACTGACCACAATCCCACCTATTCCAATAATCCAAAATATTTATCTTCTAATCCCTTGATACTACAGTTAATTTGGCATGGCCAATCAACCTGACAGGCACAGTTTTAGGACCAGGAAAATAACAGGAATAAATCTTTTCCAGAATCATTTTGGATTAATTCTGAAAAATTACATTTCTGCGCTGCATTGCACATTCTCCTTGTGTCTGTGTGGGTTTCCCTCAGGCGCTCTGATTTCTTTCCACAGTCCAAAGATGTACAGGTTAGATGGATTAATCATGTTAAATTGTTCCTCAGTGCCCCAAGTTGTGTAGGTTAGGGGGAATTAACCACGGGAAATGTGTGGGGCGATGGGGATAGGGCAAGGGAGAGTGCCTAGTTGCAAGGGATCAAATTAAGCTAATAAAAACATATATAATCATGGGTTTAAAATCCTAACACAATACTGACATGCAGTGAACAATTTTAACTAAAGAATGTATTCATTAGAGACTGTCAGTGTAAAAGGAATTTTGATTAAATAACAAGTATTTCCTGTTTAAACACGTATTGTGGATTTCTACAATGGACCCAGCTTATTTCTCATAATGTATTTTGTAAAACCTCAGCCAACTGCAAAGGTGCAGCAAGATCCGATGGAATCCTCGGAAGGAAACTGCATTTTTGTAAAACAATAGACCATTAAATGTGAACATTTTTATCAGAAGTTGTTAGAAACAAAATGGCTTCCAAGGCCAGTTTAATAAATAAGACCTATACAAAGTCACACTGATAGCACAAGTACAGCCAGAAATGAACATTTTCTCAAGATCTGGCTTATAGTGACGTGAATATAAATCTGTAGGAATATTAACTTTAATCTTTGCTGTATTGGTGGGCATCTAAGGGAGGTAACATCTGAAATGAAAGACACATAAAATCCCACAAGGTCAGGTTGTAAATTGTCATTGGCTGGAATTAATGAAAGGGATGATTATTGACTGATTCGTATTAATGTTTACTGGATTATGCTGACAAGAAAAGGTGGGAAAAAAATATTGAAAAATGTGTAATTAGCCTTACATTGTATATTCAGAGTGGTGTTGGGTTTGGCAGAGCTTCTTAGTGGGGTGCTGAGCCATCGAATATCATTCTCCCGTTCAGTTGACTTGGTCAGTAAAATACATATTTTGGAATATGACATATGTTTCACAATTTTTTGTGTTTAGCTTAAGTTTTAGTCTCACAGCAAAACCCCCTACAGCCTAAATCAGATACTCTGTCAGACAGTCAGTGCAGGCTTGATAATCTCTTCAAGTGTAGTTTCCCAAGAGAAGAAGCACAATTCCTGTTGGCAAGAGGAGTTAAGGTCATTTTAATTCTCCACAATTGGGCATCCATTTGAAATTGTGAAGTCTGTTAAAGAACAAAGGACAAAGAACAAAACAGCACGGGAAACAGGCCCTTCAGCCCAATGAGCCCGCGCTGTGTATTATTGATAAGTATAAATTTTGTTCTTTATTTAATGAATTGATAAATGTATAATTTTATTTTATCCTTTTAATCAATAAATTTTGATATTGTTTTGTACTTCAATGTCTGTTTCTTTGCCTGTACCTCTATCAAACTGAAACAAATTAAAAGGTTTAATTCGGATCCAGCAGGTAGGCTGCATTCAACTTAATGAGCCTAATTTAATCAAAATACCCTTACATTACTGACATCAGAGGTAGCGCAGAGATATTAAAAATAATCCAAATTGTGAAGGTATCAAAGGTGTAAGTAGAGCCAGCATAATCATAGAAACTGTACCCTCATAATAGTCACGCTGTGAAGTGCTCCAACGCTCATTGAAGGAAGACTGTTTACCTTTGGGATGCTGTCTTTATCAATGAAAGGCTGTTGAAGTTATGATAGGTCGACACCTTCTGGTGTACAGCCGATACTTTGGGCAACGCTGGATAATAGAACCATCAAGCATAAACATCAAGGAAATCCTAGAATCGAAACAGCTGTTGAAAGAAAAGAGAAAAAATTTCAAAACAAAACTCCAATATGCAACTTCAGACTCATGATCTGCAATGTAAGCACAAAACATACCTTGATAAACGTAAACAAGAAAATGATGTGTTGAAACGTGAGCAAAAGACAGTGGCAGACCACACACACACACACACACATAGCTCAAATTAAATGGGTTGCGTGAGGTGAGTTAAAAAGATAGAATGCAGTTTTTTTTTCCCTATGGTTAAAGGGACAGCCAATCATTAATTTGCCTACATGCCCATAAATATTGCTGAGAAGAGATGCTCAAGTGGAAAATTATCAAAAGTACCCAATGCTGATGGGTAACTGTGATGTAATGACAAATGACTAAGTAACACAAATCTGAAAGGAAGAGCAGTCTGAACTCATGCAGAGTTCCCAAGATATACACACAGCTGTAAATAAATACTAATTCTTTTAAAAAACTACAGTCTTGAGTAGCTTACTTAGGGAAATAAATAAACCCTGAAGAACACCTATCATGTTGAAATGTAATGGCAATAGACATGAATAAAAAGACCCAGAAAAATTCCAAGAAAAGACAACAGACATGGCAAGCCCTCAGACCTTGGAAGAAAGATGAAGGGAGTAGAGTGAAGGCTTAACAATAAATGTCACAGCTTCATAGTTGCAGTAGATGCAAATTGAAGCACAGAGACTGTACAGTAGTGATCACAGGCAGAATCAATAAGCAAACTGCAACACATCCAGAGAGTGGTACAAGCATGGAATCTACACTGCCACTCCCAGAAGTTTTCCAAAATGCTGAAGGCTCACAACAAGCTCAGATAACTGGGGTAACTGGAGAAAGAGTTTTCAAAGTAGAGAACCACTTTTGGCTTGCACAAAAAGAAAAAACACTATGTCAGTACTTCAATTTAAGTAGTTGAAGTTATTGCCAACATCATAATGGTGAGACAGGGAATCAATGAAGCTTCAAGTTTTTATGAGGAGGTGCCCCAGGCACTGAGTCACATTTCAGCATTTGTAACAGTTTATTTATTAGTCACAAGTATATTTACATTAACATTTCAATTAAGTTACTTGTCACACTCCGACACCTGTTTGGTTACACTGAGGGAGAATTTGGCATGGTCAATTTGCCTAACAAACACATCTTTTGGACTGTGGGAGGAAACCCATGCAGACAGTGACCCAAGCTAGGAATTGAATCTGAGTCCCTGGTGCTGTAAGGCAACAGTGTTAACCACTACGCCGTCATGCAGAATTTAATTACAGGACGGCCAATGTTTAACAAGCAAAAACAAAACACCAGGCAAGAATATGAATTTATTCATCAACAATCTATATAATTACAAATATGGAATATTGAGGGATAAAGAACAAAGAACAACATAGCATGGGAAACAGGTCCTTCGGTCCAACGGGCCCGTACCGCCATTTTAATACCATGAGTTCCCACTTCCACCCATGACACTTGTCCATGTTTATGGAAATCCACATTGGAAACCAGATTGGGGAGACAATTTAGAGACAACTTGTTTCACCAATAAGCCGAAAAGCACATCTTTGAGGTGCGAGAGGAAACTGGAGTACCCGGAGAAAACCCATGCAAGCACAGGGAGAATGCGCAAACTCCCACAGATACTGGCCCAAATCCATGCATCCGCACAGCAAACAGTGATAGCCATTGAGCTGTCGTGTTGCCCATCAACTGGTCCAAGTCAAGCATACACTAACGATTTGAAGCACTAGGCTACTCTCGAAAAATCCAAGAGCAGCCCTCCCACAACCCATCGCGTGTATGCTCCTTGTTGGACAACAAGGCGGACCGAAGCACCTGTAGAATAAAAGAGAAAAACATCAATAATATGCACATCTTATGCAATTCCCAGGAACGTCCCAAGGCTCTTGTTCCCTGTTTAAAACAGTCTTCTATATCCTTCCATCTCTATTCCGCTCATGTGCCTAAGTATCCCTTAAATAACTCAAGCTTGCCTGTCTCCACCACCTTACTTGGCAGTGCATTCCATACCCCTACAACCCTCTGTGTGAAAAACCACCCTCTAATATCCAGATTATACCTTACCCCCTCACCCTAAGCCCATGACCCCTCGTGATATTTGATTCCAACCTAGGAAAAAGCTTATCACTGTTAACTCTATTTATATCCCTCATAATCTCACACACCTTCATTAGATCTCCTCTCAGTCTCCATATTTCTAAAGAAAACAGTCCCAATTTGCCTAATTTTTCCTCGTAACCCAGGATGAATAGATTTACGAGTGCGTAGTAGTTGGGGTCCTAGATGAAGCACCTTAGGCATGATCTTATCACCCCTCTGCACTAGTTAATTAATGAGACAAGCTGGAAAGGTTGCATGCATTGCCAAAAATTAGGTTCACGCTGTTTGCCACTGTACCTTCCCAAGGTAGGAATATTTCCTCACTAGTCACAGAATTATAAATCCCTACAGTGCAAAAGGAGACTATTTGACCCATCGAGTCGGCACTGACCACAATCCCACCTAGGCCTTATGCCTATCCCTATGCACTTAGCCTAGTTAGTCCCCTGACTGTACAGGACAATTTAGCATGGCCAAATCATCTAACCTGCACATCATGGGACTGATTGTACAGTTCCTGACTTGGACATAGATTGCTGATATATCATCACTGATTCAAATTCTGGAATTCTCTAACTAATTGTATGGAGGCAGGATTTTTATTATATGAATTGCAGAAACTCAAGAAGGTGGCTCACTTGCAGGGTAGGTAATAACTGCCATAGCTGCACCCACAGCCTGAATTTTTAAACAATGTACATCTATAAAATACCAATTCGTTCAAAATGCAATCGCTCCTGTACGTAGCTCTGTAATTGTAATTTTTTTGAGACTTTGACAGCAAGAACATGCAAGAGATGCTACTTTGATCCTGAAACAGATGGTTGCCCTCCCGCCCATGATCTGTTCCTTTGAACGCCCTTGGCAAGGGCCTGTGAATTATTCTCTTAATAGTTTCCAGATGAGTGAAAAGGCAAAACAGCTGGAATTGCATGATATACGTCAAAGATATACATAAAAAGGGATCAATGTGTGGAGTAGAACATGGTGAAATCCAAACAGGAAATTGAAAGGTCACCAAACAAATGGTTTAATATTTCCTGTTGTTTCTGTAAAACTTGAAGAAGCAGCTCTTGAGTAGAGCTGTTAGTCGTAATCTGTTCAGTTCATTACTGAGTCCTTGTAATTTATTAATTCCAGTGCACTGTATATCGTCCTATTTAGACATCAAGCAAAATACCACACATGAGGGAGAGTGATTTTCCCACCTCGACGTGCCTGGCACAGATTACGTCGATCCCGAAAAACAGCGTGCAGGGCTAACAATCGGCTTTGTACCCAGCACCAAACAGTCTGCAATCATCCCAGTCCCTTTCCAATGACACAAATCAGATCACGCCCAGAGATTAGCATATTTACAGTAATTCAACTCCCAGTGCACAGGACTTTCTGGTCTTCAGCGTGAGAATGGCGAGAAGCAGCACTGTGGAGGCCTGGCACGATGGCCACACCGGTTGCTCGGAGGCATTGAAGCTCTCACATGGTCGGGAGTATGGCAGTATCCACCTGGCAGTGCTCACCATACACCCTAGCAGCTCCCGTTAGGCACCAATAGTGTGCCTGGGCAGTGCCAAAGGAGGTGGGGCCTGAGTGAGACTATAGCAGGGGAAGGGGATGACTATAGCAGGGGAAGGGGGTTGCTATGCAGGGATAGTATGACGGGGGACATACTACGGGGACTAAGGCAGGGGGCTATGCAGGGGGTTCGTGCTGGGCGACTCGTGAATGAGGTTGTGATGGGAGGTCAGGTCGGGAGTCATGCTGGTGGGAAATGTTGGGGGAGAGGGAGGGGGACACATCGGGAGGACCCATGCCCTGATGCCAGTTACCCATGTCAGGGTGGAAATGGGGGAGCATGCCATTGATGGGGGGAGGGGGTGGGTAAATGCTCAGTGCACTGTAAGATTGGGAGCCCCTTGTAAAACAGCCCTGCTTTCCCCCTCCCAACCCGTGGCACAGCTCTGACAGACCACCATCAATGCCCTGTCCCTTCCAGCCATCAGGCTTTCAATTCCCCCTTCTGTTCCCCACGAAAGAAGATGGCCCATAACTGCCAGAGCAAGGAAAGATAGAGAGTGGGATATCCGACTTGAGAATCCTCACTCCCTTGGAAAGAGCCTTGGATTCGGTGGGGGAGCAGCCAGAAGGACTGTGATTGACAGCCATATGACATATACAAGTGGCATTGCTGCCCAGATGCCTGTCCCGCTTAACCTTGTGTCGTTTGTTGCTGGAAATGACTTTGATGCACCAGGCCATCTAGCATCGCTGCCTCCCCGCTGCTTCTGATGCCACACAACAGTTCGGAGGAAACCTCGAAGGAAGGCCCTGAGAAATCCTCCAAGACCAGGACAAGTCAATTGAGGCAAGCTTCCATCACACAATCCCTGAGCGCAGATACTATCACCTTGGTGGGACAAGTTATTGGTGAGGGTGTTATAAGATTTCTTACTGGTGCACGTGACTTACGTCGGGTGGAGGCGGGAATGTTCAAAGCCGATGGCACATGAATCTCTGCATGGATTCAGCTGGCCCCAAGTCAGGTCCCAGTTGTTTGTGATTAGTTTTCCCTCAGTTGCCGGAGCAGAGCCAGGGAATGCAGGAGAGACTGTCAGCAACACTGTGAGGCTGATGGAAGGAGTTCCACAGATATCAGATGCAGGAGGCAGTATGGCAAAGTGTGGTGCCAAGGCCAACACTGCAAGGGTGGTGTCGGCAGTGAGGGTGGAAGCTGTGGGATGCAGCTCTGCCAAAGATCCAATACAATGGTGATCCATATTCACATGTCCTCACTAAGTGCCTATGGTTTCTCAACCTTCCTGACTCTCATGCCACATCTGAGTGTATCCCCTGGATCCACAGCTGAGGTTGAGGTGGTCTGCTGACTTCCACACCCTTTGGCCTGAGTTGGCCTTGGTGTGCGCCCCCCTGGGCAGCTGGGTCGTGAAGAGTCCAAGCCTGATTTCAGGCAGCATGATGTTTGACCGCAGGCCTCCTCAGGTGAACAGGGCTGGAGATATGCCGCTTAAAGGAAGTGGGTGTCAGATGGGCTGAAGAATGCTAGGGACCCGTGTCTGGGGGGCCCCCGAGTGTACTCCTGCTGACCCTCTTCCCTTTGAGTTCCTGGGGGTCTCTCTGTCCTTTATGGGATAGAAGGACTGAGATCCAGCAGCCCCACCAGCCTGTGGCACAGACATTTGTGGCTCTCCACCAGTGACTGCACCATGCAGTTGAGGCCCTGCCTTGTGGAGTTCCTGCTCTTGGACATGGTAGTCACAAGATGAATCATGGAGTGGACATTTTCTATCATAGAGTGCACATCCTGCACCAAGGTCTCCACTAGGGCCACTACCCTTGCCCTGTTGCCCTGAAAAGATGGCACAACCTCCTCAGACAGAAGGTGGGGAGACTCCTCCAATTGGCCTTGCAACTGGAGGGGTTGCTGTCATCCCTTCCTGACGTTCCCGATTTCCAGCAGCTGTGGGACGATTGGGCCCGAGGGTACATCATCAGCCAGAAGCTCAGCAAAATCCTGGGCTGCAGTCAAATTCTGCGCCACAGGCTGGTGGGACTGCTGGATCTCAGTCCTCCTATCCCATGAAGGACAGAGAGATCCCCAGGAACTCAAAGGGAAGAGGATCAGCAGGAGTACACTCAGGGGCCACCCAGACACGGGTCCCTAGCATTCTTCAGACCATCTGACACCCCCTTCCTTTAAGCGGCACATTTCCAGTCCTTCGAGTTCCGGGTCCTTAGGAAATCCCTACCTCTGCCTGCTGCGGACCTTCAGCTATGAGGTGCTCTCCAGCGAGTGGCCCAGAAGCCTGTCTATTTAACGATCCCACCGATCAGTATCTACACTGGTATCGGGTGACAATTCTGACGCCTCTTCCGTGGTGGATTGGAGAAATCTCCCTCTGAAATTGTCCCTGATGGGTTCCATGTGTTGTGAGGATGGTTCAGCTGGTTAGCCCACAAGAGAAGGACGATGGCATCAGTGGATTACAAGAGAGATGGAGGGATCGCTGATTACTCACTTGAGAATTGACAGCTTGTCTCGGGGTTCTCATGTTTGTCTGCTGCCCCACTCACCAGCAGTGCAGGCATGATCTTCCTCCTCCCTGGCCAGCTTGAGGGCTTTCTCCTCAAATCATGCGAGTGGTTTAGCTCATGGGTTGGAGCACGAGCTTGCCAGTGAAGCCAACTGTACCTCTAGACATTGCGCAGGTGCCCTGATCTCCCAGTGTATTGAAAGTCAGGTGGGACAAGGTTGTACAGTCACACTGTCTATTTTTCACGCTGGAACCAACGTTCTGAATTTTTTGTAAGCTTTTGCCCGTGGAGAGAGACTGCAGAATTCTCCAGTTCAAAGGGATCTGGGCATCCTGGTCCATGAATCAAAAAAGGTGATGCAAGTACAAGTGTTTAGTGAGGCAAACAGAATGTTGTTGTTTACAGCAAAGGGAATGAAATATAAAAGTAGGGATGTTTTGTTACAATTGTACATTAGCGAGAAAACATCTGGAATACGGTCTCCACAGTTTTGATCTAATTTAAGACAGAAGCAGTTCCTAACTGATAATCGGGATGGGGGAAGGTTATGAGGTAAAATTGTGCAGTGTTTATAATCAGCAATGCTTCTTGGTCAGAATTAGAGGAGTGCAAATAATCTTGAAGACCTATGAAGATGGAGGAGAATAGGGAGATCTCTAAAGGCAGCAGCTCACATAAACAAGGTTGTAAAGAAGGTATATAGAATACTCTTCTTCATTTTACAACAATCAGAGATCCCTATCTGCTTCAAGAAGACGACCATCATCCCAGTACCTAAGGAAAACAAAGCAACGTATTTTAATGACTTTCGGCTCTGATCTCTATTATTATGGAGTGCTTCAAAAGGTTAGTCATGGTACAAATCAATTCCAGCCTCCCAGACTACTTGGATCTACCACAGTTTGCCTGCTGTCACAACAGGTCCATAGCAGACTCCATTTCCCTGGCCCTGCACTCAGCCCTGGAACACCTAGATAAAACGATACTTATGTCAGATTCCTATTTATTGGCTATAGCTCACTGTATTTGACACTATTATTCCCAGTCATTTCCAAACTCCGTGCCCTGGGCTTTGGTACCTCCCTCTGCAACTAGATCCTGAACTTCCTAAATCACAGACCACAATCATCTCCTCCACGATGATCCTTAACATCAGTGCCCCACAAGGCTGCCTTCAAGCGCCTACTATACTTCTTGTACACCTATGACTGTGCAGCCAAATTCCCCTCCAATTTGATTTCCAACACCACCTTAGTGAGTCAGATCTCAAACAATGACGAGACAAAGTACAGGAATGAGATAGAGAATCTGGTGAACTCGTGCGACAAAAATAATCACTCCTTCAATGTCAACAAATCGAAGGAGATTGTCATCAACTTCAGGAAGCGTAAAGGAGAACATGCCCCTGTTGATACCAACAGGGACAAAATAAAAAAGTC
Organism: Sphyrna mokarran; assembly: GCA_024679065.1. Classification (NCBI taxonomy): domain Eukaryota; kingdom Metazoa; phylum Chordata; class Chondrichthyes; order Carcharhiniformes; family Carcharhinidae; genus Sphyrna; species Sphyrna mokarran. The sequence continues at coordinate 108,751,044 of JAGIQG010000006.1, read as the reverse complement.
AAGGGCTTCAAGTTTTTAGGTGTGCAGATCACCAATAACCTGTCCTGGTCCCCCCAATGCAGACACTACAGTTCAAAAAACCCACCAACGCCTCTGCATTCTCAGAAGACTAAGGAAATTCGGCATGTCAGCTTTAACTCTCACCAACCTTTACAGATGCACCACAGAAAGCATTCTTTCTGGTTGTATCACAACCTGGTATGCCTCCTGCTCTACCCAAGACCGCAAGACACTACAAAACATCATGAAACGTAACCCAATCCATCACGCGCACAAACCAGTCTGAACTGACACTTGGTGCTACAGCGGTGCTTGAATGCTGCTGCCAGCTGAACCCTGATTCCAGTGAATCAGCTGCCTGGTGAATGGGGAGTCAACATGAAATGGATGGGGGTGGGGGGGAGTAGAATTGGCCCTTTAGCATAGGCCAAATGGGGTGTACTGATCACAGCTAGTGCCCGTGGGAAATACTTCAGTTTTCCTGCTGGCAGGGGGAACTTAGAAAGCAATCAGGAGAATCACAGTTTTGATTAGTGCTTTGGAGACTGCCCAGTCTGAATGTCAGGTGCTGTTGGCTCTTTTTGCCACCAGAGGGTGATCTCAGCACTGTATGTTCATGCTGACTTCAATCAAGAATATCTTTTTCTGTGCACTCCTGCAGTTATCTATTTCACTCCTGCGATTATCTGTAGTCGGCGCACTTGCCCTGACAAAATTCTACCGAGGTCAACAGACCTTTGCATGATCCTGTCCTGTCCGCTACGATTCCTGGAGGACAAGAAAATTCAGCCCATTGTATTTTGCCTCATTTCTTCATTGCACATTCTCCTGCCAGTACACAAAGACAAGGAGGGGTTGGAAATCCAAGCATCGCGGTGGCACAGTGGTTAGCACTGCTGCCTCACAGTTTCAGGGACCTGGTTCAATCCCAGCCTTGGGTGACGGCCTCTGTGGAACTTGCATGTTCTTCCCATGTCTGTGTGAGGTTTGACGTGGAGGTGCCAGAGTTGGACTGGGGTAAACACAATAAGAAGTCCTGGTGTTGTGAGATCTGGTGACAACCTGGTGTTGTGAGACTTCTTACTGTGTGAGTTTCTGCCAGGTTCCCCCCCCCCCCCCCCCCCCCACTGCACCCCCAGAGTCCAAAGATGTGCAGATTGGGTGGATTGGCCATGCAAAATTTCCCTTTAGTGTTCAAAAATGTCTTGGTTACATGGATTAGCCATGGTAAATATGTGTGGGGTTACAAAGACATGGGGTGAGAGAGAGCCTGAGTAAGATACTCTGTCAGAGAGTTGGTGCAGACTCAATGGGCTGGATAGCCTCTTCTGTACTGTAGCCATTCTATGAAATAACATAAGCAGAAAAAAATGGAGGCAGAACAGGAAATTAAGTACATTTAATGAAAATAACATTAATGACTTCCATACTGTTTGCTCCCAATCTTGTTTGGCCTCAGAAATTAAGGATGAAATAATTCCTCTGAGGCTGGTGTCTCTTCACCAAATTTAGATGTATTTACATAGTAAAAGACACTCAGACAGGTACTTCTTCGTACAGAGTATAAACCTGGAGTACCAGTAACTCTGACACTCCACATTATATACACAAGCAGAGCTCCTGTAATTGGAAAAGCTATTACTGGGTTAATCTGGGAGTTTCTATTCTAAGAGCTCCACATTGTGGGCCTCATTAAAGTCATTGTATCCCTCCCCATCTCGGTCCAAGGAACCTTGGTGGTTCAAGCATCATGGCGGCACAGTGGTTAGCACTGCTGCCTCACAGCTTCAGGAACCTGGTTCACTCACCTTGAGCGCTTGAGGTTTTTAAGCGCCGGGTCTGATTCCTCAAGCTCTGTATCTGACAATAGGGAGGTGTAGTGAACTCTTGAGTGCTGTAAGGCCTGGATCCATTCCCTTCTTTGGTTCTCAAGGAGTAGACTTGGCTACATTCACCATGTCCATTTTGGACTGAGAGATTCCAATGACTGGAAACAGAGAATGGAAACTTGCACATTCCAGAAGTTTTTCCGAGGCTCCTAAGCTGCTTGGTATTATTTGGCCCTGAGCAGTCTGAGAACCTGAGGCTTTCAAATGATCCAGATATTTTCTCAGGATGGCATCCTCTACATAGACTTTGTTTGAAACTGATCCTATGCTTGAGTTAATTATGCCTTTTAATCATGTGGGGCCATTCCTATGATTCTTTAACAATAATTTAACATCCATCTTTGAGTGTCACTCATGCCTGGTATGGTTGTGGCCTTGGCACTGGACTTCTTGATGCCTTTCCACCCTCCCCCCCAAGTTGAGGAAGATCAAGCTCCACTAACATGGAATCATTTGCCCATAAGCAATTCAGTTGGCATTATTCCAGTCATTACATGGGGAGTTGTTCTGGAAATGAACAGTTCTGGAAAGTTTGTTGTCCAAAGAGGCTACAGATTGTGTCATTAAACCCACTTGTAAAGGTCTGGACTACTCTTTCTGCAAGGCTGTTAGATGATGGATGATATGGCACTGATCTAATTCCATTTGACTGCATAAAATAGGTGAATTTCTGGCTAGTAAAGAAATGTCCATTATCAGAGACCAGCACAACTGGGATTCCATGCGTCACAAAGGAAGCATGAAGTTTCTCTACCATCATTCTCATATTCAACAGATGCATCCTGTATATGTCCATCCATTTGAAATGGGCATCTACAATTATGAGGAACATTAAGCCATGGACAGAACAGCATAATTGACGTGTAGCCAGATCCAAGGCCTACCCAGCAATTCCCAAGGGTGTAGAGGAACTGATGGTGATGACTTCTGGTCTTTTTTAGTATTGCTGACACTGATCCACAAGTGTGGCTACATCCATATCCACACCTGGCCAACAGACACAGCTCCTTGTGAGCACCTTCATTTTGGTCATTGGTGAAATGCAGCAGGATGGAATGCAGGAATGACAACTCCTGACTCTCATAAGAGTATCCCATCTTTTATGGTAAGCTGCTCTCTCTGACCCCAACATGGGTGGAATTCGAATTGTAACAGGCTTTTGGTTTCCCCCGTCAACACCAGCTGTTTCAATTTAATGGGGACTGGGTCTTTTTGAGTCCACAGTCAAATATCATTTGCTCCCACTGGGAGGGTCTCCAAAACATTCACTGTCATTACAGTCTCTCCCATTGGGGGTACCACTTTTGGGGGTGTCTGCTAAAAGGTAGCCAACTCAAGGTATCTGCAATAGCCTGCTGGACAATGTTCCAATTGGTAATTGTAGGCGGCTAGTAATCAGTAATAAAGCCCATCACTGGAGTTGGGCTGATGATATGGGTGGCTCAGTCTTGTCCTCTCTGAGCAGTTCCAGTAGTGGCTTGTGGTCTGTGATAATGACAAATTTTCAGCCATAAAGATACTGGTGGAATTTTTCTCACACCAAATATCACCACCAACCCTTCTTTTTTTAATGTGGTTGAATTTGTGTTCCATGATAGAGAAGATCATTGAAGCACATGCAAAAGTAGAGTTGTAGTAATTGGAGTTTTTAAACTTTAACATAGATTAGCAGCAAACATTGGGTTTCAACACAATGCCACATGCTGGATTTCTGCTCTATCTGCTAATTCACCTGGCTTTAGGAACTGTGATAACCTAATGGTTAAGGTGCTGGATTTGAAATCAAAAGGGGGTTCTCCGCATACTTTCAAACCCACCTGCAGTGAGTGTGATTTGAGCTGTTTTCTCGGCTGCCCAGGGAAACTACTGACTCAAGAATGATTCTCAGAATGGTACTGAATTTCTCGAGTGTATCCGGGATCATTTCTTACAGCAGTAATGTCTTGGATGCAACAAGGGGACAAAAACTGTTGCTTCACAGCGCTGGGGACCCTAGTTCGATTCTTGGGTCATTGTCTGTGTGGGATCTGCACGTTCTCCCTGTGTTTCTGTGGGTTGGCTCTGAGTGCTCCAGTTTCTTCGCATAGTCCAAAAGACATGCTGGTCAGGTGCATTGGCCATGCTAAATTCTTCTTCAGTGTACCCAATCAGGCACCAAAGTGTGGCAATTAAGGCATTTTCACTTCATTGCAGTGTTAATGTAAGCCCACTTGTGACACTAAGCTTTTATCCAGCATTTTTGATTTTTAACCTTCTTTTCATTGTTAGGATTCATGCAGCTAAAAAAATCTTACATAGGATAATATCAAAAAACTACCAGAATCTCAGGAACAGAGTGTCGCTTCAATGTTATAATTATGAACTCACCTCTCCAGAGAAGGTTAATTGATTACTCTGGTATCTGCAGTGAATGGAAAAGGAACAAACATGTTTGTCTCAGACTGAGGTCAAGTTTTGTGAGCTGCTGATTCAATGTCCCCCACAATTTCTCTTCTGCTCCAGTATTTATAAATTATATGTAATTTATGAGTATTTCCCCTCAAGTGGTTTTTTTTTTATATCTACTCTATCACGCCTCTTCACCATTCTATAAACCCCCATTAGGTCGATCAGGAGGAGAAAATATCAGCCCCTGGTCTTCTCTTTTCTAAAGAAAGTATCCCAGCTTGTTCAGTCTTTTCTAATAATTAGAATCTTTTTTACACTTTTGCTGGGCTTCAATAATTTTGATCCTCTAAATTAGGATAAAGGGCAAGCTAAAAGGTTGAAAAACAAGAGAGGCTTCAAAAGGTTTAAGATTATATTTAAATGAAGTTTTCTTTTAACTATTCCTAATAATGTTTGACATATATCTTGATATACAACAGAGGTATTTCAGTTGATTGACAATGATGTGTCTAAATGCAAAGCCATTTACATCCCTGAAGACATGGGGAAATTTAGTGAGGAGTATTTTAAATCCAGGAACATGGCTTATAGCCATAGTCTTTTTAAAAAATGAGTTAAAAAAGAGCTAGTTATGCACCAGTAAGGAATCAATATATGTAACTGTTGTTAATTTTGAAGTTTTGTGAAAAAATCTTACTGGAAATTTATGCAGTGCTCAAATTTTGTTCAGAGATGCAATCTAGTTAATAAACTGCAATTGTTACAAAGCACATCCAAAATCTGACAGTAAAGAAAAGCCCCTCCAGGTAAATTATTAATCTGTAAAAAGCAGCCTTCTGCCATGCATTATCTTTATCATCTGAGTTGATTTCCCAAAGCAATATTTGTGTAGCAGCATTGATATTTTACCTGAACTATGACATTTTATAGGAACCAAAGCAACCAAGCTGATTAAAAATGATGCTAAATTTAAGTGACATTTGCTTTTAGATAAACCTAGAATCTTTTGTTTCAAAATATGTTCACTTTGAATATTAGTTCCAACGTTTATTATACTCATCAGGAATTCTTTTGTGCACTATATTACAAGTGTTTATTTTAAATAATCTAGTAAAGCAGCAGGCAAAGATTTATGTTAAACTTTTATATTGTAATATATATAACCCAAGTTGAAATTGTAGATACCAATATTTTGGGGGGTTTAATTCTTCCAGTTCTTGGTTTACTTTTCTCCGCTTCTCTGCTTTCACAAATTCTGAAGTAAATTTTCCTAATTCTGCCCTTCATCCCAAGAGCATCTTTTGGAAAATCAAAGACATATTTCCTCATTTTAAATCTTCCACACTGAATGATGTTCTGACATACTTCTGATGATTAAGGCCCACAGCACAGAATGGAAAAGTTGTTTAGGTTATAGTTCCACAGGCAATAGATGCTCTTCTATACATTCTCAATTTGCTATAATTTGTTTGTGTGTTGACAATTGTGACTTCACCTATACACATACATGTCGAACTGGTCCTTGAGTAGCGACAGAGAGAACCTTATAGTGCAGTCAATATAATCACTCCGGTCAAATTAAAAACAATGCTAAATTAGCTAAGTTGGCAAAAATGGATTATCTTTCATGATTCATAAGCAATATTCTACAAAAGATGCTGCAAATATCACCACTAAGAAAACATGCTATTAAGCTCTGTATTACTGTAAGTAATGTACACTAAGTGTAGTTCTCTTAAAATATGTTTGTATATATGAAAAAGATGCAAAAGTCAATTATGAAATGACTGCATAATAAAGCCACCTTTCTGGATTCAATACTAAAGAATTTAGGAAAGGAGAAATTGAGAAACCTGCTTCAGCCATGCACAACTGAAAATCAGTTGTGATACAACATAAATTATTTCGGGCTTTGATGATGTAAATCTGGTGATAAATGTCAATAATGACAAATAAACTAAAATCAATAACTAGGCATTTCCCTGTTATTGCATTGATGTTTAAAACATTGTAACTAGAATAGGAACATAAGCAATTATGTCATTGAGGCAAAGCAATTTGATCCATTAAATTGCCATACGCCATACAAAATTTACTCTATTAAGAATTTGAGTGCACTTTTTATAATCAGTTGCAGGAAAGTTTCTATTTTACTTGTCCTTGTCAGAGGCTAACATTTGTAAATGTCGGCAAAATACAGATCTGGTTAACCATATGATGGTGACTTGATGATATGTTTTTGTGGTGCTGACAAGGGACAGATATTGACCAGGGCACTAGGGGAAATATCCCTGCTAATCTTGTAGTAGAGTCATGAGAACTTTTACACACTCATGAAGAGACAGATGGGACCTCAATTTGATATCTCATCAAAAAGATGGCATCTTCAGCCACGCAGTGTACTGCACTGGTGTGTCAACTTTGATTTTTATGCACTCAAGCCCTGGCATGGAACTGGAATCACCAAAATTCTTAGGAATTCACCTAAGAACCAAAACCTTAGGTTCTGAAATAAGCATGCTATCAGCCGAGGCATAGCTTACACTGTAATTCTGTAGTTCTGCATTTCTCCTAGACCCCAAAGACAACTGACTAATTTACAGCATATTGTAAGCTCACAAATTAATTTGGGACAAATTCCCGAGTGCAAGATTCAATTTGTCTTTAAATGATTCTATAATTTTTATCGGTACTGTTCTATTTTACCCACTTGTTGGTTGGTCTGTGAGGACAACTTAATAATTTATGCTATTATCTTATTTATAATTTGTCACTAAGATCTTGGTTTTCCTCCGCCTATTTAATTTAAACTAATATTTTAGGTTTACTTTCAAAGCATGTCTTTCCACTAATAGAAAATATAGGACTAAAGGACTAATTTAAAAATTAGAACCAAATATTTCAGCAATGTAATTAAGAAACACTTCTTCTTGCAAAGTGTGATAGATATTTGGAATTTTCTTTCACAAATGATATAAGAGCAAGTATTAATTTTAAAACCAAGCTTGATGGATTTTGTTAGGCAAAATTGATAAGATATATTTTAGGTTAAGATCAGCCATTGAACGGCAGATAGGCTTGAGGGGCTAAATGGGCAACCAATGTTCCAAGGTAATCTTTCTGTTTTCATTAATATCTTGAATTCTTTGATCAAAGCATTCCTTAACCAGTTAAACTCCAGGGAATATAATCCTATTTTGTTTAACCTTTGCTTGTAGCTTAAGTGGACAGCACAGAGGCACAGTGGTCAGCACTGCTGCCTCACAGTGCTAGGAACCCAGGTTCAATTCCTGGCTTGGTACACATTGCTTCTCCCCTATGTCAGTGATGGAGGGAGTGAATGTTTGTGAAAGGGCTGTTTTATTCTAGAGAGTGTAGTGCTTCTTCAATGTTGTTCGAGCTACACTATTATTCTCCTGAGTTGTGCCTTGGATAGGCTTTGGGGAGTCAGGAGTTCATTGAATGTGTGTGGGATTGTTTCTTGGAACAGTATGTTGGAGAACCAGCCAGGGAACAGACAACTTTAAACGGAATATTACGGGAGGATTTTTCACGCAGAGAGTGGTAGGAGCGTAAAATGAGCTGCCAGATACAGTGATAAATACGGGATCACTTTTAACATTTAACAAAAACTTGGACAGGTACATGGATGAGAGAGGTGTGGTCCAAATGCAGGTCAGTGGAACTAGGCAAAAAATGGTTTGCCACAGACAAGAAGGACCAAAAGGCCTGTTTCTGAGCTATAATTTTCTATGGTTCTATAGTTCTGTAGGAGGTGAGTTACTCACAACAAGGTTCCTAGCATTTGACCTGATCTGGTAGCCACAGTATTTAACTGGCTAGTCCAGTTCTGTTTCTGATCAATAGTAGCACCCAAGATGTTGATATTGGGGACAAGGGATTCAGTGCTGGTAATGCCACTGCATGTCAAGGGACAATGGTTGGATGTTGTGGATGGTCATTTCCTGGCATTTATATGCTACAAATGTTATTTGCCACTTGTCAGCCCAATTCTGGATTGTTCAGGTTTTGCTGCATTTAGAAATAGACTGCTTCAGTATCTGAGGATTTGCGAACGGTATCGAACATTGTTCTTTATAAGATTAGAAGGGTGGATGAAGACTGCAGGCTGCAGCTGAAGACTGCACAAAGAGCAAAGAACAGTTTCGCATAGGAACAGGTCCTTCAATCCATCAAGCTTGCGCCAATGCATGATGTCTTTCTAAAGACTTTTTGCCTCTGGTGATCTTTATCCTTCTTTTCCCTACTGATTCATGTATAATGAAAGGAAGGTCATTGATGAAGCAGCTGAAGATGCTTGGTCCCAGGAAACTACCTTAATGAACTTCTGCAGTGAGATGATCAACCTCTAATTACCACAACCATCACTTTTTATGCCAGGTATCATTCCAAACAGAAGAAGGTTCCCACTGATCCTCATTGACTCCAGTTTTGCTAGGACTCCTTAGTGCCATACCCAGTCAAACGCTGCCTTGATGTCAAAGACAGTCACTCTCACTTCACCTGAGAAAAATCAATGTCAATCCAATTAAGTAATAACTTTAAAAGTGAGGAATAAATAAATACGATCATTGGAGGGCAAGGGTGCTGCTTTAGTTGTTAAATAGCAAGTAACATTCTTGCCACACAAATGTCAGGCAATGACCTTTTTTTGTTCATTCATGGGATGAGGGCATTGCTGGCTGTGTGTCAGCATTTATTGCCCTTCCCTGAGGGCAGTTAAGAGTCAATCACATTGCTGTGAGTTTTGAGTCACATGCAGGCCAGATCAGGTAAGGACAGCAGATTTCCTTCCCTAAGGGACATTTGTGAACCAGGTGGGTTTTTGCAGATCAATAATGGTTTTATGGTCAATATTAGACTTTTAATTTCAGATTCTTATTGAATTCAAATTTCTCCATCTGTGTGGTGGGATTTGAACCTGGGTGCCTAGAGCATTACCCTTGGGTCTCTGGATTACTAGTTCAGACAATACCACTGTGTCATGATATCTAATAAGACACACTTTAACCACCTCTCCTTGATATCCAACAACATTACTGTTGTTGAATTCCCCACCATCATCATCTTTGGTGTTAGTATTGACTAGAAACCGAACTGGATAAATCATATAAATACAGTCACTGCAAGAACAGATTTGAGGCTGGGAGTTCTGCGGCAAGTAACTCACCTCCTGATTCCCCAAATCCTGTTTACCATCTACAAAGTAGATGTTAGGAACATGATGGAATAATCCACACTTGCCACAACACTCAAGAGATTTGACACCATTCAGTTAAAGCAACCAACATGATCAGCACCTCATTCTCCACCTTAACCCTTCATCATCAGTACATAGTAACAGCACTGTGTATCATTTATAAAATGCACTACACCAACTTGGAAAGGTTCCTTCTAAAGAATCATCTAAAAGAAATCCTGGAACTCCCTCCCTAACAATACTGTCTGCTACTTATACAACATGGATCTGCAAAGATGCAAGAAGGCAACTCAGCACTACTTATTTAAGGTTAATTGGGGACAGACAACAAATGTTTGCCTTTTTTTGTTTTTATTCCAATTCAATCAAATCAAGTCCAACTCAGAGGCCTTTCAACTCTTGTCTTGGGCTTGATCTACATGATCCAAGCTGATTGGAGTAGGCATAGCTCCTTGTCCAAGGCTCGATCTTCTTTGCATCTTAGCCAAAATGCTGAGATGCCGCTTTTAAGAATTGCTTCAAATGAAGCTGAAATGTAACATAATAACTTCAACCAAGCACAGGATATCAACACCACACTTGATCGTAGCCAAAAGGCCGAGAAGCGACAGTGATGCTCACATCTCAAGAACAAATAGAGAAAAACTGTTATATTTTTGCAAGAGTATTAACTATTTGATGCCTGCAAATTTTAAACCGTGCATCCAATTTCTGAATGTGAATTGTTTAAGCAAATTTTAAACAATAGTGGTTCCAAGAGGAGTGGCACACTACTACCTCACAGTGCCAGGGACCCGGGTTTGATTCTTGGCTTGGGTTGTTGTCTGTGCAGAGACTGCACATTCTCCCCACATCTGTATGCGTTTCCTCTGAGTGCTGTGGTTTCCTCCTACAGTACAAGAGACGTACTTGTTAGATGCATTGGCCGTGCTAAATTCTCCTTCAGTGTACTCAAACAGGTACCGAAATGTGGTAACTAGAGGATTTTCACAGTAACTTCATTGCAGCTTTAATATCAGCCTATTGTAACACTAATATATAGACTTCAAACTTTAAACTTGTGGGACATCACTTGCAACTTACCTTTAAATCCCTGTTCTCTCCTTTCAGTTTGATAAACAATTCATTATCGATTATCCATGACTCTATAAGTTCTAATCTTATTTGTGACTCTACTACCTTTGTTATGATGACCAGAAAGGCTATGGGGGTCATTGACAGATCTGCCCATTGGCTTTGTGGATTTTAAGCTTCCTTATTGAATGAGCAGAGGCTTACCTAATAAGAAGCAGTCAGCGGAGGGGTTTTAAACCTGTTACTCAACTCAGGCCGCCATCGTAGGTCCCGAGGCGAAGACTATCCAAATAAAGCTAATGGCACAGTCCTTGTCTTTGGTGTACAATAAAGGGTATTTTGTGACAGAAAATCAGTATTTGGCTGAATTACTACATGCGCAACAATGAGAACATTTCTGTTTTTCCATCTCCCCCTCCAGACAACATTCTTAAATCAAAAATATTTTTTAGTAAGAAAAAGCCATTGGCCAGAGTTCTCTGAATCGCCTGCAGCTGGGGTTCTCCAGTCATGTTGCATTGAATGGAGATTTGACTGAATTCTGGCCATTATGTGTCTTTTTGGGAAACTTGAACCCTATGACGTTGGTGGAGATGGCTGATCCCAATATACAGAGTGCATGCATTACCTCTTCCATGTTAACAACATTGAGGGAGACGAGAAACAGAAGGTGATATTGTTGATAGAATGCGGGACTTTCAACTTGATGAAACGTCTATCCTATCAGATGATCCTGACTCAAAAGCTTTTAATCAGCTAGTAGATCTGGTGAAAATCCACTACAGCCTGAAGCCCTTTGTAATCCCCTAAAGTTAATGCTTCAACTTGGCTGGGAGAACTCCTGGGGAACCCATCACTGAGTTTTTAGCCAAGTTGCAGAAATTGGACAAGTCATGTAAATCTGGAGTGCCTCTGAATGAAATGTTGAAACAGATTAGCATGTTACTTAAGCTCCCAAATGAAGGTGTTGGCAGAACTCAATTTGGGCATTAAGAAAGCCGTTGAAATATCCTTATCACTTGAGAATGCAGAAAAAGAGGCTTAAGAACCACAAGGAGCATCAGGCAGCAATGTCTTCCAAATAGAGGAAGGGACTCATGTAATCAGTCCTTAATGAAGAGTGCTTGTGTAAATCAGGTATTAGAGAGCCCCTTTTTTGTTTGTTTACTTTATTCCTCTACAATCAAGTCAAATTAAAGCCAATTCAGTGTTCCAACAAGTTGGGACATTCCCAATCCAAGCTGACAAGACAGGGCTCTTATCTCATGTCTTGGGCTTGATCTACATGATCGAAGCTGATTGGATTAAGTGTAACTCCTCCTCCAAGGCTTGATCTTATTTGTATCTTAGCCAAAAGGCCAAAATGCCGCTTTAAAAAATTGCTTCAAAAGAAGCTGAAATATAATCTAATAACTTCAACCAAGTGCAGCATGTCAATACTACACTTGATATTAGCCAAAAGGCCGAGAGGGCCCCTTTTGACATAGGGACCATGAAATTATCATCAAAAAAAAATCAAGGAAAGGCAGTGGTGACTCTAAGACTATTAGAGAACATACTCCAGTAAGGTGCAGTTGTCAGACGATGGACTATTGCAAGCACTGTCAAAGGACACAGCCACAGCAATGTTTCAGAAACAGGCGAAATGTTGCCTAGCGAGAAAACTAAGTACAATACATATCTGTACGATGCAGATATCTCCTCCTTTACAGACAGGGACATTACATCTGAATGCTATTATTACCAATAGTGTTTGAATTTTTGGTGAATTGCCACCCCTTGAAAATGGAGGTGGACACAAGTGCTGCAGTCTCTATTTTCGGATAACAAATATATCAGAGTCTCCAATCTGGTATCCTACTCTTGAGGTCGGAAGATATGAAGGCCAGAATAAATGTCATCACAATGGCCCCTGTAGATCACAGGCAGCAATCTCCTACTCAACGTTGCACCGGAGCAGATCCAGCTGAATTGGTTGGAAATCTCATGTTAGGTCTAAAAAGTTATTAATACATACCCTGGTGTTTTCCAAGAGGGCCTGGGAAAACTAAAAGGAACAAAGGCCAAGATCTACATTGACCCTTACCCTACACCGAGGCAGCTTAGAACCAGACCATTACCTTACTCCATGCTGGAAAAGGTAGAAACTGAACCAGGGCACCTTAAAAGTTTAGGAGTAAAAAGACCCATGCAATTTGCAGAATGGGCTGCACCTATAATCCCTGTTCTTAAGTTCGACAAATCAGTTCATTTTTGTGGGGACTATAAAATAACAGTCAGTCAGATCTCCAAACTTGATTTGTGCCCAAATTGGAGATTTGTAAGCTAAGCGAACAGCAGCAAAAACATTCTTCAAGTTGGACATGAGCTACGTCTACCTTCAGCTTGAATTGGATGAATCCTCCCAGAAATATGTGAAGATTAACACATGTAAGGTATTTTATGTGTACGCTCACTTGCCCTCTGGGGTCTTGTCAGTGTTCGCCATTTTCCAAAGAGTTATGGTGAACATGCTTCAAGGACTACCCAAGACATGCATATGTTTAAATGATATCTTGGTCATAGGGACTTCAGAACAGGATCACTTGGCCAATCCAAAGTCTTGCAGAGATTTTTTCGAAATTGAGTTTGCTTGAAGGGAGAGAAAGGAATTTTTCAAGCAGCTGAAGTACCCTATATAAGCTATTGAGTAGATGGCAAGGGGTCATATCAAGTTGAGCATAAGGAAGCATGTATTCCAAGGAACACAAAGTTGAAATCCTTCCTGGGATGTGTCTACTTTTGAAGATGTTAAAATAATTGAATGCAATAGAGTTACCCTGTAAATTTATTGTAGAAAATGACTCCAGCAGTGGAGCTTTCCAGGAGCATCTCTGGTATTTTTGTAGCATCACTGCAAAGGGGCCATGATGGAATCCAAATTTGGCATAAATTTTCCATATTAATTGACATGGAATTTTGCTGCCATCCAGCAAAATCATACCTCATACCCTTGACAGACCAGATATAGCACAATTCCTTGAAAAGCTGCTGTGAAAATGTTTCTGTATAGCTCCCACAATTGCAGATGAGCAGCGCAAACAAGTTGACCAAGGGACAAACGATGATAACTCTGATAACCACAAGCCGCAACATCTGTTGTGAATGCTTGGTTGGTGTAACCATGTTAGTATACCTCATTAGTGATTAATCATTGTAATTAAACAAGCATATAGAGATTATAACTGGTTAACCATATTCATCTGACATAAATGAAGTAATCAGAACTATTACTTGTAACTGGATGTCAATGATATCAAAATAAACATGTTTGTGATTGGCCTATATGAATTACTTGTAACATAAACAGAGAAATAATTATGCATGCCACATATTCACTCAAGAAATCTGTCCTCCAACTTGGGGGAGGCAGATTCCAAAAGCTACATCTGGTCTGTCAAGGGTATGAGGTATGATTTTGCTGGATGGCAGCAAAATTCTGTGTCAATTAACATGGAAAGTTTATGACAAATTTGGCTTCCAGGCTGTCCCCCTTGTAGTGATGCTACAAAAGTACCAGAAATGGTCCTGGGAAGCTCCACTGGTGGAGTCATTTTCTACACTTAAACATCAGCGCTGTCATTTAACTTACTGGCCCATTTTGACCCTAAGAAGGAACTTCTATTTACTTGTGGTGCTTCCTCTTACGGGGTTGGGGTGATGCTGTTATGTTGCTGGGAAGATGGGACAGAAAAGCCCATTGCATGTCCCTCTAGGACCCTTTTGGATGCAGAGAAAACTGAGAAAGAAGGGTTAGCAACCGTATTTGGTATAAAAAATTTCCATCAATGGCAAACATTTTCTTATGGTTATCAACTGTGAACATTATTGGGCCTTTTCAAAGAGGACAAGGCAATCCCCCCAATTTCCTTTGCTTAGATACCTTGTTATTGACAGCCTCCAAATATCTTCTTGAACCCTGCCCTGAACCCAAATAGCCCATAAGCCTGGCTCCTTTAACAGCATTAGAGAGGTTGAATTTTTTGGAGACTTTGACAATGTAAGCCAGGCAGATAAAGGCCTGGACCCAAAAACATCAAGCTTTACCTAAAATAAAGTTCATGATCTTAAACAGTGAATTCCAAGGGTAACCCTCTGAAGTAATAAAACACTACCTTATTAAGAAAGATGAACTTACTGTTGAGGACAGGATTATTTGTTTGGGTCCTGAGTAACTGTTCTGTCCCAGAACAGCATCCAATATTAACGGAAATACATATGGCCACCCAGGAGTATCCAAAGTGAAGATGCTGACTAAGAGTTACATCTAGTGGCCTGCTCTTGATGCTGATATCATAGACTTGGTGAAATGATGTGACCTTTGCCTAGGAAAATCAAAAATTCCCTCTCTCAACCACCCTACACCCATGGGGGTGGCCTGACAGACCGTAGGTGTGTGTATATGTGGGCTTTGGAGGGCCCTTTATGTATTCCACATTTTTAATCATGGTAAACGTACACTCCAAACAATTGGAGGTGCATCGCACGAATTTCACAACATCTCAGGCTATGGTCAAGAAATTATGACAAAACTTCAGCAGACATGGAATACCAAAAGTCCTGGTTTCTGATAATGGCATAGCCTTTACTAGTAGTGATTTCCAGAACTTCATGCTGTCCAAGGGTATTCGAGATATCCAAACTGCATCTTATCACTCAGAGTCAAATGGCGTGGCAGAGCAGGTGGTTCAAACATTCAAAAATAGCATGAAGAAACAACTGGTGGTACCCATGGCTTTTATTCAAATCCACACCACACACAACAACAGGTGTTGCCCCAGTGAAGCTGTTAATGTGACCAAAGGATTCAACCTGTTAGTCCCAGACTTAATAAGGATGGTGGATCTCAACAATAAAACCAAAAAAAAATTATGATTCTGCAAGAACAGGAAGAAGTTTTGCAACAGGTGATCGGGTGAGAAACTTTGGGGATGGTTCCACTTGGGTCCCTGGGATCATTATGGAGAAACAGGGCAAGTATCTTACAAGATTAAAGCCCTGGGGCAACATAGTGGCACAATGGTTAGTACTCTTGTTGTACACCACCAGGGACCCGGATTCAATTTGAGCCATGGGTAACTGTTAGCGTGGAGTTTGCACATTCTCCTGATGTCTATACGGGATTTCTCCGGGTGCTCCGATTTCCTCCCACAGTCCAAGGATGTGCAGGTTAGGTTGATTGATATGCAATTTGTGTCCCTAAATGCTTAGGTTGTGTCCCTAGATGCTTAGGTTGGGGGATTAGTGGGGCTAAATACATTGGATTATTGGTAAAATACTCCATTGGAGATTTGGTACAGACACAATGGACTGAATGGCCTCCTTCTGTACTGAAGGGATTCTATGATTCTAAGTAGCCTACAGTTTGAATTAGGTCAGTGTTTACATTGCTGATTTTTATCCATTGGGCCCTGCTGTGACAGTCAGCATTTAGACATAGAATAATATTCGTTCCTTATTCAATGTGCAGCATAGGTTGATTGGCAATGCTAAATTACTCCTTAGTATCCCAAGATGTGTCGGTTAAGGAGAATAATGGAATAAATAGGTAGGGTTATGGGAATAGTCTCTGGGTAAGATGAGTCTGTGTGGACTAAATGAATGATCTGCTTCTGCACTGTAGGGATTCTATTCTAAAACCTTAAAGAAGTACTTGGACCCTTCCAAAGTCAGGGAATCCTCACTACCAACCATGAAGATGGCCACTGCCAGTGTCAGCTTCCAAAATGGGTGAGATGTCAATTTGCATGATTGGAATGCAGTACAATTACCAAGTGCAGCAAGCAATTGAAGCCTCTTATTTACATTTAACACCTTAGCAGTCAGATGTCCCACTAGTGAGAATACAGCTGCTCCATGTTCAGTGATTTTCAGGTGTAAAGCAGTGACAAAGAGACGCAAGGAGGTGAGTACCACTGAACACAAACTTCCTGGGTGCAGGAGGTCTCAGCCACAGCCCTGGTGGTGTGGGGAACTTGCCTGGGTGCAGGGATTTGAGGAGGCTGATGCCGGTCTGCAGGTCCAGCAATCAGGGGTCAGCGTTGGCTTGGGACATTCCCCCTGCCCACTGAACAACCCCCAAGGGGTTGCATATGAGGTTTAATCCTCCAACCCCACTGACGTTGCCATGGTTACCCTGCCAACTATCTGCTGGACAAGCTCTGTGGCCAACTGCTGATATCCCACCCCAACCCCTCAATAGAAACAAGCAGCAGCTCTATCAGCTGCTGCTCCAATCAAGGGAGCTGAGCTGGTGTCAATATGGCTCCTCACACTGCATGAACTCTACACTGCTGCCTTTGACGGGAACCCAGCTTGTGCTGGTCACAACGTGCTGTTCCCCCGATGTCTGAATTGCGAGCCATTCCAGGAGCAGATGGGTGCCTATGATTCAAGGGTTCGCAATGGGGATCTGCACATAGTCACCCGAATGCTCACCATGCCCCCCATGGCGAGGGCACAGTGTCTGTCACCAACCCATTAAGGCATCGGGGATGGTGTTGAATTGCCACCGTCCACATTCATGGGGACACACGTTGCCAGGAGGGAGCACGGGTCCCAGGATGGATAACCTCACAGACTGCCTCTCCCCCCACCAATGGGCATTGCCCAGTCATGTGGAAGCTTCAATGGTCTCCAAACACCGGCCCCCACTTCAGCCTGGTCTCCACTGGTGCCATATTTAAAGTAGTTGGGAGAAACTGGCATCAAACAGCTATGCATATTTTAATGCTATGTCAGAAGAGAAAAGGCCTAGCTGTCTGTGAATAGTGGATAGTCAATTAGACATCTTTAAGGGTCTATTTAGGTCACTCCGCCAATGCTTACTGGGATTTTCCCTCGGCCCACAGTCCCCTGCTGAAGATAAAACTTGCAATATTTTACCTGATGAAGGAGCGGTGTTCTGAAAGCTCGTGCTACCAAATAAATCTGTTGGACTTTAACCTGGTGTTGTGAGACTACTTATTGTGCCTATCCCAGTCCAATGCCAGCAACTCCACATCAAGATGAAACTGAGATGGAGATGGCAGTGGCCACCAGGTGGCGGACCCACGGACCATCATTTAACCATCATTAAAGTTACTTTACAGCTGCACACCTGTGGATATATTCTTCCTTCTTCAACGATAGCTTTCAGATGTGGTTTCTTTGCAATTTAAAATATTTAAAATGCATACGGAGATGGAGGCATCCTTCCTCTCCACTATTATTTTGGCAGCTCCCACCTCTGATAGTGAAAGTAACAATCATCCAGGGTTGGCAGCCTCCTACGGAATAGGGCTCCCACAAGTGGCCACTTAATTGGTTGCCTTTTCAAAAATTGCTTGCAGGTTCCGAGTTCCAAATTTCTGTCCTTGAATTGAATCCTGCTTCTAGGTAGGGGCCCTGATCAAAACTCCAACTCTTTCAGAATGCATTGCGATTTGTCACAAATAACTTGCAATATTTCTGTAAGAAATGAGGGAAAGCCTACCCAACACCAAATCACAATTTTTATATTGTTTCAGTGTTTCCAAAGATTGACTGAATAAACACTGTTAAAATGAGAAATTGTTCAGTGGAATGACCCAGAAAGATGGAATCAATACAAGTGAATTCAACTGCAAACAAATTAAAGCATGGAAATAACTTGGGCAGCGAACGATATCATTGCTTGCATGTTTGTCATTAAATCTCAAAGGTCAACATGAAAGGACAGTCACAATCCATTTGCAAAACTTAAATTCCAGCCAGTCAGCGAGTTCCAACATCTTAGTTGCTTAATGCAAGTAATGTCACATCAGACAAGTCCCTGATTCACTGACAAAAGTCTAGAAATTTTCCAAAGCAATTTGCTCTATACTTGAAACAGAAATTTCTGATTTATGGAGACAATTTATTATCTTTTGCAGGGAGCTAAATTTGAATAGGATCTTTCTCGCGTTCTATCTAAGACTGAAGTTTCTATCAATTTTGAAACATGAAATCCAATTATTGATTGGACAGTCAACCTTTCTTGTAAATTGTTACAATATCCTGCCAGTTCAGTTTGCCAAATGCTACACTGCTCTGGGCGCAGGAGTTTCCAGCCACACTCACCCCGAAACAGGGGAATTCTGGCCAAGGCCAATGGACCTTTCCACGGTCCATCCCTCATCCATTACGATTCCCATGGTGGGCGGAACAGGAAAATTCGTCCTGGAGTGCCAGAGTCACTTTTCATCTTCTGTTATAAAATAATAACCTGTCATTGTATTTACCTATTTATAACTTATTTCATTATCCTTTTTAAGATCTTTCTATTGGAAGGTTGGGTGGAAGTGCTTCTTCTAGGCTTATGCTGTTAATTCTGTTTCTGGAACTCACCTATAAAATTATTAGTTGTTGATCTCTTGATGTTTGCAACCTTCCTACTAGGATTCCCTTACTGTTCACTCACTTCAGTGGTGAGACCAGGAATTCAATTTTTAAAGAATAAATATCTTTCACTTCAGTAGTGTGTAGATGCCCACACATATTCCAATTTTGTTGCCCTTCAGTGTGTTCATGGAATTATCCATCCCGTGTTTTTAGATCTCCAATTTGAAAAAGCAGCTTGAACCAACTCTCCACGTGCATGGGAATGGCAGAGTGGGTTCAAAATGAAGAAAATGTGACTTTCACATGTGAGACCGTGATTTCCCATTTTGAATCAACATCACCGGCAGAGTGATGTGGATCATACCAGGGAAAGTCTAATTTGAATACATCAGCATCTCATTAATGTGCACTAACTCAGCATACTGTGGTGATACTAAATATTCAGCATGTCGACGTCATTATAAGGACCCTCTACATAAGTGTGAACCTGGTGACTTCGTTTACAAAGGGCGATATCAGAGGCGTGTACTCAGGAGCCTGGTCTGCTTTCAGGCAGTACAGGTATTGCAATGTTACCAACATTGGTGTATGGGGCTGGGGGTGTGTTGGTCAAAGGGAGGGAGGAATTAGTTGGACTGGATATCTCCAGGGTCTCCTGGGTGCAAAGCTACAGGCTGTGATCAAAACTATTCTCATCACTTCGGGTGCACGGAGAAATGGTTCTTTGTTGGATGGAGGGGTAACTGGAGTGAGATCCAGAAACCCTGCTGTCCTCTGCTGTTGGCACTCGTGGGTTCGCACCAATGTCTGCACTATGCAGTTGATGTCCTGCAACATGTTGCTCATGCTCTCAGGCAGAGATATCATGACCTGAACCATGGAGTGGACATCGCCCATACATATCCTATACCAAGTACATATCCTACACCAAGCTCTCCACTCTGGATGCCACCCTGACAGAGTTGGCTGAGATCCTTAAAATGTAGAAGGAGGCCTATACATTTACATTCCCTTTGTCCACTTAAAGAATCCCCCTCTTCAACACTCATACCTCATGGTACAAATCTCTGATGGTTTTCTTTGCTCTTAGCTTAGATAAAGAGTCATCTACACTCAAAACATTGGCTTTATTCACTCTCCACAAATGCTGTGAGACCTGCTGAGATTGTCCAGCATTTTCTGTTGTTGAGGTAATGCAACAGCTCAGGATCTACAACACAGGTCCGGGTGAAGTAATAGGTTTAGAAAAGACCCCACTGAATGCTCCCTACTGGGCAAGCCTCCACCTGCTCAATAAGGCAGCTCATATTCAACGAAACTCACTGGGAGATCTATCAGTGATTCCTGTGGTCTTTCTGGCTATCATAACTGGGGTCTGAGCAGTGTTGACAAGAAGTGAGCTGTGTTGGGATGGGTGAGCTGTAACATGAGTTAGGGAGCAGCGTTGGGAGAGGGTGAGCTCTGTTGTGAGTTAGGGAGCAGTATTGGGAGGGACAAGCTGTGTTGGAAGGTGGTGAGCTCTGTTGGGAAGGTGTGAGCTGTGTCACGAGGGGGTGAGCAGGATCGGGATGGGGTGGGTGAGTGTGCTGTGAGTTGGTGAGGCAGATATTTGCAGTTTAGGCGTTTTACATAGTGTTAGAAGAAGTGAATGGTGGAGGGGTGGTAGGATTGATGCTGGCAACTGGAGCCCAGAATTAAAAGCAGTCAACAGGCCATTTAAGACCGTGAAGTCCACTGAAATGAAGGCAGAGTTCAAGCAGCATGTCTTCCCATTTGTGATATGAAATGGAGATTGGCATCATTGGAATTTTACCTTATCACTGGATTCAAGCTGCTGCCCAGGCTGGGAGGGACTATGACACCAACATAAAATGTCATCCGTTGTGGTGTGATCCAGCTCAGCTCTAGAAGACCTCAGACCGAAAGTACTCCACATCTCTGATATCTAAGGAAGAGAATGGTGGCAAAACATCAGTGGAAGTAGAGGTGTTAGAGGTAACGATGGGGTGAAATTTTGACATCATTGATATTAGAAAAGAATAAAGTGACTAAAAATGATGGTTAGCCACCTTTCTAAATCGCTGCAGTCTATGTACACCTTCAATGCAGCTCGGGGACTCCCAGGATTTTCACCTACTGACAATAAAGGAACAGCAATTTCCATGTCAAGATGGTGAAAGGCTTGGTGGGGAATTTCCAGATGATGGGTTCCCATAAATCTGCTGTCGTTGTCCTTCCAGATGGTAGTGGTCATGGGTTTAGGAGGAACTGCTAAAGAAGCTTGATGGTTTCCCACAGTTTATCTTGTAAAATGGTACAAATGCTCTTATTATGCAAAGGTGTGAATGTTCTTGGAAGGGATGCCAATCAAACAGTATTTTTCGAGCTGCCTGATAAGGCAGATTTGGAACTTTCCTGCTTTTTGTGTACAGGATATACCTGGGCAATTTTCCATATTGCTGGGTAGGTGCCAATATTTTAACTGTATTGGAACAGTACCCCAAAGGGTGTCAAGTTCTGGAATACATGACCTCTGAAGGCAGAAGGGCATGCTAATGGGATGGTGAAAAAGGCATATGTGACGCTTGCCTTTCTCAATTGAGGCATAGATTACAAAAGCAAGGAGGTGGATGATGGAGTTGTACAGACCTATGTTGAGGCCACAGCTGGAGTACTATGTTAGAAAGTCATAGAGTCATACAGTGCAGAAAAGACCCTTCAGTCCAATGAGTCTGCACCAACAATAACGAACACTAAAGCACACTTATCCCATTTTTTTTGCACTTATCCCATATCTTTGAATGTTATGACATTTCAAGTGCTCATCCAAATATTATTTAAAAAGTTATAAGGTTTCTGGCCTTAACTACCTTCTCAGGCAATGCATTCCAAATTCCCACTACTCTCTAAATGAAAAAGTTTTTTCTCAAATCCCCTCTGCATCTCCTGCACCATACACTAAAACTATGCCCACTCGTGATTGACCAATCAACCAAAGTGAAAAACTGTTCCCTATTCACCCTGTTCATACCCTCATAGTCTTTACATCTCAATCATGTCCCCTCTTAGCCTTCTCTGCTCTAAAGAAAACAATTCAAACCTTTCTAGTCTCTCTTTATAGCCCAAATGCTCCATCCCAGGCAACATCCCGATGAACCCTCTCTGTACCCCCTTTAGTGTTATCATATCCTCCCTATAGTGAGGACCAGAACTGCACACAGTAACGCAGCCATAGCCTAACCAACACTCCGTACAACTGCAACTCTTTGGTAGAGTGCAGTTTTGGTTGCCGCATTATCGGAATGATGTGATTGTACAGGAGTGGGTGCAGAGGAGATTCACCAGGAGATTGCCTGGAATGGAACATTTAAGTTATGAAGAGAAGTTGGATAGACTTGGATTGTTTTCTTTGGAGTAGAATAGATTAAAGGGGCGACCTGATCTGTAAGATTATGAGGGGCATGGACAGAGTGGACAGGGAGCAGTTGTTCCCCTTATTTGAAGGTCACTCTCATGGGGACACAATTTCAAGGTGAGGGGCAGAAGGTTTGAGGGGATGTGAGGAAAAACTTTTTTACCCAGAGGGTGGTGATAACCTGGAATGCGCTGCTGGGAGGGCGACTCGCATCCTTTGAAAAGTATCTGAATGAGCACTTGGCTCATCATATGGGAAATATGATTCGGGATTAATGATTAGGGTGAATCGGATTCGGTCAGGTGTTTGTCACATGCTTGTGCAAACTCAATGGGCTGAAAGACATCGTCTGCACTGTATGATTCTTTAATCCTCTGAAGTCTTCAGCACTATTGCCAGAACATTGTAAGGGCCCATGGCCTTTGCTATACCAAATGCCTTCATCATTTCTTGAAGGGAAGCCCAGTGATTAGCACAGCTACTTCACAGCATGAGGGACCTGGGTTCTATTCCAATCCTGGGTGACTGTGTGTTCTCCCTGTATCTGCATGGATTTCCTCTTAGTGCTCCAGTTTCCTCCCACAGTCCAAAGGTGTGCAGGTTAGTGGATTGGCCATGATAAATGCATGGGGTTACAGGGATGGAGGGGAGATCATGGGTGGGATACTATTTCAGAGAGTTGGTGCCAAGTGACCTCTTTCTGCGCTTTAGGGATTCTATGGTTCTATATCACATGGAATGAACCGAATTGGCTGAAGAATGGCATCTGCAATGCTAGGGACCTCCAGATGAAGCCCAGATGGTTCATCCATTCAACACTTCTGGCTGAAGACTTTTGCAAATGGATATCCAGTCTTGATTTGCTAGATCTGTTTGAAGTCTATCCTATTTAGCACTAATGCCACAACACAATGGAGGGTTTCCTCAATGTGAAAACAGGACTTCATCTCCACAAGGACTGCACGGTGGTGAGGATGAGATCAGGTATATTTTTCTTTCTTGTTGGTTTCCTCACCACCTGCTGCAGTATCAGACTAGCAGCTACATCCTTTAGAATACAACCAGCTCAATCTGTGGTAGTACTACCGAGCCACTCTTGGTGATGCATATTTTAGTCGCCCACCCAGAGTACACTCTGCACCCTTGCCACCCTTAGTGCTTCTTCCAAGTGATGCTCAATATGGAAGAGTACTGATTCACCAGTTGAGGAGGGGCAGCATATGGTAATGTGAATGTTTCCTTGCCCGTGTTTGACCTAATGCAATGAGACTTTATGGGGTAACAACAATGGTGACTGCAACCCTGTCAAACTTGTAAAGTCCTCCTTACTAACATCTGGAGGCTTGTGCCAAAATTGAGAGAGTGGTCTTACAGACTAGTAAAGCTTGACATAGTCTTACTCATGGATTCATAGCTTACAATTATTGTCGTAAGGAGGACTCTGCAGGATGGGTAGGTGTGAATCTGATGAAGGTGATCCAGGTGTTCATTTAGACAAGGGATGCAAAGTTCCATCCAGATAGGTTTTTATAACAATCAATAATATTCATGAGATCAGAATCCATGTCTCTCTGCATTGCAAGTCCAGTGACATCAACATGATTTCACCACCTCACCATAAAAAAGGCCCTGATGTGGAGATACTGGCATTGGGTGGGCACAGTTAGAAGTCCTACAACACCAAGTTAAAGTGCAACAGATTTATTTGGTATTACAAGTTTTTGGTGTGCTACTCCCTCATCAGATGAGAACTTTAACTTGGTGTTGTGAGGCTTCTTACTGTGCTCACCATAAAACAAGCTGGTAAACAAAACTGAACTTTGTGAAATGGGAGAGTCAATGACAGCTGTTGAGGATTTGATTGAAGGGCAGAAAACAGTGAGTCATGGCAAATGATTGTTTTTCAGAATGTATGATGGCACACTTTTTCATTCTTCAAAGGTCAGTGATAGAATTTCACCTTTTTAAAAAATATATATACAAACAAGTTGGATATTGGAATACAAAGTAAAATTTCAAAATGTGTTAATGATACCAAACTTGAAAGGCATGGTTCACGTTGAGGATCATACTAGTTGACTGCACCTGGACATAGCAAGTAGACTAGCAAGTAGACAAGTGATTGCTTCAATTGAGTACAGTAGTGATGCATTCTTGCAAAAGAGATAAGTGAGGCAACATAAACTCGACAGCAATATCTAAAGAGTCTTCAGGGATAGAGGAATCTGGGGGTTCACGTGCATCCATCTTTGAAGGTGGCAAGACAGATCTTAGATCATAAGAAATAGGAGCAGAAGTAGACTATTTAGCAAATTGAGCCTACTCCACCATTTGACAATATCATTACTCTCTGATTGTGATCCACTTTATTGCCTGTCCCCATAACTTTTGGTTCCCTTATCAATCAAAAATCTGCCTAACCCAGTCTTGAATATAGTCAATAACCCAGCCTCTGAGAGAAGAAATTCCTCCTCATCTCCAACTTAAGGGAGATGCCTTATTTTTAAACTGTGGCCAAAATATTTAGTCTTCATGACATTGCAGAAATACAGAGGCTTCTACCAATTCTACCTATCTCATCCACCTACCCACTTACCCATTTACCATAACTTTATTCACCATACAAATCCTATCCAGCTCACCATTCTATCCCATATCCATTCACTCATTCATTCATTCATTCACTAAAATTGAAAGATTGCAGTTGGATTTGGTACCCATTTAATCCTAAATTTACCATGCGGCAGATAGTGCCATAAAAAGGGGGCACACTCAGTGTTCCTCTCTTCCAAGGGACTAACTAAAGAACGGTGCATTGCACATTTTTGGGATGTGAAACTTCAAAAATCCTTGCAGAAGTGAGGAGCAGCAGCAATCAAATAATCATTATCACTGTTCAAAAGATCCAGGACAGTGCATCCTAGTTCTAGATTCCCCCATCAGCGCATCTTCTCAGGATTAATTCTATCAAGCCTGGCAAGAGTGAAACCATGATCAAACATGTGGTCTTCTCGGCCTTTTGGCTAAGATCAAGAGCAAGCACCAGGATAGCCAATAAGGTTAAACTGAGGTGTCACCTGATGCAATTTTTAAAGCCATCTCAGCCTTTTGACTAAAATGAAGCTCAGGTCAAGCCCAGCAGGGCATGCAATGCCTCATCCTGTCAGCTTAGATCTTGTTTGATCAGGCCCAAGAAAGTATATCCT
This sequence comes from Sphyrna mokarran, assembly GCA_024679065.1. Taxonomy (NCBI): domain Eukaryota; kingdom Metazoa; phylum Chordata; class Chondrichthyes; order Carcharhiniformes; family Carcharhinidae; genus Sphyrna; species Sphyrna mokarran. The sequence continues at coordinate 108,725,472 of JAGIQG010000006.1, read as the reverse complement.
TGTCTTGTCAGCTTAGATCAGTTTTGTCCCTCACGTGGAGACTCTGTTGGATTTTATTCCTAATCAAAAAGCTAATTAAATACCAAAAAGTACAAAAGAAAAACAAAAAAACTCTATCTCACCCTCATTATCTTATGAAGCCCAAATCCAACGCATAATCTGCTTAACTGCTTAACTTTTCTCATAAGACAATCCTCTCATCCCAGGAATCAGCTTAGTGAACCTTGTCTGAACTATATCCAATGAAACTATATCCCTCCTTAAGGAAGGAAATCAAAATAGTCCACAGTACTCCAGATGCTGACTCACCTGGTGCCCTGTACAGCTGCATTATCTTCCCCCTACTCTTATACTCCACCCCCTTTACAATAAAGGCTAACATTGCATTTGCATTCTTAATTACTTGTTATCCCTGCATGCTGATTTTTTGTGATTCATCTACAAGAACATACAGATCCCTTTCAACTGCAGATTCTGGAATTTCTCTCCATTTAAATAGTGTTCTGTTTTTCTATTCTTTCTGCCAAAGTAGACAACCTCACACTTTCCCAAATCTGGCATTTTTTGTCTACTCACTTAACTTATCTTAATTGCCCTGCATGTTCTCTGTTTCCTCCGTACAATTTTTTTTATTCATTCTTAGGATGTGGGTGATTCTGACTCAACCAGCATTTATTGCCCATCCCTGAGGGCATTTAAGAGCCACCATAGCCCTGTAAGTTTATTTCACTCGGTTCCCATCCAATTTCCTTTTGGAATCATTCCACACCCTTATGGGTGGAGACATCCAGGTCATTACAATTCACCACATAAAAAATTTCTTCCTCAACACCACATGTATTGATGGCCGAAAACTTCAAATCTGAGTTCCTTGCCTGAATTTTATGGTCAATGTTCAGCTGCGTGCCCAAACCTGTAGAGCATAAAATAATGCAAGATGTTAGGCACTTATCCCAACATTATTGCTCAATTGTGCAATATAGTTTGGTTGGCAGGCATGCATGCTAGAGTCAGAAGTATGCTCGTCAACAGTCAAGAAGCCTATTCAAATAATTTAAACACAATTGACCAGAATTTTATACTGCACTCAATGTACTCAAAACAGATTAATTAATTTGACTGCTGTTGGTGGAACTTTGCTGTTTGCAAAGATTTCCCTAGGTAACAACAGCGTCTGCACTTTTCAAAGGTAACTAATTTGATTTGGAATGACTTGGAATGTTCTGAAGGATAAGCTGCCAAGAACATTTTAAATCAATTTGATTCTATGAGACAAATATCAATAACAATACTCCTGTGCAGTACAATGTAAGTGTGAGATATGGATCACACTTACAGATATGTTCATTGCTATTTCTAAAAGGTTAAAACTGAAAAAGACCTTTAAAATAGTGAACATATGTTCGTCTATGACCCTCGAACAAAAAAAGCTACCATTGCAGGAGATCTCATACCTTGTTATCTCTGAGGAACCCTTGTGGACTTCACAGCCCAAATTCAAAGGACATTTGCATTTAATAACCCAAGATGTCAATAGGACATGAACAATCAGTTAATACCCACAACCTTCCATTCAATTCCTAATGTCTGAAACATTTTACAGTTTATGACAAAGGATATATATCCAATATCTGGATTTCAAAGACCATGAGAGATGAGAAACCATGTAACATAGGTCTTTAACTTATAGAATAAATAATTGTACATTGTTGTACTGAAAAGTTCAGTCACCTGTCTAACTAGCAGTCTCACAGACAAGGAACTCTGGCCAGGTGGAATACCTAGCTCCCTGCTTCTTCTGGAAATTCTATACTATCGCTCACAAGACTGATTCATCTCTGCATGCCTATCTCATCATGCGAGGTCACTATTACTGAAAAAGTAAATTATCCAGCATCAGTTTTCAACCCACTGACTTCTGTGATGGAGTATCTCATTGGACTTTGAGTCTGGTCCCTAGACCTCACATGAAACAACATTTATTTTCTCTGTGGCCTCTGAACTGTAAAATCCTCTTTCCTCTACCCCTCTCTTTAGTGCCTGAGTATGGAGGCAATGTTGCCTTTTATGGATTGTATACGTAAACAAACCAACCCTTTGCATTTATCCTACCTTGAGTTTGCTGTGGGGTTATTAGGCCAAAATTGGATCACAAATTGTTTGAAATTATTCAGTCATGTATTCTGTACTCTCAGTTTATATATCCTGTCCTTTTATAATGTTTTGAGATATTGGCAAATCTAAAGTGGGAAACAGATATAAACATTTTTCTATTTATGGACGGGCGTTGAGAGGAGAAATTAGTACTGTTTAAATTAATTCCTATCCTGACCACAACATTTTTCATTTGCCCAATACTGTCCCTTTCTTGGCTGTGGGGTGATTAATTAACTTTTGCTCTGATTATCCTTTCTATCTGAAATTATTCAGTCATACATTCAGCACTTTCAATTGATGGCCATACATCTTTATACAAGGGCTCTTCAGCGTTGATCCAGGACCTAACAATCTTTAACAGGTTGCATTAATGGCCCTCACTATTTTATCCCGTCCTTTTATAATGTTTTTGGCCTGTAATTGTCCAGAAATACATGAATTCACCAGTGTCTGATTCTGTTTATTTCTTTCAGCATCACCTGAAATTCAAACAGACTGGAAACTATTCATCCGAAAGATAAACATTCAGTACTCCATCCCATTCTGGTCATGAAGGTGAAATAGGGATATTGAAAACCTTGAGGCACCACAGAGAAGAAATATGAGATTTATCCCTCCTGTCAGGTAATTGAATTATGAAGAAAAACTTTAGAACTTGGGTTTTTAAGACTTTTAAAGACCAGACATTTTAAAACAGCAAACATGAAGAAAAGGGAAATCCAAAAACTTTCTTGAAAATGAATTGATAGCAGGGTTCAAATTCAAACTGTTGAAAAATAAACTTTTTTAAAATTTGATTTTGATTCGATTTATTATTGTCACGAGTATCAGTATATAGTGAAAAGTATTGTTGCTTGAGAGTTACTCAATTTAAGATTGTTGGGAGTGATTTCTTCCCAAATAGTCAGTCCTTTGGTTAAAAAAAAAACAGAAAAAAGCTGTGGAAATATTGAAGGGACACTTGAAATCATTGATGGACTGCAGTATTTTTCTTGTGAGCGAAGAGATGATAACTTAATTTAAAATAGACAATGACAACAAATCACTGATCTGAAATATTAACTGTTTTTCGATCCACACACATTGCCTAACTGTTATGCTTTTCGAACATTGTCATGTTTTACATCAGATTCTCAGTATCAACAATACTTTGCTGTTTTCTCGCATATAAAATATTTTGGATAAGTATTTGAAAAGAAAAAAATATGCCAGAAGTTGGAGAAAGTGCAGGTTTTGAAGATATGGCACCATTTGAAGATCTAGCACAGATGTACAATGGACAAAATGACTTCTGTGCTGTAACTGCTACTTATGAGCTAACTCGCTCTTTTGCCTAAATCATAAAATCCCTATATTAAAGAAGGCTATTCAGCCCATCAAGTCTGCACTAACAACAATCCCACCCAAGCCCTATCCTCATAACCCCATGTATTTACCCTGCCAGAATCCTTGCTTTACCATTGGCCAATCACACCTCTGAGGTGTTTGCCAAAATGTACATAAAAGTGCTATCATCTACTACAATCTAATTAGAACAGAAATGGCATCTAAATGTGATAGCTTTATGTAAATCAGATACAGTATGAAGTTTGGAATATTATTGCTCTTTAAATTAGTTTATTTTTAATATTTCCTGTTTTACCCTATTAATGAAAATAAACTAACACAAATCTTTGTTTTAAATGAGAGTCTTCATTGGGTATTTTTTCAGGAATCTCAACCTTGAAAGGAAAATGAGATAGATTTTCATGACCCCATAATGTTCCAAAGTGTTTTTCAGCTAATTAAGTGTACTTGAGATATAACGCTCTCATAATGTAGGACATGGTAGCCAAATTGTGTGCAGCAAACTTCTACAAAGAATAAAAGATAATAGCCAAATAATCTGTCTTATTGATGCTGGTTGAGGAATATGTATTGCTCAAGTTAACAGACAGACCCCACACACCCCCACTCTAGCCGTTCTTTAAAATAACGTAACACCAGATTTAAGTTCAACCAATTTATTTGATGGTAAACTCACACGCTTTTGAGGCTGTGCTCTTCGTCAGGTGAATGAGGTGTTCTGGTCTCAAACAGCACATATAACAGCATATTAGAATGTGAATCTTTACACCTAACCTGCTTTACACCTAACCTGTAAATATTCGCATTCTAATCAGTAATCTGTAAACAGTCTGTGCTGTTATATGTGCTGTTTGAGACCAGAACACCTCATTCACCTGACGAAGAGGACAGCCTTGAAAGCTTGTGAGTTTACTATCAAATAAATCATTGGACTTAAACCTGATGTTGTCAGACTTCTTACTGTATTTACCCCTGTCCAACACCAGCATCGTTACATCTTTAAAATAATACCATGGAACGTTTTCAATACATGTCAGAGGTTAAGAGAGGCCTCAGCTTAACGTCTCATCGGAAAGATGGCACATTTGGCAATGCAATACAACCTCAGTGCTGCACTGAAATATTAGCCTAGATGTTGTGTTCAAGTCACTAAAGTGGGTCATGAATCCACACCTCTTGTCTCATAAAGAAAAGAGTAAAGATTTGCAATTACATAGTGCTTTTCACAATCACCAGACTTCTTAAAGTGATTTAATTAAAACAATTAAGAATTTTTGAAGTGTAGTCACTATTGTAATCTAGAACTCAGAGGTGAGAATGGCACCATCTTAACCACAGCTGAAACATCTTAAAGTATGGGCGTTATCCTAAAATCTTTGTCATTATGCTGCATCTAGTAAGTCAAGCACATTCACTTGTATGTGCTCCGGTATGAATTCAGTACATGTGTTTTGATTCATTTCTACCTCAATTTTTAGTAAACCTGAGTAAGTTTTTTTGGAATCTGGCAACACCAATTTTAAATCCAACCGATTTATTTGATAGTAAATCTGCGAGCTTTCGACTCTCGTCTTCGTCAGGCAAATGCAGTGTTCTGGTCTGCAATAGCACACATATCAGCACAGACAGTCACAGATTGCTGATTAGAATGTGAATCCTTACACCTAACCTGCTATTCAAGTCTTAAAGTGGCTAACAATGTGTGTGAAGCATTGGTTAGAGCGATGTGTATTGTCTCCAGGCAGCACATTAAGTGAGGTTTTTTGCTAACCCAGGCAAGTCATGGGGGTTACAGATAGTGTGACATGACCCCAAGATCCCTGTTAAGACCGTCCTGTTAAGACCGGGGAAACCATGCAGACACTACGACAGCGGATGAATGAACATCGCTCAACAATCACCAAGCAAAACAGTTCCCTTTCTGTGGGCGAACACTTCAGCAGTCACGGGCATTTGGCCTCCGACCTTTGGGTAAATGTTCTTCAAGGGGGCCTTCATGACACACGACACTGCAGATCCGCTGAGCAGAGACTGATAGCCAAGTTCCGCACACATGAGGATGGTCTTAACAGGGATCTTGGCTTCATGTCACACTATCTGTAACCTCCATAACTTGCCTGGGTGAGCAAAAAAACCTCACTTACTGTGCTGTCTGGAGACAATACACATTTCTCTAACCAATGCTTCACTCACATTGTTAGCCACTTTAAGACTTGAATAGCAGGTTAGGTGTAAGGATTCACATTCTAATCAGCAATCTGTGATTGTCTGTGCTGATATGTGTGCTATTGCAGACCAGAACACTGCATTTGCCTGACGAAGACGAAAGTCGAAAGCTTGCAGATTCACTATCAAGTAAATCGGTTGGAATTAAAATTGGTGTTGCCAGATTCTTACTGAGTTTACCCCAGTCCAACGCCGCCATCTCTACATCATAAGTTTTTTTGAACAGAGCAGCCAAGAGAGAGTGAATGGCAAAGACAGCAAGAGGGAGCTGCAAAAGGAGTGGAAGGAAGTGAGAACAGTGCTTTATGTTCCTTTTTTTCTTTGTTTGAGCTGCACGAGGCAGCTTGTGCTGTTAACAAAGTCGTAGGCAATGCAACTGTACGCGCAGGGTGTGTGGCCTCTGGAGTTCAACATCAGCAAATACAGTGAATGAGTTGGTGAGCTGGCTACCATGTAAATAATCACTGTGGATGTATTGGGTTCCCCAATCACTGAGCAAGGATTTTCAAAGTGTACTTTATTCACTAGCTTAGCAGCTACTTCAATGATTATACTCTGACTGTGTTTCCAAGGATAACTTAAGTGCTCCCGCCATGTGACCTCTTTTGTAGCATTTTCTCATGTTCAGTCTACGTCTTCCCCATTCAGTTGGAACACCTAATAGCATGACTTGCAACAGTGTGCACAATATGGAACTATGTTCAGACCACTGTGTAACTCAAGCCAACAACTCTTAACTATTTATATATATAGCGAAGCACAGGTTGCTGCAGCTGAAGCATAGTCTATTGCATGTCCTCCCCTTCCCGTAGCAACTTGCTGTTGTAGAAAGCAGAAATTCAAAAACCATAGAACATAACAGCGCAGTACAGGCCCTTCGGCCCTCGATGTTGCGCCAACCAGTGGACCCTCTAACCTAAACTATTCCAATATCATCCATATGCCTATCCACCGACCATTTGAATGCCCCCAAAGTAGGCGAGTCCACAACTGCTGCAGGCAGGGCATTCCACGCCCTCACCACCCTCTGTGTAGAGAACCTGCCTCTGACATCCGTCCTATAACTACCACTTCTTAATTTAAAGTTATGTCCCCTCGTGTTGGTCATCACCATCCGAGGAAAAAGGCTCTCACTATCCACCCTATCCAATCCCTTGATCATCTTATACGCCTCAATTAGATCACCGCGTAACCTTCTTCTCTCTAATGAAAATAACCTCAGGTCCCTCAGCCTTTCCTCATAAGGCCTTCCCACCATACCAGGCAACATCCTGGTAAACCTCCTCTGCACCCTTTCCAATGCTTCCACATCTTTCTTATAATGCGGCGACCAGAACTGTACGCAATACTCCAAGTGCAGCCACACCAGAGTTTTGTACAGTTGTAACATAACCTCACGGCTCCTAAATTCAATCCCTCTACCAATAAAAGCTAACACACCGTACGCCTTCTTAACAACTTTATCAACCTGGGTGCCAACTTTCAAACAGCTATATACTTGAGCTATGTACCAGTTCTAGGCTTAGAACATAGAACATAGAACACTACAGCACAAACAGGCCCTTCGGCCCACAAGTTGTGCCAAACACATCAAAACCTACCCAGCCATAGACCTATCTATAACCCCCAATCCCATTGGATCCCATATACTCATCCAGAAGTCTTTTAAAAAGACCCCAGCGAGTTCGCCTCGACCACCACCGACGGCAGCCGATTCCATTCACTCACCACCCTCTGAGTGAAAAACTTTCCCCTAGCATCCCCTCTGTACTTGCTTCCCTGCACCTTAAATCTGTGCCCTCGTCGCGACCATTTCAGCCCTGGGAAATAGTCTCTGAGAGTCCACCCTATCTATTCCTCTCAACATCTTGTAAACCTCTATCAGGGCGCCTCTCAACCTTCGTCTCTCCAGGGAGAACAGTCCCAGCTCCCTCAACCTGTCTTCATAAGGCATGCCTCCCAATCCAGGCAACATCATTGTAAATCTCCTCTGCACCCTTTCAATAGCTTCCACGTCCTTCCTATAGTGAGGCGACCAGAACTGCGCACAGTACTCCAAGTGTGGTCTGACAAGGGTCCTATAAAGCTGCAGCTTACCTCCTGACTCCTGAACTCAATCCCTCGATGAATGAAGGCCAGTACACCGTAAGCTTTCTTAACCACATCCTCCACCTGGGAGGCCGATGTGAGAGTCTTATGGACCCGGACCCCAAGATCCCTCTGCTCTTCCACACAGCTAAGACTCCTACCTTTGATAGTGTACTCATTCATCCCGTTGGATCTGCCAAAATGGACCACAACACATTTATCCACGATGAAGTCCATCTGCCACTTCTCTGGCCAGTCTTGCATCCTGTCGATGTCATGCTGCAACTTTTGACATCCTTCCAGACCATCCACAACACCACCGACCTTTGTGTCATCGGCGAACTTACTCACCCATCCCTCTACCTCCTCATCCAGGTCATTTATGAAAATGACAAACAGCAAGGGTCCTAGAACAGATCCCTGGGGCACTCCACTGGTGACCGACCTCCATGCAGAAAAAGAGCCATCCACAACCACCCTCTGCCTTCTGCAGGCAAGCCAGTTCTGGATCCACAAGGCCAAAGCCCCTTGGATCCCATGGCCTCTCACCTTCTCAAGAAGTCTTGCACGTGGGACCTTGTCAAATGCCTTGCTGAAGTCCATGTACACCACGTCCACTGCTCTTCCTTCGTCAATGTGTTCAGTCACATTTTCGAAGAACTCAATTAAGCTTGTAAGGCACGACCTGCCTTTTACAAAACCATGCTGACTATTTCTAATCAACCTAAACTTCTCCAAATGCTCGTAAATCTTGTCCCTCAGAAGCCTCTCCATCAGCTTACCAACCACTGAGGTCAGACTCACCGGTCGGTAATTTCCAGGACTATCCCTGTTCCCTTTCTTGAAAATAGGGACCACATCCGCAATCCTCCAATCCTCCGGAACCTCTCCCATCTCCATCGACGACGCAAAGATCATCGCCAGGGGCTCTGCAATGACATCCCTCACCTCCCACAATAACCTGGGGTACATCCCATCTGGTCCCGGAGACTTGTCTATCTTGATAGCATTTAAAAGTTCTAACACATCCGCTTCCTTAATATCTACATACTCAATTTTTCAGTCTGCCGCAAACTTGTAGTGCATCCTCCCAGATCACTTTCCACCGTGAATACTGAGGCAAAGTACTCATTAAGCACCTCTGCCATTTCTTCCGGTTCCATACAGACTTTCCCCCTTCACCTTTTATAGGTCCTATCCCTTCTCTTCTCATCCTTTTACTTTTCACATATTTGTAGAAGGCCTTGGGATTCTCCTTAATCCTACCAGCCAAGGCCTTCTCATGACCCCTTCTGGCTCTCCTAATTTCCTTTTTAAGCTCTCTTCTATAAGCCTTATACTTCTCTAACCCCCAAGGATAATAAAATCATGGAATCTCATACTTGGTTTGTTCAGACTTCTTGAGCATGTTGTAGTTTTTCTCTGATCATTACCTTTAATGTGGACAACCTGAAATGTTCCATTGGTGTGCTCTGTCCACTGTTTTAGGGGTCTGTGCCATTGGCCTGATGGCAGAAGTGCTGTGTCATCTATTGGTGCTGCTTCCAATACCTGTAACAGATACAGGGGGTTGTTCGTGGTAGAGTCAAAGTCCCATGTGTGCAAAATACCAAACAGACAAATTGGTGAGTGTTGTCTGTCATGAGACTCTGTGGGATGCTATATGTGGGCAAGTGTCTCGTGTTTGACAACCGTGTTACTCATCATATTCGGCAGGCAGACGAGTTCAAACAACCCAGAATATGAATCAACTAAGACTAAGTGCTGTTTCCCAATTCATTAAAAATTATCAGTTGCTGTAGGTAACTTTGGGAAGTCCTTGACTTCATGTAATTGCAATAGTTCTTTTGCTTGATGTGACTTGAGTGCATTGCACGGTGAACTTCTGGAAACTTCCTTTTTCAATACCTCCGTACATGGAGGGTCAGTACAGTGATTCCTTGGCTTTGTATATAATTACTTCCAACTTGTGGTGTCCTTGGTGAAGTTACTGGCTGTAATATCTCTGAAGATCAGTAAGGAATGCAATTCGCTGGGAATGCCATATTAGTCCATCTTGTGTGAATAGTTCATCTCTGCTGGCGAGGAATATGCAGATCTTACGGGGAAGTTCCCTTGAAGATTCTGACTATTACCTCCTGATGACATTATGCAGTTGCCTGCATGTGATGCCTACCTATAAGGCATCATTGAGTTCTTGAATTCAGTGAGAGGCAGCACCTGTATTGTCATAGAGTGGGATTTTATGGCTTTGAGTGTCCCAAAACTATAAAATCCCCTTATCAAACAGATATACTGCTTAGAGGCGAATGGCCTCACAGAAGAAGATAGCAGCAACAAAGTTCATGGCACTGTGGATGGCTCTGCTGCTCAGAGAGATGGGAGGAAGATGAGTGGTCGGGCTATAGTGATAGGGGATTCCGTAGTGATGTGCACACATAGATGCTTCTGTGGCCAAAAACATGAATCAAGAATGAGACATTACCTCCATAATGTCAGGATCCAAAATGTCATGGAGTGCTAGCATAGAACATAACAGCACAGAACAGGCCCTTCGGCCTTCGATGTTGCGCCGACCAATATAAAAAGCAATGCCCCTCCAAACTAAACCATTCCCTTCTCTTCCATATACTTATCAACTAACCTCTTAAACGCCACCAAACTTGGCGCATCTACAACTGCTGCAGGCAGGGCATTCCACTCCCTAACCACCCTTTGGGTAAAGAACCTACCTCTGATATCCGTCCTATAACTATCACCCCTTAATTTAAAGCTGTGTCCCCTCGTGCTAGCTTTCTCCATCCTAGGAAAAAGGCTATCACTGTCCACCCTATCTAAACCTCTAATCATCTTATATGTTTCGATTAGGTCCCCTCTTAGCCGCCTCCTTTCTAACGAAAACAACCTCAAATACCTCAGCCTCTCTTCATAAGACCTGCCCTCCATACCAGGCAACATCCTGGTAAACCTCCTCTGTACCCTCTGCAATGCCTCCACATCTTTCTTATAATGTGGGGACCAGAACTGCACACAATACTCCAAGTGCGGCCGCACTAGAGTTTTGTACAGTTGCAACATGAAGTTGCGGCTCCGAAATTCAATCCCTCTACCAATAAAAGCCAAGACTCCATATGCCTTCCTAACAACCTTCTCGACCTGACTGCCTACTTTCAGGGATCTATGCACATACACACCAAGATCCCTCTGTTCATCTAGACTACTAAGAATCCTACCATTTGCCCTATACTCTACACATTTATTATTTCTGCCATAGGGCATTACCTCACACTTTTCCACATTAAACTCCATTTGCCACCTCTCGGCCCAGCTCTGCAACTTGTCCAAGTCACTCTGTAAACTATAACACCCCTCTTCACTATCTACCACTCCACCGACTTTAGTGTCATCTGCAAATTTACTAATCCATCCTTCAATACCCTCATCCAGATCATTTATAAAAATTACAAACAGCAGGGGCCCCAAAACAGACCCCTGAGGTACACCACTTGTCACCGAACTCCACGATGAATATCTCCCATCAACCACCACCCTCTGTCTTCTATCTGCTAGCCAATTCCTAACCCATTAGCTAAATCACCCTCTATCCCATACATCTGCATTTTCTGCAGAAGTCTTCCATGGGCCACCTTATCAAACGCCTTACTAAAGTCCATATATACCACATCAACCGCCTTACCCCCACCCACCTCCTTAGTCACTTTTTCAAAAAACTCAATGAGGTTAGTAAGGCACGACCTACCCTTCACAAAACCAAGGACATCTGGAGAGGGAAGGTGAATAGCTAATGGTCGTGGCACACATTGGTACTAATGACAGAGACAAACTAAGGGATGAGGACCTGCAAGCTGAGTATAGAAAGTTAGGAGATAAATTTAAATGCAGAGCCTCAAATGTCATAATCTCAGGATTACTCCAGTTCCATGTGTTAGTTAGAACAGGAATAAGAGGATAGACCAAATGAACACATGGCTGAAGACATGGTACAAGTAGGAGGGATTCAGCTGTTCAGCATTACTATATGGTTATTACCAATGGTTAGGTGCATTGGCCTGAACAGGCACCGGAGTGTGGCGATGAGAGGAATTTCACAGAAACTTCATTGCAGTGTTAATGTAAGCCTTACTTGTGACTAATAAATAAACTTTCCTTTACCATGGAAGAGATAAAACAAGAATAAAAATTTTGAACTGGGGGAAGGCAAATTTTGCCAAAATGAGAAGGGACATGGTTGAAGTGGAGTGGGCAGTATTGCTAGGGGATAAATCAGAGGGAAACCAGTGGATGATCCTACATGTAATGAAGTAGGTATGTCCACACCAAAAATATAAGAGTTGTACTGCCAAATACCCTAGTTGCCTGGAGCAATACACAGAAAGAGGAAACAAAGTGTATGAAGGGCAAAAAGAACTAAGCACTCTAGACAGCCTTGACAGATATAGGAAATGCAGAAATGAAGTTAGCTTGCACAGGTATGAAACTTGTGAGGTAGAGAGCAGGCAGCTAGATTCCAAGGGAGGTGATGCTGCCAGGAAGTGAAAAGCAAGGTTGGATCATTTGCAGTAGAACTTTATCTCTCTCACTCTGCATTCTTTCTCATTTCAATGGCCTTTCCAATGTAAAGTGTCCCACACCTTTGGGCAATGGTTTGTCAACAAAACGTTGCCACAAATGTAATCCATGATTAATTGCCACTTGTTTTCTTTCTATGTTCCATGTAAAGTATGCAGGTATTCAAACCAGCCTGGACTTGTTCCTGTTGCCATGGTGATTTATTTGCTGAGGTGTAGCCTTTTACAACGTGTCGTTTAAGAGCTCTTTTGCTCCAAACATGTTGGAACTATTTCAGTCTTTCAATAGTCTGATGAATTTTCACTCTAATATCACAAAATGTTTTGAACAGGCACAGGGAGTGCAGGCTGCATTCATATATAAAAAAGATTAACTGACAATCATTATTTGTGCTACCTTGTTATGTGCATTGCCTCAAGCCGTAGACATAATTTTCAAACAAGTTGTAATAAATGGAGGTAATTCGACGTGGCTCAGAGTAACAAAGGATTTATTGCCAGTGATAAATAGTTATTTACAATCAAGGGTCAGATAGAATAAACTACGCATCTGAACAACAGTCCTCGCCAACTCCAACTGAGGATCCTTCCGACCCATGCTACACGCCTTTGCACTCAATTGGCTCAGCTTCCTGCCTCAACTCCATAAGGCATGACTCAGTCATGTGGCCCTCAGGGAATGCACACTTAAAGGGGCTATGCCACCACACTCCTCTCCACCCCATCCATTCCCCAACTCTTTTATTCACATATGGATGAAAGAGAAAAAATGCTTTAACATAGGCAAACAAATTACAAGGGACAAGGGATAAAGAACAAAGAACAAAACAACATGGGAAACAGGCCCTTCGGCCCAACGAGCCCGCGCCGCCACCCCGATGTTCCCACCTCTACCTGCGATCCCTGTCTGTGTTTATAGATTTATGGATTAAAAACCAAATTTGAGACAATTTAGGGAGAATTTGTTTTGCCAATTAGCCTAAGAGCACATCTTTGGGATGTGGAAAGAAACCGGAGCACCTGGAGAAAACCCACGCAAGCACAGGGAGAATGCGCAAACTCCCACAGGCCCAAATCCATGTATCTGCACAGCACAGCGATAGTCACTGAGCTGTCATGTTGCCCATCAAATGGTCCAGGTCAAGCGTACACTAACGACGTGAAGCACTAGAATACTCGCGAAAAAAATCCAAGAGCAGCCTTCTCATGACCCATTGCGTGTATGCTCCTCATTAGACAACAAGGTGGACCAAAGCACCTGTAGGATAAAAACAAGTACATCAATATCATCTTTTTACACACTTCCCAGGGACTCCCAAGGCTCATGATCCCTATTTTAAATCAGTTTTCTATACCCCTCCATTCCCATTCTGTTCATGTGCCCATCTAAGTATTTCTTAAATAACTCCAGAGTACCTGCCTCCACCACTTTACTTGGCAGCGCATTCCATACCCCCACCACCCTCTGTGTGAAAAAACTCCCTCTAGCATCCAAATTATACCTTACCCCCCTCACCCTAAGCCCGTGACCCCTTGTGCTATTTGAGTCCATCCTAGGAAAAAGCTTAACCCTGTTTACTCTATCTATACCCTCATAATCTTGTACACCTCTATTAGATCTCCTCTAAGTCTACGTCTTTCTAAGGAAAACAGTCCCAATTTGCCTAATCTCTCCTCGTAACTCAGACCTTCCATACCAGGCAGCATCCTGGTAAACCTCCTCTGTACTCTCTCCAGAGTCTCCACGTCCTTCCGGTAGTAAGGCGACCAGAACTGGACGCAGTATTCCAAATGAGGTCTAACCAACGTTTTATACAACTGCAACATTAAATGCCAGCTCTTGTACTCTATACCCCTTCCTATAAAGGCTAGCATACTATATGCTTTCTTCACAACCTTCTCCACTTGCTCTGCCACCTTCAGAGACTTGTTCATCTGCACCCCCAGGTCCCTCTGCGTTTCTATACTCTTAATAGGTCTACCCTTTATCATATACCTCCCCCCTACATTCTTTCTCCCAAAATGCATCACCTCACATTTATCAGGATTGAATTCCATCTGCCATCTGTCTGCCCAAGCTACCAGCCTATCTATGTCCTGCTGCATCGCCTGACAATGCTTCTCACTATCCACAAGTCCAGCCATCTTTGTATCGTCTGCAAACTTGCTGATCACTCCACTTACTCCCTCTTCCAAGTCATTTATATATATTACAAATAGAAGAGGTCCCAGTACCAAGCCCTGCAGCACACCACTAGTGACCGACCTCCAGCTAGAAAAACACCCTTCCACTATTACTCTGTCTCCTATTACCAAGCCAGTTACTTATCCATCTAGCTACCTGTCCTTGTATCCCATTAGCCTTGACCTTCTCAACTAACTTCCCATGAGGGACTTTGTCAAACGCCTTACTAAAATCCATATAGACGACATCAATGGCTCGCCCACATCGGGAATACTCCAGGGAAATTCATAAATTTTGTCGATTCAGAGATTTCCAAACCTTCTCGGCTCTCCTGTAAGTGAAAAAAAAAATCGGTTGTGTAGATGTGGAAATCAAATTCATCAATCTGGGGTCAAGATCTTTTTCAGTAGCTACTGTATTCTCAGTTACAAAACTACTGGTGGTTCCAGTTCTCCAACTCTGTAACATTGTATCCAATTCTGGTGAATTTAAATTTACTGTAATGATCATCTGTTGATCCCCTGTATCAGACACTGTTCACTTCTTCAGATGGTCTCCATATCTCCTGACATAACAATCTTGTATCTCTACGATATAGGAAACCGGTCCTGTCCTTACCACAAACTTACCAGCCACCCATACCAATCCTGCTGTAAAATGTCTCGATGTAGAGATGCTGGCGTTGGACTGGGATAAAATGGACTTCTTTTTATAAAATGTCTCACCATGACTAAATCATCAATTTGGAAAACTCTTTTTTCCTTGAGTCATGATTTTTCTTCTGGGAGGATTGCCTAACCTCCACCCTCCTCTTCAAATCATGGAATTAATATCAAACCATGCCCTTAAGCAACATCCCATAAGTAGCTCAGTTGGTATGACGCTCGTGATTGCATTTGGTTCTAAGACATCAAGAAACTGGCTATAAATATAGGTAGAGATCTATTGATTTGTTTCTTTGTTGATGATTTGAACGTTCAGCATGTTTCCAAACCCATTTGAGGCTGGGTAGTAATTTGACAAATTTTTGAATCTCTTCCAGTGTGAGTGATGTGCCACTGTCTTACACAACGAACTTCAGGATACCATACTGGCAAAAATTTTCCTCAATTTTTGAGGAAATGATGGCAGGGTCCATTGTGGACTTCATTAACCGGATATTCAACCACTGAGAGTTTATACCTACCAATATAAGAAATATATGACCCATAAATGGTCTGACAAAATAGATGTGTATTCTTGCCCAGGATCTGGTTGCTCCCAAGGATGCTTATTTGTTGGCAGTGGCAATGCCTGCTGGGCTTCGCAACTGGAGGATTGATTGACCATTCTTTAGATAGCTTTATCAACATCCAGCCACCAAACTTAACTTCTGGCTCGTACTTTCACCTTGCTTTTTCCCAGATGTGAATGCAATAAAAATTATCTTCCATGGGGTGGGACTATAGCACCAGTTCCTCACAACACCTGTCTTCACAAATTATCTCCATTCTTTTACACTGGTGGGTTTTAAGCGGCTCTAACTTATCAAATCATCACTCTTACATTATCATATTCTTAATTTATAATAACATAGGGGACAGAATTTTCCCAAAATATTTCTATGTGCCATAACAGCAAAGAAACAGGAGTCCTCTGCCAGAATTTTTGACACACCCTGTATCACAACCTTTCAACACTTGAGTGCAATGAAAGAGTTTCCATGCAACTCACACAATTATGGATCCTCCAGGTATGTGACTCACCCAAAGTGGCCACATCTGTGTGCCATTAACAAGGGGAAGTCACACATAAGCACTAACGATGGATTCACAATCATTCCCACCAGGAAGATGACACCACAAAGAGCAGTCCCAAGGTTTACGGAAGAAGGGCTGAGCCATTGAGGAGAGGAGAGCTGTCTTCTTCCTCTGGATGGTTGAAGACCCAATACAATATGACCTGGGAGGCTCTGATAGGATAGCAGCAGTGAGAGCCTAGGAATAAAAAAAAAAGGACAACCACATTGCTGGGTGTTTATTATAAACCACCAGATAGCCAACAGGAAATTGAGGAGTAAGTGAATGCACAATATGTGGAGTTGTGTAGAAACAACAATAATATAATTACAATAGGTGATTTCAACTTTCTCAACATTAACTGGGATAGAAATAAACCACAATCTTACTGCCTTGCTGCGCCAGTTGATTGGCACTGCAAACCAGTAAGATTGTGAGAGAGGCGAATAAATCAGGTACATATCCAGTTTTTCACTACTCGCAATTTTAGCAGCCCTGTTTTACTGGTGAAATGGGCCTGCATCCACAAGTGGCCAACTTGAATATTAATGACATGCTTTATGTGTCATTAGTGTGTCCTGGATGCTATTGTCTGAACTCAGTTATACTTATGCCCTCGTCAGCTGGTCCACTCGCAGGTGAGAATCACAACTGATCTCCACTAAACGGAAATCAGATGTGATGGCTCACCAGAGGGATCGAGGCCATCGAAGCTCTTGGGTGGTTGGGGGACATGGCTGGACAATGCCCCTGGGGCAGTGCCAATCTGGCATTGCCTACCTGGTATCCTGGCACTATCCATCAGACACCATAGCTATGCCAGTGCAAGCCAAGAGGGTGGGCCTGGTGGGGGTGGAGCTATAACATGTTCCCTCCATGATGATAGGAAGGAGTAACAAGCCCTGAGAACAATGGATGACCAGAGATATTCAGGATCTGATGAAAAGGGAAAGAAAGGCTCTTAACAGGTGCATGGGGAGGAAGTCAATGGAGGCATTGGTGAAGTACAAAAAGTGTAGGATGGACTTTTACGAAGCAATCAAGAAAGCAAAGAGGGGTTATGAAAAATTTCTGGCTGGTAAAAGTAGAGAATTTCCAAGATATTCTTTAAGTATATTCATGGGAACAAGATCAGAATAATCAGGGAAAGATTAAGTCCATTAGGCATGTAGATTACAATCTGTATATCGCCAGAGTACACTGGTAGAATGTTGAATGAATACTTCACATCCTCTTCACCCAACAGAATGAGTGTGATGGTATGGAATTCAGGAAAGAGACTACAAGATTCTTGAGTAAATTGACATTGGAAATGACAATGTATTTATAGAAATCATAGAAACCCTACAATGCAGAAGAGGCCATTTCGCCCATCAAGTCTGCACTGACAGCAATCTTTCCTATGCCCATCCCAGTAACCCATATTTACCCCACTAATCCTTCTAACCTATGCATCCCGGGGGGGGGGAACATAAGCTCCACTCAGACAGTGGCCCAAGCCAGGAATTGAATCCAGGTCATTGAGCTGTAGGGCAGCAATGCTAACCACTGTGCCACCCATTGGAGACATTGGCAGACTTAAAAATTGACAAATCTCCAGGTCTGGATGGATTGTGTCCCAGGCATATGTGGGAAACAAGAAAGGAGGTTACAAGGGCTCAGACCCAAATTTTAATCCCTCTTTTGCCATGGGGAAAGTGCCAGAGAACCGAAGAACATTTAATGTGTTTTTGCTTTGTAAGGAAGATTGCAGAAATAAGCCAGGGAACCATAGACCAGTGAGTTTCATGTCAATGGTATGGAGAAACTTCTGAAGAAGTGCATCTATCTCCATGTGAAAAGGCAAGACTTGATCAGGAATAATCAGCATGGCTTCATCGGAGGAAGGTCACGCCAGACAAATTTGACTGAATTTTGAGGAGGTGACCAGGTATAGTTGTATGAATTTCAGCAAAATCTCTGACAATGTCCCATGTGGGAGACTTATCACGAAGACAACTGCATATGGGATACAGGCTACTTTGATATGTGAATTCAAAAATAGCTCAGTTATAGACAGAGGGTGATGACAGAAGTCTGCCTTTGTGACTGAAAGCCAGTGTCCCCTGACATATCACAGAGACCTGTGCTGCATCCTCTATTATTTATTATTTATATAAACAACATAGATGATGATGTGGCCGATAGGATTAGAAGTTTTCGGATGACACAAACATTGGGTGATTAACATTGAAGCTATGTATCTTGTGCTACAGAAGATGTAGATGAGATGGTCAAATGGGCAGATAAAATTTACCCTGAAAAGTGTGGGGTAATACATCTGGAAGGAGTAATCTAATAAGGAAGTATTCAGTGTCTGAAGGTAAAAGAGCATGCTAATAGCATTGTGAAAAAGGCACATGGGTCACTTGCCTTTATCAATCAAGGCATAGATTATAAAAGCAGGGAAGTCACGTTGAAGTTGGGTAGAACTTTGATGAATGAACTTCAAGAGTACTTTGTGTCATTCTGGTCACCACATTATCAGAAGAATATGATTGCCCTGGAAGTGGTACACTGGAGATTCACCAGGATGTTGCCTGGGATGGAACATCTAAGATATGAAGAGAGGTTGGAAAGGTTTGAGTTGTTTTCATTGGAGCAGACAAACTGAGTAGCGAGGCGACCTGATCGAGGTGTACAAGATTATGAGTGACATGGAAAGAGTGGCTAAAGAGCAGCTGTTATCCTTAGTTGAAGGGTTAGTCACGAGGTGACACAGGTTCAAGGTGAGGGGTAAGAGGTTAAGGGGGATGTGAGAAAAAACTTCTTTACCCAGAGGGTGTGATGATCTGAAATGCATTGTCTAGGAGTGAAATAGATACAAGTTGCCTCACATTATTTAAAAAGTACCAAGATGAGCACTTGGCAGGCTACGAGCCAAGTGCTGGTAAAAAGGATTAGGTGGGAAGTCAGGTGTTCTTTGTGTATTCAGTACAGGCTCGACGGGCTGAAGGGTCTCTTCTGCATTATGTGATTCTATCTCCAACCCTAGTTGCACACTGTGATCCTCAATAACTTAAAGTCTTCCTTGTTTCCAGTGTGATAAATAAAGGGTGATTCGAAGTGGCTCAGAGTAAGATAGAATTTATTGACAATGATAAATAATTATTTGCAAAAAGGATCAGACAAAATTAATTGCAACTGAACAATATTTCTCCCTGGCTCCAATTGAGGATCCTCCCTGACTCAAGAAAAATGCTCTCGCAATCAAACAACTCAGCTTCCCAACTCAACACTCTATAGGATCCGACCTGAAGACGTGGCCCTCAGGGAAGGGTCGTGTACCACAAAATGTTGAGGCAAATGTTAAGACAGATTGATATGTATATCAACTGTGTACAGTTCTGGTCACCCTATTATAGAAAGCATATTATTAAATAGAAAGAGTGCAGAAGAAGTTTACTAGGATGCTCCTGGGACTTGATGGTTTGAATTATAAGGAGAGGATGGATAGTCTGGGACATTTTTCTTTGAAGCGTAGAAGGCTGAGGGGTAATCTTATAGAGATCTATAAAATAATGAGGGGCATAGACAAGATAGATAGTCAACATCTTTTCCCAAATGTAAGGGCATCTAAAACTAAGGGTACAGGTTTAAGGTGAGATAGAAGAGATACAAAAGTGTTCGGAGGGCAATTTTTTCACTCAGATAGTGATGTGTCTGAAAACTTGCCAGAGGCTCTTTGTCTTTTAAAAAGCATTTAAACAGTTACATTGGTAAGATAAGTATAGAGGGATATGGGCCAAATGTGGGCAATTGGGACTATTAGGGGTTTAGGAAAAAAAGGATGGCATGGACAAATTGGGCCAAAGGGCCTGTTTCCATGCTGTAAGCCTCTCTGAATCTAAGACTCTAAATATAAGGATGTGTTGATCAAGCTAAATGATGGTATGATGTTCATGTGGAGCATAAGTGTCAGCTTAGATCTTATGGGCAAATGACAGGTTTGCTGTGTTGTAAATTTTATGCAATTCTAAGATTAAATTCTTTTCAACTTAAATATTCTTTTCAAAGGTTTTCAATTTTTTTAGGCTCTCGGTGCAAGAACTTTTTTGCAGCCCTCTGGTGGCTGACTCAAGAATCCTGGGGTATGAAGGTATTTGAATCGAAGAACAAAATGTGAAAGAAATGGGAAATAATCTCCTGACAGAAAGTGAGATTCTGGATTAGAGATTTGATAGCCATTTGGGCACTGGGATCGCAATTCACCTCATATCAAATTGATCAACACAAGAATTTGATGTATCCATTGCACCTGAATGATTGTAGTGTTGGGTTAATTAGGTCCTGCACTGTTTGCCTCTCCTAAGCACTGCCTGAGGTGTCTATATGAACTCTCCACTCACCTGACGGAGTATCAGCATTCTGAAAGCTTGTGGCATTTACTACCAAACAAACCTGTTGGACTTTAACCTGGTGTTGTGAGACTTCTTACCGAGATCTCTATAATCAGCAGGGTACTAGGCAGCACTGGTTGGGAATCATGTAGTCTACATGTCTGTCCATCTTAAAAAAGGATTCACTGGAAGAGAATTGTTGCAATTTTAAACAACGGAAAATTGAACACCTGGGTTAAGGAAGATCCCAGACTGATGGATGTGATACTGGATCCATTAGAAGTAGAAGGAGGTAGGAGGAGATAAGCCATGTTTCACCCTTAAGGCAGCCCTTAGAAGATAGTGAGTACTGATGGCTAGGGAATTTACTTCCTAAATTTTATATTCCGGACCTGACAATCATGTGCAAGAGGTCTAATAATCTTCCGTGGGGGCCAAGGTCAGTGAATATATCTGTATATCATATCACATCACATTTACCATATCGTCTCATCCTTCTCAATGCATTATATCACTATCTCTAAACCAACAGCATTCCCTAGCACTCAGGACTTATACAAAACATCCAGATGTTCAAAGTCGCTCTCAAACACGTACTAATGCTGTCAGTCTTGGTTTCACCTCTTTCACATACATCCAGCTGTTCAGTTAAAGCAGGTACATCACCCAGAATTAACACTACGCCATTACTGACATTCTGCTATCTCTTTTGCAGATCATGGAGTATGACAATAAAAGGAAATAACAGTGAAGGACTAGATTAATGATTTTCCCAAACCCTGAGGAGGAAATGGCTCTCAACATTGTAGGGCGGGACCTCTGGACTCTGGCTCTGACTCCTAGATTCTGAGAATATTCAGGGTGGCAGTGTGTTGCAGCTTTATGCCTTTTCTCAACTCCCAGCTCACCGATATCCAGCTATATTAATATATAACTTATATTGTAATAATTGTGGGCAGCATGGTGGCACAGTAGTTAGAACTGCTGCCTCACAGTGCCCCACAGGGAATGGGTTCAATTCCAGCCTTTGGTGACTCTCCATGTGCAGTTTGCATATTCTCCCCATGTCTGCACGAGTTTCCTCCAGGTGCTCTGGTTACCACAGTCCAACAATGTGCAGGTTAGGTTGATTGGCCATGCTAAATTGTCCCCTAGTGTCAGGGAGATTAGCAGGATAAACACATGAGTTTACAAATATAGGGCCTGGGTGGGATTGTTGTGAGTGCAGGCTCGATGTGTCAAATGGTCTTTTCCTGTACTATACGAATTCTATGATTCTATGAGTCTAATTATTATTGTCAGACAAACCTTCCCCATCCGATTTCCAGGGTCTGAAATTTAAACATCCAAGGTAGGCAGGGTACTTGATCCCATTACATGTAAACTGAAGGAACGACACCTCATCTTCCGGTTAAGCAATTTACAGTTTTCATTGAGTTCAAGAAGTTCAGAGCATGAACTCTCTCCTCCACCTCCATTCCATTTCTATTTATTTTGTTTCGTTTCTTCCTTTTATCTTATTAATTCATTTTCATCCCTTTATTTTCTTAATTTTGTTATTTCTTCCATCACTTCATTTGTGCACTTCTACAATCTTGCCTTCCATCTTGTTTCTCTACCCCACAAACACCTATCCCATTAGGGCCGTCTGCCACATTTCTAAGGTTGTCCTTTGATGTTCTGCCATTTGCACATTCTGCTCTCTTAACGGACGCTATTAGCACTATTCCTCATCTTTTTCGTCACGATTTGCATTCCCTTTGCCTTTTTGTCAATGTCATCCCTATCAATTATAATCTCTCATCCTTGCATCAAAAATCTTGTCCTATTTTGCTTATCTTTATCTCTGACAAAGGGTCAACCTTGGTTTTATTCTCTCTCCACAGACCTGCTGAGTTCCAGAATTTACTGTTTTTGTTGCAGATTCCAGTATCTGCAGTATTTTGTTTTCATCTACATGATAGTTGCTTATGGCTATCATGATCCTTCATGGCTATAGAATATAGTGAGCAGAATGTTCTGGTTGGTGAGCAAATGGTGCTCACATTTCAGAGATTCAGCATGTAACTCATTCCCACCTACTCTCAGAAGTCTACTGCCCTTTTGTGCTCAATTAAGCTCTGGTTGGCATTGGGCAGGACTTCAATGCATCTTTGGAAGGAAGTCTCGCCTTGGAGAGTTGTCAGCCAGAATTGCAGTGGCCATTAGAGGTACCGTGCCTAAAACTTAGTTTGGGGACTTTCGATTCCATGAAAATTCTGACCTCTGATGACTCATTAGGATACGGGGACAGGGTCGGGGTCGGGGTCGGGGGTGATGACGATCGACATCGACATCAGGAGGCCAGAGAGGGGAAGGAGGGCCACAGCTCCCAGGTCTTGGAGGGGAAGCACCCCAAATCTGAAAGGTGCTTCAGATTGAAGCAACCCACCCCATCCTTTCCTGCACCAGATTCATCCATGTGGCAGGATTAATTGTTGCTAAATTCTTACTGAGTTCTTACCACTCCAATCCAACGCCGGCATCTTTACATCAGGATTAATTGTGGCAGATAAAGCGAAATTAGCCAGAAATATTTAAAATTACGGAAACTTGGGTCAAAGCCAAAATGTACGTGAACTCTGAGTACGCACCTAAATTTTTTCAGATCATAGGTCATTTCATACACTCTACACCAGAAAGTCGAAACTAAATTGAGATGTGTGGAGAAATTAGGATTTAGAAGGCCTATACAGTTTTCCAAATGTGTGACCCCCGTTGTTCCCAAATTAAAACTGGACCATACCATTAGAATCTGTGGCAATTACAAACCATGTAGCCAGTTGATAGGTACCCAATACCCAAGATAGAAGATCTTTACACAAAACTAGTGGAGGGGAGGGGGTGAAGGGGGGACTCATTTATACAATGTTCAATTTAAACCATGCTCCCTTACAACTTGAATTATAGAAAGACTCCACAAAATGTTCAACAATCAAAGAAGGAACATTTCCAATATACCAGCTTGCCTTTTGGCATATAATCTGCATGAATAATTTTTCAAAGGACAATGAAGAACTTACCACAAGGAATTTTAAAGGTTATGGTTCATTTAAATGACATCCTGATGGAGTCTTCACAGGAGCAGCACTTGGCCAACTTGGAGGAAGTCCTTAAGATATTTAGAGACTTAACGTGAGATTGAAAAGGGACAAATGCATCATTCAGGCCAGTGAAGGCACATATTCGGGGTTTAAATTCGACACCTATACCCTTGAGAAGATAAAGTGAAAGCAATTAGAGACATTCTTAAGATGAAAAACATTGCAGAATTAAACACATTTCTGGGTATGGTCAATAAACATGTTGCTGATTTTTGTCAAACCTAGCAAAATATTACATTATTGCCTAAAAAAAAACAATGATGACACTGGGAAGACATGCAAAGATGTGGAGATGCCAGCATTGGACTGGGATAAACACAGTAAGAAGTCTGACAACATCAGACTGATTTATTTGATATTTGGGGTTTGCCCCTTCATCAGATGAATGAAGAGTTCTGGCCTCAGACAGAGCAAATAATAGCACAGACAGTTTTGCAGATTACTGATTAGAATGCAAATCTTTTCAACTAACCTGCTATTCAAGTCTTAAAAGGCCAACAATAAGACAATGCAAAAAGACATGCAAAACCTTCAAAATGGTTAAACTGGCTCCACAATCACCCAATTTATGATTTCACTTTGACGCTGATAAACAGATAGTGTTACCTTGTTTTTTTCAAATAAGAAACATGATTTTTTTCCTTTTTTTCTGAGCTGTTCTTCCTATATCCTATTGGTGATTTTCACAGCCTTCTAATATTCCCAGTGTGAGGACCCACAATGTTTGAGAAAAGCTCCTCAGTGCAAACAATGTTCCTGATAAATCCCAACTCATTATCACTTTTCTTTATGTAATGTCCTAAATACGTTTGGGATTGTGGATTTTTAACAGCAAGAGAAAGATGTTGTTTTACACATCATTCAATATAACAACAGGCTGACTGCAGGTGTTCTTGCCTTTATGGAGTATAAAATGAAACTAAAAAGAGCATCCCAATGACATTGCTATCAAATCATGTGACTAGCTGTTAAAATAATCATGCAACCACTTAAATATATAGCAGTCTTTATGGGGAAGGAATTCCAGCATTTCATTAAGCTTAATGGCATCTACTTTACTTATTAACCGGCCTCAAATGATCTGGCAAAAAGAGTAGTGCAAACCTTCAAATCTACAATTAAAAGGCAGATAGGTAGGCTATTATGACTCAAGCTAACCAATTTCCTCCTTTCTTACTACACCATCCTCCATATTACTACCAGGGTAACTCCAACTGAGCTCTTGAAGGAGCGATGACTCCAGCTGAATCTAATTTTCTTTACTTTGGTGGGGAGGGTAAAAGTGAGGCAAGTTACACTAAAGAAATACCACGACTCAACCACAAGTGCTCCGGTTTTCTCCCACATCCCAAAAATGTGCTCTTAGGCTAATTGGCAAAACAAATTCTCCCTAAATTGTCTCAAATTTGGTTTTTAATCCATAGATCTATAAACATAGACAGGGATCACGGGTAGAGGTGGGAACATCGGGGTGGCGACTCATTGGGCCGAAGGGCCTGTTTCCCATGCTGTTTTGTTCTTCGTTCTTTGGTCTTTGTGACAGACCTTTTAAAGCAGATGATCTAGTTTTTGTCAGAATCATGGTGAGGTTTGGGCCTGTATCTTATTTAGTGAACCTGCAAGGGAGAGAGATATGGATCACATAAGAAGGACTAAAACTGCAGCCCTGACAGCAACACAAGAAGATCAAGTGATTACGACTAATATTTCTGCAGACCAAAAAAAGGGGGAACTGGTTGTTTCAGAAGAAGCTCCTCTTCCTCAGAGGAAACTGGCAGTCTGCATTAATGCACCCTCTGGGATTTCCAAACAACCATTTGTTACTAATGATACCATTTACCCCATTTAGGGAAGAATCTGTCAGAAAACTGAGGTGTTCCACCAGAACTCGGTAGTCACCTGATGGACTGATTTTTGTAAAAGACTGTACCATATCACCTTCCCCTCCCCCCCCCACCCTCCCTTGTGTAAATAGTACCCTGTTCTGTATACATTAAGAGAAATGTGGAGTGGAGAGGGAGGGTTAGGCTATGGCAGCATAGCCCCTTTAAGGGGTGATCATTTGTGGGTCTATTTGTGGGCCTATTGCGTGGAAGCCCAGCAATGGGGAGAAAGCGCACAGGTTACAGGGAGTACGGGATGCTAAGTGTGAGCCAGGGAATCACGGATTGAAGACCTGTGTTGTAGTTGCTGTGCCCGTATATAATTTTGAACAAAGAACAAAGAACAAAACAGCACGGGAAACAGGCTCTTTGGCCCAACGAGCCCACGCCGCTACCCCGATGTTCCCACCTCTACCCACTATCCCTGTCCATGTTTATAGATCTATGGATTAAAAACCAAATTTGAGACAACTTAGGGGGAATTTGTTTTGTCAATTAGCCTAAGAGCACATCTTTGGGATGTGGGAGGAAACCGGAGCACCCGGAGAAAACCCACGCAAGCACGGGGAGAATGCGCAAACTCCCACAGACACAGGCCCAAATCCATGTATCTGCACAGCACAGCAATAGTCACTGAGCTGTCATGTTGCCCATTAAATGGTCCAGGTCTCGTGTACACTAACGACTTGCTTCATGTCTTTCGAATAAATCACCACCCTAACATCAGCAACTTCTTCACTGATTCCTTGCACTATTAAAAATTTGACCACAGAGCCCCAGCAGAGAGGACATGTCACCATTGTAACATTCCATCCTTTTCCTCCACTTTCTGCAGCACTCACACCTTGTTAACTTCTATTCCTTCCTCTTCTTTGTCCTGTTGCTCTTCAATTTCTTATATAATATATTGTAGCAACAACTGTTTCCTGATAGTAACCAGCTTAATTTCAATATCCACTCAGCTGAATATTGCGCAGACCTTGCAAAGTGATCCTGTCAGCAGAAGCCTTGCTTGTGGAATGCTGATAGTGACTTCTAGAATATTTCTCACAGCAGCAACACTCTCATTACAGACCTGGTTTTTCAGGTGTCCATGGATTTCTGACCAGAGTCATGAGCCATGTCATCAGGGTGCTCACCTTTGTCATTCAGTAGACAGCCTTTAGTTAACAGACTGTTTCAGATGCAGGTGAAACAGAGGACTGACATAGAATGAAAGAAATATGATTGCTGCCAGAATAGCAGGCATTCACTTGCGTATGGTTGCACTTACACTTTGAGTGAGTTTTACTTTAATTCGTGGGATGAGGGCGTCACTGGCTGGGCCAGCACTTATTGCCCAACCCTAATTGCCCCTGAGAAGAGGGTGATGAGCTGCCTTCTTGAACCACTGCCATTCTTGTGGTGTAGGTACAGCCATAGTGTTGTTCTGGAGCAAGTTTCAGCATTTTGATTCAGTGACACTGAAGGAACGGAGATAAATTTCCAAGTCATGAAAGGGAACTTCCAAGTGAAGGTGTATAGCTAGAACTGCTGCCCTTGTCTTTCCAGATTGTATCAGTTGTGGATTTGGAAGGTGCTGCCTGAAAGGTATTGTGGTGAGTTTGTGTAGTGCATCTTATAGAAGGTACAGACTGCTGCCACTGTGTATCTATGGTGAAGTGAGTGAATGTTTATGGGTGGGATGCCAATCAAGCTTTATCCTGGATAGTGCCAAGCTTCTTGAGTGTTGTTAGAACTGCACTCATCCAGGCAAGTGGGACTATTCCAACACACTCCTGACTTTTGACTTGTCAATAGTGGAACGACCTTTAGGGAGTCAGGAGATAAGTTACCTAGTTTCTGATCTTCCCTGGCAGCTATAATAGAGATATGGCTATTCATGTTCAGTTTCTAGTCAGTAATAATCTGCAGAATGTTGATAGTGGGGGATTCGGTGAGGTAATGCCAGTGAGTATCAATGATTAGACACACTCTTATTAGAGGCAGTCGTTGCCTGGCACTTGTGTGGCACAAAGATTACTTGCCACTTGTCAGCCCTCGCTGCATTTAAATATAAACTGCTTCAGTATCTGAGGAATTTTAAATGGTGCTGAAATCATTAGCAAACATCCCCATGTTTGTCCTGATAATGTCACCATTATGACATATTCTTATGATGGTTATTGACGAGGCAACTGAAGGTGACTGGGCCTTGGACACTACCCTGAGGAACTCTGGCAGTGATGTCCTGGGACTGAAATAATTGACAATAAACAATGACAATCATCTTTCTTTGTCTAGGTATGACTCTAACTCTCAGAGCGCTTCCCCCAATTCCCAGTGACTCCAGTTTTGCTCGTGCTCTTTAATGTCACGCTCAGTCAAGGGCACACTCACTTCTTGAGGGCAAGTAGAGTTGGACAATAAATGCTGGCCGAGCCAGTGATGCCACATCCATCAATTAAAAAAAAACTGACTCAAAGGACATCGCTTTTGTCCACGTTTGAATTAAGGTTGTAATGACACCAAGAGCTGAGTGATCCTGATGGAACCCAAAGTAAGCATCAGTAAGCATGTTACTGCTGGGCATGTGCCACTTGATAGCATTTTTGTTTATCCCTTTCATCACTTCACTGGTGATCAAGAATAGACTGACAGTAATTAGCTGGGTTAGATTTGTCCTGCTTTTTGTGTATAGGACATTCCTGGGCAATTTTCCACATTGCTGAGTAATGCCAGTGTGATATTTGTACTGGAACAGCTCAGACTGGAGCACAGTCTGAAGACAATTGTACTACTGCCCGCTAAACCCTTTTGGTTAATGACGATGGTTAAGTTCAAATGAGGAGCATGCAACTAAATGTCTATGTAGCAAAAATCATTCAGAACCACAGGGAAGCTTGCAACATTATAGGAAAATAGAAACAAAAGAACTGGAGGAGGCTATTCAGGTCCTTGAACGTGATCGATTCATTCAATATGATCATGGATGATTAGACACTTCAATGACTTTTATACCCACTATCCCAATGATCTATTATTTTTAATCAGAAATCTATCAAACTTTAAAGGTGCATCCTGAAGGATTCCTTGAAACAATATGTAAATAGTCCAACTAGGCAAAGGGCCATACTAGACCTGGTATTGGGAAAAGAACCTGGCCAGGTTATCGATATTTTAGCATTGCAGATTCAGTGGCCATAATTCCATAAGTTTTAAGTTAGTTATATGTAAGGATAAGATAAGTTCTTGAGTGAAACTTTTACATTGGAATGGCTAACCATGATATATATTAGGCAGGAACTGGGAGATGTGGATTGGGAGTGGCTGTTTGAGGGTAAATCCACATTTGTCATGTAGGAATCTTTTAAAAGCCAATTAATTAGAGTTCAGAGCCAGAATGTTTCTGTGAAAATGAAGGATCAAGATGGCAAGATTTGGGAATTTTGGATGACAAGAGAAAACGGAAGTTCAGTCAAAAAGAAAAAGACGCATTGGTTAGGTTTGGGAAACTAAAGACAGAAAAAGCTCTCAAAGAATATTTGTAGGCGGTGCAGTGGCACAGATGTTAGCACTGCTGCCTCACAGTGCCAGAGATCTGGATTTGATTCCTGGCTTGGATCACTGTGTGTGTGGAGTTTGCATGTTCTCACCACGTATGCATGGGTTTCCTCTGGGTGCTCTGGTTTTCTTTCACAGTTCAAAGATGTGTGGGGTTAGCTGTATTGGCCATGCTAAATTACCCCTTAGTGTCCTGGGATTTGTAGATTAGTGGGATTAGTGAGGTAAATAGGTGGGACCTCAGAGAAATGACAGTTGGAATTTAGTACCAACAGATGAGAAGTGATGCATTTTGGAAGGTCAAATGTAGGAGGGAAGTATAAGTAAATGGCAGAACTCTTAGAAGCATTAATACCATATGACCATAAAACATAGGAGCAGAATTAGGCCACCAAGCCTGTCGAGTCTGCCCTGCCATTCAATCATGGCTGATACTTTTCTCATCCTCATTCTCCTACCTTTTTCACATAATCTCTGATCCCCTTATTAATCAAGAACCTATCTATCTCTGTCTCAAAGACACTCAATGACCTGGCCTCCTCAGCCTTCTTTGGCAACGAGTTCCACAGATCCAACATTCTCTGGCTGAAGAAATTCCCCCTCATCTCTATTTTAAAGGATTGTCTTTCAGCCTGAGGTTATGTTCTCTGGTCCTAGTTTTTCCTACTAGTGGCAATATCCTCTCCATGTCTATTTTATCTGCAATATCCTGCAAATTTCAATAAGATTTCTCCTCATCCTTCTAAACTTCAACAAGTACAGACCTAGAGTCCTCAACTGTTCCTCATACAACAAACTCTTCATTCCAGGGATCATTTTGGTGAACGTCCTCTGGACCCTTTCCAAGGCCAGCACATCCTTCCTTAGATATGGGGCCTAAAACTGTTTACAATCCTTCAAAAGGAGTTTGATCAGAGAGATCTAGACACACAGGTCCATAGTTCCCTGAAAGTGGCAACATCAATGGATAAGGTAGTCGAGGGGACATATGACGTGCTTGCTTTCATCAGTCAGGGCTTAGAGTACAAAAATTGGCAAGTCATGTTGCAGTTTAATCAAACTTTAGTTCAACCACATTTGGAATATTGTGTAAAGTTCTGGTTGTCATGCTGTCAGAAGGATGTGTAGACTATGGAGAGGGTACAGATATGGTTAACCAGGATGTTGCCTGGTTTGTGGGTATTTGATCTGAGGAGAGATTGGGTAAACTTTGTTTTCACTTGAAGTGGCAGGTGGAAGGTGCTAAGTGCCAGGAATGCATGGTCATAGCTTTTTAAGTTTATTTATTAACGTTACAAGTAGGCTTACATTAACACTGCAATGAAGTTACTATGAAAATCCCCTAGATGCCATATCTCAGCACCTGTTCAGGTACATTGAGGGAGAATTTAGCAGGACCAAACTAGCACGTTTTTCAGGAAGAGAAAATCAGAGCATCTGGAGGAAATCTATGCAGACAGTGGGAGAATGTGCAGACTCTGCACAGTGACTCAAGCTGGGAATTGAACTGTAAGGCAACAGTGCTAACCATTGTGCCATGATGCTGTAGGAGGCAGTAGAAGTAGATACAATAGCAATGTTTAGAGGCATCTTGACAGATACATGGAAAAGCAAGGAATTGAGGAATACAGACCACATAGAGACAAGAATTCTTTAATTTAGAAAGGTGTTATTTGTCGATGTAGGCTTGGTGGGCTGACGGGCCTGTTCATGTGCTATATTGTTCTTTGTACAGCGTTTGCTATTTGCTTCCATTTTACCTATTCCAATATTCCTTATACTGAGAAAAAATATATTATCATGTATAGTCTCACCCTGTGTTTGCAACTTTGTAGAAAGCAAAATACAACATTTGCAACATTACTAATTTGCAACCTTTGTTTAGCCAAAATAGTTTGCTCACATCTACGTTCATTTTGTTCACCATTTTTAAGAGCTCCATTATGTTCCCTCATAATACACTTTTCCCAATTTAAATTTGCTTCATTACAACTCATAACTTGAATTATTTTGAGTGAACAAGAAAGTTGTCTACATTATATAGGAGTTTATTGTACAGGAGAATTATGAAATTCAGTTTGGAGGCTAATTATCAAATTGGACAAGTTGTAATAGTTTCATGTGTCATTTTTGTCTCCTTGTGGAGCAATTTAGTTAAAATGTAAATGTAGAGGTAATGAATTTTCTCCCTCTTGTCCAATTTTATATCAGACTTCTCAATTTAGCCTTTAGGTTAAGAGCTATGGAATGGTTCCATTAAACATTAAATCAATTAATTCAGTGGGGAAAGGTGCTGTCAGTTGTACTAACTAGGAAAATTGATCCAAAGGTTCTTCTTCCAAGGCTCAATAAGGACATTCTCAACTCTGTGTTATAAAGTCATGTGTTCAAGCCCCAGCCCACATTGTCACTGATAGGATACTACACAAAAGCTGATGCATTGCAACTGAGGCCCTATCTCTATCCTAAAGTGGAATTAAAGGATTATATTGAACTATCAGGAAATGAGAAGAGGTGGTGTTTTGGGCAATATTTATTTTTCAACCAAAACCATGCTCACTGCATCTTGTCCTGAGCAAATTTGCTGTATTTCCCCAAATTACAACACTTCAACAGCAATTCATTTATTTTGGCCTCCTGCTGTTGTGAAAGGCATTATATAAATTGAAGTACTTCTTTGTGGGTGCTGAGTTAAATGCCACAGGTAGCCTCTATACTCTAGTGGTGAAACTGAGAAAATTCAACCAGGTTTACTTAGGATGTAGAAGCAGGAATAGCCTATTCAGCCCTTTGAGCCTGCTCCACCATTTATTGTGATCATGGCTGATCATCAAATTTAATATCCTGATCCCCATGAATTTCACAGTTTTACCACTCCCTATGTGAAGAAATTTCTCCTCACCTCACCTTATCTTCAAGCTTTGACTTATAGTTACGGATTCCCCCACCATTAAGAACATAGAACATAGAACATAGAACAATACAGCACAGAACAGGCCCTTCGGCCTTCGATGTTGTGCCGACCAAAATAAAAAGCAATGCCCCTCCTAACTAAACCATTCCCTTCTCATCCATATACTTATCAACTAACCTCTTAAACGCCACCAAACTTGGCGCATCTACAACAGCTGCAGGCAGGGCATTCCACTCCCTAATCACTCTTTGAGTAAAGAACCTACCTCTGATATCCGTCCTATAACTCATACCCCTTAATTTAAAGCTGTGTCCCCTCGTGCTAGCTTTCTCCATCCTAGGAAAAAGGCTATCACTGTCCACCCTATCTAAACCTCTAATCATCTTATATGTTTCAATAAGATCCCCTCTTAGCCGCCTCCTTTCTAACGAAAACAACCTCAAATCCTTCAACCTCTCTTCATAGGACCTGCCCTCCATACCAGGCAACATCCTGGTAAACCTCCTCTGTACCCTCTCCAATGCCTCCACATCTTTCTTATAATGTGGCGACCAGAACTGCACACAATACTCCAAGTGCGGCCGCACTAGAGTTTTGTACAGCTGCAACATGATGCTGCGGCTCCTAAATTCAATCCCCCTACCAATAAAAGCTAAGACTCCATAAGCCTTCTTAACAACTTTATCCACTTGACTGCCTACAACTCAGGGTGTGGGCTCACCAACCGCCTATACAATT
The DNA here is from genome assembly GCA_024679065.1 of Sphyrna mokarran. Classification (NCBI taxonomy): domain Eukaryota; kingdom Metazoa; phylum Chordata; class Chondrichthyes; order Carcharhiniformes; family Carcharhinidae; genus Sphyrna; species Sphyrna mokarran. Next base: position 108,692,502 of record JAGIQG010000006.1, on the reverse strand, counting down.
GCAGTAAAACATCCCTATTCCTATATTCAAATGCTCTCCCTATGAAGGCCAACACACCATTTGCCTTCTTTATTGCCTGTTGCACCAGCATGCTTACTTTCAGCAATTGATGCACAAGGACAACAAAGTCTCATTGAGTATCCAGCTCTCTCAATTCAACCCAATTCAAATAATAATCTGCCTTCCTATTTTTGCTACCAATGTAAATAACCTCACATTTATCCACATTATATTGCATCTGCCATGCATATGCCCACTTACTCAGCCTCTCCAAGTCATGCTGAAGCATCTCTGCATCTCACCCCTTCTCATACTGTCTTCTGGAAAATATTTGAAAGTACGATGAAGGAGGTTCAACTGAGGCTTTCACAAGGGAATTCGATTGTTATCTGAAAAGGGAGAATGTGCCAGAAATTGGGGAGAAGTTGGGAAAATGTCACAAGGTAAATTGCTCCAATGGAGAGCATGTTCAGATATGATGGGCCAAATGACCTGCTGTTACAGTCCTATGATTTTGCAGCTTGGCAGTGATGCTATTCACCTAAAAGTTTACCTAAATGTTCACTGACTGTGCTCACCACTGAAGAATGTTCACTCAAATGAGGCAGCATAAGTAATAATAACCAACACAAAGCAAACTATACCCCAGCAGGAGTTGGCATCTGCCAATGAAAAGCAGACAGGATAAAGAGATCAGTAAACTTTCTGATGCAGAGTCATTGACCTGAAATAGGAACTTCAGTTTCTTTCCACTGAAACTGCCTGACCTATTGAGCATTAGCAGCATTGTCTGTTTTATTCCAGTGAATTTTCTGGTATTCAATTTCTACAATCTTTGTTCACTCTCTCATGCCTCGGAGACAATACAATGGGGCCTAAAATGTTGCGTCTCTACCTGCACAGTGGTGCCTACATGTATTTTCATGTAAACCTAAGCCCACACATTATTTTGCAACAAACAATTAAATGATAAGTGATTATTTATATATTTAAAAAGATGTTTAGCGCCTCAGCTTGGAGCACAATTTTGTGTACAAAAGCCTTTCATCTTTCATCTAATGCTAAGTTCAATTTATTCAATGAAGTTGTGCAGCCAATTCTATCAAATTTCTAAAGATGCCTGCACTACATAATTTGAAAAGAAAATGTACTTAATTAATTAAGTGCAACTAACACTGAATACAACGAACACTGTATATTATTACACAATGTACCACTTTGATAATCTGCCATCTAGTTGCTAATTAGTTTTATTTACACATTCAAATTTAACAAAATTAAATCTCAGTTAGTAAAACAACTGAATAAAATGGCTTCATTTCATGCATTAAGAAGTTGTTTTAATGGATAACTGTAACTGAGCTCTGTGCCAGATGGTGCAATGAAAACTGTCACTGAACTAGTAATTCAGAGGTCCAGGCCAATGTCCTGGGGACATGGTTTCAAATCTGATTATGGCAGCTTGTGGAATTTAAATTCAATTAATAAATCCAGAATATAAAGCTAGTCTCAATAACGCTGATCAAGAAATAATCATCAATTATTTCAAAATACACTTGGTTTTGTGTTGAGTTTGCCCAAGAATCTTTTGGGAGCACCTTCCAAATCCACGAGCACTATCATTCAGAAGGACAAGGACAGCTGACATAGGGCAACACCACTTATTATCCTAACTAGGAAATATATCACCATTCCTTCACTGCCGGTGATTAAAATCCTGAAATGCTTACACTAACAGCACTGTGTGAGTATATCCACCACAGAGCTACAGCATTCAAGAAGGCACCAGTTCTCAAGGGCAGTTAGGGATGGGCAATAAATGATGGCCTAAACAAACACTGAGGCGCACAACCCTGCAAATTATTTTTAAAAAATATTGAAGGAAAGCTGCCATCCTTATCTGGTCTGACCTATACCTGACCCACAGCAATGTGGTTAACTCTTAACTCCTCTCTGAAATGACTTTTCAAGTCAATCATTTCAAGGGTAACAAATGCTGGGCCTTGCCAGTGAAATCCATAGAATCATAGAACCCTACAGTGCAGAAAGAGGCCCTTTGGCCCATTGAGTCTGCACCGACCATAATCCCAGTCAGGCCCTACCCCCATATTCCTACATATTTTACCCACTAATCCCTCTAACCTATGCATCACAGGACAGTAAGGAGCAATTTTCGCATGGCCAATCAACTTAACCTGCACATCTTCGATTGTGGAGAAAACCGGAGCACCCGGAGGAAACCCAGACAGACACGAAGGAGAATGTACAAGCTCCACACAGACAGTAACCTAAGCCAGGAATCAAACCCAGGTCCCTGAAGCTGCGAAGCAGCAGTGCTAACCACAGTGCTACCGCCCCCAATCCCATGAAATAAAGAAAATAAAATGATGACTGACATTGTTATCTTCACTGCTTCCCTACATCAATGACCTACTAAATATTGAATATGAATAAAGTGGAAATTAAATTAAATCATTACCTAAGTAGATATGATTAATAAATTTTGGCAGATGCTGGTGATCTGAAATAAAATCAAGTGCTGGATAAATTCAGTAACTCAGACAGCATCCATGGAGAGAGATAGATTAAAATTTTGAATCCAGGACAATACGTTGCACAGTGGTTAGCACTGTTGCTTCACAGCGCCAAGGACTCAGATTCAATTCCAGTCTTGGGTGACCGTGTGTGTGGAGTTTGCACATTCTCCCCATGTCTGCATGGGTTTCCTCTGGGTGCTGTAGTTTCTTCCCACAATCCAAAGATGTGTGAGTTAGGTTGATTGGCCATGCTAAATTGCCACTTAGTGTCAGGGACAATAGCAGGGTCAATACATGGGTTTACAGGAATAGGGCCTGGCTGGGATTATGATCCTGCAGACTCGATGGGTTGAATGGCCTCCTCCTGCACCGTAGGGATTCTATGACCTTTCTCAGTTACTTCTTTGGAACACTAACCCAAAGATCAGAGGCCAAATGCCCGTGACCACTGAAGTGTTCTCCAACAAGAAGAAAACACTCTTGCCTAGTGATTATCAAGTGGTGTTCATTCATCCGTTTTTGTAATATCTGCATGATCTCCCCAATGTACCTTGCCTCGGGACATCCTTTCCTGCAGCGTATCAGGTGGACAATGTTGGCCGAGTTGCAAGTATATGTACCGTGTACCTGGTGAATGGTGTTCTCATGTGAGATGATGGCACCTGTGTCGATGATCCGGCACATGGATCCACCTCCCAAAGATATACAAGACAAACAAACCCAGCCCCATCTCATCATATCAGACAATGGTACCTGCGCAAGAACATCTCCAGCTATGTTGAGGGCATCCTGAACCTCATTGTACAAAGAACCCCCAACTTATGTCATGACACTACGGACTTCCTACAGAAGCTTAGCACACATGGAGCAGTTGAACCAGGAGCACTCCTCGTCACAATAGATGTCTCAACACTTCACACCAGCATCCCCCACAATGATGGCATTGCTGCAACTGCCTCAATACTCAATGCCAACAACTGCCAGTTTCCAGATGCAATTTTACAACTCATTCGCTTCATGCTGGACCACAATGTCTTCCCCTTCAACAACCAGTTCTTCATCCAGACACATGGAACAGCCAAGGGGATCAAATTCACACCTCAATATGCCATATTTCATGCACACATTCGAACAAGACTTCTTCGCCACACAGGACCTTCAACACTATACACTAGATACATCGATGACATTTTCTTCCTTTGGACTCATGGTGAACAATCAGTGAAACAACTATATGATGACATCAACAAGTTCCATCCCACCATCAGATTCACTCTCCAGAATCAGTTGCATTCTTAGGCACATGCATCTCCACCTAGGATGGTCACCTCAGTACTTCACCGCACCACAAGCTCACAATGCTCCAATTCTCTAGCTTCAACCCTAAACACATTAAAGAAGCCATCCTCTATGGACAAGTCCACTGAATACACAGGATCTACTCAGATGAGGAGGATCACAACAGACTCTTCCAGACACTGAAAGATGTCTTCATAAAAACAGGATATGGTGCTCAATTCATCGATTGACAGTTCCAACATGCCACAGCGAAAAATCGCACCGACCTCCTCAGAAGACAAACATGGGACATAGAACATAGAACATTACAGCACAGAACAGGCCCTTCGGCCCTCGATGTTGCGCCGACCAATATAAAAAGCAATGCCCCTCCAAACTAAACCATTCCCTTCTCTTCCATATACTTATCAACTAACCTCTTAAACGCCACCAAACATGGCGCATCTACAACTGCTGCAGGCAGGGCATTCCACTCCCGAACCACCCTTTGGGTAAAGAACTCCTGAACCACCCTTTGGGTAAAGAAGGCGGACAGAGTACCCTTCGTCCAGTACTTCCCTGGAGTGGAGAAGCAACGACATCTTCTCCAAAGCCTTCAACATGTCATTGATGAATACAAACATCTCGCCAAAGCCATCCCCACTTCTTGCCTTCAAACAACTGAGGTGGCGGCGCGGGCTATTGGGCCGAAGGGCCTGTTACCCGTGCTATTTTGTTCTTTGTTCTTTAACCTCAAACAGACTATTGTCCACAGCAAATTACCCAGCCTCCAGGAGAACAGTGACCACAACACCACACAACCCTGCCACAGCAACCTTTGCAAGACATGCCAGATCAACTCATGGATGCCATCATCTCACAAGAGAATACCATCCACCAGGTACACGGTACATACTCTTACAACTCGCAATGTTGTCTACCTGATACGCTGCAGGAAAAGATGTCCCAAGGCATGGTCCATTGGGGAGACCACGCAGACGTTACAACAATGATTAATGAACACCGCTCAACAATCACCAGGCAAGACTGTTCTCTGGGAAACACTTGAGAAACACTTCAACATTCAGCCTCTGATCTTTGGTTAAGCTTCTCCAAGGCGGTCTTCATGACACACGACAGTGCAGAGTTGCTGAGTAGAGACTGATAGCCAAGTTCGCACACATGAGGACAGCTTCAACTGGGATCTTGGATTCATGTCACACCATCTGTAACCCCCACAACTTGCCTGGGCTTGCAAAATCTCACTGACTGTCCTGGCTGGAGACAATACACATTTCTTTAACCTGTGCTTAACTTCTCTGCACTCACATTGTCTGTACCTTTAAGACTTGATTACTGTAAAGACTTGCATTCCAGCCATTATTTTGTAAATTAAGTTTTTGTCTTTATATGCCCTGTTTGTGAACAGAACTCCCACTCACCTGATGAAGGGCCTGCATTCTGAAAACTAGTGGCTTGTGCTACCAAATAAACCTGTTGGACTTTAATCTAGTGTTGTGAGACTTCTTACTGCGTTTCCACATCATTTGTATTCAGTTCCAGGTACTCAGCCAAGTACCTGGCTGAGATTTGTTTACTTTGTAAATAAATCTAAATTTGATGAAGGGACACTGGCCTCAGAGGAATTATTCCAGTGGACAACTACTTTAGCCATCCACCACCAGATCTAAATAAAAGTAAATTACTGCGGATATTGGAATCTGAAATCAAAAGAGAAAATGCTGGAAAATCTCAGCAAGTCTGAAGCATTTGTAAGAAGAGAAAAGAGCTTACATTTTGAATCCAGATGGCCCTTTGTCAAAACCACCAGATCTGACTGTGGACCACTGGAAACAGTATTCAGTCCTGCTCGTTTGCTAAAATTGATTTCAGGAGCTTCTATAATATTTTACAAGCCAACTTCTTAATCCTTTTCCCTATCACCTCTGCTCTCTCCTCTGAGAAGAGTTCATGAACGTCTTTGCTACTAAATCAAGACTATACAATCAGCTGCCACTGCTGCATGACTCCTTTCAACGAGCACACTGTAGTGATTGAGCTAAATGCCAGTTTCCCATCACTGAATACTCTTTATTGTGGTCTAAGAGAAGGGCTGTGCCTGCAGCTCACAGCCAGACAGTCTAAACCTTGGGACCAACAAAACAGGTCTGGGATCAACAGCAGATTTAACCCCTCCCCTCCGCCAACTGTTTCTCATTGGGCAATCCTCCATTCACTCAATAAGGAAGTTCATATCCAATGAAGCCCACTGGGAAAATCTAACGGTGATCCCTTGTGGCCATCATAACATCCCTCCCCTTCTTTGGTCGGTGTGTCTCCTGGCACCCCCACCGCAAGAAAATCCTACTTAGCAGTCAGTGTGAAGGTGGGATGGGTCAGGCAGTGTAAACCGAACAGGGAACGTTCATTTCAGAGACAGCATGCAATGCAGGTTCTTCCTCCTATTTCATTTCAGCCCAGGGACCCAGTTCATCAGCCACCATCTTCAACTCCGTACCTTCACTATCCAGAGGGACTAATGCAGTCAGCTTCAAACAGAGGGCTGACACTGGCAGCTGTTACCTTATTGGCTCATAGTGAGGCCTGCTTGGGTATAGACTCCCTGGATCTGAAATGGTCTAAGTGTTTCTGTAAGGATTTACCGTGGACTTTGATCTTGTAAGATACTGATTTCATTTTCTCCATAATGATGCAGGGATCCAACTGGGACCATCCCTGAAGTTTCTTACACGAATCAAATCATCTCTAGAGAAAGTTCTTTCTGATCTTGCAGAACCATCATTTCTTTTTTGGTTTTCTTGTTAGGACACCACCCTCCCCGCCATGTTTGGGAATAGCAGGCTTAACCTGTTTCAAAGTCATCATCACATTAACAACTCCACTGAGCAACATAACGTGCAGTTCAGACATATTGAATAGCATCGGAGAGCACAAAGTTATGGAAATCACCAGTAATGAAGACTGTGTTGTTATCAGAAACAGGTATTCTGTATGGACTGAAGCTTTGTCATAATTTCTCAATCGTAGCCTGAGCAATTGTGGAGCTCACGCAGTACCCCTCCAACCACTGGAGTTTGCATTGACCATGATTAAAAACATGGAACCCATAAAGAGCCCCAAAGTTCATATTACATGTACCCATCGCCTGCCAGGTCACTCCCATGGACGTAGGGAGGCAGATTTTCCTGGCATAGGTTATATCATGTCATCAAGTCTGTGACGTTAGAGTCAAAAACGGACCACCGGACATAATTCTTAGTCAGCATTTTCACTTTTGATACTTCCGGGTGGCCATTATGTAGTGCAGATAATATTGAATGCTGTCCTGGGAACAGAACAGTTACTCAGGAACCCCAAAGAATGATCCCATCCTCGACACTAAGTTCATCTTTCTTAATAAGATAGGGTTCCATTTTCTCGGAGGGTTGCACTTGGAATCCACTGTGAAGGATCACATGCCTTATTTTAGATAAAATTGGATTTTTTGCTAATATTGGCAAAGTTTCCAAAAAATTCAGAGTCATTACAACCTTTTCCAATGCTAGTAAAGGAGTCAGGTTTGTGGACAATGAGAGGCAATTCAGTGTGTTAACATTGGCTATTCAGGTTCCAGGGCAATGTTCTAGAGGATATTTGAAGGCCCAGCACTGGATCGGAGTGGAGGTGATGGAATTGCCTTGTCTTCTTCGTAAAGTCACAATGAGTGTTTAACTAAGTTGGTAACTTTAAAAATGTCTATCATAGACGTATTGATGGAATTTTTTTCACACCAAATACAACTGCCAACTCTTCTTTCTCAATCTGGGAATAAGTCTGCTCTGCATCCAAAAGGGTCTTTGAGACATATGCAATGGGCTTTTCTATCCCATCTTCCCAGCAATGTGACAGCAGTGTCCCAACCCCATATGGGAAACCATCACAAGTCAACATAAGTTCTGGTCAAAATGGGCCAATAAATTAGATGACAATAGCTGATATTTAACTTTAAAAAAAGCCTCTGCCTGCGATATTTCCTTGGACCACCTCTGGTGTTTTCATACCAGGGCCTTCAAAAGGGCCAGCATAGAAGCCAGGTTTGGGACAAATTTTCCATTATAATTTATTAACCCTAGAAAGTTTTCAATTCCATGGCATTCCTTGGGATTGGTGCATCCTTGATGGCCTTTACTTATCCACTACTGGGTCTAACTCCTTGTTATCTAGTCAGTAGCCTAAATAGGTTACTTCAATCACTTGGAAAATGCACTTCTTCCTCCTGCTTTAAAAAATCTCTGCAAGACTTCTTTTAAATTGGCCAAGTGTTCCTGATCTAAAGCCCCTGTGACCAAGACATTGCCCAACTATACTGCTACCTTGGATAGCCCTTGAAGGATATTCTTCATAACTTTGGAAAATGGCACATACTGATGAGGCCCAAAAGATCAAACAAATATATTCATGATGTCTCTTATGTATGTTGATCATCATATATTTCCAGGAGAACTCATCCAATTTAAGCCGCAGATAGGCATAGTTCATATCCACCTTGGGGAATGTCTTGCCGCTTTGTTAACTCAACATGAAGATTTGTGATTCAGGGTATGGGATATGCATTGAGTTTACAGAGTCAGCTTAAGTTTATAGTCCCCACAAAGACAAATTTATTTGTTGCACTTAAGAACATGACCTGCAGACACAGTCCATTCTTCAAGTTCCACGGACTCTATTATATCTAAACTTGAGGCACCTCAGTTCAATTTCCACCTTTTCCAGTGTGGAATGTGGATCTAGTCTTGCTCTAAAATACCTAAATGTAATACGAGATTCAATGTAGATCTTGGCCTTGGGTCGCGGGGCTGGCCGGTGATTCGACCTGACCAGCAATTGGGAGGCCAGGAGCGTGTGGCTAACTGTGCAAGTGTTAATCTCACTGCTCACAGACTGGTGCGTGTGCAGTGATCCGATCAGCGCTATTCTGCTGAGGTCGCCAGTGGGAATAAGCCTCGCCTACTCATTTTTGGAACGATTTACTCTAGTGCATAGTGTGTGAGAGATTGACATTCCTCCAGTTTTCACATGAATGTAACTTAAAATTTTGCGGGGGGGGGGGGAAGAATCGCTCCATTCTCTCTACAGAGACGCTGTCAAATGTATTTTCCTGTTTGAGTTTCAGATTCCAGCATCCACAGCTTAACTTTTGCATTTACCTCAGCAGCAATTTGTATTACTGGGCTCCGCGCTGAATTGGTGAAGTGGGTTAAAATTTGCCTTTCCTCAGAGCCCTTGGTCTGTTGTTTTTTTTTGAGGTTCACAGACGGTGGCCCTCTTCTAGGTCCCGACGCCCTTGGCATGAGGTTCCCGCCCCCTTTACCTGAAGAGGAAAAAGTCTTGTGGTGCTGACTTGAGTGAAGGCGGGAGAGAAGTGAACACCTGGGCAGCGAGGGACGGACAGGTGTGTGTGTGTGTGTGTGTGAGAGAGAGAGAGGGAGAGCGAGCCGATGGAGGGCGCACTTGAGGGTAAGTCCCAGTGAGGAGGTGCAAGAGGCAAAGTTGGGAATGAGTGAGTAAGTGAAAGGCCCGGGGATCAGGCTGGCAGGACAGCAGCTGCCGGGGCTGTGCTTACAGCGCCGAGAGACGAGAGCAGCCGGCGACTCGCGCTCCAAGAAGATGGCGAAGTGGCTGAGGGAGTACTTCAATTTTGGGAGCCACCACAAGAGCAAAAATCCCCCGCAGCCGCCTAGACCCGACTACGGCAGGAAGAAGCGGAGCGGCGAGCCGGCGGGTCAGGAGAGCGATCTGATGCGAGCTTACCGGCTGCAGAAGGAGAGGGACTTTGAGGACCCTTACAGCAGCAGCGGCTGCGGGCCGGGCTCCAGCCTCCGCCGGCTCAGGCACATGTGTCAGGAGCAGCCGGAGGACGGCAGAGGCGCCGAGAAGCGGCTCGTCCCGCACACCAACTCGTTCCTGTCCCGGAGCCAGAGCGAGAGGAGGCCGGGCTCCTCTCCCGGTGTGGCCAGGTACCCCTCTCCAAAACATCGGCTCATCAAAATCGACACCACCCCGGTTGGGGGTAATAAGATCACCTGGAGCCCCGGCACCAACTCCGAGAAACAGCACAAGTCGGACAGCGTGAAGAGCGAGGTGAGTGAGTGAGGATATTTCGCGGTGGGGGTTTCTTTTGAAAACCGAGAGTTTTTTCCACCCGTTCCCCACCCAAATGCCAAGTTCCGAGTTAGGAAATGCAACAACAGCCCTGACTTCATTGAGTGTGACTTTAACATGGCAAAAATGGTGTGACTTCCTGTAAATCCTTTTCAGAAGCGATGAATCACATTTTGTTTTAAAAGTGTTATTTTCTTTGGCAGGTGTGAGCGACCTTTGTGCCACCCCCACCCACCCCCGTGTTGCCATGTGTTGCTGACATTACTCAGTGATTTACATAAGTGCTGTGAGTGAAAGGAAAAGTAATAAGGGGCCTCCTGCGGTCATTTAATTACTGAGGTCCGGAATTAGCAACTCAGCTTAAAAGGAGTTGTAGTTATCGAGATGCTGAACGCCTGGTGAGAGAGGTACAGATTTTTCGCAGCAGGAATGCATTAGTTCCTTTTTGATTGAAAGCTTTTGGACAAACTCGGACGATGTTTGTTTGGAGCCTCCTGATGTTGCAGTGATCCTGCAACGCGTTTGGTTTCGATGAATGACATCGACAACTTCCAACATTTTCCCAAAGCACTTCAGAGACCAAAATCACTTGACAGTCTGCAAGTTCTGAGGCTGCTGATCAGTGGGGAGGAAACAACGTGGAGTGGATTGTTGGCAGGCTGTTTGAATCCAGGATCGAAACTCAAGGCTCTATTGGCCGGGGGGCGGGGGTAGAAGCCAAGGAAGGCTGGGTCAGTACAGCAGTGAATATTAACCGAAGGTTCAGACTGACAAGGCGATGGAGATAAACAATGTGTTGCTCTTGTGAATGCTAAGATTTTGTTAACTGCGTAGTATAGGAGAAAAATTCTTCTGTTTTTTTTTCCCCCTAATTCATTTTTCTATTAGTGTCGCAAGTAGGTTTACATTAACACTGCAATGAAGTTACTGTGACAATCCCCTAGTCGTCACACTCCAGCACCTATTCAGGTACACTGAGGGATAACGTAGGCTAATGCACCTAACCAACACATCTTTCAAACTGTGGGAGGAAACCAGAGCACCCGGAGAAAACCCATGCAGATACGGAGAACGTGCAGATTCCACACATTGACCCAAGCTGGCAATCAAACCCAGGTCTCCAGCACTGTGATGCAGCAATGCTAACCACCATGTCACCCATTAGTGAACTATGCCATAACATTTTAGCCAGGATTTATTTGGTGGTAAAGCAAAATATCAAGAGTACCAGTAATTAGAGAACTTTGTTTTTTGAAACATTTTATTTAAACATTTATGGTCCTTCTGTTAAATGGTGGTGTCCCTATGGGCTGGTAACACTTCTCTATAATCTGGACTGCAGTAGTCCAAGAAGGCAGTTTACCATTATCTTAAGGACAATTAGGGATGGGCAATAAAAATGCTGGTCTAGCTAATGATGCCTATATCCTGTGAAAGGATAAAATAAGCATTTGATCCACCAGTTTCAATTTGTATCATCAGATTAAAATGGGTAATAAAGTTACTGGCAATTGTGAAGTTAGAGAATGATCATTCTGATATTCACACCACAACCCTTGTTTTAACTGGCGAATATTTTGGAATAGACAGATGCCAGAGGCAAATCCCCACAGGGAGCTCAGGATCAGCACTGGGCCACATTTGAATGTTCCAACGCTGTGTCCCGTCCAACACTGTTGTGACTGCCATTTGGCAGGATTCCATAGTCTTAGGATTTTAGGATACCAAAAGAGTGGTTATCAGCAGAATTTCAGCACTGGATAAGAGCTTTGGCATTAATTCTATTGTATAGAGGGAGTGGCAAGTGTAGGGAAGCTTGAAGACTTGTTGCAGGATCTGGTGGAACACTTGTACTGCTGTTGGTTCAGTGTCCCAGTTAGTGCAGTCCAGGTACGCAACCTGCCCATGTTAAATTAAGTCACATCAATGACTTCCATTTATTAAAGTAAGTTTGTTTGTAATGTGAGTCTCAGCTAGAGTCAGAGGTTTACAGCATGGAAACAGGCCTTTCGGCCAACTTGTCCATGGCGCCTTTTTTTAAAATGCCTAAATTAATCTCAGTTGTCCACATTTGGCCCATATCTCTCTATACCCATTGTACCTATGTAACTATCTAAATGCTTTTTAAAAAACAGAATTGTAGCTGCCTGCAGTACAATTTCTGACAGCTTGTTCCAGACAGTCACCAGTTTGTGTGAAAAAATTGCGCCACTGGACACTTCTGTATCTCTCCCCACTCACCATAAACTTATGCCCTCTGGCTTTAGACTCCCCTACCTTTGGAAAAAGATATTGAATATCTACTTGTTGATGTCCCTCATTATTTTATAGACTTCTATAAGATCACCCCTCAGCCTCCTACATTGCAAAGAGAAAACGTCCCAGTGTATTCAGCCTCTCCTTATAACTCAATCCATCAGTCCAGATAGCATCCTAGTAAAGTTTTTCTGCACTCTTTTTCTAGGTTAATGATATCCTTTCAGTAACAGAGTGACCAGATTTGCACACAGTATTCCAAACATGGCCTTACCAATGTTTTGTACAATTTCAACAAGACATCCCAACTCCTGTATTCAGTGTTCTGACCAATGAAACCAAGCATGCCAAATGCCTTCTTCACCACTCTGTCCACCTGTGACTCTACTTTCAAGGAGCCCTAGATCTTTTTGTTCTGTAACTCTCCCCAACTTCCTACCATTAACTAAGTTAGTTCTGCCCTGGTTCAGTCTACCAAAATGCATCACCTCGCATTTGTCTAAATTAAACTCCATCTGCCATTTGTCAGCCCAAAATCCCCTTACAATTGGATATAATTTTCTTCACTGTCCACTATGCCACCAATCTTGGGGTCATCTGCAGACTTAGTAATCATGCTCCTTATATTCTCATCCAAGCTAACTTAGCATCAAGCTGATAAATCAGAATTGGTGTGATGCAGAAGGAGTCAATTCAGCTCATAAAGTCTGTACCAAGTCTCCAAATGACACTATGACTTAGTGCCATTTTCTTGCCTTTTCTCCTTCCCCTTGCATGTTGTTTCTATTCAAATAATTATTTAATTTCCACTTGAGTGCTTGAATTGAACTTGCCGTCACCAAGAAATAGAGGACTTTGAGGAAATTGCACAAAATAAGAGTTGACGCCAGCACTGATCAGCCATGATCATATTGTATGGCAGGGCAGGTTTGAAGGCCCTGGTGGCCTACTCCTGCTTCTATTTCTTGTTTTCTCTCAGTTGACAATAATTCCAATTTTTGTGTCATCTGCAAACTGGAAAATGTCTCCTGCACACCAAGTTCAAAATAATTAACGTATGTCAGGAAAAGCAAAGGTCCCAATACTGACCCCCAGGAACTCCAACACAAGCCTTTCTCGAGCCCAAAAATATCTGTTGACCATTACACTCAGCCAATTTTGTATCCGCCTTGCTACTGTTCTTTTTAATCCATGAATTTTTCCACAAATTTGTTGTGTGACTGTCAAATGACTTTGACATTATCTTAAGGTCTTGAGGCTTGTTGACTTGGCCTTAGATTAACACACCAGTCAAAACACTCCTCTGACTGGACAGGATAGTTTAAAGTTGAACGTAGCTTATTCAGTATTCACCAGATGTCTGCCTGTCCTTCCTCAAAATAACTCGGCCAGAATTTGATCAGAATAATGGGCTAATGTCAATGACTTTTTTTAATTAATATTAGAGTAATGTGTAGTGAATTATTTTGGGAAATGTTTAATATGTAAAATTTATTTTCTCAGTGTTCATTTGTCTCTTCAACTGTCACAATACAAATCCTTAAATCACTGGTTAAGGAGATAGCCCTTTTGGTTTCCTCTCATTCATCCAGATGGGATGTTGTCACTTTCAGAACAAATTGGGGATGGCTCAGCTTAAAGAAAACTGCTCTGCTACAATTAATCTGTTCAAATCTGTTTCATGCACGTCCTTTAGTTTTACATTCAAAAAGACATTCGCATCAGATTTATTTTTTGACTTTCAAATAAGTACACATTGTAGGATCACATTTTAGCATATGGTCACAAAACAATTTTCTATTTGATTGAAAAAAAATCCCAAATCCCTTTTCAAGGAAGTTTTTCATGTTGATTTCGTAAGTTTGCTACATGCAAATTGGTAGTTATGTTGTGGTAAGACGTAGAAAGTAACTAATTAGATGTAAAGCAGTTTAGGAAAGTCCAAGGAAATTCTATTTTTACAGAACATTTTGCAAGTGTTCAGTAAAGTGGTTATAAGTGTGCTGTACTTAAAGTTTAAGTATTGAATATCTGCTCTGACAAACAGCCATCCAGTATTGAAATGTTATCTGTCCACAGATGCTGTCAGACCTGCTGAGATTTTCCAGCATTTTCTGTTTTTGAATAGCTGGGAAGATGTTCTGAGAATCTAAGCAGTGAAATCTTAAAGCAAAGACCTTGCTTACGTTTTAACAATATCTGTAATGATCGCTAATGCTATAGAGAAGCCTGACTATACAGGAAAGGCTGAACAGTCTTTAAAAGTGTGCAGGGCTTTGATACAATCGACCTAGAAGATGTATCTCTTGTGGGAGGGAAAAAAAAACAAAGAAAGAAGTCTGACAACGCCAGGTTTGACTCCAACCAGTTTGTTTGATAGTAATCCCACGAGCTTTCAGAAACGGTGTTCCTTCATCAAGTGTGTAGAAGGTTTTGACCAGAGAAAAATATATAAAGACACACCAGGCCAACGCTGGCATCTCTACATCAAAAAAAACAAAACCGGGGTCAGAATATGTAATAGATAATTCAGGAGAAACTTCTTTGTGCAAAGAACGATAAGAATGTAAAACTTGGAATAAGGAATAGTTAAGGTGAATAGCATAAATGCATTCAGAGAGAAGTAGAAGTGCACACTGGAGATAGGAATAAAGAAAAGTACTGATAGTTAAATAGGTAGCTTATTTGAAACATATTTGCTAGCGAAGACCATTTGGGGCAAGTGGCCTTTTGCTATGTTATGCTGGCAAAATTAGGCTTTGTGATGTGCTATTTTGAATGAATATTTTGCATATTTGTCAGCTACAACTGTGATTAGCAATCAGTTTTTCTGTGTTAAGTGTGCAAGATGTGTTGCAGCTTGGCTTAATGACTGCATCATCTTTTATTATGAACCACTGCAAAGAAAAGTCATCTGTTCTGATGAACTTTTAAAATATCTATCTTTGGTATCTCATTGTGAATGGATTTTAACAAATTTTTGCATATATTATATAAAAGCTGTGGACAATATCACAGTATGTTGTGGGGGAGGCAATTGCTGATTAGAATATGAAGTAAGTGATCCATGATTGAATGTGAAAGAATTGTAGCATTCCTGATTATTTCTCAAATCAAAAGTGATGAGTTTCTTCTAAACTTCAAACCTATAAATCAAGTGCATTATATCCATTGCTGACAGCAAATTTGAAATAACATATGGTGGGCTGTAGAAAAGCAAATTAGTTTGTCCTCACTTTACAGAGGAACTGTAATGAATTTTCTTTAGCTCAAGATCATTCAACCTGTTTTGAGCCGTACTAATGTGATACCATATAGACTGTCTTGATGTGATTGATGGGATGGTACAGTGGTTAGTAATACAGCCTCAAAGCTCCAAGGACCTGGGTTCGATTCCTGGTCTGGGTCACTGTGGATTTTGCACATTCTCCCCGTGTCTGCATGGGCTTGCTCCGGTATGGGAGGAAACCTCTAAGGATGCGTGGGTTAGGTTGATTGACCATGCTAAATTGTCCCTTAGTGTCCCGGGATTATAGGTTAGAGGGATTAGCGGGGTAAATCTCTAGGTGATGGGGATAGGGCCTGGGTAGAATTGTTGCTGATACACACTTGGGCCAAATGGCCTCCTTCTGTACTGTAGGGTGTCTATGATTCTATGAAACATTAGTTTACTGACCTAAGCAAACCATGGAGGTTGAGAAAGGTATGCATTTAACTTTTCTCCTGTTATGTGTCAATAAAGTTTTTTAATTAATTGGGACATCAACCCTAAATAATTAATATTTAAATTAAATTCTTAGGCTGTTCAGAAAATATTGAAATAATATTTCAGTTAATCTCTATACAAAATCAATGTCAGCATTGAAAAATCTGCTGATTGAGACTTTTATGGATTTCAATAGTAGGTTTTATCAATTTAAAGATGAGACTAAGCATGATTACTTCAGTGACTGCTGTAAGAAGACACCCAGGCCTTGTTGCACATTCCTTTTTTTTCAAACTATTAGCCATTCAGATAATTTGCCTTCCTGTTTTTGCTCCCAAAATGGATAACATCACATTTATCCACATTATACTGCAAGTGCTATGCATTTGCTCGGTCAGCTTGTTCAAATCACACTCAAGGATTTCTGCATCCTCTTCACAGATCTCCCACCACCTAGTTTTGTGTCGTCTGCAAATTTGGAGATAGTCCACTTAGTTCATCAAAATCATTAATATAAATTATACATTGCAAGGTTCCCAGCAGCAGTGTCTACGTTACCCCACTAGTCATTGCCTGCCATTTGGAAAAATACGTTTTATCTCTACTTTGTTTCTGTCTGCCAATCAGTTATACCCTACACCCAATATCATGTGCTTTAATTTTAAAGCTAATTTCTTCTGTGGGATTTTGTTGAAAGCCTTCTGATTAGTTCCAATTATCCACATCCACTGGCTCCCCCTCATCAAGTCTATTAGTCACATCCTCAATTCCATAGATTTGTTAAGCATGGTTTCCGTCTTTTTTTGTAAATCTGTAATGTCTCTATCTGCTTCTGCCACTGTTTTCCAAGTGCTCTGCCATTAATTTTTTATAAGGGACTCTTGCATTTTCCTCACTACCTCCCTTTTTAAATGGTGGGTTTACATTCACTAATCTCCAATTTGTAGGAAGTGGTTACAGAAGTATATTGAATCTTGTAAAATGACCACCTAGGGTCACTTAAGTATTCTGGCCTGAGATTATTAGGTCCTGTGGATTTATTGGCTTTCAATCCCATCAATTTCCTCAACACCATTTTTGTTCTTATCCATTTTTCAATCTTTGCAGGTTTCTAAACTGTGCCCAATCCTCAAGTCTTTTTCTTTTTGGCCAATTTGAATGACTCTTCCTTAGATCTAATTTATCTTTAATTTTCCTTTATTTCATGGTTTGGCCACCTTTCCTGGGTTATTTTTGCGTTACATAAGAAGTGAACAATTGTTGCAATTCACCCATGTACTTTTGGATGTTTGCCATTGCCTATCCACCACAATTCCTTTAAGTAATGTTTCTCAATGTGTCACAAGCAACTTGAACCTCATACCATTGTTGTTTCCTTTAAGATTCAGGGCCCTATTCTCAGTATCAACTACATCCCTCTCCACTCATTATCGTCGCTCATCTTCATACATTGGGCATTGCACAATAGCCAATCTAGGATGGCCTATTCTCTGATCAGTTCTATCAAGTATTGGTCCAGAAAACAATTATGTATGCATTCTAGGAATTCCTGTTCTATGGTATTGTTATCCTAACACACTGTCTTCTACCAGTTAGTCAATCCTCCATTCATGCTAATATACTACACAATACAATGGGCTGTTAACAAGTTAAATAGCCTTTTATACAGTACTTCATCAGATGCTTTTTGAAAATCCAAGTATGTTGCTTCTCCTGGTTCCTGATCATTACCACCCCATTGAATTCTAACAAATTTGTCAGGCATGATTTCCCCTTTATGAAGTCATGCTGACTCTGCTTGGTTATTTTATGCATTTCTAAATGCTCTGCTATTAGATCCTTTATAATGGACTCTAACATTTTTTGAATGACAGATGTTATATTAACTGGCCTGTTAGTCAAACAGTGCAGAAAGTGCTTATCAGCCCATCGAGTCTGCACGAACAATGATCACCACTAAAGGCATGCTCATCCCATTTTCTTGCATTTGTCCCATATCTTTGGATGTTATGATATTTCAAATGCTCATCCAAATTTTTTTAAAGATTGTAAGATTTCCGGCTTCCCAGAAATCTTTCCAGACAGCACATGTTTGATTCCCATCACCCTCTGCGTGAAATTTGTTTTGCCAAATCCCCTTTAATTCTCCTATTTCTTAGTCTGAATCTATGCACCCTCATGTTTGACTCCTCAACCAAGGGGAACAGTTGTTTCCTACTCATCTTGTCCGTACCCGTCACAATCTAATACACCTCAAACATGTCTCTCCTTACCCTTCTCTGCTCCAAAAAAGACAATCCAAGCCTATACAGTCTCCCCTTGTAGCTCAAATGCTCCATCCCATGCCAACATCCTGCTAAACCATCTCTGTACCTCCTATAGTGCTATTATACACTTTCTATAGTGCAGTCAGTACTTCAACAGTGGCCTAACTAAAGCTCTGTACAACTTCAATATTACTTCCTTGCTTTTGTACTCTACTCCGTGACTGATGAAAGTTATTTACCATTTGCCTCCTTAACTGACTGCAGAGATTTGTGAATAGTTATCCCAAGTTCCCTCTGTTCCTCTGAGCTTCCCAGTGTTCTAGCGTTCATGAAATATTCCCTTCTCTTCCAAAGTGCATTACCTTGCACTTATCTGGGTTAAATATCACTGTCCTGCCCATCTGACCAACCCATCTATGTCTTCCTATATCCTACAACCATCTTAACCACCCTATCAATCTTGGTGTCATCTGCAAACATGCTTAACTATCATAGAATCCCTACAGCACAGGAGGAGGCCATTTGGCCCATTGAGCCTGCACCGATGACAACCCCACTCAGGCCCTATCCCATAATCCCACAAATTTATCTTGTTAGTCTCACTGACACTAATCCGCACATTTTTTGATTGTGTGGCCAGAACTGAATCCAGGTCCGTGGTACTGTGAGGCACCAGTGGTAACCACCGTACCATCCTGCTGCCCTTTTCCATTTACAAGGAGATCACTTTTGTACATGTCAGACAATAAGGGTCCTAGTACTGGTCCTTGTGTACACTGCTGGACATTGGCATCAGCCACTCAAATAACCTTTACTGCTACAATTTTAGTCCTATTACTAAGCCAGTTTTTGATTTATCTTCCCAAGTTTCCCTGAATTCCACATGCTTCAGTCTTCTGAAGAATAAAAAGTACATCAACTGAACCTCCCCTTAGAGTTGATTGTATTTTCTAATAATTCTAACATTGGTTCGGTATGACCTCCCTCTAACAAAGCCAAGTTGACTATCCCTAGTTAATCCATGTCTTTCCAAGTGGATATTAATTCTCTCCTTCAGAATTTTCTCCAGTAGTTTCCCTACCACTGAACTGATTGATGCTTACCATTCTGTAATTTCCTGGTTCATCTCTACCACCTTCTTGAAAAGTGGAACCATATTAGCCATTCTCCAATTGTTTGCCACTTCCCCCATGGTCAGAGTGGAATTAAAAATTTGAGTCAGAGCCCCTGAAATTTCCTGCCTCCCCTCCCCAGCAGCCTGTAATGCAGTTCACCTGGGCCTGGGGATTTGTCTATTTTTAAGCCCACCAGAGTTTCCAATACTTCCCCATTTCCTATGTCAATATGCAAGATCCTCACAGTCCCTTCTCCTGAATTCCATATCTATGTTCTCCTTTTCCAGAGTGAAGACCAAAGAGAAGTATTCATTTAACATTCTTTCAATATGCTGCAGCTTCACACACATTGGCCCCTTGAAATCTGATGGATTGTATTCTTTCCCTGGTTAACCTCCTCTTTCCTTTAATGTTTTTATAAAATATTTATTGAGTCTCCTTGAATTCCAGTTTGCATGTTCTTTTTCCTCTAGCCCATTCAGCGCTCTGGTCTGGTCAGTGTTACTTATAATATGCATCGGATTATATCCAGGTTGAAAGGAAGTAATGGATTTGGCTTTTTCTGATGGTAATTGTATGGGAAAAGATGTAGTATGTTGCACTTTCTCTCCAATTGCTCCTGCAGCATTGTTGGTGTCTACCTTTGTGATGGTGAAGGAATGTATAGCTGTCGCTGATGGCACCAGTACCAGAATTATGATCATGCCACCCTGATGGGAGTGGAAACAAAGGCGCATCTGTATGTGTGCAGCAGCTTGTTTGGGTCTGCATCCACTCCCTCATTCCCTAACTCTGTCTCTGTAAAAGCATAAAACATGCCTCTGAACAGACAGCTGCTGTTTTAATTTCTCTATTATCTGCATACACTATGATGTGCAGCTTTATGTCTCTGTTCTACCCAGTTCCAGTATAAAACTCACACAGTACTCCTCAAGTCACTACATGTTTGCCGTAACTGTTTTACCTCATCTTCAGCTTTACTGATTTAATTTTCATCTCGTTCCTTCTCCATGTATGACTTATCCAGCAATGCGTGACACTATCCCAGATGAATAACATGGAGTTGATTAGCAAGCTGCTTGGCATTAAACTTATCACTCAATTGTTCGTCCTCCTTCTAATATCACACTAGTTCTGCTTAATATCTATCTCTTTGCAACTCAATTTCAGGAAGCAATAGCTGTAACCTTGTTGCTCAACAGCCATCCTGGCCTTGTTCTCTTTCAGCGTAATCAACGTTTTTGGACCATTTTCGATTTAGGTACTTTTGGAGCACCTTCTCCCAATACTGATTTTCCTTTCTGCCTTCTCAAGGGTCCCCACACAGAATCATAGATCCCTTATTTAGGCACGCCCAGAGTCCCAAAGTTCTACAAGTAGCCCCATTAACTTTCCCAACTATTTGCAATTCCGGTGGTTTGAGTCCATTGACTACAAGGGATCACTTATAATCAGGCCCACCAGGAATGCCAGAAGGTTGATGGTCGAAGTCTCACTGGAATTATAGATTATCATATGCTTACTGGTCCATTAATAAATACTCAGTTATAAATAACAGGATAAGATTTGCTAACTTAGACTTGAAGATATACCAGATAAGGTGAAGCTTGATCAGGTACTTTACTGAGTCCTGGCTCAGGATCCATCTTGCATGATGGTTCTTTCTGCAAGTTCCACTCATATCTCTAATGAAATGTTGCTTTTCTGGTACAGAGCTCTGATGAAGGGTCATTTGGACTCGCAACATTGTTTATAGTCTCTCTCCACAGATGCTGTCAGATCTGCTGAGATTTTCCAGCATTTTCTGTGGTTGCTCAACAGGCTTGCTCGTTAAGCTGCAATCATGCTTCGTCAGCAGTTCTTGCCCCGGTATAAAGTTGGCTTTTCGTGCACCATGCTTTAAGATGAGGAGTGCACAAGTCTCCAAGTTTTGAGAGGTTTTGGTTTTCAGAGCAGCTTGCAAACCTCTGTCTTTAAACAAACCTCAGCAAGAACTGAAAATCTCTGACTAACTTAACTCATCCCGTCAACCACGTTATCATATGATCCTGTTAATCAACCTAATCAAAAACCCTAGGGAAATCTTCATCTACAGACAAAAACCCATTCTTTCTCTACTAAGAAAACACAACATGGCTAAATAAATAGTTATCATACTCTCCCAGCATCTAAGCTGTATTCCTTACATTCATACCAACTACTTAACTGGGGGGGGAAAAAGTTGAATTTTTAAATATTGCCCTTGAACATAAAATATATCAAAGCACACTGTTATCACACCAGATAACTTGCCCTTCGCGAGGTTTCAGTGAACTTGCCAGTAAGCCATGTTTAAAACTCATGGCTTTATGATCTTCAACTTTGAAATATTGGTAACTGTTCAGATACTAGTTTTTGCTTTACTTAGTTTCAGTTGGACTGGTAGCATTATCAAAAATTGGCTGGAACTATAAGTTTGATAATACTCTGTTTCTGTCAAAATATTTTATTTTCCAAAGCAACTTGCAAATCTGTCTCATGGGCAACATTTTTGCAGTTATGTTTCAGATTTGACTTTTAACCAAAATAGTATTGTCAGATGTCAGTTTCCTGCTGTGAATTAATCTTTGGAAAGCTGCCCTCCACAATGTACGTAGCTACTGTATAAGTGACGTACACACCTATTATTTTCATAGGTGTGTGCATACTTGTTTCTCTGCCTCCTCTTCTCACAGTCCCACCTTGTGTACAAATGAATGAGACATCCTGAAAATTTTTTTTAACACACAGCATTTTAATTGAGAGGGAAAAAAATCAGCTTGTTCTTTGTGGGGTATTGCCCTATTTTTATATACACCTAGTATGCTTTGTGGTTTGCTGTCATGAACTGCATTGGGACTTAATAATGCAACTTTACTGAATGTTACTATGCAAGCCTTACACAGCTATGACCTTAAAATCATAAGTGATTAGCATTCATCCTCTGATATGATATTTTGACAAGATAAATATATAAAGCAGTTTGGTACTTTAAAACTTTACTATTGCTGAAAAAAATCATCTTGTCTTGTATTCACTTGGATAATTCGCAAGAATACCAAATTATAAAGGAGACAATTTATCAGGAGGAGGATGCTTGGCCCATCAAGTCTACACTGACAACAATCCCACCCAGGCCCTATATCCATAACTCCATGTATTTGCCTTGCAAGTCCCCCTGACACTAAGAAACAATTTTGCATAGCCAATCAAACTAATCTGCATGAAGTGTAGGAGGAAACCAGAATACCTGGAGGAAACCCATGCAGACATGAGGATGATGTGCAAACAGGCAGTTACCCAAGGCTGGAATTGAACGTGGGTACTAGGTGCTGTGAGGCAGCAATGCTAACCACTACCACTGTGCACTCAATGGCACTTATACTGCATAAGAGAGTGCTGCTTGATTTGACAAGTTTGTTGTTCTCTTTTACGATAAATTGTTGTTCCCGTTACCATTTGATATTCCCGTGATAACGAGTGCTTTGGCACAAATCTGCCTTTTCTTTTCAGCAATACTCCAAGATAAATATATATATAACTTTGTGCTGGCAACATGGAATGAATGACTTGCTGTGCTAGAAGATTCTGTATTTCGAGGATGCTGATTAGAGCCGTGTTTTTAATTATCGCCTCTTTACCATACTACTACACCTAGCATTTCATGATTATTTTTTTAATTACTGATCTAAATAGCAGTCCCAGTATAACAAATGGGAATTTACCTCTCCCGTGAGTTAATATGGCACAGTGTAGATTTTGAACCAGTTACAATTTTTATCCATTTTCTGCATGCTGAGCTACTTGGTGAAGATATGGCATGGAAGGGGTGTGAAGTCCCTTCTTTGCAGTGAGTGCAATGTGTAAGCACAAAACAATAATTGCATTTATTGATTGCATTGAGCATGTTGATATTAAATGTATGCTGGATTACAGAGCATATGTTAGAACATGAAAACGTTTTGTTCTTGCTTTTGTAAACCTAAACCTCAAAACTTCACACTTTTGGCAGTAAATATTTAAGCATTTAGCAAATTGTACTGGTGACAGACAAACCTTGATTTTGGTTTTTCTGTTTTTAATATGAGAAAACAACCAGAAAATACAGTAAGTAATGGGCAGCACAGTGGCAAAGCAGCTAGCAGTGCTGCCTCATAGCACCAGAAACCTGATTCTAACTTTGGCTGACTATGTGTAAAACTCCACACAAACGTTCTCCCCAAGTCTGTGTGGGTTTCCCCCCCACAATCCAAAGACATGGATTGGCCATGCTAAATTACCCTTGGTGTCCCAAGATGTATAGGTTAGATAAATTAGCTATGGTGGGGACAGGGCAGGGAGGTGGACCTCAGTAAAATGTTCTGTCGAAGAATCAGTGTGATCTCAATGGGCCTTGTGGCTTCCTTTTGCACTGTAGGGATTCTAGTTTAGAGTTCTGTTTAGTTGTCACATTCCAGCACCTGGTCGGGTACACAGAGAATTTTAGCACAGCCAGTGTATCTAACCAGCACATCTTTCACACTGTGGGACAAAGCTGGAGCACCCGGAAGAAACCCACACAGATAATGGGAGAACATGCAGACTTCACTCCACACAGACAGTAACCCAACCTGGGAATCGAACCCAGGTCCCTGGCTCTGTGAGGCAGCAGTGCTAACCACTGTGCCACCATGCCACCGACTGATTCTATAATAAAAAAAATCAAACCCTTATCAGTTTTTAAAAATGTTTAAATTTTAAAACATTCTTAAATTCAACTGCAACCCATGTGTGAGAATCAAGATGGATGAAGGCAGGTACATGGATATTATTTATATTAACATCCAGAAGGCAACTAAGAGATTATTAGCTTACATTGAACCTCATGAAATTGAGAAATAATTATTAGCCAGGCTTGGAAATTGGTCAGTTACATCCTGTAAATTGGATTACATGCCAATTATCCCTACTGTTTGTTGCTGACCTCTACCAATTCATGATCCACGTCAGAGGCTAGCTCTGATTGCATGCACTTTCATTGTTCCAAATAGGCTCTTGTATGGAATCTTTATTGAATGTCTCTGTGCAAAGTCCATATAAATGTCATTAATAAGTGCACCATAACCAACATGTTAGTTATGATCTACCCATTATAACTTCATATCTATTTGTGCCATCATTACATTGATATCTCAGTGCTCTGTTACTAAATAAGACTCTGGTAACTTTTCCATAAATCTGAAACACCTGTTATGCCTTCTGCAGACTTTTATTACTATTTGTATTTATGTAGTCCATTTTATTTTGGTGACTAAACTTTTGATATCATAACCAGAGTTCTTATAAGGATATTTTTTTATGTGTGTATATATATATATATAAAAGATTGTGTATTATACCAATACTTTTCAAAAACTTCCCACTCTGTTAACTGCAATTTTATCAATTACAGAGAGATAGTGTTTAACTAATTTGCTAGAATTTTTAGAGATGGTTATAAAAAGGGTCAGTGAAGGTAATGCTGTTGGCAGGCAGCATGGTAGTACAATGTTTATAACTGCTGCTTCAAAGCGCCAGGAGCCCAGGTTCAATTCTGGCCTTGGGTCACTGCCAGTGTGGAGTTTGCACATTCTCCTCATGTCTGTGTGGGTTCTCCTGGCTGCTCTGATTTCTTCCCACAGCCTAAAGATGTGCGGATTAGGTTGATTGGCCAAGATAAATTGACCCTAATGTCGGGGATTAGCAGGGTAAATGAGGGTAACAGGAAAAGGCCTGGATGAGATGGTCGATGGGCCAAATGGTCATCTTTGTATTGTAGGGATTCTATGATGTTGTGCATGTGGACTTTCAGACAGCGAGAACATAATAAACTTGCGAGAAGAACAGTTATTGCTACTGTCCTTCACAAGCGTTGTGAAAACAAAATTGGCTAAGTAATAGACAGCAGAGTAATAGTCAATGGATATTTTAATTTTTGGCTGGGGGAATGTTTGAAGTAGTGGTCCCCAGGTGTTGGCATTGGGACCCTTGCCTTTCCTGATATTGGTGTGCTGCGGGCCGTTTCAAAGTTTGCAGATGATAAAGCTGGGAAGTATTATAACCTATGAAGAGGACGGTGTATAACTTCAAAAGGTCATAAACAAATTGGAGCCGGCAGATCAGTAGCAGTTGTAGTTCAGTGTAGAGAAATATAAGATGGTGCAATTTGGTAGGAAGCACACGGAGACAAAATATAAAATGAGATAAAATTTTTAAACAAGTGCAGGAGCAGAGGATAAAAGCCAATTACTGTGGAGGCTGGAATCTGAAACCGGAAGAGAGAGTGCTGGAAAATCTTGGCAGGTCTGACAGCATCTCTAAGGAGAGGAAAGAGCTGACATTTTGAGTCCACCTGACCCTTTGTCAAAGCTAAAAGGCCTAGAAGTGGGAGATACTTATAGTGCAAGGTGAGAGAATGAAAGATGAGTCATAACCATTGAAACCAGAGGAAAGACTGCCTATAGCTGTCCACAGAGAATAAAAGTGTGAATGGCCAAGTGGCAGAGAAGCTGTAAGCTGTGACAGATGAAAATGTTGGGAAATGGGATAGAGGTGGAATGTAGAAAAGGGGAAGCATGGATAGAAAAGATAAGGGAAAGGGGAAGAAGTAGGGAGAAAGAGTGGGCAGGGAAGAAAAATGAAATTCAATTAAGAAAGCAGAAAACAGTAAAAAAAAATGAAATAGTACAGAATGAAAACAAAGGGTGCCATGGTAGGGTAGAGCAAATCATCTGAAGTTGTTGAAATCGATGTTGAGACCAGAACACTATAAAATGCCTAGCCAGAAGATGAGATGTTTTCCTTCAGTTTGCGCTGATCTTCATTGGAACATTCTGCAAGCCAAGGATAGATACGTGGTCATGAGAGTAGGCTCGTGTGTTAAAATGGCAAACAACCAGAAGGTCAGGGTCCTGATTGCTCACAGACCGAAGGTGCTCTGCAAAGCAATTAGCCAGTCTACGCTTGGTCTCTGTTATAGAGGTGACCATATTGGGAGCAGTGAATGCAAAAAACAAATTGAAAAAGGTGCAAGTGAAACAGTGCTTAACCTGGAATAAATGTTTTGGACCTTGGATGGTAAGTGTAGAAGAGGTAAAGGGACAGGTGTTACACCTTCTGTGACTGCATTGAATGACTGGAGAGTTATTGGATATAGTGAAGGAGTGGACTAGGTTATCCTGGTGGGAACAGTCTCTGCAGAATGTGACAGAGGGAGTGAAGGAAAAATGTATTTGGTGGTGGCGTCTCGCTGAAGTTGGCGAAAATGGCGGAGAATTATGACATGAGGACAAAAGGGACTGTATTCTTGTTCTGGGAGAGTGAGGAGGGGGTGAGGGTTGTGGGATGGGAGGTGGACAGCATGCTGTTGAGGGCGTTGTCGACAACTGTAGGTGGGGATCCATGGTTGAGAAAAAATATAAGCAATATTAGAAGCACCACTTTGGAAAATGGCATCATCAGAACAGAAGCAAAGGAACTGAGAAAGGAATGGAGTCCTATAGGATATGGAGTGTGAAGAGCTATAGTCCAGATATCTGTGGGTTTGTAATGGATATTAGTAGGTAGTCTTATGCTGGAAATGGGGTCAGGGAAGGAAGTATCTGAGATGGGCCAGGTGAAGGCAATGAAAGGGTGGAAACTGGAAGCGAAGTTGATGAATTAATTTTTTGCGGTCTGGAAGAGAGCATGAATTGACACCAAAATAGTTACTGATGTATCAGTAAAGGAGTTATTGGAGGGGATCTGGGTAGGCTTGGAACAAGGAATGTTCCACATATCCCGTTAGAAAGACAAGTGTAACTGGGACCCATGTGTTACATAGTACCCATTGATACTCCTTTGATTTGGAGAAAGTGGGATAAGGTAAAGGAGAAGTTGTCAAGAGAGAGAACAAGTTCAGCCAGGTGGAGGAGAATGGTGGTGGATGGGAATTGTTCAAGACTCTTTTTCTTGAAAAGAAGCGACGAGCTCTCAGGCCATCCTGGTGTGGGAGGGAGGCGTAGAGACATTGCACGTCCGTAGTGAAAAGAGTCAGTTAGGTCTTGCAAACTGGAAGTTGTCAATATGACGCATAGCATCAGAGGAATCTGGATGTAGATGGGGAGGGAATGGATCAGAGTGAAAATGGAGTCAAAGTAAGAGGAAATAAGTTCAGTGAGGCAGGAACGTGCTGACACAGTGGGTCAAAGGACAGTCTTTTTTGTGGATTTTTGGAAATAGGTAGAAGCAAACTGTCCAGTGTCAGGAGACAGGTTGGAGAATGTAGGGGTAGGCATCTGGAGAAAATGAGGTTGATGACGGTGTTGGAGATAATGGCTTGATGTTCAGTAGCATGGTCATGATCAAGGGGGAAATTGGAGGAAGTATCTGAGAGTTGGTGCTCAGCCTCTGCAAGGTAGAGGTCAGTACACCAGACAGCAACAGCATCACCTTTTCTGGCAGGTTTGACCAGTCAGAGTTGGGCCTGAGGGAGCGAAGGGCAGAAAGCTCAAAAGAAAGAGAAGTTGAAATGGGTGAGGGGGGCAGAAAAATTGAAATGCCAATATCCCAACGACAGTTTTCGATGAAAAGATTGAGGACAGCTAATTGTCCCAGTGTGAATGTCCAATTGGAGGCAGAATGTTGGAAGCATATAAAAGGGTCTGTGGAGTGGGAGGAGGACTCTCAACTAAAGAAGTGAGCATGGAGACAAAGGCAATGAAAGAAGAGTTCAATATCATGTTGTGCCCGGAATTCTTTGAATTGGGAATGTAAGGCACAAAGCTGAGTCCTTAGCTGAGAACACCACGCTCAGCCTCCGAGGGGAAGGCTGGAGGGTATGGTGAAAACATGGCAAGGGCTGGAACTAGAAGAGATGGAGTTTGACGGATTGGAACTGGTGAAGGGCATGGGATGGACAGTAGTAAGTTGTTGAAACTTGCGTTTCTTTATATCTGCAAAAAACAGGAAAAAGTGTTTTTAAGATGTCGAATGATGTGGAGAATGAAATGAAACTAGGAACATGGACAGCTTTGAGAGAGAGTTAGATGAAGAGAGCAAGTATTGCCGGACAGAGATGTCGAATGTCTTTATATGGCGGTGCATGGAACTGATTAGCTTTCACGATGCGGTGAGAATAGCAATTCAAGAATGTTGTATATCCTGGAGATTACATGTGACATGGAATTTGAGTTGAAATCCACCTGGGGTAAGTCGAAGACAAAGGCAGTCACTGAGGAAGGAAATGTGGTTATGGAAGCAAGTCTTGGTAAATACCTTGTCCAACACAGAGAGAAATGGAAAGCAATGAAGGTGGATAGGTGGGTAGAGACATACAGAAACCTCTCGGAGAGAAGAGCACGCAGTACTTCAGGGTAGGCATTAACCTGGAAAAAGAGTGGCAGTGAGTAAACACTGGATTAAAGCAAATTACTGCTGACACTGGAATCTGAAACCAAAAGAGAGAATGCTGAAATCTTAGCAGTCTGGCAGCATCTGAAAGGAGAGAAAATAGTTGATATTTCGAACAAACGATCCTTTGTCAAAGCTAAAAGTCATAGAAAGTGGGAGATACTTATAGTGCAGGGTGAGGAGATGAAAAATAGCCATAGAAATCAGGGGAAAAGAGGGATCTGCGTGTAAATTGCATAGATCACTGTAGATGCAGGATAGGTGGAGAGAGCGGTTAATAAAACATACAGTGTTCTGGGCGTTATTAATAGAGGCATAGATCAAGGAAGATATACTGAACTTATACAAGACACTAGTTAGACCTCAGTTGGAAAATTGTTTTCAGCTCTGGGATCGTTCCCGGCTCCACTTCTGCATTTCTAGAAACTCGAGCAGAACTGAACCCAGCGGCCCAGCACTTGTTTCCTTGGCTCTGGAAAACTTCTGCCTGCCTGAGCTCTCTTGGGGGTTCTTGCAGCCACCTGATATATGGCTGTGGGACTGAAGGCAGGCTGAAAGGGTATGAGGTATTATGGGTGCTGGCAGTGGGGCAGTCAGGTGGCGTATGTCAGGGCCTTGCCATGGCAGGCAGAGGTTTATGATAGATGTTGCCAGAGGAATTGGAGGAAGGTGCTAGGAGGGTTGGGTACTGGAAGATCACTTGGTTTCAAGGAGTGGCTCAACATGCGTGATGCATGGGGCTAATGGCAGTATAGGATGGACGCTCACCCTTGCTGCCTCAAAGTCATATAATTTCTTTCAGCACTGGGCACTGGTCCTCTGTGCCAGTGCATGAGCATTGGCAGCTGCTGCCTAGGTGGCCTGGTCCCTGGGTCAATGACTATCTTGGGAAGTAAATGGCTTTCGTCTTCACAGCATCCAGTCGCCACCCTAACTTTCCCTGCATAAATCATGGGGCTGGTCTGCTTGATGCCATCTTCCTCTGTATGACTGTGTGTACGTTAGTAGTGTTTAAATAGAGCTCGCCTTGCTTAATGACGCACAGCTGTAGCCACTTTGGATGAGTCATGTGCCTGGAGATTCTATGAGGCAATGGATCTCATGGAAACAGTGAATGTCAGAAGATTGTGATGTGGAGTGTGCCAAAAAGACTGGCATGGAAAACTGCTGTTCTCCCGTTGTTGCATCACTGAGAAATCTTCTGGGAAAATACTGCTGATGAGAGCTTTGGATTAATTAATTCAGTCAAACTCATCCTATTGATGGAAGGGTTGAGTCACTGGGGATAACAATTTAAAATGATTGGCAAAAGAAGCAATGTTGCGTGAACAGTGAATGGTTAAGAACTCGAATACATGGAATATGGTGGAGACAAGAATCAATCATGGATTTCAAATGAAAATTGGATCATTATCTGAGGAGGATGAATTTGTAAGGCTTTGGGGTGAAAGGCAAGGTCATGGCACAAGGTGAATTGCTTTACAGAGAGCCAGCACAGATATGACTGGCTGTCTGCCAGCCTCTGTGGTTATAACCAGTCTGTGATTATCGGATATCCCTTGGCTATTTAAAAAAAAATCTGATTTAGGTTTTAATTGTGCTGGCACTTCGTTCTGTCCTTGGACCACCTTCTTTGAAGAGTGTTTGCAACTGCTGTACTGAATGCTTGGCTAAGATTTGACATCCCCTTGCCCTTGTCATGGACTTTGGCTGATGGGGGAAGTCATGTAGAATTTAATTAGTCTTGAAAATACAAGTTCCAGTTTGTTGTTTGCAGTTTAGATGAGGGCCAGACATTTGTAACCCTGGGCATGGGATCTTGCTGCTGTTATCCATAAGACAGAAAATGACTGAGACAAGTTGCTGTTTGAATTCCTATTTCTCTTCTGAGGTTAGGTCGTGACTGAAGATAAATTCTAATAGTTTATTAAATAAAGGAACTCAAAGATCAAGTTTTAGACAATGCAAAAGTACCATCACATGTCCAACAAAGCCCCATTGTCAAAATCCACTTGTGATTGGAGCACGCAACCATGGGCCATTCATGCCATACTGGAGATTAGATGTCACAAAGAGCTACGTTTGTCCGTAGCTGGCTGTAACAGACATCTTGTCTGTGAAACTATTGTATTCACATAGAATCCCTATAGTGCAAAAGGAGGCCGTTCGATCTATCGAGTCTGTGCCGACCACAATCCCACCCAGACCCTATCCTCGTAACCTCCACAAACGTACTCTGCTATTCTCATGATACTAAGGGACAATTTAGCATGGCCAATCAACCTAACCTGCACATCTTTCAAGTATAGAAGGAAACCCATGCATCCATTGGGAGAATGTGCAGACGCCACAGATAATCACCCAGGTACCTGGCGCTGGAAGGCAACAGTGCCAACTGCTAATTAGATCTCAGCTGGAACACTGTGCACTATTCTGGGTGCAGTCCATGGCTCCGCTTCTGCATCTGCATCAGCAGCTTCAAGAAAACTGATCCAAACCACTATGCTGCCCCTTGGCTAGAATGTTCATGTAATGTAAGGACTGTTAAGTTCCAGGAGGCTTGTTTACTTTCAAACTGCTTAGAATTTTCCAAAAGCCAGTATATGGCCATCTGCAGCCATTTTTATCAGCTGCTCAATTCCAATTTTTGAAAGAGAAAACAATGAATTTGGACAGGGGGTGTTTTTGGTGTCACATCTTATAAGCACAAGAATGGCTGTATTTTCACATGCTTTGGTGGTATTTGTCTTTAATTTTTTTTTTAATCCTGATGCACAACGCATAATGTAATTTGGAAGGTCCTGGCCAAAATATCAGTGACGGAATGCTGAGGAAAGTCAACAAAATCCTCATTTGACCAGGGTGATGGGAGATGGTTGGTGTAGGGCCTTGTTCATGACAGTTTTGCTGGTGAATGGGTTCACGCTCTGCCTATGTTGCATACATTGAGATGATGGCTGCCATTGTGAGTAAAATTGTGGATAACAGGCTCCCTGGCACAAATCATCGGTGACCACGTTGAACTGCAAACTATCCGAGAGAAAATGGTTAAAGTGAAAAAAAGAATCCTGTCTGTCAAGAAGGTAGTTTGCTTTGCAAGGGTTTACCTTCAGTCCTTGGATATCCTACTGCATGGTATTTTGGACATCCTGGTTATATTGGGGAGTTGGGGCCTGAGTGTTTTGAGTTCATGGGAATTTCTGGATGGATTGTGAATGTTGCCTGACAACTCTCTTATGGCTTTGGCCTTTTACCAGCTGTGTGGTTTGTTATACTATCCTGCAGCTTATCTTTAATCCTGGACTTGTGGTTGTACTCCTGATTTTATCCTGACCAGGATATAAGATCACTGAGGCATCCATCACCTGTTATCCTTTGAAAATTAGGAACGTTCATTTTATTATGATGGAATTTATCCACCAGCATGCTCTGGCAATGGATCAAAGAAGACTTTAGACTGTGATGACTTTTACCATTCAATTTTGGTCTGGATGAATAGTACCAGACTGTTTTATCACACATTCAAACCAAGAGCCTAGCTGACCTTTCTTCCTGTTTTTCTGACAAGGCACAAATGACAGGTTTCTCACTAACTAAGCAACCAATTCTTTCAAAATTCTAATCCAAATGAGTTAGATCATTGCAATATAGAAAATTTAAAAAGAAAAATGTAACCTTGCTCATAATTTGACCATCAAAAGTCCTGGCAGCAGTAGGACACAGGAGGAGAGAGGAACCGCATGGGCACCACCAGTTGGGCACAGCAGCAATGAACAGCAGGAGGGATGGGAACATTAAGAAGTGAGACATATTGTAAAATGGTATCACGGGACAAGGTCATTTGTGATAGTCCTTGAAATTTTATTTTAACAATTTTATCTATGTTGATCAACTTTAAAGCAATATGTGACCAATTAATTGGTAAGCAGCAAATAACAATTTGATAATATACAATTAACTAACCAAATCAAGGGGATGTGGTTCAAACTAAGTAGCAAAGGGACACTTATTGTTTTTCAGAAAATTGAAATCTAAATGTTCTTGGATAATAGGAGTGAAGTAAAAACAAAATTTCAGTTAACCTCCCTGTAAAATAAAGTCATGTCATAGAGTACCTGCAGTGGAAGGAAGCCATTCAGCCCATCGAGCCTGCACCCAAGCTGTTTCCCCATATCCGCACATATAGAACATAGAACATAGAACATTACAGCACAGAACAGGCCCTTCGGCCTTCGATGTTGCGCCGACCAATATAAAAAGCAATGCCCCTCCAAACTAAACCATTCCCTTCTCTTCATATACTTATCAACTAACCTCTTAAACGCCACCAAACTTGGCGCATCTACAACTGCTGCAGGCAGGGCATTCCACTCCCGAACCACCCTTTGGGTAAAGAACCTACCTCTGATATCCGTCCTATAACTATCACACCTTAATTTAAAGCTGTGTCCCCTCGTGCTAGCTTTTTCCATCCTAGGAAAAAGGCTATCAATGTCCACCCTATCTAAACCTCTAATCATCTTATATGTTTCGATCAGGTCCCCTCTTAGCCTCCTCCTTTCTAACGAAAACAACCTCAAATCCCTCAGCCTCTCCTCATAGACCTGCCCTCCATACCAGGCAACATCCTGGTAAACCTCCTCTGTACCCTCTCCAATGCCTCCACATCTTTATTATAATGTGGGGACCAGAACTGCACACAATACTCCAAGTGCGGCCGCACTAGAGTTTTGTACAGTTGCAACATGACGTTGCGGCTCCGAAATTCAATCCCTCTACCAATCAAAGCCAAGACTCCATATGCCTTCCTAACAACCTTCTCGACCTGACTGCCTACTTTCATGGATCTATGCACATACACACCAAGATCCCTCTGTTCATCTAGACTACTAAGAATCCTACCATTTGCCCTATACTCTACACATTTATTATTTCTGCCATAGTGCATTACCTCACACTTTTCCACATTAAACTCCATTTGCCACCTCTCGGCCCAGCTCTGCAACTTGTCCAAGTCGCTCTGCAAACTATAACACCCCTCTTCACTATCTACCACTCCACCGACTTTAGTGTCATCTGCAAATTTACTAATCCATCCTTCAATACCCTCATCCAGATCATTTATAAAAATTAAAAACAGCAGGGGCCCCAAAACAGACCCCTGAGGTACGCCACTTGTCACCGAACTCCAAGATGAATATCTCCCATCAACCACCACCCTCTGTCTTCTATCTGCTAGTCAATTCCTAACCCAATTAGCTAAATCACCCTCTATCCCATACATCTGCATTTTCTGCAGAAGTCTTCCATGGGCCACTTATCAAACGCCTTACTAAAGTCCATATATACCACATCAACCGCCTTACCCCCATCCACCTCTTTGGTCACTTTTTCAAAAAACTCAATGAGGTTAGTAAGGCACGACCTACACTTCACAAAACCATGCTGACTATCCCCAATCAATTCATTTCTCTCTAAATAACTATAAATCCTATCCCTAATTATTCTCTCCAATACTTTGCCCACAACAGAAGTCAGACTCACTGGCCTATAATTCCCTGGAAGGTCTCTCTTCCCCTTCTTGAACAAAGGGACCACATTCGCTATCCTCCAGTCCTCCGGAACCACACCCGTAACCAACGACGACCTGAAGATCAGAGCCAGAGGCTCTGCAATCTCCTCTCTTGCCTCCCAGAGAAGCCTAGGGTAAATCCCGTCCGGCCCAGGGGAATTATCCAACTTCAAACCCTCGAGAATATCTAGCACATCCTCCCTATCTACTTCGATACTTTCCAGTTTGCTACCATGTACCTCAGTGTTCTCCATAACTACATTTACATCACCCTGCGTGAATACCGAAGAGAAATATTTATTCAGTACCTCTCCAATCTCCTCAGGCTCCACGCACAACTTCCCACTGCTTCTATGACTGGCCCTAATCTTGCCCTAACCAATCTTCTATTCTTAACATATCTAAAGAAAGCTTTAGAATTCTCCCTAATCCTATCAGCCAGTCTTCTCGTGTCCTCTCTTCGCTCTCCTCAATTCACTCTTTAGCTCCCTGCTAATTTTTACCCTAATATTTACCCTGCTAATCTCCCTAACACTGAGTAAACGTAGTATGGCCAATCAACCTAACCCACACATCTTTGGACTGAGGGAGGAAACCAGATCACCTGGAAGAAACCCACACAAACACTGGGAGAACGTACAAACTCCACACAGTCATTTCATAGCAACTTCATTGCAGTGACAATGTAAGCCTACTTATGACAGTAATGAATAAGCTTAAAAAAAAATACCTGAGGCCAGAATTGAACCCAGAACCCTGGTGTTGTGAGGCAGCAGTGCTGACCACTGTGCCACTATGCCACAAGAGAAGCAACAGATTGGTGAGTCTTCGGGTATTTAAGTCAAAAGTTTGATAATCAAATAGAGGTATGAGATGGCAGCTTGGTTCTACAGAGTGCAGGAAAGAAGAACTAAGAGGGAAAAAATAAACTGTGGGCAAACTAGCAAGGAATTTAAAACTGAGAGTTTTTTTAAATACAGAAGAAAAAAATTATTGAAGTGAATATATGTCTCTTGGAAAATGAATCTGGGGAGATAGTTATGGGAACAAGGAAATGGCAGAAGATTAAGCAGATATTTTGCATCAGTCTTTACAGTGGAAGATATTTCAAACACCCACTTAAAGAATACGGGGAAGGATTTATGCACCATTGGTGTCGCTAGAGAGGTAGTATTAGACAAATCAGTGGAACTAAAGGCGAATAAATCCCCTGGCCCTGATGGCTTGCAACCTAGGATTCTAAAAGAAGTAGCTACACAGATATTGAATGCACTTGTTATTATTTTCCAAAAATCCTTGACTCTGGGGAAGTACCAGAGGACTGGGAAAATTGCCAATGTGACACCACTATTCAAAAACAGAGAGAAGCATGTATGATTAGATG
Source organism: Sphyrna mokarran (assembly GCA_024679065.1). NCBI lineage: Eukaryota > Metazoa > Chordata > Chondrichthyes > Carcharhiniformes > Carcharhinidae > Sphyrna > Sphyrna mokarran. The sequence goes on along the minus strand of JAGIQG010000006.1, from coordinate 108,656,799 downwards.
ATGATGTCTCCACAAATTTGCGAGAAGTCATTAGTTAAGTATTGTTTGTTTAAATCTATGCTGAGGAATTTGTAATGGTAACGAAAGAAGGTATTTGTGTGTTTTAATCAGGCTGTAGCAGTGATGAGCAATGGGAGTTTATAATTTTGTTTAATAAAGAAGTGATTTGATTTACAGAATGCAGTGTTGTGTCTGTCAGTCGACTGGATTGAGGTCTGTCAACAGAATTAATGTGCAGTTTGAGCACTGCTTAATACTTGGAAATCTTTTAACTGTCGCTTTGCCAAGCTTCATTCTCTTGCCTCACCTTCAGTTTTACTGTCAGATTCATAGTTGTCGCTTCATATTGACTGATCTGTCTTGATTTCAATAAGTATACGTGTTCAGAAACAGCAAGCTTCTTTACCTTCCTCAACCCTAGGGGTCAAGTTGCTGCTCCTGACCGCACTGACATCACCTCACTCCTAGCTGTGGTATGCCCTTGTCCTTGCCTGACCAGCCCTCAACCCTGTACTGGGAGTCGAGATCCCTGCAGTTGCTCCCCTTCATGACCTAAGCTGCCAGATGTGCTGATGTCTCAGTGGCTGCCTGGCTGCTACTTCTGTCCATCTGATCTCTGCTCTCACCCTCACCAGTCCAGTTGCCCAACCCTCCTTATTTTCAGCCCTGACCTCTGGTCATGTCATTCTGCTGCTTCCCAAAAATCTTGCTGGTGTGTGCCTGACCCTCACACCTCTTGACTGCTCACCTCTTGGGTGGCCAGGTTTAAGTTTTGATGATCACATATGCTCCTGGATGGCTATGAGGTTGTTCTGCTGGCTTTATCTGGCTTGTCCTGGCCTCTGCTCTCACCCATACCAGTCTGCTCTGATCAAGCTCTTCACTGTTCCCCAAAATCTTGGCTGCTGGCTTTATCGCCCCTGCCCTGGCCTGGAATCTGATCTTTCTTTGGTTGCTCACGCACTGCCCTCCTCAACCCTGGCCTGGAGATTGAGATTGCTCCCTTTTTAACAGGACAATGAAATTACTGTGAAAATTCATTGGTCACCATGCTCTGCTACCTGTTCAGCTACATCTGAGTCCCTGCTGACCTCGCAGGGCTTGCTGCTTTTCTGATAGGCCCAAATGTCAGAAACCCCACTGCTGCTTTACCAACAGGAGATTTGTCCAAACGGCTGTCAAGCCACCACCACCTCTGGGGCAATTTTATTCTTTAAGGGGACTCCACCAATTGGAGCTCAATGTTGCTTTGCATTGTCAAGCCTGTATCAAAAAATTCAGAGCTCCCAGGCTCATATGGGTCTCCCACTGTTACCCCTTAGTATAGAGCCATTCCATTGTTTCGGACCCCATGCGACAAGGTTGTGATCCATTGGGGTCTTGCCAAGATCTTGTATAATTGCAGAATGATGTCTCTGTTCTGTACTCAAATCCTGTCACTACGAAGTCCAACATATCATTTATCTTCTTTACTGCTTGTTGCATCAGCATGCTCATTTTTAGCAACTCCTGTACAAATACACCCAGGTCTCGTTGCACATTCCCATTTCACAATCTATAGTCATTCAGATAATTTGACTTCCTGGGCCATGACACTCCCATCCTGCTGTGCTAATTTTTTACAACTTGCTATGTTTTAAGCTTTGGAGGAAAGCAGAGATATGCAAACAGCTTTATCTAAATTCTTGTAATGTTTATTTAAAAAGTTTTTTTATTGTCACAAGTAGGATTGTGTTAACAGGACAATGAAATTACTGTGAAAATTCATTGGTCACCATGCTCTGCTACCTGTTCAGCTACATCTGAGGGGCAATTTAGCCTAACCAGGCTAACCAGCACATTCTTTTGGACTATGAGAAGAAACTGGTGTACCCAGAAAAAACCCATGCAGACTCTGCATAGACAGTGACCCAAGCCAGGAACTGAACCCAAGTCCCTGGTGCTGTGAGGCAGCAATGCTCATCACTTTTTCCATTATTGTTAAAATGTTTGCAGCAAAGCTTCCAGCTTACCCTTAGTTCCTGTTCCTTTTTGTAACTGCACACTGGGTTGGCTAACTGCGCACAGAGAATAAAGAGTCAATAGACGACAAAAAATTTACTAGTACAATAAGATTGATAAGGAACACAATACGTATATTAAAATGCTAAGATCCACAAATTATCATAACTACTTCTACTTCCTCTGTCGCCTCAATGATTGGTTGAAAAGTGGATGATGAGCGAAAGAATGAAACACTAAGACTATCAGCAGATTATTAATAGAACAGGATTATCCACAGTCCATTGTCTTGTGTATCTCCTCAGTCAGCTGTATCGTAACACTGGCAATCAGAAAACAACATTAGTGCTAACTGATTTTAGCAAAGCATTTGACTGTATGGATTGTAAAACCACATTCAGCTATGCCTTTCAATTAGGAATGATCCGAGTTCTCTGACTTTAACAGTTAAATCAAATGTATTTGTTATGAATCAAATACTTTCAGTTGGATGATAGTGAAATTACCATTCACTCATCAAGAATTGGGTGAACATTTTGTTGACTTTTGTTAAATCTGGGCACATTTGATTAGATATACATAGACATAAAACTTATAAAGACATTAGGACCGAAGAATTGTCTGTATGCTAAGGCAAAAATAAAACTGGACACATACCTTTACAGTATTGGTCAAGGAAAATAGTAGATATGATTTTAACTTTCTGATGGCTTTCTCACAGCAGACTACTATGTAAAGTTAAAGTGCATGGGATTGCAGATAGTGTCTTGATGGTTAGCAGATAGGAAACAAAGTTGACATAAATGAGTCTTTTTACAATTGGCAGGCAGTGATCGGTGGAGTACCACAGGGATCTATGCTAGGACCCCAACTGTTCATGTTATATGTTCATGATTTGGAACCGGGAATTGAATGGATTATCTCAATTTGCAGGTGTTACTAAGTTGGGTGAGTTGTGAAAAGGATGCAGAGATGCTTCAGCATGACTTGAACAGATTGAGTGGGCACATGCCTGGCAGGTGCAGTATAATGTGGATAAATGTGAGATTATCCACTTCAGTAGTAAAAATAGGAAAGCAGATTATTGTTTGGACGTACATTGAGAGAGGTGGATACTCAGTGAAAGCTTGGTGTCTTTGTGCATCTGTCACTGAAAGTAACCGCCCTGGTACAGCAGGCAGTAAAGAAGGCAGATGGTTTGTTGGCTTACATTGCTAGAGGATTTGAATATAGGAGTAGGGATGTTTTACAGGGCATTGGTGAGTCCACACCTACAGTATTGTGTGCCATTTTGGTGTCCTTATCTGAGGAAGGATGTCCTTGATATAGAGGCAGTGCAGAGAAGGTTTACTAGGCTGATACCTGGGATGGCAGATCCCTCATATGAGGAGAGACCAAGTCTGTTAGAATTATATTCATTGGAGTTTAGAAGAGTGAGGAGGTGAGAGTTTCTCATAGAAACCAATAAAATTCTAACAGGGTTAGATATGATAAATTCAGAAAGCAAGTACCCCATGGTTGAACAGTCCAAAGTAGAGGTCATAGTTTGAGGATAAGGAGTAAACCTTTTAGGACAAAGATCAGGAAAAATTTCTTCAGGCAGATGCTGGTGAATCTGTGGAATTCACTACTACAGAAAGTAGCTGAGGCTACAATATTTGTGAGTTCAAGAATTAGGTATTACCCTGGAGGTTAAATGTATAAAAGGATATGGAGGGAAGGGAGGATCAGGGTGTCAAATTTGATCATTCACAAAAGATTGAATGGCAGTGGAGCAGGCATGTAGGGCCGAATGAGCTATTCCTTCTGGTTTCTGTAAGTACCTAATGGTTTCTTTGGAAGTTTAGATGTACATGACAATTCAAGATAAAGGAATATTGTCAGGAGAGTGAGATTTTTATTTAAACAGCTGAGAGAAAATACTTGTTTGAAAGGAGAGTTGGAAATCCTGGAGGTGGATCCTTTGTAAAACAGCAAAGAGAAATCATTGTTGAAAAGAAATAGGAAGTATTCCATTTTGAGTGGAGTTTGAAACCATTAAGAATCAGTTTGGAAAAATTTTCATCTGAGTCGGGAGACACCTACCATTTAAATTTTGGAGTGGCGTGTTGTAAGACTGCAGTGAGCCTGATGGGTTACAGGAAGTATGTATTTACTGAGAACATTGTAACATACAATATATAGCCTAATCAATGTTAACCTTGCAGTATATATAGATTTGTGAAGGTGCTGAGTAAATTAGTAGAATCAATCCTGAGAGAGAGGATTATCTGTCACATAAAGGTTCTGAACTTGTCAGGGATGGTCAGTATTGATTGGGGATAGTCAGCATGGTTTCGTGAAGGGTAGGTCATGCCTTACTAACCTCATTGAGTTTTTTGAGAAAGTGACCAGAGAGGTGGATGGGGGTAAGGCGGTTGATGTAGTATATATGGACTTTAGTAAGGCGTTTGATAAGGTGGCCCATGGAAGACTTCTACAGAAAATGCAGATGTGTGGAATAGAGGGTGATTTAGCTAATTGGATTAGGAATTGGCTGGCAGATAGAAGACAGAGGGTGGTGGTTGATGGGAGATATTCATCGTGGAGTTCGGTGACGAGTGGTGTGCCTCAGGGGTCTGTTTTGGGGCCCCTGCTGTTTGTAATTTTTATAAATGATCTGGATGAGGGTATTGAGGGATGGATCAGTAAATTTGCAGATGACACTAAAGTCGGTGGAGTGGTAGATAGTGAAGAGGGGTGTTATAGTTTACAGAGTGACTTGGACAAGTTGCAGAGCTGGGCCGAGAGGTGGCAAATGGAGTTTAATGTGGAAAAGTGTGAGGTAATGCACTTTGGCAGGAACAATAAATGTGTAGAGTATAGGGCTAATGGTAGGGCTCTTAATAGTGTTGAGGAACAGAAGGATCTTGGTGTATGTGTCAATAGATCCCTGAAAGTAGGCAGTCAAGTGGATAAGGTTGTTAAGAAGGCATATGGAGTCTTAGCTTTTATTGGTAGGGGGATTGAATTTAGGAGCCGCAGCATCATGTTGCAACTGTACAAAACTCTAGTGCGGCCGCACTTGGAGTATTGTGTGCAGTTCTGGTCCCCACATTATAAGAAAGATGTGGAGGCATTGGAGAGGGTACAGAGGAGGTTTACCAGGATGTTGCCTGGTATGGAGGGCAGGTCTATGAAGAGAGGTTGAGGGATTTGAGGTTGTTTTCGTTAGAAAGGAGGCGGCTAAGAGGGGATCTTATTGAAGCATATAAGATGATTAGAGGTTTAGATAGGGTGGACAGTGATAGCCTTTTTCCTAGGATGGAGAAAGCTAGCACGAGGGGACACAGCTTTAAATTAGGGGGTATGAGTTATAGGACGGATATCAGAGGTAGGTTCTTTACTCAAAGAGTGATTAGGGAGTGGAATGCCCTGCCTGCAGCTGTTGTAGATGCGCCAAGTTTGGTGGCGTTTAAGAGGTTAGTTGATAAGTATATGGAAGAGAAGGGAATGGTTTAGTTTGGAGGGGCATTGCTTTTTATTTTGGTCGGCACAACATCGAAGGCCGAAGGGCCTGTTCTGTGCTGTAATGTTCTATGTTCTATAGTATGGATTTGTTAAAAGAAGGCCTTGCCTCAGAAACTTAATTGAATTATTTGATGAAAGTGGTGCAGTGGATGTTGTGTTCATGGATTTTAGCAAGGTGTTTGACATTTGGCAGATTGGTCAAAAAAAGAAAAAGTCCAGGGATAAAGGGTAATGTGGCAAACTGGATGAAATGTTGACCCAGCAAAAGGAAACAAAGAGTAATGCTTGATTAATGTCCTTTATGAATAGAAAATTGTTTGAAGCAGACTTCAATGTTGGGACCCTTTCTGTTATTATGTATTAGTGATTTGGACTTGAACATGGGATGCACAGTTGGAAAATTTGCAGATGACACAAAGGTTGGCCAAGTACTGGACACTGTAGAAGATAGCTATAATCTACAAAACAATATAGATAGGTTGGTGAAGTGGATGGTAAAGTGGCAGATATATTTTAACATAGAGAAGTGTGAGGTACTGCACTTAAGGAGGTTATAGGGAATACATAATAAATGAAAATATACCAAGTAGGGTAGATGAAGTGAGAGATCTTGGTGTACAAGTGCACAGGTCCTTTAAAGACAGCATCTCAAGTAGGCAAGGTTATAAAGAAAGCATATTTCCAACAATGTTGCCATTGTTAGAAAAAAATAGCTAAGAGAGACTGGGTAGGTTGGAGTTGGTTCGGGTTATTTTCCTTGTAACAAAGACTGAGGGGGTGACATGATAGAGGTGTACACAATAATGGGGGAAGAGATAAATTTGGCAGGATAAATTTGTTTCCCTTGGAGGAGAATTCTAGAATCTCAGGACGTGGATTCAAGATAAGTCACAGTACTTGTAGAGGAAACATGAGGAATAACTTTTTTGCATACAGGGTGGTGGGTGAGTGGAATTCACTGCCTCAGTTGATGGTGGAGACAAAGACCCTAAACTCATTTTAAAAAGTACCTGAATCTTCACCTTAAGTGCTGTAAGCTGTAAGGCTACAGGCTGTCTGCAGGAAGGTGAGATTAGGTGAGAAGGTGGCATGTGGTGTAACCTTTGTGATTCTATGAAGGAACATTTATTATAATCAAAATTATAATGTTTTTGTTTTTCCCTTATTAAAAGCTAATTGGCAGTCCTTACTCTGCATTTTAAAATGTAAAAGTAATGGTCTTTTTGAGCCAAGTTTCCATACTGGGATCTTCCCATCCAGTAGTAACATCAACTGGAATTGCAACAAAAGCAGATTTCCTTTCCTAAATGGGCAGCACAGTGGTTAGCACTGCTGCCTCACTGCACCGGGGGACAGTGTTCAATTCCCACCCAATTCTTGGGTGACTATCTGTGTGGAGTTTGCATGTTCTCCCTGTGTCTGCGTGGATTACCTTTGGGTGCTCCAGTTTCCTCCCAAAGGTCAAAAGATGTGCTGGTTAGGTGCATTGTTGATACAAAATTCTCCCTCAGTGTACCCAAACTGACATCTGGAATATGGTGACTGGGGAATTTTCACAGTAATTTCACTGCAGTGTTAATGTAAGCTTACTTGTTATACTAATTGAAAAAAATAGTGAACTAGATGGATTTTTACTGCAATCAACAACATTTTTGTGGTCATCATTCAACTTTTTAATTCCAGATATTTCGTAAATTCAAATTGAGATTTGAATCTGCTTCAAAGATCATTACTCTGGATCTCTAGATGACTAGTGATAATATTATAAAGCTACCTTCTCCCCCTACCTTTTGTCTATTTGCATTCTTATGGAGCATTGCGAGAAATTGCCGATTATGATTCAAATCACATTCTGACTGTTTCAGGTTGCCATTAGGGATGACTACTCTGACCCGTTCGATGCCAAAAATGAATCGAAGAATAAAGTTATCAAAAAGCCAGAAGTGGGAAACAATGGTTACATGGAACCTTATGAGGCACAGAAAATAATGGCAGGTAAGGTCTGTATGCACAACAGTGTAAATGTATTTTAACTACTTTCGGTTTCTGCAATCTCCTGAGAGGTATTAAAGATTGATGCTGGCTGTTTGATAGAGCTATCCAATTAATTTTGTTACTTTGATTGTTCATCTGTTGTCTTTTTTGTTTGAATATTATTATTGAATCTGCTTTCACCACATTTCAAGCATTGTGTTCCAGACCATATTAGATCACTGTGAAAAATAAAGAGTAAAGGTCTTCTCACCTCTTTTGCTAGTTATCTTAAATATGTTTGTGTCTTCTGGCTAATGGCACTGAAAACAGTTCTTGTTTTCAGCAAAACCCTTCTGAATTTTAAATCTCTTCATTGTGCTATTCTGATGAATCTCTTTCTTTTCCATCTGTACTAACTTCTCTTGATGTGGAGATGCTGGCGTTGGACTGAGGTAAGCACAGTAAGAAGTCTCACAACATCAGATTAAAGTCAATGAGTTTATTTGGTAGTGCAAGCCACTAGCTTTAGTAGTACTGCTCCTTCATCAGGCAAGTAGGAGTTCTGTTCACAAACAGGGCATGTAAAGACACAAACTCACTTTACAAAATCATAGTTGGAATGCAAGTTTTACAGGTAATTGAGTCTTAAAGATACAGAGAGAGTGTTAAGCACAGGTTAGAGATGTGTATTGTCTCCAGCCAGGACAGTTAGTGAGATTTTGCAAGCCCAGGCAACTCAGTGGGAAGGATTATAGATAGTGTGACATGAACCCAAGATCCTGGTTGAGGCCGTCCTCATGTGCAGAACTTGGCTGTCAGTCTCTGCGTTGTCATGTGTCATACATGAAGGATATGAATGGTTTGGTGGAGTGGGCAGAGAAGCGGTCAATGGAATTCAATCTGGAAATACATGAGGGATTTGGGAAGGGCAACTGAAGGGGGTTGAGGAAATGAGGGACCTTGGACTGTCCCTGAAGGTGTCAAGACACAGTGGTCAAGAAAGCATACGGAATGCTCTTCTTTAAATTGGATGATGCATTGCATGCAAGAGTAGGAATGTACTCCAAGCATGGCTGCCTTGGAGAATGCTTCTCTGAACAGTAGAGGCCAAATGCCCGTGACTGCTGAGGTGTTTCCTAACAAAAGGGGAATGCTCTTGCCGGTGGTTGTCGAGCAGTGTTCAATCATCCACTGTCATAGCGTCTGCATGGTCTCCCCAATGTACCATATCACGGGACATCCTTTCCTGCAGTGTATCAGGTAGACAATGTTGGCCGAGTTGCAAGTATGTGTACCATGTACCTGGTGGGTGATCTCACTTGAGATGATGATATTGTCTATACCTTTTAAGACTTGATTACCTGTAATGACTTGCATTCCAACCATTGTTTTGTAAATTGAGTTTGTCTTTACATGTCCCGTTTGTGAACAGAACTCCCGTTTGCCTGATGAAGGAGCAGCGCTCCGAAACCTAGTGGCTGGTGCTACCAAATAAATCTGTTGGACTTTAACCTGATGTTGTGAGACTTCTTACCAACTTCTGTTGCCCAGAATTGAATACTCCAGCTTGAGCCAAACTAACGTTTTGTGACAGTTCAGTGTAACTCCTTATCTTGTGCCACTACTTGGAAGGATCTTGTGTTCACTTTAAATCTTTTGAAGGTGGCAGAAAAGTTTGGAAAAAAGACCTGTGTACAGCCATCCACAGGTTTTCAGTTCCAGCAACCAAAGAACCATAGAAATAATGTTGCAACAAAAGCTAATTCAACCTTTCATCCCTGTGCAAAAAAGAGAAAAAGGAAACTAGCCAGTCAGTTTAATCCCATTTCCCAGCACTTAATTCGTAGCCTTATAGTTTACAACATTTAGGTGTAGATCTGATTACCCTGAATTGAGAACTTCAGCCTCAATCACCATCTTAGGTAGTGAATTTTAGACACCCAGCACTCCATGGGTTAAAAAGCTTTTACTCATGTCCCTTCTAATCCTTCTACAAATCGCCTTAAATCTGTGCTCTTGGTAATTGACCTCTCTGGAAGAAACCAGTCTTTCCAGTCTACACCATTGAGACCCCTCCATAATTTTGTGCAACTCAATTAAGGATAACAATCCTAACCTATCCGATTTTTGGCAATATTTCTGTAAATCTCTTACTCCAGAGCAATTATGTCCTTCCTATAATGTGGTAACCAGAACTGTGTACAAAATTCTAGCTGTGACCTTTCCATCATTTTACATGGTTCCGTTATTACATTCCTACTCTTGCATGCAATGCATCATCCAATTTAAAGAAGAGCATTCCGTATGCTTTCTTGACCACTGTGTCTTGACACCTTCAGGGACAGTCCAAGGTCCCTCATTTCCTCAACCCCCTTCAGTTGCCCTTCCCAAATCCCTAGTGTATTTCCAGATTGAATTCCATTGACCACTTCTCTGCCCACTCCACCAAACCATTCATATCCTTCTGGAGTCAATAGTTATGGTCTTCACTGTCAACTGCACAGCCAATTTTTGTGTAACTTGCAAATTTCTCGTTTGTGCCATCTGTTATGGGCAGCATGGTGGCACAGTGGTTAGCACTTCTGTCTCTCAGCGCCAGTGTGCTACATTTCAATTCCTGGTTTGGGACACTGTATGGAGTTTGCATGGTCTCTCCGTGTCTGCATGAGTTTCCCCCAGGTGCTCCTGTTTTCTCCCACAGTCCAAAGATGTGCAGGTTAGATGGATTGGCCGTGCTAAATTGCCTTTAATGTCAGTGGACCAGCTAAGGTAAATGCTTGGGGTTATGAGAATAAGATGTGGGTGGGATTGTAGTCAGTGCAGATTTGATGGGCTGAATGGCCTATTTCTGCACTGTATGGTTTCTATGATTCACTGCTGCCTCACACAGCCAGGGTTTGATTCCAGTTTCAGGTTACTGTCTGTGTGGAGTCTGCACCATCCACCTGTGGGTTCCCTCTGGGTGTTCAGGTTTTCTTCCACAGTTCCAAAGATGTGCAGGTTAAGCTGGCTGTACTGAAATAGCCCTTTTATGTTGGGGTAAATATGTGGTGTTGTGCCTGCCGCACAGTTTGTTTTAACTCCTTTAGAATGGACAAAGAATTACAAGTAAACTTCTTGTTAGTACAACAATATTTATTTAAAACACAATGAACAATCACCCACCCAAGCAACAACAGTACTTCTGTAAGATAACTTAAAATCCAATACTAGATCTTGACTTGACTTTGATTGGCAGGTACCCAGGGAGGTGTTAGCCTTTATCTGTGCACTGGTCTCTGTAGTCTTCTGCGTAGTCTGGTCTGGCACTCTAGCTCTGGTCTTCCTTCCTTCTCAGATTTGGTGGTTCTCCTTGTGCTGGTCATTGTTGGCAATGGTCACCATTGTTGTAACTCATTCGTGGGGTCAGAAAGAGAGGGAGAGATTCTTGGTTGTGCAGCGTCCTTTTATATCCCATTGGTTTTGGCGCCCCTTTTGGCCACTGCCAATCAATCGATTAGGACTTGGTCACTCTGATCGATAAAGTCCAATTGGGTGCTGCCATACCAATTTCTGGGTATGCTCCCAACAGCCAAATCTGCAGGTGCTGGGCGCACATAGGACATACATCTCCCTCCCAAAGAAGAGGCTCCTATGTTTGATAAACAACTCAGTTTGACCAAAAAGTCTCCTTTGTCCTGGAGGCGGCCCATATCCTGTTATTCAATCATCTGAACTGCAGCCTGTTATCTTTGTCTTTTAGGCTGTAGCCTGCTGTTTTAGTTTTTGGCCAATTATTCCAGAATGCTTTATAAATTGCCATTTTAGGTGGCCCATTTGGCCACAGTCCCCCACTGTTGATCCTGAACGTGAAGTGTGATGGATCACAAACTCAGGACCAATATCTGTAAGGAGTTCCCCAGTCATTCAACAGTCAAGCAAAGCCCAGGCGCTGGCATGTACAGTAATAATATATTCCTACAGCATATTTACATTCCAAAAGCTACAGACAGCAACACTACAAATACAAGCAACCACATATTCTAAACAACATTATTACAATAAACTAATTACAAACTCAAAACATTCAAACAAATGGGTGTCTTTATCCATCGGTTGAATTGGACTGAGGATGATAAGATATACCAGTGTGCACAAAATCAGTACTACCACCAGGTGTAATATTATGCGAACAAATAGCTGAATTTGGATGTTTGACCCCCAGTTCCAAAGATCATTCCACCAGGAAATTACTTTAATTTCTTTAATTCCCCTTTTCATCTTTTGGGTCTGCTTTATTACCTTGAAGGTTCGTTGCATTTGGTAAAGTGCTGTCGTGATCTATCTAGATATCCTCATGAATAATCCCTATATTCTCCACTTTAAAGAACCTCAGTCTGACCCAGTTGTCAGTGATTATGAGGAACCCTGAGATCTTTCCCTGGAGTACCTTTGCAGTCATCATTGAACCAGATTTTGGTCAACTGTCACATCTGGCAGTCAGATAACTTTGGGTGTTTCTCACCTGTAAATAGGTGTTCCATCTGTTCATCACTAATCCAAGACAGAACATGTCCACTGCATACTTGCTGTAGGTTTTCTCTTAGCTGTTCTATCATCTACTGATCATTTGCACTACATAAAGTCCAGTTCTGTTGTCGGTCATCAACCTCTAATTTTTCCCTGATAATTTGATTGTCTTGTTGTGTCTTTCTAATACAGCTATCATGTGGCTACTGGCCCATTTAACCTACACTATTCCAATATCATCCAGCCCATTTAACCTACACCAGCAGCACTAAACCTCTGTGCTGCACCACTGTGATCCAATGTCCCTTCAGTCTGCAGACAGGCAACAGGCTGAATGGAACCCCTGCCCTCTGAAGTTCCAATAACCAACAGCAGAGAAGCACTGCTCCCAGAGGATGTGGTCAACTACCATTTCAGCCAATGGCAACTCACTCATTGCTGTCATTTATCAGTTCCAGTCTATCAGTTTGAACTTTCTGGACAAATGGTAAAAGAGCCACCAATATTGCTTTTTATCTGTGCACTGGTCTCAGTTGTCCACTGCGTAGATTGATCCTTTGCTCTGGTCTTCCTTCGTTCTCGGGTGTGGTGGTTCTCCTCATGGTGATCATTGCTAGCAATGGTCACCATTGTTGTAGTTCGCTCGTGAGATCAGAGAGGGAGAGATCCTTGGTTGTGCATTGCCCTTTATACCCCATTGGCAATGGCCAAAAGCGATGCCAAAACAATCAATCGATCAGGACTTGATCACCCTGATCGATTTAAGTCCAATCGGGTGCTGTCACACCAATCTCTGGGTGTATCCCCAATAACCATATCTGTAAGTGCTGGGGGTACATAGGAGACACACCTCCTCCCCAAAAAGGGGCTCCCATGTCTTGTAAACAACCCAGTTTGACCAGAAAGTCCCCTTTGTCCTGGAGCTGGCCCATATCCTGTGTATTCAGTTGTCTGAACTGCAGCCTGTTTATCTCTGCCTTTTAGGTGCAGTTGCCATTTTAGTTCTTGCCCAATTGTCCCACAGTGTTGTATAAATCGCCATTTTAGGTGGCCAGTTTGGCCACGGTGGTATTGTAGTCGGTGCAACTGGGGCCAAATGACCTCCTTCTGCATTGTAACGATTCCATTCTGTGTTTGTAGCACTTTTTACAGGATAAGAGACTGGAAAGTGTTAACGTCTGGGTTTTGGGTGTAGCAACAGAACCAGTTTGTTAGGTAGCTGTTTACTCCACTGTGGCTGGGTCTAGACTGAGTAAAGCTTAGTGAAGGAGCTAATGACATCATGGACTCACCACATGACCAAACCCTTAAAGGGACATGCAACACTAACTCCTAATCTCTTACCTCACTCTCCCTTTTACTTCTATGTTTCCCAAACAATGAATTACTATCATATCCTTATATAGTCATCAGAAAACATGTATACAGGCAAGTTATTACTACTCAGTAATTATAATACAGTTAATTGGAAAGAGAATCTGCTGGGTGCCTATTCTGCACTGGGTGCGTGCACGCTTCAGGAATCTGGTTATTCTCAACTCAGATGTGCTCTTGGGATTTATACTAGGCGTGCACCCTGGAAAGTGCAACAATCTTGTGTAGCAGAAGGAAGACTAATGTGCGCAATGTGTATGTGTGTTGGTTGGGGGAGGTGTGTCTGCGGGGTGAGGAGGGGGTTGTGTGTATGTGTATGTGTGTCCGTCCATCCATTTCTATGCTATAAGAGCCCGTGACTCTTTGTATGTCCTCTCCATGAAAAGCAGCACTGATCCAATTTAATCACGTGGTGCACATCAGTTTGCTTTCAATCATCAGCAAATTGGAAGGTGTTGTTAACAGTACTGTCAAGTGACATTTACATAGCAATAACCCACTCACCAATGCTTAGTTTGAGTTCCACCAGGGCCATGTATCTCCAGACCTCATTCCAGCCCCTTTTTAGCTTCTGAAAGCTTTCTTGTATTTTATGGTTCAGGAAGGAATGCACAAAAGACTTGCATACAGAGCCTTTCATGGCATTGGATGTCTCAAAATGCTTTATAATCAATGAAGAAATACTTGCTTTTGAAATAAACAGCGTTAGAATAATTCAACCAGTTTAATAGGTCTGACAGTTTTTCCAGTTTTAGAGTCCCAGACCAGAACCCCAAGCTATATTGTGAAGCCAGACTAGACCCCAATATTTTTTTTATTTTGACATAAATGTAAGGGAAGGATGTTTTACTCCAGAATAATTCCAGTGACAAATTAGGGATCTGTTATCAAGTTTTATTCATAACACAATTTAAGTGTAACTCTAACAAAATGAAGCAGCTTAACTCTGAACAGCTGAACAGTTTCTCCGCATGAAAAGAAACAACTCTAATTTCGCTATTTCAGTTCCAAATAAGCAACGTTCTTCTTACAGACTTAAAACCCACTCTAAATAGTTAACAATCACAAATATATTTTGAGTGTAGACAGTCATTGAGGTTTCAGAAGCTTAAAATTCTCCTAACTTCAACCAGAACAGCCAAACTCCAATTTCTACCTGCAAAAACCTATTTCTTTTTCCAACAGAACAAAAACTGCACGTAGACCACATCACATGACTGTATCTATCTCTTTAATCTGAACTCAGAAAGCTCTAAACCATTAAGCTCTAAAGATTAAAATTAGTAATTATTCTGATCTCCAAGTATCTAAGCTATATTCCTGCTACCTGTAGAAAAAAGCTGAACTTCAAAACATTTTCCTGAAACATTAAAAATGACACTTTTTTTTATATCCCTTGCACACTCTCATCACACCAGCATGTTCTACCTTATTCAAGGTATCCTGCAAGGACAGTATTTTGCTCTTATTAGAGAAGTTTTTTTTCCCAATGCAATCACTATTATTATTTACGAAAACTGTTTTAGTATTACATGCTAATGAGCAAGGAATTAACTATTAGCCAGAATTGTAAGATTTGTATAATACAACAGAATGGTCATCTACTTGTTTTGTGGGTATGTATTTTATTGAGAAGTTTTTGTTTTGCAGGTCTCTGACAATTCTGATATGGATCTTGTACTGTTACACTCAAAGTAAAATTTCTGACTTGCGTTACAGTTAGAGTAGCCACTGATTAGATATATAAATAACAGGAATCAGTGAACAGATGGCAATACAAATTACCTGAAGCAAAGTGCAGTCACAAGCCATTAAAATGCTGTCATTGACACAACTGTCGCTGTCAGTTTGTAGTATTTACAGGTCATTAGAGAACATGGAAAGACTTTATTGATGTCCGTTGATGAAGCAAAATATTTAATTCTTAGCCCATATACATTTGATATAACTTTACTAGTCAGGGAGGGCCATGCAAGACTCACATGGGATATTGCCTCCTTGCTGTGAATGACAGATAGATAGAAACTGTGGCCCATCAAGTAGATAGAAAGAGAAGGACTCAGGTCCTACAGTCAAAACTTGTGAAGCAAGGGAAGACATTCAAAAGCAGGAACTAAAACGTTGTAAATTCTGAAGAGAATAAAATCTCTACAGTGCACAAGGAGGCTCTTTGGCCATCGGGCCTGTACCAACAACAATCCCACCCAGACATGGGGCAGCAAGGTGGCACAGTGGTTAGTACTGCTACCTCATAGTACCAAGGATCGGGGTTTGATTCCTGGCCTCGGGTCACTGTCTGTGTGGAGTTTGCACATTCTCTTCATGTCTGCGTGGTCTTCCTCGAAGTGCTCCGATTTCCTCCCATAGTGCAAAATGTGGCGGTTAGGTGGATTGAGCATGCCAAATTGCCTCTTTACGTCAGGGAGATCAGCTACAGTAAATGTCTAAGGATATGGGGATAGGGTCTGAGTCAGACTGAAGTTGGTGCAGACTTGATGGGCAGAATGGCTGTCTCCTGCATTGTAGGATTCAATGACCTATCCCCCACAATCCAATATATATTATCTTGATAATAACAGACGATTAGCGTGATCAGGGAACCCAACCTGTTCATCTTTGGACTGTGGGAGGGAGCCGGAGCACTTGGAGGAAACTCAGTTCACCGATCTATTTTTCTTCACGTACCTATAGAAGCTTTTACAGTCATTTTTTTAATGTTCTCCACAAGCTTGCCCTCATTCTATTTTCCCCTTCTTAATCAATTCCTTTGATCTCCGTTGTTGAATTCTAAGCTGCTCCCAATCCTCAGGTCTGTTTTTTTTTCCTGGCCAACTGGTATGCCTCTTCTTGGTTCTAATATAATCTCTAATTTCCCTTGTAAACGTTGGTTTGGTCACCTTCTCCATTTTATTTTTGTATCGGACAAGAATGAACAATTGTTGCAGTTGCCTATCCACTGTCATCCCTTTAAGTAATGTTCTCCAATCAATCATAGCCAACTTGCACCTCATACCATTGTAGTTTCCTTTCTTTGATTCTGAGACTAGTGTCCTGAATTTAATCATTTCCCTCTCCACCTTGATGAAAAATTCCATCATATCATGGTCACTCATCCACAAGGGGCCTCGCACAATTAGGTTGCCAATTATTCTTTGCTCATTCCTCTCAGGATGTAGACCAGAATTCCAAATTACATTAGGAAGTCAGACTAAACTCCAAAATCTTTTATATTTTGGCATAAGTATGAAAATAGGATACTTCACTTCAGGAATACTTTCACTGACAAATTAGGAATTCCTTGTAGCGAAACAAATTTTATTTAATAACTTTAACAAATGAAGCAGCTCAACTGTCAACAATGTACAATATTTAAAAATGAAAGGAAATCACTAAGTTTTAATTAATCATTATTTTGGTTCCAAATAAGAAGCATTCCTCTTAGATTTCTAATCACATTTAAATACAGTCAGCACCCATGAATCTCCTTGCATTTTACAGCAGCTTGTAGAACTTTGTCTTTAAAGAGTGGAGAAACTGTTTCTCTGCTACAAATCTAGTTCCTCCCATTGACTACATTATCACATGACCCTATTGATCAACTTAATCAAAATCTTCATCTACAAACGAAAATCTATTTTTTCCATCTTGGCAAACACCACGTGGCTGAAATGAGTAGTTATTCTCCTCTCCCAGCTTTTTGAGTCGTATTCTTTCCAAACGTGCCAACTCTCTGTAGCGCATATATGCATTCATTTCAATTGCATTATATAACAACCATTGACCTTGAGAAAGAAAACATCAATCATTAGTTCACAATAACACCTCATTCTTCCATTGTAAATCATGTCAGCTTCTAGAGACTTAACCATATAGAAAGAAAGAACACTTTAATGGTTAATGAACTTACGCCATTTAATAAGGTAAGAATTTAGGAAGATAAATATCAATTAACTGCAATTAGTAATTAACAGTAAAAGAAAAGTAAGCTTAACTTTCACAATTGAGCAGACTTCTCAGCACCCTTCTCAGACCAACTTGTGAAGTTGTCAGACTTTGGAATGGACCTACCTTGCATTAGGTTGATTTTTCTCTGCACTCTAGCTATGACTGTAACACCACATTGTGCACTGTCTCATTTATTCTTTGTGAACAGTATGCTTTGTCTGTATAGTGCGCAAGAAATAATACTTTTCACTGTGTGACGATAATAATAAATCAAATGAAGTGACAATAGTTCTCAATGTTCCACAAACATCTGCCCCTCATCACCCACATTTTTCTAACGTGCCTGTCTCTCTCTCTTTTTCTCTCTCTTTCACTCACCCTTAATTCCTACCCAAAATAACTTCTTGAGACTCTTTTAAAAATTGAAAGCCCGCGTTAGACCAATTGGTTCTTTTCCAATAATTGACTATAACTTGTCGATAATAAGAATTGGCCTGTTGGTTTTTTAGCTAATTGCACATGTTATCTTGGCTTTAAGACAATGTTGCTTCTCAAACTGTAGCTCTTATCTTGAGGTAGGCTGAGTGTCAACCCAATAATTCTTTAATGTAGCTGTCTGTCATTGAAAGTTGAGTTCATTTGGAAAAGACCTTTTCAGTTATCCTCATCAAATCTTGATATCTCTTTTTACTCTGTAGCCTGAGAAGTATACAAGATTCTTATTCTAACAGCACTTTAGAAGTCTGCATTGATAATCCAGTGTTCATGTGTTTATAATTATAAAAGTTATAAACTTGTGTTTCAAATTACATTTCTTGCCTTTCTGACATATCTATTAATAAATTCTTAATATTTAATTGTCTCACAATTAAGGTGTGTACTTAACTCATCTTGCTGTTTTCCAATGAAATGGGTTTAGATTTTTATTAAAATGGTTACCATCAATTTTACCACAAAACGATTAACATATTAATTCATACTACAAAATTAGACATACCAAAACTAGTGATTTTAAAACTACCAACACTAGCCTGCCCCACAAGTGGAAACATGCTTCCAATATGTACCCAATCAATTCACCTCAGGATCTTAAATGCTTCGATAAAATCATCTCTCGTTCTTCAATATGTATAGGTCCTACCTGTTCAACCTTTAACATGATAATGGGGAAAATCAACATTGGCAGAAATAATAGAAAGGCAGTGTACTATTTAAATTGAGAAAGATTTCAGAATTTGGTGATACAGAAAAATCACAGTGTTGTCATACCTGAATCAAAGAAAATGATATACATATATAGGAAGTGATTAGGAAGGCAAATGGAATGTTGGTACTTATTACAAGGGGAATGGAATATAGAAGTTGGGATATCTTAGTGCAGTTGTAGAGTGTACTGGTGACTCAAAAGCTGTGTATAGTTTTGGTGTTCTTGAAAAAAATAATGGTATGAGAAGCATTACAAAGAAGGTTCATTCACCTCATTCCTGGGATAAAAAGAGCTATGCTTACTTATGCAGAATGGTGGGTGCCTGGAACATGCTGGTAGAAGCAAGCACAAGTAACATTTAAGAGAAATGTGGATTGGTACATGAATGCGGAGGAAATAGAAGGATATGGACCGAGTAAGGGTGGAAGATTTTTTTAAAAAGCCTTTCAGTTCAGTTAGGGCATCATGATCAGCAGTCTTGGAGGACAAAAGGGCTTGTTCCTGCCCTATACTTCTATCTTTATCATCTACCAAATTTTTGCTTGTTAAATAAACCTAACTGTATCCAAACAATCTGGTAGGATTGGAACAATGTTATGAAACAAATAAACATGCTGCCAAAACCTTTTTTAAACTCATCAGGACAATGATAGAATTTACCTTGCAGTTTGAGAAGGAGAAGCTGGAACCAGATGTAATGGTATTATAAGTAAATAAAGATAACTACAAAGACATGAGGGAAGAGCTGGCTAGAGTTGATTGGGAAGGGGGCTTAGCAGGGAAGACAGTGGAACAGCAGTGGCAGCAACGTTTGAGAGTTATTTAGGAGGTGCAACAGAAATTCATCCCAAAGAGGAGGAAATGTGCAAAGGGGAGGATGAGGCATCCATGGCTGATGAGGGAAGTCAAGGACAGCATTAAAGCGAAAGAAAAAGCTTACAAAGTGATGATGATTTTAAAAGTGAGCAGAGGATAACTAAAATAAGGGGGGGAGAAGATGAAATATGAATGTAAGCTAGCTAGTAATATAAAAGATGAAGATGAAGAATTTTATTCAATATATAAAAAAGAGAAGCAAAAATAAGCTATTGGTCCACTGGAAAATGAGGCTGGAGAAGTAATACTTGAAAACAAAGCAATGACAGAGGAACTGAATAGTTACTTTGCATCAGTTTTCATGATGGAAGACACCATGGAATGCCAAAGCTCAGAGGGCACAGGTGAGTGTAGTCGCTATCATTGAGGAGAAGGTTCTGGAAAAACTGCAGGTCTGAAGATGGATAAATTACCTGGACTAGAAGCACTACACTCCAAGGTTCTAAAAGAGACAGCTGAGGAAACTGTGGAGGCATGGGTCGCGATTTTTTTTTTTTTCAAGAATCGCTGGAGGCTGGAAGGACCCAGAGGACTGGAAAGTAGCTTATTAACACCGCAAGGGAGGGAAGCAGCAAATGAGAAATTATCAGCTGGTTAGCCTGATTTCAGTCATTATCAGAATCTAGAGTCCATTAGTAAAGATGAGATCGCAAAGTACTTGGAAGTGCATGGTAAAATAGGACCATAGCTTTATCAAGGGGAAGTCATGTCTGACAAATCTGTTGGAGTTCTTTGAGGAGGTAGCAAGGAAATTAGATGAATGAGAATAAGTGACGTGGTTTCTAGAAGGCTTTTGACAAGGTACCACATAGGAGACACAAATATATTAAAGCCCGTGCTGTTGAGGGTAAGATCCTCGCATGGATAGAGAATTGGCTGAGTGGGGATAAAGGGATCATTTTTAGGATGGCAGCTGATGACTATGCCTAGGGTCAGTGCTGAGGCCACAACTTTGCACAATATACATTAACGATTAGGGAAAAGGAACTGAAGGCACTGTTGCTAAGTTTGCAGTTGATATGTAGAGGGACAGGTAATATTGAGGAAGCGGTGGAGGGTGGGGCTGCAGAAAAAATTGGACGGGCTAGGAGAGCGGACAAAGAAATGGCAGATAGAATATAATGTAGGAAAAGTGTGAGGTTATGCACTTTGGAAAAAGGAATAGAGGCATACACTATTTTCTAAATAGGACAATGCTTAGGAAATCAGAAGCATAAAGGAACTTGAAAGTCATTGTTCAAGGTTAACATGCAGGTTCAGTCAGCAGTTAGAAAGGCAAATGCAATGTTAGCATTTGTCTCGAAAGAGCTAGAATACAAAAGCAGGGATGTATTTCTGAGGCTGTACAAGTCAGACCCTATTTGGAGTATTATGAGAAGTTTTGGGCCTCATATCTAAGGAAGAATAAGTTGGCCTTGGAAAGGGTCCAGAGGAGGTTCACAAGAATAATCCCCAGAATGACGAGCTAGTTGTAGGAGGATTGGTTGAGGACTCTGGGTATGTATTTGTTGGAGTTTAGAAGGATGTGGGGGGGGGGGGGGGGGGGGTCTTAATGAAACTTAGAATGCTGTGAAGCCTGGATACAGTGGATGTGGAGAGGATGTTTCATAGAACATAGAACATTACAGCACAGAACAGGCCCTTCGGCCTTCGATGTTGCACCGACCAATATAAAAAGCAATGCCCCTCCAACTAAACCATTCCCTTCTCTTCCATATACTTATCAACTAACCTCTTAAACGCCACCAAACTTGGCGCATCCACAACTGCTGCAGGCAGGGCATTCCACTCCCGAACCACCCTTTGGATAAAGAACCTGCCTCTGATATCCGTCCTATAACTATCACCCCTTAATTTAAAGCTGTGTCCCCTCGTGCTAGCTTTTTCCATCCTAGGAAAAAAGGCTATCACTGTCCACCCTATCTAAACCTCTAATCATCTTATACGTTTCGATCAGGTCCCCTCTTAGCCGCCTCCTTTCTAACGAAAACAACCTCAAATCCCTCAGCCTCTCTTCATAAGACCTGCCCTCCATACCCGGCAACATCCTGGTAAACCTCCTCTGTACCCTCTCCAATGCCTCACATCTTTCTTATAATGTGGGGACCAGAACTGCACACAATACTCCAAGTGCGGCCGCACTAGAGTTTTGTACAGTTGCAACATGACGTTGCGGCTCCGAAATCCAATCCCTCTACCAATAAAAGCCAAGACTCCATATGCCTTCCTAACAACCTTCTCGACCTGACTGCCTACTTTCAGGAATCTATGCACATACACACCAAGATCCCTCTGTTCATCTAGACTACTAAGAATCCTACCATTTGCCCTATACTCTACACATTTATTATTTCTGCCATAGTGCATTACCACCAGTAGGAAAAGCTAGAACCAATCACAGAATCATTTCTATGATTCTATGAGAGGTCCCAGCCTCAGACTAAAGGGGTGATCTTTTAAAACAGATTTTCTTCAGCCAGAATTTGGTGAATCTGTGGAATTCTGCAGCAGAAGCTGTGGAGGTCAGGTCATTGAGAGTCTTTAAGATCAAGATAGATACGCTGTTGATCGATAAAAGGAATCGGTGTTATGGGGAAAAGAAGAATGGGGTTGAGAAAAATATCAGCCATGATTGAATGGCAGAGCAGATTCAATGGCCCAGTGCCTTAATTCTGTTCTTGTGTCTGACAGTCTTATGGACGAATGTATCTTTCTTGTATATCTTCCTTACCTTCCTTATGCATTCTATTTATTTCTTCCTGTCCTAGAGTCTAACTAGAGTTAAGAGGCATATAAAATACTCCCACAAGTCACTTTATGCTTTCCTATTTCTTATCTCTACCCAAATTAGTTCTACATCTTTTCCATTTGAAAAAAAGCCATCTCTCACTTCTGTTCTAATGCCATCCTTAGTTAAAACAATCTACCTCACCATATTTTTCCGAGCATCTTGTCTTTTTTGAAATCGCAAACACTCTTCAATATTCAAGTTACAGTCTTGGTCACCCTGCAACCGCATTTCCGTGATAGCTATCAGATTATGCATATTTATTTCTATTAGTGCTGACAGTCTATTATGAATTATGCGTGCGTTCAGGCACAGAGCATTTAATTCTAATTTTACTAGTTTTGCGATCTCTGGCCTTACCTGCTGGGTAAGAAGCCTCACAACATCAGGTTTAAGTCCAACAGGTTTATTTGGTAGCAAAAGCCACTAGCTTTTGGAGCACAGGCTGCTCCATCAGGTGAGTAAAAGTTCTAATCACAAACAGAGCATAGAAAGAGACAACTCAATTTACAGTATAATGATTAGAATGCAAGTCTTTGTCTGTATCTTTTAAGACTTGATCACCTGCATTGTGAGTGGAGAGAGCGTTAGCACAGGTAAAAAGATATGTATTGTCTCCAGACAGGACAGTTAGTGAGATTTTACAAGTGCAGGCAAGTAGTGGGGGTTACAAATAGTGTGACATGAACCCAAGACTCCGATTGAGGCCATCTTCATGTGCAGAACTTGGCTATCAGTCTCTGCTCAGCGACTCTGCGCTGTTATGTGTTGTGAAGGCCTCCTTGGAGAATGCTTACCCAAAGATCAGAGGCCGAATGCCTGTGACAGCTGAAGTGTTTCCCAATAGGAAAGGTATATCTCTGGGTATATTCCAGCTCCACCTTCCAGACACACATGTAAGGTTGGAATCAAACCAAGGTGCTTGGTGCTGTGAGGCAGCAGTGCTAACTAGTGTGCCACCGTGCTGCCCTTGACCCTAGCATCAGGGAGGCAATATACAATCTTGGAATCTCATTTGCAGTCACAGAAATGCCTATCTAATCTTCTTATAATTGAGTCCCCTGGTAATTATTGCACTTACACATTTAGTATTCCTCCCTTATGCAGCAAGGCCAATCATGGTGCAACAGATTTGATTGTTGATGATTTCCCCTCTAGAGGCCATTCACCTCAACAATATCCAATAGGGTATATCAGTTTTGTAGAGGGAAACCTACAGATTCCTGCATAGTTCTTTTGCTCTGCCTGGTGGTCACCTATTCCCTTCCTACCTGTGTGATCTGAGCCTGCAGTGTGACCACCTCTCTATAGTTGTTATCAACAATAATCTCCACCTCTCAGACACTCCACTGGGTTCTGCACCACCTCTCCATCTCCATAACCTGGCTTCCAGGAGTGTAGATAGAGACACTTTCTGCACACGTGCAGACAAATAGCAGATTGAGGTGAGCGCAGAGAAATGAGAGATGATTCATTTTGGCAGGAAGAATATGAAGGGACAGGATAAAATAACCAGGGGCAACCTTGAACTTGCGACATGAAAGGGGTGATAGAGACACAAAACCTCATCAACTTTAAAAGTACTTGGCTGTGCACTAAAAAGCAGCAGCCTACAAGTCCACAGACCAAGAACTGGGAAGTGGCATTAGGATGGATAAATATTTTTGTCAGCACATAAGTGAATGAGCTGAATAACTCCTTCGGTACCATAGGATTCTAAAACTGTAATTGTTGGATCTCTGACCTTCTGGAGACTTATCCCACTATTGTAATGAAGCAGAAATCAAAACTTACAAAGTTGAACACTGACATTCTGCATTGATGAGTCTTGAGTGGCAGACTTAATAGGCTAAATGACTACCTTCTGTTCTGCAGATGTCTCCATAACTTTCATGCCCTGGTTATCACATTCATTCTATATCCATAGAATCAACAGAATGGTATGGTTAGGATCTAATCAAAGAAATGAATGGGCAGAATCAGGAGGTGGAAGGCTCTCACTTTGAGCATGGACCGTAAAAATCTATCAAGGTTTAAAATCCATTTCTCGAGATTATTAAACAACATGCTTTCGTTCTGGATTTACATCAATCCTAGACTGATGGGATGAACGTCCATGTAATGGACCAGAGTGAAATATGTTTTGGGGAGTTTAAGTTTGGTTCCAGTACAAACCTGGTCATAATTTGAGCTGATTTAATAATTTTCTTCAAAGATCATTGGTTTGGTGTCACAATGAAAAACAAATACTGAAGCAGACTATTCTTTTCTGAGATTAAGATGGAGATATGTTTATTCTGCATCTTTGTGATATTGTATGCCTTGATAATGTTTGAGCTTGAGCAAATCATTGAAGTCTTGCAAGCATTTGCGTACCTGGCAAGCCTTACAAGTGCCTTGAAAAGTTAGAATGCTGCATACTTTGTTTTGCAACAAAGATAGCCTCAGAGTATTTTATCTCAGTATGACCTTCAGTTTGATCGAAAGAGGACACTGATGAGATGAAGAATGACGAGGAAGCGGAAATGGTCTAAATTTCGCCTGTAGCTGTTTGGCAGCAGTTCTTGAACAGAAGTTCGACTGAATAATCCATTTTCCCCATACATTAATAGTCGTACTTAACATCTGTTCCTTGACAAACAGTGTCTGGTGAAATACCAACACTTTTATAAATGGAGCCTCGTCTCGTAAAACAAAATCCGCAATCAGTACAGGAATGCATACTGTAGCATAGAGAAATTCATTGCTCTGGATCAATGAGCGGTCTTGAGGTTAGACGTAAAGTTCAGGAAATCGAGTTTTAGTACTCCTAGGTTTACTGACCTTGCATATAGTGCAAATTTTAAGTATATTTCTAGTTTCATTGTAATGTACCCACTGCCATGATTGCTGTCAGAGTGCTGAATATTTTTAGTACAGTATTCTCTTTTCTTTTTCTATACAGCAGTGGCCATTCTTCTGAAAATCTAAATAAAACATCGGCAGAATATTCAATCGTAGGAGGCGTTATAGCCAAGCCCATAAGTGTCTAGGATCTACCTGATCAAGAATTCTTGCTAATTTATATATTGTTTTACCATTGCTGACTTGGTAGAACTGAAACTAATCCCAGCTCAGAGCTGCTAACTGAGTCAGACTGATGTTGTGACTTTGCTGTTTTATGTGACTATACAGCAAGCTAGGTAGTGTATGTGTTTACCCACTGCGGCAAAAACTTTCCAATATTTCCAAGTTTCTCTTACTGTTGAAAGGGAAAGGATGTCATTGAATCGCAGAGGCAATATTGGTTATCAACTAAAGAGCAGTACATTAGGCCATAAATCTGATTGCCACTGGCCCAGATTTGCATGTCACACAACCAGCAAAATTTGAGTTGATCAGTTAGCCTCTAACTCTGAAGTTTGTTACTAAAGAGCTTAAAATTTGTATTGGGTGGAAAAGCAAATGGAAAATTACAGCCAAAAGGACAGATTGGATAGGCTGGGTTTGTTCTCCTTGAAACAGAGGCTAGACTTGATTGAGATGTACAAAATCATGAGGGGAGTTGTTCGAGTCAATGGAAAGGGCCTATTTACTTTAACAAAGAGATGAGTAACTTGTGGATATAGATTGAAGTAATTGATAGAAAGATTAGAGCAGGGATGAGGAAATGCTTTTTCACCTAGAGCATTATGGAGGCCTGGAATTTGCTGCTTGAAAGGGTAATAGTGACAGAAAACCCCAATTCATTTAAAAGGTGTCAAGATATATTCATGTAGCTATGGACCAAATGCTAGAAAGTAGGTTTAGGCTGAGTGGCACATTTTCCAGCCAGGAGGTCTTTTTCTGTGCTGTAAGCTTTTTATGACTATAACAAGCAAGTTCAGCAATTGGTTTGTTCTGCACTTGAGGGATTTCAGCCTTTTCCTTGAACATAAAGATGATTCTCATTGTTCATGACCTCTGAACTTCTGTTCTTCAAATACCATCTTATTGGTTCAGTAAGTTCTGTGCCTTTTGAAGAGTCTACTTTCCGAGACAAAAGTACCAGGAGAGAAATCCAAAAAGGATAGCACTTTTCACAATGGTACAGAAAAGTTTTGTGGAATCTACTTGAAAAGATTTTAATTTCTGAGGAAAATTGAACATAGAAAAGTTACAGCACAGAAAGAGGCCATTTGTCACATCTTCTCCATGCCACCACGAGGACACCCAGGTGTGCTTTCTAATCCTATCTTTCTGCATATCCCATAACCCTGTAGTTTACAGCATTTAAGGTACAGATCCAGATACTTTTTAAAAAAGGGTTTAGGGTCTCTGTCTCAACCACCAATTTAGCAAATTCCAGAAATCCATCACTCGTCACATAAAAATGTTCTTCCTCACATCCCCTCTACACCTATGCCATTTGTCTTGAAACTATGTCCCTGGTTTGAGAGTTCCCCACAAGGGAAACAATTTTATTCTGTCCACTCTATCTCTTCCGCTCAAAAAATTTTCTACACCTTTAGCACGTCACTCCTTAGCTGTCTTTGTTTCAAGAAAAATAACCCCAATCTATCTAATCTCTTTTTATAGCTACACTTTTTTCTAGTTCTGGCAATGTTTTTCTAAATCTTCTCTGCACATTCTCCAGAACAATTAGTCTTTCCTGTAATATAGTGATTGGAACCATGTATAATATTCCAGTTGTGGCCTCACCAGTGTTTTGTACAATTTCAACATTATTTCCTTTTTTTTTGTATTCTGTATTTCTGCCAGTGAAGGAGAGCATTCTATGAAGACATATACTCTGTATGTCTTCATTGCAACCTTGTCTACTTGAACTGCTGCCTTTAGGAACATGTATACTGCTACACACTTCATCCATCTTTTTTTGTACATTCCCTAAAACTATCTGACCTCCCTAAATGCATTACCATCACTGTTCAAAATCCATCTGTCACTTGCTACCCACTCGAACAACCCATCAATATTATTTTGTAGATTGTAGCTATCTGCTACTCGGCCAATCTTTGTGTCATCTGCAAATTTTCCAATTGTGTCCCCCATGTTTATATCCAAATCATTAATGCATGACACAACAGCAAGAGTCCCAACGCCGAACTCTGTGGAACACCACTTGAAACAACTTTCCATTTGCAAGGGCATCCATCAACTATTACGCTTTGTTTCCTGTTACCATGAACTTTTGATCCAGTTTTCACATTATTCTGTATCCCATGAGCTCTTACTTTTTTTGGCCAATCTGTTACTTGGGAACTTATCAAACGCCTTGCTAAAATCTATGTGCACAACATCTGTTGTACCACCTTCATCAACCCTCCTTGTCACTTCCTCAAAGAATTCAATCAGATTTGTGAGGCCAGACTTTCCTTTAATAAATCTTTGCTGACTATTTCTGATAAGTCCATGCCTTTCCATGTGACTATGAATATTATCACTCAAGATTCATTCAGCTAATTTGCCCACCACTGATATAAGGCTAACTGGTATATAATTGTTTGGCCTTTCCTTTGCGTCCCTTTTTAAGCAATGGAAATTTAAACAATTTGCATTTCTCCAGTCTCCAGTACCCCTCTATAAGGATTGGAAAATCATTGAGTATCTGCGATCTCTTCTGTGATCTTTTGATCTGTGATCTTTTGGCTGGCAGATAGAAGACAGAGGGTGGTGGTTGATGGGAGATATTCATCGTGGAGTTCGGTGACAAGTGGTGTGCCTCAGGGGTCTGTTTTGGGGCCCCTGCTGTTTGTAATTTTTATAAATGATCTGGATGAGGGTATTGAGGGATGGATCAGTAAATTTGCAGATGATACTAAAGTTGGTGGCGTGGTAGATAGTGAAGAGGGGTGTTTTAGTTTACAGAGTGACTTGGACAAGTTGCAGAGCTGGGCCGAGAGGTGGCAAATGGAGTTTAATGTGGAAAAGTGTGAGGTAATGCACTTTGGCAGGAACAATAAATGTGTAGAGTATAGGGCTAATGGTAGGGCTCTTAATAGTGTTGAGGAACAGAAGGATCTTGGTGTATGTGTCAATAGATCCCTGAAAGTAGGCAGTCAAGTGGATAAAGTTGTTAAGAAGGCTTATGGAGTCTTAGCTTTTATTGGTAGGGGGATTGAATTTAGGAGCCGCAGCATCATGTTGCAGCTGTACAAAACTCTAGTGCGGCCGCACTTGGAGTATTGTGTGCAGTTCTGGTCGCCACATTATAAGAAAGATGTGGAGGCATTGGAGAGGGTACAGAGGAGGTTTACCAGGATGTTGCCTGGTATGGAGGGCAGGTCCTATGAAGAGAGGTTGAAGGATTTGAGGTTGTTTTCGTTAGAAAGGAGGCGGCTAAGAGGGGATCTTATTGAAGCATATAAGATGATTAGAGGTTTAGATAGGGTGGACAGTGATAGCCTTTTCCTAGGATGGAGAAAGCTAGCACGAGGGGACACAGCTTTAAATTAAGGGGTATGAGTTATAGGACGGATATCAGAGGTAGGTTCTTTACTCAAAGAGTGATTAGGGAGTGGAATGCCCTGCCTGCAGCTGTTGTAGATGCGCCAAGTTTGGTGGCGTTTAAGAGGTTAATTGATAAGTATATGGAAGAGAAGGGAATGGTTTAGTTTGGAGGGGCATTGCTTTTTATTTTGGTCGGCACAACATCGAAGGCCGAAGGGCCTGTTCTGTGCTGTAATGTTCTATGTTCTATGTTCTTCCCTGATCTCCTTCATTAGCCTCAGAAACAGTACATTTGGCCCTGGTAGTTTAACAAACTTTCAAGGATCCCAACCCTTTGAGTACTTCCTCTCTCTTTATGATCATCCCATCTGATATCTTTTCTTCCTGGCCTAGTAAATCTGTATTATCCCTTTCTTTTATAAACATAGAGACAAATATTCATTTAAAACCCTTCCCACACGCTTTGCATTTACACACCTTCATCTCTGGTTCCCACTTTTTCTTTTAACTAGCTTTTATCATTAATGTATTGGTAAAATCTTTGCTGATTTTTTTTACGCCCTCTCTTTGATTTCCTTACTACTTCACCCTGCACTTTCTATATTCATATAGGCTGTCTGCAGTGCTTAGTTTGTTGTGTCAATCATACATTTTTTCTGTTTGATCTTCCCCTGTATTCTTCTGGACAACTGGGGGGTTTAGATTTGATAGTTCCGTTCTTACTTTTGGAGAGAACATGACTACTTTGTACACTTAGGATCCTGCTTTTTAGTGTTTCCCACATCTATTCTCTAGCACTGCTGTCCAAACTACCTCAGCCAAGTCCCTTCCTATTCATGCAAATTTGCCTTCCCTCAGTTCAAAATTTTTATTCTGCTTTCTTTCTGTCCTTTTCCATGGCAATACCAAATTTAACTGAATGGTGAACACTAACCTAATATGGTCACCAGCTATCATTTCATCTCTGATGATATTGGAATAGTTTAGGTTAGAGGGTCCACTGCCAGCGCAACATCGAGGGCCAAAGGGCCTGTACTGCGCTGTAATGTTCTATGTCCTTCTTCATTCCCCAAAGCTAGGTCTAAAATTGCATCTCCTGTCTTTGCATTTGTCACTAATTAGTTGAAAAAGTTTTCCTGGACATATGTATGAACCATTCTCTCTGTGCCCTTATATTGTTTGAATCCCTATTGTTATTGGGATATTTAAATCTAGTATTAGTGACCCCTTGCCCTTACAGGCAGAGATTTGCCTATATGTTTATTCCACCATCTCCCGTTCACTATTTGAGGGTATGTAGTAAACTCCCAATAGTGTGATAGTCCTTTTTTCATTTCTAAACTCAGCCTGTAAGGCCTCATTTGATCTGTTCAGTATATCATCCCATCTCACAACCAGAATTGATTCTTTAACCATTAGTGCTGCACTTCCTCCATTTTTATCTCCCAATCTATTGTGTCTGGTGACTCCATAATCAGGTATGTTGAGATGCCACTTGTGCCCCCCTCCAGCCAAGTTTCCATTATAGCAATAAAATCATGCTGCCGTGATTCTACCTGTGCACTTAACTCTTGTTTGTAATACTCTATGCATTGAAATATAAATAGTTTAACACTGTCAATTTTGCTTGCTGAGCACTTTTAAACTTTCCTTTTCCTGTAATTCCAAATCTATCACGAAATCTTCAACACTTGCTAATATTCTCCCTCCATTTCCCTGATCTGAATCTGGCAGCCCTGCAACTACTCCGTGACATCCTGGATCCCTAGCACCGGGGAGGCAACATTTCATCTTTGATTCACACTTGCAGTCACAGAAACGTTTGTCTGTGCTCCTAACAATTGAATCCCCAGTCACTATCGTCCCGTCATTCATTTTTCTCCTGCCCCTCTGAGCAGCAATGCCATCCACATGCCAACCCCCAACAGTATCCAAAGCGATATATCTGTTTGAGAAAAGGATGACCATGTGAGACTCCTGCTCTATCTTCCTGAGTCTTTTACTGTTCCTGATGGTCACCCATTCCCTTTCTGCCTGTGCAATCCTCATCTGTATTGTGACCAACTTGCCAAACATGCTATCCGTGACTTGTTCAGCATCACACATGCTCCAGTGAATCCACCCACAACTCCAGCTCTGAAATCCAGTTAGCTAGAAGTTGCATTTGGACACATCTGCACACACCACCCTCATTTCCCATGCAGGAAGAACATTTCACAAGTCTGAGGTCTCCTGTACTGCTATCCCTCTCGGTTACCCTTTAAAAAAAAATTAGCTAAGGGTTTTATTTACGATAGTTAGCGACTTTGTTTCTTACCAAACACTACTACTACTTTTGTAATTGTACACGCTAACATACACTTTTTTTAGTCCCTACCTCAATATTAAGCAGTGAGTTACTTTAATAGATTGAAAGTACTCACTAGGACTTGCTCACCAATCAGCTGCTTGTATGTTCCCTTGGCCACTACACCCATACACATGTCCACCCGTTCAACCAATTATCTAATCTGAAATTTAGATTCTTGTGGATATTAAAATAGGCACTAGCTATATTATGACAGAATCACAGAATTATTGTGATGCAGAAGGGTGCAATTGAGCCCATCGTGTCTGTACTGGCTCTCTAAATGAGCCTTGTGATCGAGTGGCATTCCTCTGCCTTTTCCATATACTCCTGCACATTATTTTGATCCAAGCAATCATCTTATTCCCTCTTGAAAGCCTTGATTAAACTTGCCTCCTCCACACTTGGAGGCAGTGCATTCCAGATCTGAACCACTTGTTGTGTGAAGAAGTTTTTTGTTCACATTGCAATTGCTGCTTTCATAAAGCACATTCAAAACTGTGTACTCTCATTCTTGACCCTTCTTACGAGCGGGAACAGTTTCGCCCTCTGTATTCTGTCCAGCCTGCTCATAATTTTGAATATCTTTATCGAATCTCCTTCTAGCCATCCAAGAAGAATAGTCACCATAGCTGAAGCTTCTCATCCTTGGAAATATTCCAGTAAACCTCTTCACCCTCTCCTGTACATTCACATCTTCCTATAATGTGGCACCCAGAACTGTACATAATATTCCAGCTGAGGAATCAAATTTCATAGGAACAATAAGGATTTTCCCTCAAATTTATAGCTAGTCCTTTCATCTTGTTTTCCTTCAGTTCAAGAGAATTGTTATTATATCATTTTATGAGCTGCTCAACTGAATCCTTTCATTTAGTTGTTATACCCGATGAGATGTGAATATCATCAGTTTATTTGATCCAACAATTATTTGTACCGAAGATGAAAAGTGAAAGTACACAGCCCTGAGGGGATCTCGTATTTGTTGTTATGGGTTCTAAGTAAATCCCAGAAAGTAACACCTGTTAGATTCTGTTGGGAATGTAATCATTCACCAAAGTCGAAAGAGTAGAACATCAAGGCCTTTCAATAAACTTTGTAAAAGCTGAAGAGAAATCAACAAAGATTGCACAAACATAGTTGCCTAATCTTTTTGAGTGCTGTTGGAGCAAATGGATGGAGGTCAGAACAGTGTCAAACTGTAACTGATCAATATGTGGAACAAGCTGTAAAAGAAGCTTTGACAATCTGTTAAAGAAAGTCATGCCGTGTTGGTCTGAGGAATTGAATGATTGCCTATGGGACTGCTAAGAGTCAGTATTTTAAAAACTCTGTGGCCAACCTGAGCGAGTGTGCCATTACTTCTGGAGAAGGTGAGAGGGCATGGGATCCAAAGGGCTTTGGCCTCGTGGATCCAGAACTGGCTTGCCGGCAGAAGGCAGAGAGTGGTTGTGGATGGGTCTTGTTCTGCATGGAGGTCGGTAACCAGTGGAGTGCCCCAGGGATCTGTTCTGGGACCCCTGCTGTTTGTCATTTTCATAAATGACCTGGATGAGGAAGTGGAGGGATGGGTTAGCAAGTTCGCTGACGATATAAAGATCGGTGGTGTTGTGGATGGTCTGGAGGGATGCCAAAAGTTGCAGCGGGACTTAGACAGGATGCAAGACTGGGCGGAGAAGTGGCAGATGAACTTCAACGCAGATAAATGTGTAGTGGTCCATTTTGGCAGGAATAATGGGATGAAGAAGTACAATATAAGGGGTAGGAGTCTTAGTTGTGTTGTAGAGCAGAAGGATCTCGGGGTCCGGGTCCATAGGACTCTTAAATCGGCCTCGCAGGTGGAGGAAGTGGTCAAGAAGGCGTACGGTGTACTGGCCTTCATTAATCGAGGAATAGAGTTTAGGAGTCAGGAGGTAATGATGCAGCTCTATAGGACTCTTGTCAGACCCCAGTTGGAGTATTGTGCGCAGTTCTGGTCGCCTCATTATAGGAAGGATGTAGAGGCTATTGAGAGGGTTCAGAGGAGATTTACAAGGATGCTGCCTGGATTGGGAGGCAGGCCTTATGAAGATAGGTTGAGGGAGCTGGAACTCTTCTCACTGGAGAGACGTAGGTTGAGAGGCGACCTGATAGAGGTTTATAAAATGTTGAGAGGAATAGATAGGGTGGACTCTCAGAGACTATTTGCCCGAGCTGAAATGGTCACTACGAGAGGACACAGATTTAAGGTGCAGGGAAGCAAATACAAAGGAGATGTCAGGGGTAGGTTTTTCACTCAGAGGGTGGTGAGTGAATGGAACCGACTGCCGTCTGAGGTTGTTGAGGCAAACTCACTGGGGTCTTTTAAGAGACTTCTGGATGAGTATATGGAAAAGAATAGGATAGGGGGTTATAGATAGGTCTGTGGATTGGTAGAAGTGATCGGCGCAACTCGTGGGTCGAAGGGCCTGTTTGTGCTGTATTGTTCTATGTTCTATTACGGGTAACTGACTTCATTAGTATGTGTGTAAAAGATTGTGTGCCAAAGAAGCTGATCTATGTTTCCCAACCAAAAAGCATGGGTGAATAAGGATATCTAATGCTTACTGAAGTCTAAGTCTGAGGCATTCAAGACAGGAGACCCTGACCTGTACAAGAAAGCCAGGTATGATCTAAGGAGGTCCATCTAAGATGCCAAAAGACAGTACCAGACCAAGTTAGAATCCCAGGCTAGCCACATGGATTCCAGCTGACTATGGCAAGACCTGCAAGACATAACAAGTTACAGGAAGAAAGTATGTAAAATCACTGGCATCAATGCACCCCTCCTCAATGACCTGTATCAAAGGTCATCCTGCTCATGTGCCTGTCTAAGTAAGCCTTGAACGACCTTAGCGTGCCTACTTCCAGCATCTTACCTGACAGTGCATTCCAGGAGCTGAATACATTGTATGCCTGTTTTTAGCAAGAGGTCAGTGAGAACATGCCCTCCACCCGGAAGCATCGTACGAACCTGTATCAAAGGTCAGCACTGCAGATGTTAGAGCATTCTTCTCAAAGGTCAACCCGTGGTAAGTGACTGGCCTGATGTGGTACCTGGACAAGTGCTCAGATCCTGCGTGGACCAGCTGGGAGGGCTATTCATAGACATATTCAACCCTTCTTTACACTAACCTGAGGTCCCTATCTGCTTCAAAAAGACGACAATCATCTCAGTACGTAAGAAAATCCAGGCAGTGTGCCTTAATGACTATCATCTAGTGGCTCTGATATCTATCATTATGAAGTGCTTTGAAAGGTTAGCCATGGCGTAAATCAATTCTAGTCTCCCAGATTGATTGAATCCACTATAGTTCATCTACCACCACAAAAGGTCCATAGCAGATGCCATCTCCCTAAAACTGCACTCAACCCTGGAGTACCTCGACAACTAACAAAAATATCTATGTCAGACTTCTATTTATTGACTGTGGCTCAGCCTTCAACACCATTATTCCTGTGAAATTCATTTCCAAACCCATTGGCCTGAGGCTTGGCTCCTTCCTCTGCAACTGGATCCTGAACTTCCTAAACCATAGACCACATAGGTAACAAAACACCTCCATGATCATCCTCAACGCCAATGCTCCACAAGACTGTGTCTACATCCCCTTTCTGTACTCTCTATAAACCTACGATTGTGTGGCCAAATTTCCTTTCAATTTGATTTTCAAGTTCGCTGATGATATCAGCATAGTGAGTCGACAGTGACAAACAGAATATAAAAAAAGAGATCGAGAACCTGGTGAACTCGTGTGATGACAGTTATCTCTCTTTCAATGTCAACAAAACAAAGGAGATAATCATTGACTTCAGGAAGCGTAGTGGAAGACACGCCCCTGTCTGCATCAATAGGGGCACAATAGAAAGGATCGAGAACTTCAAGTTTTTAGGTGTCCAGACATGCTCAAAAATCACTATGCAGTTACAGGCATTCTTTATTAACCAATATGCATTGGGAAAGAGACAACTGATTAAATTCCAACTTTTCTCAAGTTACAGTAGTGTAAAACAGATATACTTTTTCAAAGATTTGTATCTCCCACCCAATCTGTCATGCAAACTGGATGAACTAATTACATTAGTACACGCTACTTATCTTGTCCAATAGCCTTCTATCTTCTAGAAGAACTGGGAATTCATTGGTCAGCCAGATACATAAGTCCGCCCCCACATGACCTAGTAAACTTACCTACGCAAATCCAATAGATTCAAGGATCACCCTCACAACCTGAAAACCATGGGAACGGAGAGAGAGTCCCTCTGTCTGCTAGCTACCTCTTATCAATAAAGGCTGAATACTTATTCACTGTGACTATAAGCTAAATATCTCTTCATTTTAAAATTTTGTTAGATTGCACCTGCAAGGTCACCTGCTGATAATAATGGATATCTTCTATACCTTATTGTTTCCCAAGAATGTGGCCTGTCGAATCCTGCTTACTTCCCATTTATGCTTTGGGTAGGCTGCTTCTTGACCAAAACTTACAAGACATTTAAAAATACATTTTAATTCTGCAATACTTAATGGAGAGTGAAGTTTTCTGTCTCTCTCACTAGCAACTACTGGTATGAAGAACACTTCAGATTACATGGACATATATATGACATCAACTCTGGACCCCTCAAATTTCATCGCACCAGGTCAAACCTGCGTAAGGAAACTTCCTGCTGATTACTACATACCATTCCCTCTCTCTTCACTAATGAATCAGTACTATTAAATGTTGAACATCAGTGCTCATTACCAAGAGTGGCTCAGTATTGCCAACAGAGACTTTAGACTGTTCACCACAGAAGGGAAAAACGTACTTGACCAAATCCTCACCTACTGCCACAAATGCATCTGAATATGATTGTCTCAATAAGGAATGTTTGGTGATCGCTCCTAATGATACTAAGTCCAGCTTTCACATTAAGGATGTGGTCCGTGTTGGGTGGCATTATCACCATGCTAAATGGGCTTGTATCAAATCAAATACATTTCGAGCAATCTGGCAACACAATCATGAAGGCCATCAGTAGCAACAGAGTTATACTCGACCACAAACAGAAACCTCATGGTTTGGCATGTTCCCCCACTCTATTGTTACCCCCAAGTCTAATTTGTGATCGTACCATGTAGTGATCGTTGAGCATTCTGCTCCACGCGTTGCTTTTGTTGATAGAACCTCCGGCATATCTGCTCTGTGGGTCACAATGTAGTCAAGCAGATGGAGATGCTTTGACCTAGGGTGCATCCAAGTGAAGTAATTCTTCTCCGGCTGACAAAAGGAAGTGTTGGTAACACAATTCCCTCTGCATGCAAAAGTTTAGCATAAGGTACTGCCTTATGACATCAACTCTGGACCCCTCAAATTTCATCACACCAGGTCAAACCTGTGTAAGGAAACTTCCTGCTGATTACTACATATCATTCCCTCTCGTTTCACTAATGAATCAGAGTTAAGGTTTAGCAAATTGGTACTGCCAAGGCGAAAAACACCCAGTGACATACCCAAGAAATTGGATGTCAACAAGTTGGCAAAGGAGGAACATCGGAGGAGACTTGTTGCAGCCATGACACTATCTCTCCAAAAAGGTAAAGAACCTCTCAATGACCCAGCAAACATTGAAGAATGCTGGAAGCAACTTAAGGAAACCATTCATTCAACTGCAAGTAAGGTCCTCGATCACCCTAAGAGAAGAACTCCTGACTGGTTTCAAGAACAAAATGAATCAATTCAAGAACTGCTAGAGTTGAAGCACAAGCTTTACATGTGTCACTTGAAAGAGAACTCTGAAAGAAGCAGTGCGGCATTTAAGGCCGTGAAAGCCAAAGTTCAAAAGGAGATCAGGGCTATGAAGAACAAGTGGTGGAATAAGAAAGCGGAAGAACTGCAAGCAATGTCAGACAGGAAAGATTCCCATGGGCTCTTTTCAGGACTGAAAGCTATCTATGGTCCAAGAAGTAACACAATGGCTCCTGTGAAAACGGCAGATGGGAGCAAACTATGCACTAACAAGAAAGACATCATTGAGCGATGGAAGGAGCACTTTTGTAACCTTCTAAACCAGCAAGGTGCGGTTGATCGCAAAGCACGTCAGGGGCTCACAACTAGACCGGGAAAAGAGGAGCTAAATGGAAACATCACGATGACAGAACTTGATAAAGCTCTAAAAGATACCAGAAGTGGTAAGGCACCCGGGCAAGACGGTATTCCATCAGATGTGCTGAAACAAGTTGATCCTGCTCTGAAAAGTGAACTACTAAACATATACAATGCTTGTTGGCAAAACCAATGCCTCCCTCAGGAACTACAAAGATGCGTTGATTGTCACAATCTATAAGAAGAAAGGCGACCGAAGTGAGTGCAAAAGCCACTGAGGCATCGCGCTTCTTTCCGTAGCTGGCAAGATTATGGCGAAGATCCTGCTCAATCGACTCAAAATTATTTCAGAAAATGTCCTCCCTGAGAGCCAATGTGGCTTTAGGATTGGAAGAGCAACTACAGATATGATTTTTACCTTGAGGCAACTCCAGGAGAAGGCGGCAGAACAGCAACAACCATTGTACGTTGCCTTTGTCGATTTTTTTCACAAGCATTCGATACGGTGGATAGAGAAACCCTCTGGAGAGTGCTCAAAATTTATGGATGTCCAGATAGACTGCTCAAGATGATCAAACTATTTCATGAGAATATGTATGGCAAAGTAACGATTGAAGGAGATATCAGCGAAGCCTTCAGCATCAACCACGGGGTAAAGCAGGGATGTGTACTTGCTCCAACTTTGTTCACGCTATATCTTGCTGCAGTATTGGAAACAATGGGCCAAAATCTGGACAAAGGTGTGTACATTAGGACTCGCTCAGATGGAAAATTGTTCAACCTCTCAAGACTCAAAGCCTCAACCAAGACGAGAAAGATATGTGTCAGAGAACTTCTGTATGCAGATGATTTAGCCCTCGTTGCCACTGATCCAAATGTGATTCAAGAAATTGTAGATCACTTCTCATCTGCTGCCACTCTTTTTGGCCTAAGAATCAATGCCTCCAAAACCGAACTCCTGTACCAGCCTCCGCCTCTGTGTAATGAAACCCAATCACCAGTCATAAAGATAAGTGGGCTAGCGCTGAAAAACACTGAGTCCTTCACTCACTTAGGAAGCGCTGTAACCAGCACCAACTTATCGGACCTGGAAATAGAAAGGAGGATTCAATCAGCAACAAAAGCTTTTGGTGCCTTGCAGAAGCGACTTTGGTCCCGCCATGACATTAAAATGTCAACCAAGGTCAAAGTGTATAATATAGTCGTTCTACCATCTCTACTTTATTCAACAGAAACGATGACATTGTACTGGAAGCATATCAAGAAACTAACCGAGATACAACTCAGACAAATATTAAACATCAATTGGCAAGAGATGGTTCCTGATGTGGAGGTATTCAAACGAGCTGGAACGGTCAGCGCAGAATCGCTCATCACAGCCTCTCAGTTGCGGTGGACTGGCCATGTCATAAGAATGAGCGACGATCGTTTGCCCAAAGCCGTCTTCTATGGTGAGCTACATGAAGGAAATAGAAAACATGGTGGACAGAAGCTGCGTTGCAAAGATGTGCTCAAGCGCCATATGAAGAACACTAACATGGATGTCAACACCTGGGAGAAGGATGCTTTGGACAGAAGAAGTTGGCAATGCATTGTCAAGAAGGCAATCCCACTCATCGAGGGAAAAAAAGGCAGGAAAAATATGAAGCAGACCATGAACGCAGACATTTTGTTACAAATCAGACAAATCACAGTTGCCACCGATGTGGGAGACAATGCCGATCCAATGCAGGCCTTATAACACACCAACGTGCCTGCAGAATCTAAACTTCCAACACAGTCAACATCGAAATCGATGGATGGCCGAAGAAGTGTTACCCCCAAGGCAGAGAATCAAACCTGGTCCAGTGAAGAGGACAACAGCATTCCCAAAAATGAAGTGTCAACCTGGTGAAGCTGCAAAATAGAATTACTTGAGTGCCAAACATGGTAAGCAACAAATAATAGACAGAGCAAATCAATTCCACAACCAACGGATCACATCTTAACTGTGAATCATGGACAGTTAAACTCACTGGAGGAGGAGGCTACGTAAATACCCCTATCCTCAATAATGAAGGAGCCCAGTGCCTAAGATCAGGCTGAACCATTTGCAACAATATTCAACCAGAAGTGCTTAGTGGATAATTCATTTCTGCCTCTTGTGGTCCCCAGTATTACACATGTCAATCTTCTTCGAATTCAATTCATGCCACGTGATTTCATTGCTCTAACTTCTGAAGGCAGTGGATACTGCAAAGCTGTTGGCCCAAACAAAATTCTAGCAATAGTACTGAAGGTTTGTTCTCCTGAACTTGCTGTTCCCTTAGCCAAGCTATTCCAATACAGCTGCAGCACTGGCATTTACCTGGGAATGCGGAAAATTGCCCAGTTATGTCTTGTACACAAGAAACTGGACAAATCCCTGTAAAGGTACACATTTATTATGGCTAATCCATCTACCCTAGACATTTTGCGATACTAAGGAGAAATTTAGCATAGCCAATCCACCTAACCTGCACATGTTTGGAGTGTGGGCGGAAACAGAGCATTCAGAGGAGACCCAACCAGACACGGGAGAACATATAACCCACAGAGTCACCCAAGGCCAGTATTGAACCCAGGTCCCTGGCACTGAGGCAGCAGTGCTAACCTATTATTTTTCACAGCTATGTTTGCAGCCAGGTGTCTTTACAGAGGGAAAGCATGCAGTGTCTGCTTGACTTTACCAGCTTGAGACATTCCGTAACTGGTGGGCAGTACGGGGACAAGAGTGCATTTTGACCTCAGAAATCATTAGTTAAGTTTCCTTTCGCATTGATGTTTTAGTTATCATGTCACTGTAATTTAAACTGCTAATTTGTTAATTTGCCCATTTATTTGTATATAAAGTAAGTCAAAAGCCTGATCCTGGGCCTTGCCAAGCTGGCCATCAACAGGTCCAAGCAGTTGGCGATAGAGGGGGTCATCCAGCCTGATTGTCCACTCTTTTTTTGCTGCTACATTCACGCCCAAGTGTCCCTGGAGAGGGAGCAGCTAGTCTCCACCAGTACAGTTGAGAACTTCTATGATCAGTGGGTCTGCATGCATCACTGGCCCCACAATTACATTTTAAGTTTTTTTCTTTTAAGATTTTGTCTTTCGTTGCAGTGTCCATTTAAGGGTTAATCTAACTTGGTTATTAGTTAATTGGTCTGTTTAATTAATAAAGAATATAATGTGAATCTAAGAGGAGAGAGTGGTAATGTTGTTGGACTTGTAATTCAGATACTTGGGCTAATGGTGTGGGAACATGGGTTCAAATCCCACTAATGTATAGCTGGAGGTATTTGAGTTCAATTAATATGTATGGAATTATAAAGCTAGTCTCACTAATGGTGACTAGTAATCCACATAGTTCACTAATGCTTATAAGATAAATAAGTTTGCTGTCCTTACCTGGACTGGCTTACATGTGACTCCAGGCCCACAGCAACGTACTTGACTCTGAAATAGCCTAGCAAGCCACTCGGTTCAAGGGCAACAAATACTGGCCTTGCTAGTGACGTCCACATGCCGCGAAAGAAAAAGTGGTAGTTTGCTCCTGGGCCTGGCTAAGCTATCAACAGGTCCAGGTAGGAGCTGTTGAGGTGTCATTTGAATTGATTATCCATGGCTATGTTCCTACTCAAAGTGCCCCAGAAAGAGAACTCATGATGTCCACTTGTACGCATGAAGCATTCTGCGATCGTTACATACTATTTTAATTTTACTGGAGAAGATTCCTTTAGAATATGTATCTCTTAAAGTGCTCCTTTAAGAGGTTATCACTTATTTACTTGTTTATTTTCCCTTGATAATCTGGCTAATCAAAAGCATATAAAGTGTATCAGCTAAGAAAATCTTGGATAGTGTTTCAGTGGCAAAAATCTGTAAAGGCTGCATCCTGTGAATAAACATACTCCCAGGGAAAGGAATTTTGTCTGTTTTACACTTGACCATCCTGCACGGATGCATTTAACAACAGCAATCTCTCAAACTGATTTTTTGAAAAATTAAAATATTTCCGATGCTAGACATTGGAAGTAAAAACTGAAATGCAGAAAATGATGCACGATTCTAAAGATGAATCTAGGAAAAGTTCACCTAACATTTTTGTTCTGTTATGCTAGTTCAGATGTGAGTGAGGTTGTATGTCTGTCACAGGGAACTATTGTAATGCTGTCTGTGTGGATCAAGCAGCACTTTAACTGCTGGGAGGCAAAGAAATTTGACAGCTCTGGAACTGAACTAAAAAAAGGGTTCCTCAAGGACTCAATGTACACATCCAGCGTTTTATTCTTAATAAATGCAATCAGGATCAATCTTCCATGAGTTATATGATATATTATAATAATTAGGGCACTCAAAATAATTGAGGCATTCAAAAATAGAGACTGCCTTCAGTAATAACGGAATTATATTAAAGTTGATGTATATATAATTATTCATAATTCTGCAGCTCAGTCTCTCATTAATATTTTAATCCCTGATTAGCTTTATTAATTGTTTCAAGTTTTTATTCAACCTTTATCTTCATGCAATCATTATAAATGTATTCAAGAAAGATACCAAAACTTAACAATAAATTTTCACAGTATAAACATATCAAGAATAGTTTCACAAGGTGAGGCACGGAGCCTTATTTCATGGACATGTTAATTGAAGAACTGGCCAAATGATTTTGTAAATCTTACATTTCCTTGGTATAGCTTTTACAGGAGGCTAAATAAACTGACTGGGAAGTTCAGAACGCAATGTTACAGTTTGAGGAGAAGGGGTGAACCTTTTAGCGCTGAAGTGAGGAGAAATTTCTTCGCCCAGAGTGTGGCAAATCTGTGGAATTCACTACCGCAGAAAGTAATTGAGGCTGAAACATTGAGTAATTTCAAGAAGGAATTAGATGTAGGTTTTGGGGCTGAAAGGAAATAGTGGTTTGGTGGGGGGAGGGGGTGGTGGTAATGGTGTCGTACAGGGTAATGAATCCAATGATCAGCCAGACCATAATGAATGATGGAGCAGGCTTGAAGGGCCAAATGGCATACTCTTGTTTCTATTTTCTATGTATGTTTCTATGTTCATTGTTCACATTGATATACTCATTTTACAAGCTTCAGGTACCATGAAGATATGGAGAGGAATAGTTGGGCATAGATGTAGACTGCTTAGCTTGCCTTCTTAGGGGGATTGTTTGGATGTGTTGTTTTCTTTGGACTTGAGACAACGTGATTATGTAATTCAATTTTCTTATTTAATTAACATATTGACCAAACTGAAGCTCTCCAGAAAGTAAATTATTGTCTGATGATGGTGTTGACATTAACTTGACTATGTCTTTCAGTTGAGTTAGTTTATGATGTCATCTGCACATAGTCAATCAAATGTGTCACAGTCATCAAGAATGCAAGATCCCACATTTCATAAAATTCATCCTACATTAATGAGATATTGTTCCTTTCTGCATTTATGTACTGTGTGGTGTTCAGACCATTTGCTGATTTAGCCAATGCACCGATTTAGGACAACAAAAAGAGGATTACAGCTGGCCTCAGTGTGCTCAGGATGTACAGCAGGAAAATGAATAACAGTGGAATGTGACTTTTTGATTCTGTTAGAAAATGTACTTGTATCATGCTTAGAACGCATACCAACCAACTCGAACAGCTTTTTCCCTGCTTGGCCTCAGACTTTTAAATGGATCTATCATACATTAAGCTAATCTTTCGCTTCACCCTATCTGTAACTGCAACATTACATCCTGCACCCTCTCCTTTCCTTCTCCTCTGAGCAATATGTATTGTTTGTACAGCACACAAGAAACAATACTTTTCACTATCCCAATACATATGACAATAAATCAAATCAACAAAATGCTGTTAATTGGAAGTAATACCTTTACAAGACTGAACAGTCTATTGTTGTGGTAAAAGATTGAAACTACTTAAGTCTGTCAGCTTCAGTAATAAAGTGTTTTTATTTGAGCATGCTAGGGAGGTACAGCCTGGTTGTCAGGTCATCCGTCTGATACAAAGGCAATGTAACATATTTATATCTTTTGGTTATCACATTTCACTAAATATGCAGCCCATACAGATTGCAGATGTTCCCTATTTCTTACTGGGAGGATGGCTCAAGGCTGTGATCAAATCCTCTGAGTCTGTGCTTCTTATTACACTTTTGCTTATCTGTTTCCTGAAGGTCATTAAATGTTGTGATAGTTAGTTTCCCTCAATGTGACCTTCATGTTGACTATATTTCCCATTTCTTTGAGAAAGAGCTCTAGTAACCACTCTTGTCTGCTTCTAAAGCTATTAATGCTCAACTATATTTGCCCACTTTAGAGCTATTAATGTTCATTTTAATATAAATGAGTCTTGAAATATCTTAATTACTCCACGTCGCTATCAACACT
This sequence comes from Sphyrna mokarran, assembly GCA_024679065.1. Taxonomy (NCBI): domain Eukaryota; kingdom Metazoa; phylum Chordata; class Chondrichthyes; order Carcharhiniformes; family Carcharhinidae; genus Sphyrna; species Sphyrna mokarran. The sequence goes on along the minus strand of JAGIQG010000006.1, from coordinate 108,613,323 downwards.
TTCCAGACTTTCAAAGAATTGCCATTTGGGTCAGGTATACCTCAACAGGCATCACTGGCTTTAACGTTAAAATGGCAAGAGAAAAATATCAAATGGGGGAAAAAGATGTTGCAATTAATATTTTCTGTTTCTGTGATTTTTTTTTTTAAATCTCTATTTGTAGTCTCAATTTATAGCAACTTGCATTAAATCATATGCACTTTAAACAGCATGCTTGGCAGAAATGCTTGTTTTTTTTTGCACTCATAAGATTCCTTTCTGTTTGCCAGAGATTCAGAAGCAAGATAGCCAGAAGAAAATAATTCAACTATATGACACACCCTATGACCCTGAAGAAAACTCTGTAGCCTCAGATACAGAGAGTAATGCTAGTTGCGTAAGTGAAAGCAAGTTACCACAAGACGATACAAGGCCTGCAGAGGAATACGACCAACCATGGGAGTGGAATAAAGTTACAGTCCCAACCCTTGCAGGTATCTGTTCTAGTTGAATTTAAGATACGCCAATTAACTGGCGGAAAGTGGCCAAGTTTTCTCCCTTGCTTCTCCAGTCAAGGAGTGAATGAAACAACGTTAGGAACTATTGTGTCTATGCAAATGGTTGGAACTTGAAAGCACAAGAAGGTTCATGTTCTAAAGAAGAGTCTTAATTTATTTGATATGTTAATCCTGCTTCTCTCTCCACAGATAGTCCTGAGGTCTGACTCCATATTTGCCAATATTTTAGACTGAGGTTAAGTTGGGGAGAGTTCAATCTTGTTCTCATCAGTGTCACCGGAAATGAACTGTCTTATGAATATTTCTTTCTTGTGTTCTCCATTATAATGTATATCCAGGAGTTTCACCATAAATTGAAACGTCTTCCATGTAATTTAAGCTGGGAAATAATTCAAGTTTTTTAGTTTGTGTACCTATATAAGTGTGTGGATTTAAAGGGTTTTTTGCCAGTGTTCTGTTGAGAATGTGAATAACCACCAACAAAAAACATGAATCAAGAACAGGAACAGGAGTAGTCCATTCATACCATTGAGTCGTGTCCACTATTCAGTACAATATGGCTGATCGTTCATTTTGATGCCTTTTTCCCACATATCTCCATGACCTTTATTTCATATTTAGAAATCTCAATTTTTGCTTTAAATGTGCTCTTTAGAGAACTCCAAATGTTCACAATCCTGTTGAGGAAATTTTCTCATTTTTCTCAGTCCTAAGTGACTGAGGGTCAGAGTGGACTTGCATTCGGTGCAGGCTCAATGGCCTGTTTCTGCACTGTAGGGTTTCTATCTTTCTTCTATGACAGTCACAAGGGTGCTTCTCCACCATTGGCCTGAACTGCAAGAAATTCTTGGATGTCAGTGTACCAAAAGCCCAAGTGGGCTCATGCCTGTGCTTCAAGGGTTCCCAATTGCAGCCATCTTTATGCACTCGATGCCTGCCATTGCAATGATGTGGCAACAGTTAGCAGCATGATGGATTTTGCATTTCAAGCCAGTGGACTTATGCTTACGCCTGCTGATGGCAAGGCTAGCAGAGCAAGGACAACGCGGGGTAGAGCCGCAGTGGAGGATGGGGGCGGGTAGCAGAGGACAGCAGAGATGGAGACCCAGGGTATACAGGACATACGTGTCCTTTAATAATTTGCTGGACGTCGTGCTATATTGCAGGCCCTGACTCAGTAGAGAGACAATGCAGCATCTAAGGGGGAGATGGACACATACAAAGCAAAGGTCATAGTGCTTATCTTTTAAACCACTGAGTTCAGTAACACCCACTTTGACATGGAACAGGCCCCACAAGATGCTTGGGTTGCAGCTTCATCAACATTGCTGGGATGCCTCATGTGCAATGGGCCATTGACAGCAAACACATCGCCCTGTGACCCTGTACGTTCAAGGGGTACCCTTTTATTAATGGAAAGGAATTCCACTCATTCAACATTCAGATGATGTGAAACCACCTTCAAAATATCATGCACATGTGTGCATGTCACCCAAGGTGCATGCATGATAGCTTCATCCTGCAGAGCTCTGATATCACTGAGGTCTTTGAGGACCACCCTAGGCTACTAGGTTTGTAGGGGATAAGATCTACCCGCTGTGATCATGGTTAATGAAGCGTACAGACAGAAATTTTGAAGTACAAGAAAACAGCTTGAACCAATATGTATTGACATTAAGAGAATAAAGCAAAGTAATTTTGACTATTTGGTATGGACACTGAAGCTGGAGGTAAAGCACAAAGCTGTTGGGGAGATGATTATTTTAAAGGAATTCACTTCCTTTGACTATTAGAACTCGTGTTGAGGAACAAAAAGTTAAACTACTAGACAGGTAGCAGAACCAGCAGATAATTATGAACTGGTCCGTACAGCACAAACCTTTTTTCTGCCATTCTTTTAAATCTGAAAAGGATAAAAGATGGGAAGGGAAAGGAAAATATTGTTAAAAAAGAGAAGGGATTATTGGGAATCTGAGCAGAACGGAAAGTGCTGTGAGTGGAAATAACCCTTAGGCTTCCAAGTGTTTCGATCATAATAAAGTGGGACATGCTTGGACAGTTTGTTGGAAAGTAAGTGGGAGTCCAGTTGTAGTAGTTGGAATTTGTAGCACAAGGAAAGGAAATGACTGTTAAAATCTAGCAATTCTTCATCTCTGTTAAATTTGACGTTACTGTGAGCCTTGGCAAAAATAGCATCTGACCACTTACGTATGCATTTGTGTGTGGATGCCTGAGATATCCCACAGAGGTCCCCAATGCATAGAAGTTGTGTATATGTTACTTTCATAACCATTAGCAAAAGATATATCCCCTGAGTTCACGTGGTACCAATTCATGCAGAATGTGGCAAATGTGAGTTATCTGAACCCTGGACATGTAGGGTTTTTGGCAAGACTGGTTCTGTCATCTGCAGATATAAAATAGGTGACTTTGGTACACACTTGATGTAGTGGGTACCTATACACTATGTTTGTTTCTGTTTCCTTAAACTTCTGCATCCAGAGAGGGCATTGTTGAACCTTGATCTCCACGGTTTTGCTCTGGTTATGCAGGTCACAATGAATGCAGACCCCATCTACCTTGTGGTCTGCTCTTTGCAATATTAATGAGGAACACACAGGAATCAGAACTTGCTTTCAGTTACTCACGAGCAACTGTGGGTTAATAGGCCTGGTTCCTGTGTTGTCAAATGCATGACACGTGAGTGATATGTCTTGTCATTTGCTATCCAGATGCTCCCCTGCCCCCTCCCCTTCGCAAGTCATGAGCTACTGCTTTGGCCAGATGTTCGAATATGCTGCTTTCTGTTCAGACGTGCTCAGACAACACTATTAGACTATAATGTTTGGAGGGTGCAGGAGCTTCATTTTCTACACTGGCTATGCAAGTTGTCAAGGTTGACCCAAGAGATGTCTTTCAGGAACCTCCAGAACAACGTAAAAGCACTAAAAAATGCACTAAACTTTTTCATCATGGTGGGGAAATGCTAAATTGTGGTCAAGGGATTAAACCCGGAATGCTGATTTAGTACCACTTAATTGCTTCCCCATCCCAACCACCAGTTGAACGCAGCTGGTGTGCAAGTTGCCTGCAAAGCCGCCCCAACAGCCCAGTTTTATCTCGTGATATTTTTCATCTGTGCTATCATAGCTGATAGCAAGATAATGGTGCTACTGAGCTCTTGCTGCCAGACTAGTTTGGACCCACCCTTTGCGAGAATGGAACATTCCGTGCCAAGGAAGTGAAAATTAAGATTACTAACTTTCGCTTGTGCCCTTATATCTTTTGATTTCATTGCTATTGTGGTGTTTATCTGTCAGTTCACCCATGGACGTTTTGCCTCACCTCAGCCTTCAACAGCATGAGGCCAATTTGAATGTTTAAAAACATGTAACGCCCATTTTGCCAAGCAACCCTTGCCCTGCAGCCTCCAACCTTGCATAAGGTCACTTCCCCACCCCATGCCAATCCACTCCCTGGGGCCTGTAAAACTACCTGAGACCACTTACTGGTTCCCTTCCACCTTGGGCCACTGGGAAGATAACTCCATCTTCCCACTGGTCCAGGGGGATTGGACTTTGGACTTTTGAGATAATCTCACCGAAACAGATGTGGCATTGCTATCAAAGCCTGACACTGAGTCACGTAAGCATTAGCCAAGACAAGATAGCCAAATAGAGAGGCAAGGTGCAGGTCGTCATGTACATGTCACTTATGTAATTTTGAATTTTTAACCTGTGGCACAGAATCACAAAAGTAGGCTGTTGAAGTTGAAGACAGCCTGGAAGTAGCTTTGATACAGGCAGAGAGAGAATCAGCCAGGAGCTTTAGACCAGTTGCAGGGGGCTATCGAAAACCAAGGGTGTTTTCTGATTTGGAGTCACTAAGCAAGGAAGCTGTGAAATCCATGCATGAGCTTGATCTACAATCATGAGGTGTTGAATGGTCACCCAGTGACCTTGTAGCCAGTGTTAGTGGATGCATCCCAAGAAATCTCATATCTCACAGAATAATGTGAACGCTGAGGTGAAAATAATGTGAACACTGCAAAGTAAATTTATGAGAACTTTGGCACAGATTCATTTGGTTCCAGGAGAATTGAAAAAACCTGCAAGATCTAAGAAAGCATAGACAGTACCCTTGGGTAGAAATAAAAGTGGAACATGAAGTGTGATATTAAGATGTTTGGATGGAAAGTACAAATGCACACAATCATACAATCCCTAAATTGTTGACTCTGCGTCGACCATAATCCCACCCAAGCTCTAACGCTACATATTTATCCTGTTAATCCCCTGACACTAAGGATCAATTTAGCATAACCAGTCAACCCACACATCTTTGGAGCATCCCAAGGAAATCCATGCAGACGTGAGGAGAACATGCAAACTCCACAGAGTGACTCGAGGCTAGAATTAGACCCTAGTGCTGAGACAATAGTACTAAAGATGTAGAGATGCTGGTGTTGGACCGGGGTAAACACAGTAAGAAGTCTGACAACATCAGGTTTAAATCCAACCGATTTATTTGATGGTAAACTCGCAAGCTTTCGGTTTTATGGCCTTTGTCAGATGAATGAGATGGTCTGGTCTCCAACAGCACACATACCAGCACAGACTGTTTACAGATTACTGATTAGAATGCAAATCTTTAGACCTAACCTGCTATTCAAGTCTTAAAGTGGCTAACAATGTGAGTGGAAGGAGCACTGAGCACAGGTTAGAGTGATGTGTCTTGCCTCCAGACAGCACAGTAAGTGAGGTTTTTTGCTAACCCAGGCAAGTCATGGGGATTATAGATAGTGTGACATGAAGCCAAGATTCCTGTTAAGACTGTCCTCGTGTGCGGAACTTGGCTATCAGTCTCTGCTCAGCGGACATGCGCTGTCGTGTGTCGTGAAGGCCCCCTTGAACGTTTACCCAAAGGATGGAGGCTGAATGCCCGTGACTGCTGAAGTGTTCGCCAACAGGAAGGGAACAGTTTTGTGATTGTTGAGCGATGTTCATTCATCCGCTGTCGTAGTGTCTGCATGGTCTCCCTGATGTACCGTGCTTCGTGACATCCTTTCTTGCAATGTATTAGGTAGACAACGTTGGCCGAGTTGCAAGAGTATGTACTGTGTACCTGGTGAATGGTATTCTCACGTTTGATGATGTCATCCACGTCGATGATCCGGCATGTCTTGCAGAGGTTGCTGTGGCAGGGTTGTGTGGTATTGTTTTTCTGAACGCTGGGTAGTTTGCTGTGAACAATGGTCTGTTTGAGGTTGCACGGTTGTCTGAAGGCAAGAAGTGGGGGTGTGGGGATGGCCCTGGCGAGATGTTCATCATCATCAATGATGTGTTGAAGACTCCGGAGAAGATGTCGTAGCTTCTCCGCTCCGGGGAAGTACTGGACAACAGAGGGTACTCTGTCCACGGTGTCCCGTGTTCATCTTCTGAGGATGTCAGTGCGTTTTATCGCTGTGGCACGTCGGAACTGTCGATCAATGAGTTGAGCGCCATATCCTGTTTCATGAGGGCATCTTTCAGTGTCTGGAGATGTCTGTCACCATCCTCCTCATCTGAGCAAATTCTGTGTTTATGGAGGGCTTGTCCGTAGGGGATGGCCTCTTTAACGTGTTTAGGGTGGAAGCTGGCGATGTGGAGCATTGTGAGGTTGTCTGTCGGCTTGTGGTACAGTGAGGTGCTGAGGTGACCGTCCTTGATGGAGACGCGTGTGTCCAAGAATGCAACCGATTATGGAGAATAGTCCAAAGTGAGTTTGATGGTGGGACAGAACTTCATCATATGTTTCAATGATTGTTCATGATGAGTCCAAAGGGAAAAAACGTCATCAATGTATCTAGTGTATAGCCTCGGTTGAAGATCCCGTGCAGTGAAGAAGTCTTGTTCGAACCTATGCATGAAGATGTTGGCATATTGAGGTGCGAATTTGGTCCCCATGGCCATTCCGTGTGTCTGGGTGAAAAACTGATTATTGAAAGTGAAGTCACACTTCACTTTCTGTAACCCCCATGACTTTGCCTAGGTTAGCAAAAAGCCTCACTGTGCTGTCTGGAGACAATACATACTTCTCTAACCTGTGCTCAGTGCTCCTTCCACTTACATTGTTAGCCGCTTTAAGACTTGAATAGCAGGTTAGGTCTAAAGATTTGCATTCTAATCGGTAATCTGTAAACAGTCTGTGCTGATATGTGTGCTGTTGGAGACCAGAACACCTCATTCACCTGATGAAGGCCATAAAACTGAAAGCTTGCGAGTTTACTATCAAATAAATTGGTTGGATTTAAATCTGGTGTTGTCAGACTTCTTACAATAGTACTAGCCACTATGTGGCCCTATTAACAAGGGTTAATAGACTTGCTTTGTTAAACTCTTGTTCAGTAACAATTTCTGTGTGAAATTTTTTGACGTTCTTTCAGTTAATAACTGGGAATTAGGATCTCATTTTAAAAACATTGGTTTCTATTTCGATTGTAACTGAAGATATCCTGTAGTCAAGTTCAATTACTAATTGTGCTGCTGTTTGCTTCTCGGTTGGAGATTGTGGCCGGAATGTTACCACTGTTCGAGTTGGCGGGATTTTTCCCATCCGGTTGCAGTGAATGGAGATTTGGCTGGTTGCCAAATTCTTCACCCTCACTGTAGCAGGAGTATGGCATGAATGATTGCCAAGATTGCACTCTGTTTTTCCAGGTGGATTGACGAGGTTACATTGCTTCAGAGTAAAACACCAGCTTTTTCCTCTTGTTAAAGGCCAGATACTGTGACATTTAGGCTACGAGAGTCTACCTTTTTAGTTTGCTTCTATTTTCATCCCTCATTTAAGACTTTGTTTAGTTCAAAATTGCTTTCAAGCAAATGTAACTGTTTCTTGTATTTAACAGTTATTGCCTTCATGCAGAGTTAGTAAATTGAAGTAGAAAGCTGCTAGCAGGGAGACTTTGGAGGCATAATGAATTCTCTGAAATAAATGAGCTGGGATTCATTGGTACAAAAGCTCCCTTTTTTTTAAATGAGTACCATTTTAAAGTAAAGGAACTTCGACAGAGCAGTGATGAATTCAAATCATTACAGCTCTTCAGAGCAATTTGTGGCTGTGGCACATGGAGTCATTAAAAAATATGAAGGACATTCTGCGTAGCTGCAATGAGAAGATTGACTATCATCTTCATTGAAGCTATTAGTACAAATGGCAAATTTTAGTTTCAAAATTGATGAAATGGTAGATTTGCACATGAGTAAGTGAGCCTCATACTCCTGGAAATAGGAGTTTGTATGTAGAAGAGGATCAAAATAGTTTAAGGGTAGTGATTGATCAGTCATTAAAAATCACAACAAAAACAAAATGCTGGAAATAGTAAAGTCTGGCAGCAACTGTGGCCCTCCACACCTTTAAGAACAAGAACAGCAGACGCAAAGAACACCACGGAAATTTCCCCTGAAAGGTATCAGTTTCCCCTGAAAGTTACCTCCTTGATTTGGAAATATACTATTATTGTGCTTCATTACCACTGAGTTCAATTACAAGGCATTTGGAGATGAATTCACTGACCATGATCGCTTGAATATAACCATTAAACTCCTTGCAAAACTGCATTAAGATCCTTGGGGATGTTGTTTTTTCACATTGGTTATATCTGCTTCCATTGCATTGAGTTTATTTGGCCCCCTGTAGATAGAACACACCTTTTACTTATAGAATCACAGAAGCCCTGTAATGCAAAAGAGGCCAATTCTATGACAGAATATCTGTTCACTTTCTGCATTAAGCCCTCCAATGCTGCATCTACAAACCTTGGACCTTCTATTCAGAATGTCTTCCTCAGCCACCTCCAATATATGCTCCAGCCAGAATGCACATCTCCCTTTAGGAGGTGAAGACTGGCTTCAAATAATCCAGGCTACCTTTAGGTGGTGATGTTTTTGCCTTTTAGTAAGCTGTGGATAGCCGTAGAATATGTACGTATTTCCCAAATTAAGATCATACATTTGGTATTTCATATTTATAGTTAAGAATATCAAAACTTACAATATTTGGGAAAGGATTAGTATGACTTAGGAATCTTGCTGCAAAGGTGGTATATACAAAACTGAGCTACCACGGCATCATCCCTAATAATTACATCATGGCAATATCTATATCATTTTCATCATCATTTTGTATTTCAATGATTTCAGTTGTGCCCTTATTTTGTTTTAGTTTTGAATCAGCATTGGTTTCTTGGTAAATTTGACATTTTAAAGTTTAATTTGCTACTCCAGGACAATCTTGTTTCATAAATGCATCAAAAGGGCTGAAAATAATTTAGATCTACTAATTGGTGCAGTCAGTTGTGTTTGTACTCTGAGTCTAAATCTCAGGGTTAAAGTCCAACTTCTAGACTTAATGGCCAAGGAAGATGTTTTCATAATGTAGCTAAACTGCATCAATCTGTAAATCCTTCCAATACACCAATAGTAAACAAGATCAAGAGGGATTCCTACTTAGCCATGTTATGGAAAGCATGTTGGAGCCTCTACTATCATTACTCATAACTACAGACTACAACATGTGTTTGGAAGTTTTAAATGCATGTTGCGACAGCAACTTGGATTGCATGTTTGCACTATCACACACCAGCATTAAAAATAAGAGTGCCTGATTGGGTCCAATAACTTTTTTCCAGATCCTGTCATGTTTCATTATTTGGGAATGACTAAGTGAGAAGGAGAAAACTTTTTAAAGCTGGTTATTGTATCTTATTGTCTCCTTGTAGCTCAGCTCAATGGAATTGAGAAAAGACAATCTTCTCCCTTATGTGACAGACGCAGGCAACTGAGGCCTCCAGGTCTAGTCAAACATGGCGGTCTGGAGTTCTGTGGGATTATAGGAGAGAAAGTAGATCCAAACACACCACTGGAGAAACAAGTGTAAGTCAATGTGTTCTACTTCTAAGTTCTAAACAGCCCAGTGTCTGTTCTAATCTTTCTTTTAAAGAGTGAATCAATGCAGTGAATTTACACTTGCCTATATCTGCAAAGTGAGAATAATCTGCCTGTGGCACAGTAAAATGTACTTGTGAAATGACCTGTACCTGTAGAAATATGGATGACGTTTGACTCCATTTATACCATCAGTGTTTCTACTGAATTTATAATTTTAAAATTACAGAGTAACATATGACTGGTTTCAGGTTCAGCAACCCATTTAGTTTAGGTCTGTGATTCTTTTTCTGCAAATGTTTCATCTTTGTCCTGAAACCATTATGGATGAAAGCTGAGTGAAATTTGGATACTGCATTTCTTTGCAAGAAGTAACCAAAGCTACTGCTGACTCACTTCCGACAGTTTTTGGCCAGGAATTGAGGGAGGGTGGATTGGAAAAATAAAATAACTGTTAAATTAACAGAAAGAAAAAATTGAGATTTCATGACATAAAGAAATTTGTGTTTCAAATTCAACATTTTGTTCCTCCTGATCTGATCTCCTTGCCCATTCCTCTCAAAACTGGAAAAACATATTGGAATATGATGACTTGGGTAATAGTGCTCTATCTAAAAGATCATTGTTACTAGGTCTAGCCTAAAGTTGGCAGATTGTTCAGCTGCAAGTAACATCACAGTTACACCAAGTGGTCCTCACGAGCACTTTGCAATAAGGATAACTGGAATATTTTTCAATAGAGACGTGGAGGCAAAAACGTCTAACGTAACAAAAATCAATTTTGACCTGCCTCTGAATGTATCTCTGCAATGTAATGTTCCAGGTAATTAATAAACCATCAGTGCAGGAAGGCTAGGAAGAACCTGCCTGAATCAGACAATTTGTTCTAAAATAGAATGGTATTATTACCTGTGTTGCCACAGTTTATTTGTCTTCTCTTGATCTATGTACTATGAATCAGTTTTGAGCAAATTAAGGAAGAGTGCATGAGTTTCGGTGAAGATTGGTTTAAACCAACATAAGTATTGTCCCTTGATGTGTTCCAACTTGACAATGACTGCATAAAGCTTTTCAGGAGAGCTGAGTTACCAATCTTAACGTTATTGAATGATAAGATAGACAAGCATGACAGAGGAACTAAGTGCATACCTGAGAGTTTGGTGATTGGGAAAGTTTGAAGTATTCATCCTGTTCTTGGAACGTCCCATTTAGTCCGTAATTAGCAATAACTGGAAAAGTTCTGTGTACATAGACTAAATTTCATTTTTTTTTACTTCCAGCTTTAGACAGGTAAAGACTTTTGGCTGAGAGAGCTAACTAATTAATGAGCTAACAGGTTGAATTTGGTTTCGCTAGCTCCAGTTCAGTTTATTATAAATTCAGAGTTCAGTAGTTCTGGTAAAGCAAGCCAGCGCAGCTGAGGAATTGAATGCATATGAGTTTGACAAGGGGAGAAAGGAGGAAGGAATTTCCTTTTGCTTGTTCGACCTTTTTAACCCTGTATGGTGCAAAGAGACACTTATCTCACAGAGACCTCTGAAATATCACTCTGAGTCATAGATTTCCACTATATTTATACATCATTAGTCAGTACACAGGATATTGTTTAAATTCCAATCTTATCTACCTGTAGGTTTATGTTGAACCTTTAACCTGGTGCAAGATTTGTTACTTCCTCTTAGCTAGAGACTACCTGTCTTTCTCCATCTTTCCAAAAGCTGCACTTAATCTGCACAAACTTGATGCCTGTCCTTCTCTAACATTAAACAACCAAGGCCCTGTTGGAGAGTTCTGCTGATTATAGGTCCTTAGAGTGTATATGGTCCACTGTATAAGTATTTGACTAGCATGTACTTCTAAGTCAAGGATGTCAGCTCAAAATCCATTAAGTTTTTCTTAAATTTTGCTACAGGGAAAGGGACTGGCTGTTTGGCAAATATCTAACATGATGAACATTGGTTCCACTCTTACGGTTTAAAATAGAACACAAACTGATGGTAAAGTTCATTAAAAGATTTAAAAAAAACAGAATTAAATGAATATTTATAATTAATTAATTTGAATAATTAAGGATGGTAGGACAGGTAATGTGTCGAGGCTGCAGCATACGGAGCTTGTGAATGCCAGTTTCAAGCAGGGTAAACGTGTCTGCAGTGGCTGAAGGAGCTTGGCTCAGTTGGAGACACAGAATCTGATACATCAGAGAAAGAAATGTACTTGGATGCTTTGCATCAGGAAACAGCCACACCAGTTAGGCTAGGGCTTCCTGATTTGGATCAATGACAGAGATAGGAGTTAAATGAGTGTGAGTCAGGGAGGGCAGAGTTTAAGACATGTCAGCCTCTGCAATTGTCCAGTAATTTGGGTTCTATGCTTGGGTGAGAGTGGGGGCCGCAAAGTTGATGAGAAAGGTGACCATGGCGTTGTGGTACAAGAGACCATTCAAGTGGAGAGAGCAAAAAGGACTATAATGGTAAAGAAGGAAGGTTTATGTTATTCTCTGTAGCAAATAACATGTATTCAAGTGGCTGTTGTCTACCATTTGCTCAGGCTAGAGAGAAGCTTCAGGGAAGAGGAGCATCCAGTTGCTATGGTCCATATAAGTACCAACAATACAAGTAGAACTAGAAAAGAGGTTTTACATAAAAACCATGAGGATCTAGGCACCAAATTAAGAAGCAAAACCTCAAAGATTAAAATCTCTGGATTATTACCTGACCAATGTGCAAATTAGCATAGGATATATAAAATTAGAGATGAATATGTAGCTTCATTACTGATGTGGGAGAAATGGGTTCCAAAATGTGGAGCACTGGCACCAGTACTAGGGAAAGTACCATTTGGGATGGTCTAAACCTGAATCATGCTGGGATTAGTGTTTCTCCAAACCACATTACTGAAGAACAGAGAGGGCATAAATTAAATTTTCGGGCAAGAAATTGAATGTGGATAGATGTGGTAAACCAAAAACTAGAGATAAAGCAAGGCAGAAAGGTATTAATAATAGAAATAATAGCAGAACAACAGGAAGAGACAAAGTTAAAATCTTTGAGTAAATCAGTAAATAAAGCTAGACATTATAAAACAATAAAAGAACAAAATTAAAGGTTCTGTGACTAAATGCACATAGCATTTAAAAAAAACACAAATGGGAATTACATTTCCTATAGAAAACAAGTTTGAGGAGCTGTTAGTGGAAAATAAGGAGATGACAGCTGTATTTGGCATCAGTTTTTACTATAGAAGGTACGAGTAACATCCGAAAAATGGCTATAAATCAGGATTTGGAATGGAGAAGGAAGGAGCTTGAGAAAATTACAATTGCCAGAGAAGTGGAACTGTGGGTTGACAAGTCCCTGGGTCCTAATGGATTTCATCCTAGGGTCCGGCTAATGCAGCGTGTGTGTGTGTGTATTTTCATTTGGTTTCATTTTCCAAAGTTCACAAGATTTGGAGAAGGTTCCATTAAACTAGAAAAAAAGCTAATATAATTCATTTATTCAAAAGCAGAGGAGACCGGAAACAGGAACGTACAGGCCATTAGTTTAATATGTCATCGAGAAAATATTAGAAGCATTTTATTAAAGATGTTATAGCTGGACATTTGGATAAATCAGAGGTATTCTGGCAGAGTTTTGTGAAAAGGTCTTGTGAAAAAACTAATGTTAACAAATTTATTGGGGTTCTTTTGAAACAGTAAAAGTGCTGTGGATATACTGTATTTAAATTTTCAGAAGACATTTGATAAGGTGCCTCATCAAAGATTATTGAAGAAAATAAAAGGGTGTTCAGTTTGGGCTTGCATTGAAGACCAGTTGTCTAGCAGGATCCAGAGAGTAGGCAGAAATTGTTTTTTTTTCTGGTTGGCAGTTTGTAACTACCGGTGGTAACTAGGGATCAGTGTTATGACTTCAGCTCTATACAAGTTATATGAATGATTTGGATGAAAAGACCAATGATATGGATTCTAAATTTGGTGATGACACACAAAATAATAGCAAAATGTTGTAAAGAAGACATAGAGGCAACAAAAGAACATAGATTAGGTGAGTGAACAAAGATCTACAAAAGGAATATCATGTAGAAACATATGATAATTTTAGAAAAAATGAAAAGGTAGCATATTATCTAAATGGTGAGAGATTGCAGAGCCCTGAGATACAGAAGGATCTGGGTTTCTTAGTTCATTAATCTCAAAGGTTAGTTTGCAGATACAGCAAGTAATTAGCAAAACTAATTGAATCATAAAACTTCTGCAGTGCAGAAGGAAGTCATTCAGTCTATCAAGCCTGCATCAACAATAATTCCAGCCAAGTCTTATCCCCATAACTCCATTTAGTTAATCTACTAATTCCCTTGACACAAAGGGGCAATTTAGCATAATCAATCAACCTAATGTGCATATCTTTGGATGTTGTAATTTATTGTATAGGACTTGGTTAGAAGCATAGGAGATTGTGCTTCAGTTACACAGGGCATTGGTGAGAGCACATCTGGAATACAGTGTGTTTTTGTATTACTTGATTGACACCCGAAATGGGTGGGTTGTCTTATGAAAAAAAGTTAGACAAATCAATTTCTGCTGGAAATTAGAAGATTAAGAGGAAACTTGAATGAAAGAACTTCACAAGGGGAATATAGAAGAGTATCGTAGAATCTAGATTTAGGGGATACTTTCGAAAATAAAGGGCGGCTGATTTAAAACTGATAGGATTTTTTTATAGTGTGTCCTGGTCGTAGAAGTTTACTGCATGGAAACAGGCCCTTCAGCCCAACTTGTCCATGATGCCCAATTGCCCGCCTTTGGACCATATCCCTCTTGCCCATGTGTATAGAGTCATAGAGGTATCTCAGATGGTTGTGAGACTTTGGAATTCTCCTCAAATAGTGATTTTAAAGCAGTGTTTGAATATCTTTTGCCTTAAAGTAAATAGATTTTTGATCATTTATAACCCCAATGTTTATCAGAGGTAGGCAGAAATGTGAAGCTGAGTTTAAAGTTGCATCTTACTGGATGGTGGAGGAGGCTCTTGCTCTGAATTTCTATGTCCAAAGAGTAACATAGATTTTGCAATTTAACTGTGGCCTATGAGCTTCCTGGAACTTGTCAGTAAAATAAATGTGCAAATTCAGTGGTAAGAGGGGTCTCAAGACAACAGGAATATAGACCATGTTATAGCTGTCTTCTTGCCTACTTGCATGAGAAGCTTTGTTCACCATACTTGTATTAAGAAGTTTTTTTTTAAAACATATTTTGGAGACTACTGTTAGAATTTTAAGGGTGTCGTCCACAGTGTCATATGTCTCATTCAGCATTTTGAAACTCTGATCTCTCAAATCAGCATGGTTGCTGCTAATGCTGTGTTACTTTGAATGTCAGATGAGGAAAAAGATCAGCGGTTGCAGGAACAGCCTGGTGTCACAGACCAGATAGTCCATAGAAAAGAGGAGATTGTCAGCTTGCATGAGGCCGTACCCGGCCTCCAGGATCTACAAGCAGAGAGTAAACTTGCTGTGTTTCAGAATGCCGGCAGCAACATGTTAGGTGATGGCAGTTACGCGCAGCGTGTTGAAACAAGTCATTACCACTCTCAACTTCCTTGCCTCTGGAACTTTTCAGGGCTCTGCAGAGCTGTATCTCACAGTTGGCAGCCCATATAGCTAACTGATGGTATGCTTTCCAGAACCAATTACAGAGTGGCATGGTGGCACAGAGGGTTAGCATCATTGCGCCAGAGACCCAGTTCAGTTCCAGCCTTGGGTGACCGTGTGGAGTTTGCACATTCTCCCCATGTTTGCGCGTGTCTCCTCTGAGAGCATTGGTTTCCTTCCATAGTCAAAAATGTGCAGATTAGGTGAATTGGCCATGCTAAATTACCACTCAGTGTCCAAAGATGTATAAGTTAGATGGATGAGCCATGGTAAATACACAGAGTTACGGAGATCGGGTGGGGGTGTAGGCCTGGATAAATGCTCTTTCAAAGAGTCGAAGCAGACTCAATGGGCCAAATGGCCACCTTCTGTACTGTAGGGATTCTATGAAGTTATTATGTGCATTTTTCCTGTGATGATGCTAGTCAGAGTGAGCCTCTGGCTGGCTTCCCATAGGTGCAGTATGTCATCAACTATTATCATAATTAAACTATCTCCAAATCACCCAAACATGTTCTTCCACTTCAATAACACTGTGTCAGTGTGCACCTACAAAAATGTTTATTTATTATGTGCGAGATTTCTGGACAGATGAAAAAATGTTTTTCACCATCAGCAATCTGTCCTCCTTCTCTGTCTGCACCTTGAAGTACACGTAAGATTGAGATGTGGCGGCACAGAATGGTAACAGTGGAGGCTGAGTACAAGTAGGAAGGAAAATCTGCAATTTTTGTCTTCTGCCTCCAATTAATGTTTTGAGGATTTGAGTACAGGAATAGCAATGTTAACTGCAATTATACAGTGTGTTGGTTAGGCTGCACGTGGAATATTGTGTGGCGTTTTGGTGTCCTTATCTGAGGCAGTACAGCAAAGATTTACCAGGTTGATTTCTGGAATGTCACGTCCCTCACATGAGGAGAGACTAAGTCATCTAGGATTGTATTCACTGGAGTTTAGAAGCATAAGAGGAGATCTCATAGAAACTTATAAAACTCTAACAGGATTAGATAGGGAGGATGTAGAAATAATATTCCTGATAGTGGGGGGAGTCCAGAACTAGAGATCATAGTTTGAAGATAAGGGCTTTTAGGGCTGAGGTGAGGAGAATTGTTTTTTTTAAACCTGGAGAGTGGTGAATCTGTTAAATTCACTACTACAGAAAGTAATTGAGGCCAAAACATTGTGTGATTTGAAGAACAAATTCGATATAGCTCTTGGGACTGAAGGGATCAAGTGATATATGGGGAAAGTGGGATCGGAATATTGAATTCGATCAGCCATGATCAAAATGAATGGCCTCCTCCTGTTTCATGTTTCTGTGTCTCTTACACGATGTGGGCCTCCTATTTGCATCAGGCCAAATACTAATGGGATAGGATGGGCTCTTAAGTGACCAATAGTTGACCATCTAACTGCTTCAATTATCCAAAATTGGGTGGACCATCTGACACTTCCCCCACATCCTCGTACAACTGCTAGCAATTAGGTAGGTTTGGGTAGATGAGAAGAAGATCACCTGCTGGATTTTACATGAGACCTGCAGCTTCTAAACTGCCCAGTACCAAACATTTTTTATAATATTTCTGTCTGAAGTGAATAAAATGTACGTTGTGAAATGATGCTGTACTGCTCCTGAAAAATATTATAACCCCATTCCTTAACTACAGTTTCCTGAAACACCTTAAAGCAAGGATTTTCCTCTGCCAGTAAGTCAGTATTTTGATTTATTTGCATATTTTCTCTCATAGATGGTACCATGGCGCCATTGGCAGAACAGATGCAGAAAATCTGCTACGGTTGTGTAAAGAGTGCAGCTATCTCATCCGAAATAGTCAAAGTAACAAGAATGATTACTCACTTTCACTGAAGTAAGTGGAACATTGTTAAACAATTGAATATATTTGCAGATAAGGTTAAATGCAGATGAAAATGACTGCAGGATGACTTGCTGAAGCAAGCCATGCAGTCTGGAATTGGACCAAAATTTGGTTATCTGATTTGGATTCATAATTGGGAGGCCTTTGTAGCCTTTTGATTTCACAATGGATACAGGTTCCAGGAACTGTTAAAAGTTAAGGCTAACAAAAATCAACAGTGAGTTTCACTATATTTATTGAAGCTGTCAAAGCTACAAATTTTTTTTTGAAGAGGGGTGCTTTTCCTGTTTGTGACTTGCACCAATCAACCAAGGTTAATAGCATTTGCAAATGTTAGGATTAAAAGCATATTGTAAATATAATTGAAAAAGTAACAGCACAGCATCTGAGATTGGAAGAAGGAAAGATTGATCCAAGTAGAATGTAGCTTAAGTTGGTTAAAATTCAATCATAGATGAAGCAGCTTGAGATAGAATTAGGAAGACAAGCAAGTGCTCAAATTTGAAAAAGAGGAAAATGAACATGAGTGCAAAATGGAAATGCAGAGCTTCAAACCAAGCTCTAGTTAGCAAGGAAAAAGAGCACGGTGATTCACACACTGCTGCCTCTCAACTCCAGGGACCTGGGTTTGATTGCCGGAGTATGGCGATTTGTGAGGATTTTCACAGTAACTTTATTGTAGTATCAATGTAAGCCCACTTAAAAAAGAGAAAATCTTAAGTAACAGGGTGAAAGAGAGACTATAATAGTTCAAGTAACGTAACAACTTTCATCTTGAGCTTTGATATAACCAAGAATCTTTGTCTTGTACCTAAATGCATTGAGCATGGAGATGAAAAATTTTTATCTTGTCTGGAAAAGTGGCTATACAGCAAGACACAGGATACTATGCATTAGCTGGGGGCAGAAATCCCACCATGCCTTCAAAATCTAATGAGGAGCAAAAACGGGATTTATGTCTGTGAGATTGCCAACCGTGATATTCCTGGTTTTGAGGCATGCACAGCCAGAAAATCCATCCCCCCACTCCCTCTCCAAAATCACCCAGTGAAGGAAAAATAGAAGGCATGCAATCCATCAGTAAATCAAGATCTCAATTTCTGGTTGGACCACTGCTAAGTGTTTTGCTGTGTGTAAACTATTCCAAACTTTGACAGGTCTGTACTCCTATCCTGACCCCCTACCACACACCACCTTTCTCTTCCCCATTCTCTGCACCCGAAGCAGAGTACATTACAGTTTCATGTATCCAATAGCAAGGATCTCTGTGTGCGCAAGGAAGCAGAAATGCTTTCAGTGCTACTCCTCAGGATTGAGGGAGACAGGAAGTAGAGAAAAGTGCATGAGAAGCAGAAGAGAGAATTTAATATTGAAACAATTTCCTCCTGTCAGAAACCTCATGTAATAGAAACACTCAGTGCAGAATATTTAAAGCATTGTCAACTGCCTACATCCTCAAAGTCAAGGACGGAGATGTAAAGAGATAGAAACACAAAATAGGAGCAGGAGGAGGTCATTTGGCCTTTCCAGCCTGCTTTTGCCATTCAATCTGGTCATGGCTGATCATCCAACTAAATACCCTAATCCAATCTTAGTCCATATCTTTTGATTCTTTGTCCCAAGCTATAAGCTATATCTAACTCCTTCTTAAAAACATAGTGTTTAGGTTTCAACTACTTTCTGTGGTAAATAATCCCATGCTGTCTGGGTGAAGAAAATACTCATCATAGGCTGAACATTTACTCTTAGACTGTGACTCCTGGGTTCTTGAGGCATTTTTGAATCCTCCTCACAGCTCGACCTCCCATCCAGCTTTGTGTCACCTGTAAATTGAGATATTTCATTTAGTTCCCTCATTTAAATCATTGCAATATATTGTATACATATACAAATGCAGGATTAAAGGTTGTGTGCAGGAGAGGGAATGTTTTGAATATAACAGCTGCAACTCAGAACCTGCAACAGAGGATCCAGTAGCACACAGACGTTTAGTAGACGCTGCACTCGGGATCAGTAACCATTCAAACAGTCTGTCAGAATCCAGAGGCAGACTTTTTGGGGTCTGTGCCTTTGCGCCAGGACCTTTGGGGACATGGTGCCACATGCCTAGTGATGTGACTTGTCTGCTGCCTTTAGCCCTGGCTCAGGGGCCGAGCTGCCCCTGTTACAACTGCTATCTTTAATCTGAACAGTCAGCTGTACTGGTTATCTGACCTGACCTCTCTCTCATCTTTGCCCATCTAGTTGCCACCTAACCCTCTTGCTGTCAGCCCTGGCCTCTGGTCAAGTCACCCTGCTAGACCCTGACAACGACCTTAGCATCTGCCTGGCCCTTGTACCTCCCACTCATCTCTTGATCAGGCAGCCCAACCTTGAGTTTCAACGACAGCACATGATGCCACCTAGCTGCTTAGCTGTGGTCTGTCCTGGATGCTTCCGCTAGCTATGTAACCTAGCCTCTGTTCTTTCTTTGGTTAGTTGGTCACCTGGCCACCCTTAGCACTGGACTGGGGGTTGAGAGCTTCCCTCATTGGCCAGTGTCGCCACCTCAATCCTCACTGAAAGCTTTGGGGTATGAATCTGCAATGTAAAGTCAAGGTCGCATGAGTTTGTCTGCCTAAATGTCAGAAAGCTGCTGCTTTACTAACATAAGTACGTCTGATCAGACAATCAGAGACCTGTCTGAACTGTTCACCATTACTTAACTGGGGCAGTACTTTCCACCAATCATCAGCGAGCCCATCAGCAAATTCAGAGCTTCCAGACTCTGGTGCCCCCACAGCCACCTCTGAGTGGGGGTTCACCCCATTCTCTAGGGCCCCGCAACACAGCTGTGTTTTTTTTATTCTATGCCTACCTCTGCCAGAATTGAGTGATGGTATCTCGCAGTGACACAAGTTCTGATGCTCCTTAGCTTTTGCTTATGCCCTACTCCTATCTGTCTGCTGTGCAAGTGAGGACTGGAGCCACATCTTGTCTTGGAGCTCTAGGGGCCAAGTCTAGGGTTCACTGATGATAGTAGTGTTCTTTTAGGATATATGTTACTTGGTTTGAGTAAGCCTTACCATTTGCCTTGCATTTGAGGGCATGTGAGAAAAGATGGATGGGGTAAGAGCCTATCCCAGTGGGGGAAGGGTAAAAGACAGTGAGGCCTTAAGATTATGAACAGTAATAACTTTTAATAAGGTGACTAATGCTGATGTGACAATTGATTTTTGAACCTTATTTACTGGTGCCTAACTTCATCCATTCCACTCTATGTTCCTAAAACTTGATCTTTCAAGCCCTCCCACTACGTCTGAATCCTAGTGCTTCACGTCATTAGTGTACGCTTGACCTGGACCATTTGATGGGCAGCACGACAGCTCAGTGACCGTCGCTGTGCTGTGCAGATGCGTGGATTTGGGCCTGTGTCTGTGGGAGTTTGCGCATTCTCCCCGTGCTTGCGTGGGTTTTCTCCGGGTGCTCCGGTTTCCTCCCACATCCCAAAGATGTGCTCTTAGGCTAACTGGCAAAACAAATTCTCCCTAAATTGTCTCAAATTTGGTTTTTAATCCATAGATCTATGAACATAGACAGGGATCATGGGTAGAGGTGGGAACATTGGGGTGGTGGTGCAGGCTCGTTGGGCCGAAGGGCCTATTTCCCTTGCTGTTTTGTTCTTTGCTCTTTGTCTGCATGAGTTCCTGGAACACATGTCAGAAGTGGCAGCAGCTTGCTGCCTTCCATGCCCTGTTGCTGGAGATGTCCTGGCAGGTGTCCGCTGGAAAGCCCCAACCAATTTTTGAGTGGCATTGGTGCAGCTGTTTTAACCTCTTTTGCCCGCATCGCTATCAGGAAGGGGGGGTGTCAGAAGAGTTGGTCACCCCCAGAGTCTCCTGGGTGGAAGAACTTGGGTTGGGCCCTAGTGCTTCCTCCTCTCTCCGGCTGCTCGTGAGCCCCTGGGTTGCTCCATGGGACAGAGTGGCAGCTGACGTGAGCTGCAGAAGCCTCAACATCACTTGGTGTTGCCAATCCTAGAGGCCTGCCAGTGCCTGCACCATGATGTCAAAGCCCTCAGCCATGGTCTTGGAAACGGAATTGTGCTTTAGAATTCACCATTCGTGACTCTGACGTGTTGCCCCAGGATTTCCACTGTGGTCACCATCCTTGCAGTGTTAGTCTGAGTGCTTAGGATGCCAGTAAAATATCTTGTAACTGAAGGCTCTGGGTCTCCTCCATTCAGTCTTGCAGTCTCAGGAATGTTGCTGACAACCCCTGTTGCTGTTCCCGGCTCTGCCTTTGCACCTTCAGCAACTGAGGGAGGAACGTATCCAGAGGCATGACACCTGGCTGGCTGGGTACAGCTGAGTCCTTGGGATACAACAAACATCCTGATATGCATCAGACATAGTGCAGCACTCACTAAATAGTGATCTCCAGAAGCCTGTCTTCTAAGTTCACCCACCAAGGTGATTGTCTCTGCAGTGGTGTGAATGAAAACTGTGATGCATCTTCAGTGTTTTCCTCAGCGATTTCCTCTGAGTTGCTCTCAAGGGTGAAAGAGGGCACTCCGTTAGTTGATGGCCAAGGCTCATTGATTGGCACTCCAAGGCAGTGTTTTAGTACATGGCCTGGTCAATGTTTTGGGCAAGAAATAGCTCACTTGAGACTGGTCATCTGGGTGAAGATGTAGTAGTTCATCACTTCTCTGTCACAGGTCAACCTCGCTCCTTGTGCAGGCCCGCTCCTGGCCCTCCCTTGCAAGCTCTAGAATAGGTGTCAAGAACCTTGATTTAGGCATATCATCACTCGTCTTTTTTCTTGTTCCTGTTACAGGCTATTTAATGCAGGGACACAAAAGGAGATATTGTTAGATGAATGTCTGACAGGTCAGAGATTAAGGACACTGGCAAATTTCTGCACCTATGCAGGTTGTATTCTGCTAAGGGTGATGATGTTGAGAGTTTGGGATGTTGGGAACCAACCAGGTGACGTGTGGGTTCAAAGTGACATACCGGAGCAACAGAGGGGTGAAATGACATGGGGATACCGAGGCACTTACACTTGTGGATCATAGCAGGTCATTTTAGTAGTACAGAAGTTAACATTGCTGCTTCAGCGTCAAGGACCTGCATTCAATTCCAGCCTGCACTAAGTAGAATCTTTCTATCTGAAAACAATTTATCAAATTTGAATTTAGGAAGTGAACTTTTTCTTATTCATTCAGGCCAAGTGGATCACTGGCTAGGCCCGAATTTAATATCCATTCCTCACTACCCTTGAGTCAGTGATGGTGAACTGCCTTCTTGAACTGCTGCATTTCATGTGATGTAGATTCATCCACAGTGCTGTTAGTAAGGGAGTTTCAGGATTTTGACCCATTGATAATGAGGGAATGGCAATATATTTGCAAGTCAAGTGGTGAATGGCTTGGAGTGGAACTTCTAGGTGGTCGTATTAAAGTGAGATTATGCTGCAGCTAAATGCCAGCAAACCGTGGTTGATTATTCTTTGTAATTCTGCTTATTTACAGGAGCAGCCGAGGTTTCATGCACATGAAACTGACCAAAACCAAAGATAAATACATCTTGGGAGAGAACAGTCTTCCGTTTAACAGCATTCCTGAGGTCGTACAGCATTATACAACCAGGAGGCTACCCATTAAAGGAGCAGAACATTTGTCACTTCTCTATCCTGTAACAGTGCAAACACTATAATTTTTTTCTCCTAATTCAGTTTCCTCCTTGTGGATGGGAGATTAATTGAATATGTATGATAATTTGGTAACTTTAAAATGCATGGACAGGGCATCACCAAGTGGTTGAATTGTGTATTTCAGTTATATTGGTAGACAGCGTGACTTGCAAGCCACTGAAAACCCCTTTGGCTTTGGTGGGAGTGGAAGATCCTGTCAGCAGCAAACACTGAGCCACTGCTGCTGCTGGAAAACCTAACCTGTATTTTCTTGTGTGAACACTATAACACTTATTTTGTGGTCCTATTGCATGAATACTGAATACTTTTAAAAAGTACCTAATGTACGAATTTAACTAAATGTCTACAGTGCAAAATTGTTACCAACATTTTGACTAAAATATTTAAATTCTTCCCTTTTTGATACAGTATATAATGGTGCATATAATTCTAAACATGGAGATCTCTGACATTTGTGATTATTTATGAGTATTGTAAATACTGTGGCTTAGTATATAAATATATTTTTTATCACTTTTGGTACAGTGTAATACCTCTGGAGTTCTTTTTAGCTTTAGATACAAGAAAATATATTTAACTTCACATGAGGAATTAGTATTTTTATTAATATTTATGGATAAGAAAACAAAATCCACTCGTGACAAAGGTGGGGAGGGATATTCATTTATTTAGCACTTCATTTCCTCTAAGCTGAAGAGCTTCGTGCTCCAATGAATCCCTTTTAGGATGTAGTCATCCTTATATTGTTCACAAACTCAATTTGTGCACAGCAGGGTCACACCAAACAATAAACTAGGTAAATAACCAAGCTCTTTTGGTGAAGCTTGAAGGCAAGA
Source organism: Sphyrna mokarran (assembly GCA_024679065.1). Taxonomy (NCBI): domain Eukaryota; kingdom Metazoa; phylum Chordata; class Chondrichthyes; order Carcharhiniformes; family Carcharhinidae; genus Sphyrna; species Sphyrna mokarran. Next base: position 108,589,837 of record JAGIQG010000006.1, on the reverse strand, counting down.
TGTTGGGTCAGGACATCTTTGAAAAATGCCATATTGTCTTTTATGGCCATCTTAAATACAAGGCAATATCTCATCTCAACAACAACAACACAATCCTTTCAGAACTGGGTTATGTGTTGAAGTTGCTGGAATGGGAATTAGCTACAGACTCAGGCAAAAGTAATGCCAATTAATTTGCAATTGAAGATAACTACTTGTGGAGAGATTAAGTAAGAGATTCTTGTATGCATAGGTAAAATCATAAGTTTCCCAAATTGCATCAAGCAGTTCAGGGAAACTAATTTTGATGTCACTAATTTGAAATTTTAAGAGGTTTCGAATTGACAAATTTGATTAGTTTCAAGTTGAATCAAGTCTCAAGTTCAGATTTTCAATTTTTGTACGTTTTCCTCTCTCAAAATGAGATGATTGCAAAGGATTACATAGCATAGACTATACGGAAACAGACAACTAATCCATGCTGGCATTTATGTTTCACTCGAGTCTCCTCACTTATCATCTATCAAAATAACCCTCTTCACTTTTCCCTCAAATGTTGTCTAACTTCTCCTTAAATGCATCTACACTTTTTGCTTAAATCAACCCCCATGGTAAGACAAAGAAGAACAGCCCTTCAGCCCACTAAGCCTGCACTGACACATACTGCTTTTCCAAACTAAAGACCTTGTGCCCCTATACAGACTGTACCACTCTGTTCCTATTCTGTTAAGATGCCTCTTAAATATTGCTATTGTGTCTGCTTCTACCACTCCACTTACACTCTCTGTTTAAAATAAAAACTTGCCTCTCATCTCTTTAAACTTCCCCCGTTTTAACTTAAACCTTTGTCCATTAGTAATTGCCATTTGTACTCTAGGAAAAAGACTCTGACTATCCATTTTATCAGGTTGTCACTCAGCCTCGGATGTTGAAGTGAAAACGAACCAAATTTGTTCAAACTGTCCTCGTACTAATACCCTCAACCAGGTTTCCTGGGAAACCTTTTCCATACATTCTCCATAGCTTTCACATATACTTCTGGTTGTTGGCAACCAGAATTATATGCAATATCTCAAATATGGCCTAACTAAAGTTTGATACATTTGCGACTTAACTTGCCAATTTTTATAGTTTATGCCCCAAGACATAAGGATACCATATTCCTTCTTAACTATCTTATCTACCTGTGTTGCCACTTGTAGGGAACTGTGGCCCTGTACACCTAGCTTTTAAGGGTTCTACCATTTAGCGTCTCTTTCCCTTCAGCATTAGGCAATAAAATACATTACATTGCATTGGTCCAGATTATGTTCCATCAAATATTTCTCCACTCAAATCTCCAGCCATCTGTTTTCTATCGTATTCTCTGAAAATCCTCCTCATAATTCACAGCCTCACCCAACTGTCATTTGCACACTTAATCAGGTGACCTATATTCTCCGCCAAATCATTTATATACATTGCAAACAACAAAGGGACCCAGCACTGATCCCTGTGGAACACACATAAATACAGTTCTCCGGTCAGAAAAATACATTCCCACTGCTACCCTGTCTTCTATGACCAAGCCAATTCTATATCCATCTTACCAGATCACTACAAATCCCATGTGACTCCACCTTCTATATCAGCCTGCCATGAGGAACATTGTCAAAGCCTTGCTAAAGTCCATGTAGAAAACATCCATTGCCCTGCTCTCAGCATTCCTCAAAAAAATCAAGTTCATGAGACATGACCTTCCACGGAAAGTCACGCTGCCTCTTGCTAATAAATCCATATTTCTTCAAATGTGTTTAATCCTGTCCCAGAGAAACTTCTTCAATAGTTTCCCTACCACTGATGTAAGCTTACCAGTCTATAACTTCCCAGATTGATGGGATTAAATGTGGATTAACTTCCAGGGCCTGATAATCTTCATCCCAGAGTATTTAATGCAGTACCACTGGAAATATTGGTTCTGCTGGTCGTCACTCTTCCAAAATTCTTTGCGCTCTGGACTGGTTCCTAAAGATTGTTGGGTAGCTAAAGGGAGGTAGAGGGAAAGCAAGGAACCCATTGATCATTCAGCCTAGTGTCAGTACTGAGGAAGCTGCGAGAGTCCATTATCAAGGATTTCTTAGCTCAGCATTTGGAAACAATGAAATGACAAAGTCAGCATGGATTTACAAAGGGGAAATTGTGCTTGACAGATCTGTTAAAATTATTTGAGTATGTAATTGTGGAATTAACCAAGGAGAACTGGCGGATGTGGTTTATTTAAACTTTCAGATGTGATTTATTTAAACAAGATCTCACGTAACAGATTATCGTGTAAAGTTAAAGCAAAGAGAATGAGATTGTAGATAGTACCTTGATATGGATAGAAAGCTGGTTCACCGATAGGAAGCAAAGTTGGCATAAATGGGTCTTTTTCTGATTGGCAGGAGTGACTAATGGGGTACCCCAGGGATCTGTCTCGTACCCCAGTTATATAATGATAAATGTATTATCTCCAAATTTGCAGATGATGCAAAGTTGTATGGGAGGGTGAGCTGTCAGGAGGATGCAGAGATACTTCAGTGTAATTTGGACAGGTTGAGTGAGTAGGCACATGCATGGCAGAGGCTGTATAATATGGATAAATGTAAGATTATCCACTTCAGCAGCAAAAATAGGAAGGCAAATTATTATTTGAGTGGGTATAAATTGAGAAAGGTGGACACTCAGCTAAGCTTGGTGTCCTCGTGCATTAGTTACTGAAAGTAAGCAAGCAGGTACAGCGGACAGTAAAGAAGGCAAGTAGTAATTTGGCCTTCGTAGCAAGAGGATTTGAATATAGGAATAGAGATGTTTTACTGCAGTTGTACAAGGTGTTGGTGAGGCCATACCTGTTGCAATGTGTGCAGTTTTGGTGTCCTCATCTGAGGAAGGATGTCCAGCAAAGGTTTAGCAGGATGATTCCTGGTATGACAGGTCTATCATGTGAGGAGAGACTAAGTTATAATTGTATTCATTGGAGTTTAGAACAGTGAGGGGGATCTCATAGAATTTTATAAGTTTATCAGGATTAGACAGAATAGATTCAGAAAGAAGGTTTCTCATGGTGGGGGTATCCAGAAATAGGGGTCATAGTTTGAGGATATTGAGTAAACCTCTTAGAACTGAAGTAAGGAAAAATTTTTTCAAGTGGTGGATGAGTGTGGAATTTACAACCACAAAGTAGTTGAGGCCAAAACATTGTGTGATTTCAAGAAATTAGATTTAGCACTAGGGGATCAAGGGATATTTTGGTGGGGAGAAGTTGCATCAGGGTATTGAATTTGATGATCAACCATGATCAATAGGAATGGCGGAACAGGCTTGAAGAGCCAAATAACTTCCTTCGATTATTCTATGTTTGTTCCTATCCTTGTTGCCCTGCTTAAACAAAGGAAGAACATTGGCTATTCTCCAGTCCTCTGGGACCAGTGATTGAAAAGAATACAAAAATTTTGTAAAAGACCCCAGGAATTTCCTTCCTCAGTATTCTGGGATAGATTCCATCAAGTCCCTGGGACTCATTTACCTTAATACTTTCTAAAATACCTTTTTTCATATTGACATGCCTTAGAATATCAATATACCCCTCTCTAGACATAGCATCCATCATGTTCTTCTCTCTTTGTGAATTCAGATGCAAAGTATTTGTTAAGGACCTTACTCACTTTCTCTGGCTCATGCATAAATTCACTCTTTTGTCCTTGAGTGCACCTATCCTTCCCCTAGTTACCTTCTTGCTCCTTAAATATGTGTAAAATGCCTTGGGATTTTCCTTAATCCTGTTTGCCAAGGACATTTCATGACACCGTTTAGACTTCCTAACTCCTTGTTAAAGTTCTTTCCTGCTTTCTTTATATTCAAGGGCTTTGTCTGTTTTCAGTTTCTTAAACCTTACGTATGCCTCCTTTTTCTTTTTGACTAAGCTCACAATCTTGCTTATCAGAGTTTCTTGAATCTTGCCATCCTGATCTTTCATTTTCATTGGAACATGCTGGTCCTGAACTCTAATCAACTGGCCTTTAAAAGATTCCCACCCGGAGGAGGTACATTTATCATCAAACTATAGAACCACAGATTCCCCCAATCTACATTCCCCAGTTCCTGCCAAAATTTGTCGTAATTAGCCTTCCCCCAGTTTCGTACTTTCACCCAAAGATTACCCTTATCATTATCCTTAAGTAACTTAAAGAATTATGGTTACCAGGTCTAGTATTGCCTCTTCCCTACATGGCCTAGTCACGTATTGCTGCAAGAAATCTTCCTGGATGTACCTAACAAACTACTCTTCCCCCCACCTCCACCAAAAATAATCTAAGTCCCTGGCACTAAGGGAATCCCAGTCAATATAGGGGAAACTAAAATCACCCGTTACAACAACCCTATTGTTTTTACGTTTTTCCATAAGGTCCACATTTTTGTTCCTCTATCTCCCTCTGGCTGTTGGGAGATCTGTAGTGCAACCCCATCAAAGTGATTGCACCCTTCCTATTTCTGATCTCTACCCATTTGGGCTCGCTGGATGAGCCCTTCAAGGTATCCTCTTGCAGTACAGCTATAATATTCTTTCATCAGTAATGCAACTCACCTGCCCTTTATATCCTTCTCTATCAAGGCTAAAACGTCTAAATCCAGGAGAATTAAGCTGCCAGTCTTGTCCCCTCTCGATCAAGTAATAGTTACAACATAATAGTTATGTGTACTAATACAAGCTCTAAGTTCATCAGCCTGATCTGTCATACTTCTCACATTAAAACAAATACACTTCAGAGTGCTAGTCCCACCATGTTCAATAATCTCTCCATCTATACTTCCTCTTAGCCTCACTGACCATAGAGTCTAACGCCTTCTCAGTCATTTCACTTGTTGACCTACTGTTCTGATTAACTCCTCTTCCACCGCCACACTAATTTAAACCCAAGTAACACTACAAAAGCTCCTTCCTAGTATACTGATGCCTTCCAGTTTAGGAGCAACCTGCTGTCCTTGTACAGGTCCCACCTTTCTTGGAAGACATCCCAATGATCTACATATCTGAATCCCTCATCCCCACACCAGCTCTTCAGCCATGTATTTAACTGTACAATTCTGAGCCTCACTGGCACGTGGCACAGTGAGTAATCCTGAGATTACAACCTTAGGGGTCTTTGCTTTACAATTTACTACAGAATTCCCTTTGCAGGATCTCTTCACTCTGCCTGTTTATGTCATTCGTACCAATGTGTACCATGACCTCTGGCTGCTCACCCTCCCTTTTAGGAATGTCCTATACCTGCTCAGAGACATTCTAGACCCTGGCACCAGGGAGGCAACACACTATCCTGAAGTTTCTTTTGCAGCCACAAATGCCTATTGTGATTCTGACTATAGAGTGCCCTATTATTATTGTACTTCAACCCTCCCTGTAGTGCCACTTCTCTGACTGCTACCTTTGCCATCCCCTGATAGGCAATTCCACGCTCTTTCACCCAAACAGTATCTAAACTGGTGTAGTTGTTAGTAAATTCCACTTCCTCAATACTGTGTATAAAATAATTTCTCCTGAATTTTCCAGTATATTTTTTGGTGACTAATATATATCGATAGTTTCTAATTACACTTTTCCCCATAGGGTAGGTAATGTTTCCATCCAGCAGAATCATAACTTTCTAAATATTTTTAAAGTTACCCCACTAATTTTCCAAGGTCTGATCAAAGCCTCAAATAACTATATATATTGTGGTTAGTACTGCTACCTCATAGTACCTGGGACCTGTTCAATTCCAGCCTTAGGTCACTGTCTGCATGGAGTTGCAAATTCTCTCGTATCTGCTTGGTTTTCCTATGGATGCTGCGGTTTTCTCCTACACTCCAAAGATGTGTGGGTTAGAGTGATTGGCCATATTAAATTTCCCTTTGTGTTGGGGGATTGGCAAGGTAAATGCATAAGTTATGGAGATAGGGCTTGGGTGGAATTGTTGTTGGTGCAGGTTTGATGGGCCAAATGACCTCCTCCTGCATTGTATGGATTCTATGATTGTATTAAAAGTAAATATTTTAGTAGGATTATATTTTTTTGCAGGATCTATTTTGGAATATAACCACCTAACTGAAACCACTCAACTTGACAAAAATCATACTGAAGGATCTCTGTTCCTCACAGTTCACCCTTATGTCCATCTTTGTGTCATCTGCAAATTAGGAGATATTAAATTTAGTTACCACATCTAAATCATTAATATACATTGTGAATATCTGGGGTCCTCGCATTGATCCTTGTGGTACCCCACTAGTGAATGCCTGCCTCTTGGGGGGGGAAAAAAAAACATTTACTCCTAATCTTTGTTTCCTGTCTGCCAATCAATTTCCTATGCATCTCAATACATCAGTCCTGTGCACTTTAATTTACAAGCTTATCTCTTAGATGGGATCTTGTCAAAAGTCTTCTGAAAGCCCAAGTAAACCACAATCACTGGCTCCCCCTCATCAATTTACACCTCAAAGAATTCCAATAGATTTGCCAAGTATGGTCTCCCTATCGTAAATCCATGTCTGATCATATCACTATTTTCCAGGTGTTCTGCAATGAAATCTTTTATAATGGTCCCCAGCATTTTCTCCTCTACTTCCATCAGGCCGACTGATTTAGAATTATATGTTATTTTTGCTACCTCCCTTTCTAAATATTGGGGTTACATTAGCTACCCTCCAAACAGTAGCAACTGTTCCATCATCTTTATAATCTTGGAAGATGATCACCAATGCAACTCTATTCTATGGCCACTTAAGTACTCTGGGATGCAGATTATCAGACTCTTCAAATTTATCAACCTTCAGCCCATAAATTTCCCCATTTCCTTACTTGTAATTTGCTTCAGTTTCATCCCCTCATTGTGGACCCCAACATTTCTGATACTTGTGCCCTCCTTTAACTAAATACATACTTTTGGTCTGTATTCACAATCAGCCATTTCTTCGTTCCCCATTGCATATTCTCCTGTTTCTGAGTCTACGGGACCTATATTTGGCCTCACCAATCTTTTTCTTCACAGACTGAAATCCTAAAGTTCACTATTTGAACATCCTATCATAGAACTAAAATAGATTTAAGGGAGAAAAATGCTGCTTATTCATGAATTGAATGTTCTTAGTGTCTCTCTTTCTCTTGCATTGATGGGATATTAGTGTAGCTAAAAAGACAATATCTTCATTATATTTAAAATAGTATTTTGTATGGTTTAGAAATCTGATTCAGTTTTCTTGTAACTCTTACAATATATTAAAAATTTTATGCCTAAATTTACTTTTCCCATTGTAAACTGCTATCATATGTGTGATGGAAACTGCCAATTTTAATGTGGCTCATTGTTGAAGTAGAAGTCTTTATAAGCATTGATGTTGGTAGAAAGAAGTAATTGCTATTCAAAAATGTAGTAGCTGGTTCCTTTGACCTGATCACTCAATGGGGAGCAAAGGCAGGGATCTTGGTGCAGAATGTGGGCTTTCACAGCCAGAACAGATCCTAGAAGTGTTAACATTGTGGAAGTACTCTGTGTATATCTATCTGCTTGTAAATAAACCACTGTACTTCATTATACCAATGGATGGTCATTAATCCTTATAATTAGTACATTGGCGATGAGATAAATCAGAGTGACTTTGTTTGCAGAGAGGAATATCAGAGAATCCCTACAGTGCAGGAGGCGGCCATATGGCCCACTGAGTCTGTACTGACCACATTCCCACCAGGCCCTATTCATGTAGCCGTCATTTACCCTGCTAATCCCCTGACATTAGGGTCAATTTAACATAGCCAATTAATCTAACCCACACCTCTTTGGACTATAGGAGAAAACCACAGCACTTAGAAGAAACCCACACAGACACTGGGAGAAAGTGTAAACTCCACAAAGACAGTGACCCATTGAATTGAATTGCAATCTATGGTGCTGTGAGGCAGCAGTGCTAACCACTGTGCCATCGTGAATTCGGAAAGAATATGGTTGCAAAACTGAAGACTGCATCACATCGTTCCAAGCCTTTAAAAGAGGGAGCAGGTGTGCCTCTATTTGGGAAGCTGGAATCCATTGGCATGACTACTGAGAACTGGGTACAGAATGGTTTGATTTATTATCACATATATTAGTGTACAGTGAAAAATATTGTTTCTTGTGTGCTATACAGACAAAGCATTTATAGAGAAGCAAAGGAGAGGGTGATGAATGTAGCATTCCAGTCATAGCTTGGGTGTAGAGAAAGATCAGCAGAATGTGGAGCAGTTCAAGTATTTTTTCAGGGCAGACGTAATGGAATAGAGGGGAGGAAAAGAAGAAAGTCATTTTACTTCATGTGTGTGGTGCATAACTTCATCCAAAGTTTAATGTCCCTGGATGCTCCTGACATAAGGATATTTGCAGAATCTGTTAAGCAAGCAAGGGGACACTACCATCCTAAAGCCACCAGAACACTACAAACGTATAGGTTTAACTGAACAGGGAGAGCTAGGAAAAACTATTGCAGTCTTCACTGTGAAACTGAAGCAGGTTGCAGAACATTGTGACTTGGGTCTATTTTAAACAAGATGTTAAGAGGTCATTTGGTATGCAGTGTGAATATTATACAAAGGAAACAGTTGGCTGAGTCTGAATTGCCTTTCAAGAAGGCAATCAAAATGGCGATGCTAAGAGACAGCACTGACCAACGCACCCAGGAGTTAAAAGCAAGCAAAACATTGAGTTCCACCGGTTAGTAATAACGGTGCCAGAAGCAGATAAATCTCAAGCAATGAGTTGAATGCAGAAGCAGGAAAGTTTCCTAAATACCGAGGATTTAAGCAGCCTAGGAGTTGGTGCAGATGGGTCAAAAGAGTCTCTTTTTACAATCAGGATTCTACGATAGACCAAATATATCATGAAGTGAGGGAATTGAATTAGCTTATCTTCAATTACAAATTTCAATTACTAATTTTAAAATGACATATAAATTAAGAAATTAGTGATGCAGAAATGGGAAATGGAAAGAGCTTCTCAAAGGAAACGAGAGGAAATAGAAAGGGAGTTTAAAGGAGAAAGAGAGCAATCCGCAAGAGAAGAAAGAGAAAAGCAGAAAGGTAGACTTCCAATTTTGCAAACAAGCCGTAGAAACTGCAAGGTCAGAGCAGACAGTGGAGGAAAATGGTTTTTGACATGAAAATAGGTGATCTTTAAAAATGTAAAAGCCCTTCCAAAATTAAATGAAAGTCACGCTAAAACATTTTTTTGAGAAAATCGCCAAATGGATCATATGACCCAAAGATATTTGGACATTACTTTTCCAAAGTAGATTGGAAGGTAGAACTAATGAGGTATATGCATCATTGTTGGCAGAGGCATCTGTAGATGATCATGAAGTAAAGAAAGTTATCCTTAGTGTGTATAAGTCAGTTCCTAAGGCATGCAGGGAGAAATTTTGAAATGCAAGAGAATAGCCTGGACAAACTCATTGAATTTGAGACAGCAAAGTAATTTTGATACAAATATTAAAGATAGAGAAAAAAAATGAAGCTTTAAAGAGGTGATTCTTTTGAGGAAGATTCAGTTCCTCTATTAGGATGCATGTTGTGGAACAAGAAGTTAAAACAGCTAGACAGGCAGCAGAACTAGGTGATGATTATTAATTGGTCCATAAAATCAAATCTTTTTTTAAATTCTTTTAAATAAGAGAAGGATAGAAAATGGGAAGGGAGAAAGAAAATAGTTAGTGAAGAGAGAAATGGAACTGTTGGGAAAAGTCAGGAAATTTCACCTCAGGTCAGAAAGTTAGGTACTAAGGGTGGAAATAACATTTGGAGATTTAAATGTTTCAATTGTAACAAAGTGGGACTTTTTTAGGGAGATTGTTGGAAATGAAATAGAAGACCAATTGCAGAACTGGGAATGGAAGTTGCAGAAAAAGAAATGTTGTTAAACTGCAGAATTGGTGCAGGTGAAATGTGCTTTTTCAGAATTGATGTGAAAACAGAGTAGACCTCAAAATAGTTTGGGGAATTATACGAATGCAGGGAAAGGGAGGCAGATTATTAGACATTCTAAAATGTTTTCTTTCAAAGAGCAAAGTTTTCCCTTGCTCTTCAAACAAAATAAGTACACAAATTAAAATTCTGAGAGATACAGGAGCAGATCAATCCTGGCTGGTGGCTGATGATGCAATTTGTATTCCAGCACGTTCTCATACTCATATGTATTCATTCATGGAAGGGATAATCTGTTTCTGTGTGAAATTAATTTATAAAGTTATTTTGTAAATGGCATTGTCACGGTGGTGTAGATGGGGATTTCTCTCAAAGTTATGCATAGCTACTAAAGCTAATACAAAGACTCAAAATACATGTGCTGATTTTGAAGACTAAATGATCGAATGGGAGAATAATACGAGGAAGCCCTGCATTCAATATATGAATGTGGATAGCCGGTTATCAGTTTGAAGAACAATAGCCGTGAAGGCAATTATACATTCCCAAAATCATATTGCCCACCTTTACTGGGCATTATCCAGTAAACATTAATACAAATCAGTCAGTAATCATTCTATCAATAACTCCAGCCAATAACAATACACATCATGATGTAACAGAATTTCATTTGTTATTAAATTACAGGTATTACCTCCCTTCTGCTGCCCTGCAACGTGGGTCGCTGGACCGTGAAATGGGAGAATGATTCCCACCAAATTGAACTCACGTGATTCTCATCCGACCCTGAGAAATTTTTATGTCTGCTCACCACCTGCATTACCTCTCAGAGTTTTATGACTCTATTCATGAGACTAGCATTAATAGCCATCTTATTCCCGACCACTGCTGATAACATCATTGCTTTCAGTGAATCTATTGTTCCTGCCATCTCACTGTATTTTATCACTGATTGAAATTTCACAAAATGTAACAAAAATAAAACAAAATAAATCTTAGAACATAGAACCAAGAAATCCACAGCATAAACAGACTTTATGGTCCACAAGTTGCGCTGATCATATCCCTACCTACTAGACCTACCTAAGTCTCTTAAAAGATCCCAACAAGTTCACCTCCACCACCACCACCAACAGCAGCCGATTCTACCCACCCACCACCCTGAGTGAACATAAGTTCTTATAAATTCAAAATATATGCTTTAAATGAGAATATTTGTTAATCAATCATACAGAGTTGTCTTTTATGGCAACAGGCCTAGCTGGCTTTCGTTCCCATAGTCCAAGATCATTTATTCTAAAATTAGTATTGTGTTAGTGTTTCTAAATCTATGGTTATGTGTTTATTAGCCTAATTAGCCCCCTATATCAGTCTCTCCATTGGGCAAAAACCAACTAAGGCCATTAAATTATTGTGCTCCATTAATCTTAGTCCTTACTAAGTATTTTGAGTTTCAGAATCTCTTCTTCCTTACCCTATCTGCCATCACTGATGCAGTACCTCCTTTGGACTTAGAAAGTTGTGCACTTCCATATTTGATCAGGTAAACAATTACTTCTAACAGTAGGATCACAATGAAGATAATATCATTACTTCCAGGGTCAATGTTCCCAGAGAGCCTACATCCAGCCTGAGAGCAAACCATCTAAGGTAAATGGTTCAGGGTCTTTAAGTTTCTCGACCTCCTTCCTGATGTGTACAACCAGATTAGATATGTTTACTGAACTGTCTGGCATGTAAGTGCAACACACTGATCTAGTTACTGGATATGTCCCTCCCTTTCTTATGAAGACGCTATCCAATGCCGTTATAATCCTTCTGTATGCATGGCAACTATCTTCCCATTGATCATCAGAAGGGCAGCCTCTGTACTGGCAACTTGTTGCCAATGGAGCACAATAATTATCTCTAAACATTGTTCTAACCACTCGCTATTGGGTAAATATGTCGGAAACCATTCTCCTGCTGTCATAGCTCACCAATGCCTTGGCAGACGAAGGAATTTATACATGTGCAGAAATTTCTTTACGGTAACAAGTTCCTTTCCATCCAACAGGGAGCCAAGTGTAAACTCTATCTTCATGAACCCAATGTACCATCTTTAAATTGGATATATGGTTCACTGAAGCAATATGATGTATTACATGACTGGTCATTACTGGGTGGGTTCAGATGTAGCATACTTCTTGGGCTTACTATACAATCACTTTTGCTTACTCCTAAGTTTTCCCAGAACCTCCAAACTTCTCTGTGCAGTAGATTTTTCATGATGTAGGGGTTGCTTTAACTCTAGACTAGGAGCTGATCATATTAAATTAGAAACAAGTATGTACCTCTATATACAGTTAGCCTTTCTGCACAGGCCTCACTGATACGAAAATACTCTCTTATCTTCTTACTTAAAAATCCTAATATGTAATGTCCTCTTGTGTGTGCCAAATATAAGTATTAACCTGTGTTTCCTGAAGAAGATGCTGAATGATCTTAAATTCTGGTCCATTTTAAGCCAATATCTGCATATTCAGTACTGAAAAAAATGGAAACACATACATTCATTATAAAAATTGCCATGATTCTCCCTTTACACAAGTTTTAGTCATTAGTCAATGTTTAACAAGCAAAATTCAATTTCATCTTGCATTACATCACGGTATATTTGATGTGGTCTTCTTGTCATCAATGTTGAGTGTAGTCCTGTTGTCCTGCCACTGGGCTTGGTTGTCTTATTTTTTTCAAGAGGTCTCACAACTCGATCAAACACAAGTCTGATGCCTCGCAGCATTAAGGTAGTTCCTTATCAATTCAATCATTCCTATCTCTTTCTCTTTAATTCTACCCTGATTATTTTGCACTATTATCTGACTTAGCCTAATTGCTAATCTACAAATTCAAATTACTCCCAGCGCAAGCTACTACACGAGCCATTATTACCCCGCTGTTCAGTAGGATTATAAATCCACGGGAGCGATCTACAAATACATTTCAGGATTAAAGATACGATTTTAACTGACTCAAGTGTCACCATCTCGGGCTGGGCTTATCATCAATGAGGGCACGTTTGTTCTGCAATTATTACATTGAGGGCCTCCCCACCTGACCCCCAACGCTTTTTTGTCTGAAATGAGTTTCACCTTTACCTTATACCTGGTTTAAGTAATTTAGGAGTGTTCTCCTCTGCTAGTTTTTCCCAGTCTCTGTGCTGCCGCAGAGTATTTTAAGAGAATTTAAAATGATTAATCAAATCTCTTGCGCGCTGAAACACTGCATTTCAGCTGATTTCAAATTCTCCGCCACCTAATATTGCATCCTTTGGGAGTTGCATTGCTCTTCGCATTATCCGTTGAAAAAGGAATTACCCTGTTCCTCGAGAAAGTGTAGCTCTTTGTTGTAAGAATACTGCAGGCAAAGCCTGCATCCAATTATTTGCCTCCTGTAAAATAACATTGGCTAGACTGTTTTTTAACGTCCTGTTCATCCGCTCTACCATTCCTGAATTCTGGGGGTGATACGTATGTGAAATTCTTGCTCTATTCTCAATATTTTACAGGTTTCTCTTAAAACTTTCCCTGTGCAGTGGGTTTTCTGACCTGAATCTAACTGCCATAGAGTAATCGCTTGTATTTTAAGAGAATGGAAATGATTAATCAAATCTCTTGTGCACTGAAGCACTGCACTTTGGCTGATTTCAAGTTCTCCTCCAGCCCATATTGCATCCTCTGGGAGGTGCATTGCTGTTCGCATTATCAGTTCAAAAGGGGTTAAACCTGTTCCTTGAGAAAGTGAAGAGGCATGGCCCACCTGGGTGTTACCTCATTTACTAATATCAAAGCCACTGTTTTGACTAATGTCTCTGCATGGGAATGCCTCTACTCACCAACTAAACTGATCAATAATTACGAGATAACAGGTCTTTCTTTGCACTCTGAGTAAGGGCCCTGTAAAATCCAACTGTAACTTTCCCCATGGTCCTTTAGGCCATGTTTGATTGCCCATTTTGACTTTGCAGGGACAAATCGATTCCACTAGAATGCACTGCAGGCACCTTTGACAAGATTGTACATGCAGTCCTGACCCGTATGTGCTATTCCATGATATGCCTCCAATATTATTCTGGGGCTATTCTACCTTCCTTTCTCCAATGTGTCATCTGGACCTCTGTTCTCCATGTTTTTTCCATTCTTGTTTCTATTGCTCTGACATATGTATTTGTTTCACATCAATATCTGTGACTTCCCTAGTTTGTGCTGCTGGCACGCTTGCTATCTGGATTCCTTCCAAATTCTGTTGTAACAGGTTTTTAGCTGCCTTATCTGATCTACTGTTTTCTTCTCAGGCCTGGATGTAAATCATCTAATGAGCCAGTAGTTTTATTACTGCAGCTTCCCGAAGTAAATTCCTGATTAGATGTTCATGCTGGATGTGTCCCCCGCTACATCTTACGAATCACCTTCTTCCCCAAGCTGTCATGGGCCGTGCCAAAGGCGTATCAGCTGTCTGTGAACACATTTACTCATTTTTCTTTACCCCATTCTAAAGCATTGGTCAAAGCTAACGACTCTGCTACTTGCACTGAATTGCCCCTTGGGATTTGTTCTCCTGTGATCACTGTTCCTTCACCATTCACCATACCATACGGGATTGGGCACTGACATACTTCCTGCGCTACAGATATCTAAATACAGATTAATCATTCCCTCCCTGGTGAGTGGTCTCTTTGCTAACTTTTCACTCACTCCTTTTGTCACTTGCACTATACATTGATGTGCTGTTCCTTGCACTGTTAACTCTCCTGCAGGATTTCCTCTTACATCTCTGATGATCCCTGCATATTTGTCTCCTGGCAAAAGAGTTGCCTCCCACTTTGAATATCTTTCATCAGGAACTCTTTTAACCTCTCTGCTTCTAAAATCTGAGCGATTATGTGGACTGTAGAGAATTATTTTTTTCCATCAAGGTAAGTGGCTTGGATATTCTCGCGGCCCAGGAGACACATGCTAAAGTTCTTGCACATCAATGCATTCCCCTGGCTACTGAATCTATCTATCCCCGAGCCATTAGGTTTTCTACTGCAGCTTGCACTCCACCACATAACAAAAAATGTGAACTAGCTTGGTAAGATCTGTTAGACTCAGGGCTGGAGGTCTTGTCATAGTTTGTTTTAAATCTGAAAAAGTTTGAGTTTCCGCATCTGCCTGTACTTTTTCCTCACTACTAACCTTTCCTCCCTTAATCAGATTCTGTAAAGGTTTGGCAAGAACACAAAATTCCTGCAATAGTTAAAAAGCTCCAATATTTTTCCTACCCCTTCCTGATGAGAAGTCTTTGCACGTAAAAAGTCGTGCGATCCTTGGAATTTCTCTTTTCCTTACCGACCTCTACAACATAATAACATCTTTGAAACAGAAATCAACCTTTAAATTTGATTCCACACAGTAATTTATTTTATCTTAAATAATACCGTCATTTGTTAAGAATTATCCTAAGTGTCATGAGCTTTCAACTGTGCATTAGTATTTATTTTATTTCTTTTTTAAAAGCTTATTACAAAGATCAACACACAGTACGGGAACCAGCCCCTTCGACCCAACGAGCCCGCAACGCCATTTTAACGTTCCCACTTCCACCATGACCCTTGTCTATGTTTATGGAAATCTGCATTGGAACCAAATTGGGGAGACAATTTAGGGATAATTTGTTTCGCCAATCAGCCTAAGAGCACATCTTTGGGGTGTGGGAGGAAACCAGAGCACTGGAGAAAACCCACGCAAGCACAGGGAGAATGCACAAACTCCCACAGATACCGGTCCAAATCCCTGTATCTGCACAGCAACAGTGATAGTCACTGAGCTGTCGTGTTGCCCATCAACTGGTTCAATTTAAGCATACACTTACAAAAAATCCAAGAGCAGCCCTCTCATGACCAATCACGTGTATGCCCATTGTTGGGCAACAAGGCGGACCAAAGTACCGGTAGGATAAAAGAGAAACACATCAATAACATGCACAACTTATACAATTCCCAGGAACATCCCAAGGTTCATGATCCCTATTTAAATCAGTCTACTATATTCCTCCATCCCTATTCCGCTCACGTGCCTATCTAAATATCTCTTAACTAACTCCAGCATGCCTGCCTTCACCACCTTACTTGGCAGTGCGTTCCATACCCCCACAACTCTCTGTGTGAAAAACCTCCCCCTTTCATGCCCCTTTTTTGCCCTTCTAACTCCCCGTTTGAGCTCCATCCTACTCTTTCTATGTCCCTCCAATGCTTTCTCTGCTCCCAGTTGCTTAGACCTAACATATGCCTCTCTTTTCTTCCTAACCAATTCTTTCATCAGTAGCTATCCCTAAACTGACTTACTTCTCAGAATCCCTTTAAACGTTTTTTATTACACTTGTTGTTCTCTGTATTCACCAAATGAATCTCATCCTTAATCCTGTCCTATTCTGTCTACTATCATCCCTTTCATAATGCTTCTGTTCATTTCCCTCATCTCATCTGTACCTCGCTTACCTGTTTCTTTAAGTCTTTATATATTCCAATCAATCATTTCTTTCACCTCTTTCTTAGTACCAAACTACGAATCATTAAGCTCACACTCTCATTCTACTTATGTAACTTTTCACTAAGTGCCTGAATGCTCTTTCTCCCCTCTGCTATGTTTTGATTTAAGTTAATGATTTTACTATTTGAAAGCTACCACAAAATCTTAAAACACAAAGATCCATGTGTGGGACAGAATGGGTTAACTCATTTAACTCATTTTAAAATGGGTCATAGTACATTTTCTCAAATGAATGTCATCACATCAAAATCCCATAGTCCTGAAAGAAAAATTAATCCCTATCTTTTCAGAACAAGTTTTACCACTTTTAAATATTCCAATTCTCAACCATACCTGCTAAAGACTATCACTCTCCCTTCACCTTCCTACAACTTTTGAGATGCAACATTTTGCCATTTTCAGACCAATGCAGACACAAAGAGCCCAAATATCCTCGCCAAAGCTGCAAAGTGCCGTAGACATCAGCAGAACCATAAGATCCTGCCAGTAGCCACTTCCACTGCTGGAGAACATGTCTTGAGGGCTGAGATTCCCATCCTTTCTGTTTTAAAATAATTTTTAGTTCAACCTCGGGTTAAATAAAGAAAGCTGCAATAACAGGATTTGGCACTATGCTCGGTGTGCCAGCATCTAGCTTGTAACTTCCTTAAGTCTTCTTTAGCTTTAGAAGCATGGGCAATGAATGCTGACCTTGCCCACAACACCCACACCCCATAAATAAAAAACAGAAACCCTGGAGCTCCTGCTGTCACAGCCACTTAGGTTGATTGACCATGCTAAAACTGCCCCTTAGTGTCCTGAGATGCATGGTTTGAGGGATTAGCGGGTAAATATGTAGGGATATGGGGTGAGACCTGAGTGGGATTATAGTCGATGCAGACTTGATGGGCCAAATGGCCTCTTTCTGCACTGTAGTGTAGTCTTAAGTATTCTCCAGAAGGAGTGGAAATAGGACTTACCCAAAATAATTAAACGGGGTTGAAATTGAGGTATGAGGATGGCATCCCTCCTGCAATTTGACAGTTTTATAAAACTCGTGGAGAGGAAAATCTAAACCAAAGTATCTTGAAGTTGGCTTACACTTGCCTTAATACTGCAAACTTTTCCATGACATTTACGAGATCCTCTTGCATATCTGTTTGCTATTTCATAGGAACACTGAATCAAACAATGTTAGCTTATTACACCTTGGAATAATGACTTTTTATCCTTATATACTTACATTGTACATTAAAAAAATTAATACACAGTTGAAGAGCTGAAATTGTTCCTAAAATCTCACTCTAATATAAATCCTATTTCCCCCAAAATGTGCAGGAGAAATAATCTGAATGTTTTAAGAGAGTAGATTGTTTATTCATTGGGAGAAGGTCATGTTTAGCTCTGACAAGATAGTAGCTACATATGAAGAATGAGCTGGCAATTGACCACACTGTCTCTCCATTGCAGAAGCTGGGGAAAATCTGAGAGTATAGGCAAAAGGAAATTGAGCTGGAAAGCCAGCAATACAGCTCCATCAGTTACTGGATCAGCAAGGATGACATGGCACTTCGATTGTCTCAGTTTTTCCATTAGCTCCTCATTCCTCAACGCAGCATTGCAGAATTGCCTGTTAACAGCTGCTATGTCACCCATAATGATTTTAATTATTTCAAAGAGCTTTCAGAAACACTATAGGGGCTCTCATGCATCCACAACTGTAGCATGCCATCAATCATTGCCTCTACTCCATATGAAAGCTCCATGGTTTCAGTCTTCATTTTGCTGGCTGATTACGTGGTCCAAAGATTGAAACTTAGCTCAGTAGAGCAGTCACATTGTGACCTTGTTTAATCAGTCCCTCAATAATACTTTTTGTATTCACCCAGTGGTTGGTTTGCATTGGACGTTCAAATTCTTCTCTCATCTCATAATAAAAGTCAAATTTCCAAAAGGCATGGCAACATCCCAGCCAACGAATAAAAGGCAAACCAGAGCAATACTTGAAACAGATCACAGTTGAACATATTTCAAAATAATGCTGGAATAATGAATTTCATGCAAACACCAGATTATTTTCCAGCGAGGATAGGAAAGACGAGTATTACAACTGTTCCCAGAAGACTTTCTTCTGGGCACAGTTAGTTAATAATAACAAACAATTGTAATCTGAAATAGAAGCAGAGACTACCAGAAATATATGAAGAGAAGTTCAATGAGTTGATGAAATGTTAAACCTGAATCATTATTCTGTTCTTTCTTTATATCCAGTGTTTGTCACTTTGAGTTATGTTGGAACTTGGTCCCTAGGACTGAAATTCCAATGTTCTAATACAGTGCAATACTCAATTTAAGGCAGTTTATTGATAATATATGCATGCTACAACATGGGGCAAATAGCCTACTCCTGCTTCTATTTTCTATGTGTCTATGTCTATGTTATCTGTTGTGTACCACACTCTCAGGACAAAAGAACATGCAGTTGTAGTAATGGGGTTGCATGCAGATGACAACATATGTTTATTGAATAGCTGTTAACTCTACAATGCCTTGATCCAGACTGAGGCAAAGCCTGCAAAGCAGCAGATGGCATCACGAATTATACACAGGACTCTTAAGGTGAGCATGTAACAGCACAACAATAACAATAAATGTAACCATATCAAGATAACATTTACTATTCAGAAGCTCCTGTGTAAGCTCCTCAATCTTACTGAAGGGGAAACTACACAAAATTGAAAGGTAAGAATTAGAGTGGAATCAGTTGACGGCAAACATTTTACTCACAAGGAATTGATCAAAATAGAAGATGCTGGATAACCTCAACAGGTCTGCAGTATTTGTGGAGAGAGAAACATTGTTAATGTTCCCAGTCCATAAGAGCGTAAGATAGAGGAGCAGAATTAGGCCATTCTGCCCACTGAGTCTGCTTCACCATTCAATCATGCTGATATGATTCTCACCAACATTCTCATGCCTTCTTGCAATAAACCTTAATCCCTTATTGATCAAGAACCTAACTATCTCCCTCTTAAAGATACTCAATGACCTGACCTCCACAGATTCACCATACTCTGGCTGAAGAAATTTCTCCTCATCTCAGTTTTAAAAGGAGCATCTGTTCACCACATTGTAACATCCTGAAAGCACACTCAGACCCTCCAGGTCCCAGTGCTCCAGAGAATGCCAGCCAAGTTCATCATGGATAACAAGGCATAGCAGACAGATGTCTCCACGTCTGCTATGAATTGTGGGCATACACCAGAACATTGAAGTCGGCTTAGAAAGGTGGTGAAAGTTTGGTTCACAAATTGGGCACTGGTGCTGTTAAGCAATTGTAGATAGCGAACACTCACGTAAACCACTTTTGTCAGTGTATTTTGTCTGTGCACCCTATTTGTGCCTCCCTGCTCTCATCAGATCTCCATAGATAGATCAGGTAGAGCAGGGACAGGAATGGTTGTTGCAGGTTCCGGGATTCAAATGCTTCAGTCGGAGTAGAGAAGGAGGTAGAAGGGGGGGAGGAGTGGCATTATTAGTCAAAGACTGTATCACAGTGACAGAAAAGAAGTTTGATGAGGACTTGTCTGTTGAGGTAGTATGGGCTGAGATTAGAAACAGGAGAGGAGAGGTCACCCTGTTGGGAGTCTTTTATAGACCTCCTAAAAGTTCTAGAGAGGTAGAGGAAAGGATTGCAAAGTCGATCCTGGACAGGAGTGAAAGTAATAGGGTAATTGTTATGGGGGACTTTAATTTTACTAATATTGATTGGAATAGCTATAGCTCTAGCTCGTTAGAGGGGTCAGTTTTCGTACAAAGTGTGCAGGAAGGTTTTTTGACTCAGTATGTAGATAGGCCAACTAGAGGTGAGGCTACATTGGATTTGGTGCTGGGCAATGAGCTAGACCAGGTGTTAGGCTTGGAAGTTGGTGAACATTTTGGTGATAGTGACCACAATTCGGTTACGTTCACCTTAGTGATGGATAGGGATAGGCATGAAGCTGGGGGCAGTAGTTATAGCTGGGGGAAGGGTAATTATGAGGCCATAAGGAGAGAATTAGGGTGCATAGGTTGGAGGAGTAAACTACAGGGACTGGGAACATCTGAAATGTGGAGCTTATTCAAGGAGCAGCTGCTGCGAGTCCTTGATAAGTATGTCCCTGTCAGGCAAGGAGGAAATGGTCGAGTAAGGGAACCATGGTGTACTAAAAAAGTTAATTCGCTGGTTAAAAGGAAAAAGGAGGCTTATGTCAGGATGAGGCTTGAAGGCTCAGTTAGTGCAATGGATAGCTATAGATTAGCCAGGAGGGAGCTAAAGAGTGAGTTGAGGAGAGCTAAGAGGGGACACGAGAAGACTTTGGCTGATAGGATCAAGGAGAATCCTAAAGCTTTCTTTAGATATGTTAAGAATAGAAGATTGGTTAGGGCAAGATTAGGGCCAGTCATGGACAGCAGTGGGAAGTTGTGCGTGAAGCCTGAAGAGATTGGAGAGGCACTGAACAAATATTTCTCTTCGGTATTTACGCAGGGAGATGTAAATGTAGTTGTGGAGAACACTGGGATACAGGGTTGCAAACTGGAAAGTATTGAAGTAGATAAGGAGGATGTGCTAGATATTCTTGAGGGTTTGAAGTTAGATAAGTCCCCGGGCCGGACGGGATTTACCCTAGGATTCTCTGGGAGGCAAGAGAGGCGATTGCAGAGCCTCTGGCTCTGATCTTCAGGTCGTCGTTGGTTACGGGTATAGTTCTGGAAGACTGGAGGATAGTGAATGTGGTCCCATTGTTCAAGAAGGGGAAGAGAGACTTTGCAGGGAATTATAGGCCAGTGAGTCTTACTTCTGTTGTGGGCAAGGTATTGGAGAGAATTATTAGGGATAGGATTTATAGTTATTTAGAGAGAAATGAATTGATTGGGGATAGTCAGCATGGTTTTGTGAAGGGTAGGTCGTGCCTTACTAACCTCATTGAGTTTTTTGAAAAAGTGACTAAGGAGGTGGATGGGGGTAAGGCAGTTGATGTGGTATATATGGACTTTAGTAAGGCGTTTGATAAGGTGGCCCATGGAAGACTTCTGCAGAAAATGCAGATGTATGGGATAGAGGGTGATTTAGCTAATTGGGTTAGGAATTGGCTAGCAGTTAGAAGACAGAGGGTGGTGGTTGATGGGAGATATTCATCTTGGAGTTCGGTGACAAGTGGTGTACCTCAGGGGTCTGTTTTGGGGCCCCTGCTGTTTGTAATTTTTATAAATGATCTGGATGAGGGTATTGAAGGATGGATTAGTAAATTTGCAGATGACACCAAAGTCGGTGGAGTGGTAGATAGTGAAGAGGGGTGTTATAGTTTGCAGAGAGACTTGGACAAGTTGCAGACCTGGGCCGAGAGGTGGCAAATGGAGTTTAATGTGGAAAAGTGTGAGGTAATGCACTTTGGCAGGAATAATAAATGTGTAGAGTATAGGGCTAATGGTAGGACTCTTAATAGTGTTGATGAACAGAGGGATCTTGGTGTATTTGTGCATAGATCCCTGAAAGTAGGCAGTCAAGTCGATAAGGTTGTTAAGAAGGCATATGGAGTCTTAGCTTTTATTGGTAGGGGGATTGAATTTCGGAGCCGCAACGTCATGTTGCAACTGTACAAAACTCTAGTGCGGCCGCACTTGGAGTATTGTGTGCAGTTCTGGTCCCCACATTATAAGAAAGATGTGGAGGCATTGGAGAGGGTACAGAGGAGGTTTACCAGGATGTTGCCTGGTATGGAGGGCAGGTCTTATGAGGAGAGGCTGAGGGATTTGAGGTTGTTTTCGTTAGAAAGGAGGCGGCTAAGAGGAGACCTTATCGAAACATATAAGATGATTAGAGGTTTAGATAGGGTGGACAGTGATAGCCTTTTTCCTAGGATGGAGAAAGCTAGCACGAGGGGACACAGCTTTAAATTAAGGGGTGATAGTTATAGGACGGATATCAGAGGTAGGTTCTTTACCCAGAGGGTGGTTAGGGAGTGGAATGCCCTGCCTGCGGCAGTTGTAGATGCGCCAATTTTGGTGGCGTTTAAGAGGTTAGTTGATAAGTTTATGGAAGAGAAGGGAATGGTTTAGTCTGGAGGGTCATTGCTTTTTTTCATAATTGGTCGGCGCAACATCGAAGGCCAAAGGGCCTGTTCTGCGCTGTAATGTTCTATAAAATGCTGTTGAAACAACTGCCTATTTCTGTGAAAATGTGGATGCTCACACAGAGAGTTTCCCTCCCTACAATGCAGGCGCACATTAATAATGCCACCTCTCCTAGGTAATGCAGATTTCCTCCACAATGGTCAAGCTCACCACTTAACCCAGACATAGGGAAGCTCTCATCTCATCACATTGATCCCCACACCTAGACCCGTGTGAGAACTGTATCTCTGACAGTGGCCACACTGATCCTCAGGGGTAACCCTAACTGTGGAGGAGCCTGCATCAGGAGAGATGAGTCTGTACACACATCACCTGGTCTGTGGGAGTCTGTGGCTGCCTTCCGCCAGACAAGAGTCGGACATTGGCAGTAGCTCTTTGAGGAGCAATGCTCCCTCTTCATTGTAAATCATCATCACCATCCTTCTGCAATGAGGGGCAAATGCAACCTTCCTATGACAGGAGCCAAATCAGGTTTCAGTGAGTGGTGCAGCAAACAGTCAGAAAGGACCATCGCACGTGACAGGGTTCCAGTGGTCAACATCATTCTGGACATCACTGAAGCTATCAGGGTGTCCCAAGGTCACCTTGCCCTATAACCCTCACCAACTCATGATACCTTCTTCTGTTTTCTCCAGGGCTTCCTGCTTGTTACATATCTTGACATCCTTTTCATCAGGGAATATGTGCCACTTGTCCATCTTCTCCTTTGCCAGCTCCTCAGCCTGTTAAAGTGCCAAGTTGTGGAGGGTACAGCACACAACAAGGATGTCTGACTTGCTTTGGGGACTGTATTGCAGAGTTCTAACTGACCTATCTAGGTACCAGAACCGCATCTTCAACATCCCAATCGTCTGCTTCAAAGTATGAGTGGCAGTATGAACCTCATTATATCATGATTCTGTTGTATCCTGTGGCTTCCTCTCAGGCCTCATCAACTATGCCCTGAGGGATCATTCTTTTGGAGCCACCCCTGTAGCTCTTCTTTTCCTTAAATACCTTGTGTAACTGTGAGTGACCAAGGATGAAGCTGTCATGGATACGTCCTGGGAATCTAGCACACATCCGTAGGATGTGCTTTGTGTGCTCACGTATTCGCTACATGTTCAGTGACTCAGAGAGCTATGTGTGTGCAGTGAATGGCTTCCTGTACTTGTGGAAAGCCAGCAATATGGGAGAATCCCAAGGCTCTCACGTCCTGGCTGAACCCAATCAAGATTTATGAAGTTATGAACTCCTATAAGTTCATCATAAACCTATATGCGTAGGCCTGTGAAATGCAATAAAGATCACCAATGAAGCCCTGTAAGGAGCTACTTCCATAAAAGTTCAGGGCAGCTGTCACCTTCATGGTGACAGGTAGTGGGTGCCCATCAAGTTCGTGAGGTGCCAACTCCTGGA
Source organism: Sphyrna mokarran (assembly GCA_024679065.1). NCBI lineage: Eukaryota > Metazoa > Chordata > Chondrichthyes > Carcharhiniformes > Carcharhinidae > Sphyrna > Sphyrna mokarran. The sequence continues at coordinate 108,565,795 of JAGIQG010000006.1, read as the reverse complement.
GCAGATGGCACAGGTGAGCGATCATGTCCTTTCCTCCAACACAGGTTCTCACTCAGCTCCAAGAAAGTTAGGCTCTGTCTGTAACCCTAGCCTGAAAATGGTGCCTATGAGCAGCTGTTCTGGTCCCTTATCTGTCTGTGGAGCAGCTCCTGCCACCTTTCCTCCTCAGGTTGCTGGTGCTTTTTCTAATCAATTGGTTTGTTTCACACACCAATGTCTTTGTTGACTTCGTTGCCTCATGGAAAGAAGGGTTACAGCCAATTCTACTGGTTCCACGTCTTTCACTGTAATCACTGCCTGGGAAGAATGAGTAAGAATGGACATTGTGTTGTTGATATCTTGCCTTGAACCTCATTGTCCAGCCAACTCCAGGAACATGTTTCCCATGGTTTTCAAACTCAGGGTGGATGTGCTTCTGAAGTAGCCTCTCCACCCTCTCCTCACCAATAGTGGACTCAATGAGATAGCGAATGAACCAGAACAGCCGACAGAGGGATCCGCAGTGCAGCAACCGAAGAGGAATGAATCCAATTGGACTCCTCCGGAAGGCCGCTGCCCCCGACTGGACATGTATGCCCAAGCCATCAGGAGGTGCGTGAACACCAGATTTATCAACCGCACTTACAAGACAGTCCCGAACATCACCCAAGTACAACGCAAGGCCATCCGTGCTCTCAAGACCAACCGCAACATTGTCATCAAACCAGCAGACAAAGGAGGCGCCACCGTCATACTGAACACAACGGACTACTGTGAAGAAGTGTACCGACAACTAAACAATGAGAAACACTACAGACAGTTACCAGCAGATCCGACCAAAGAACACACTCGTCAACTCCACACTCTGATCGAAACCCTTGATCCGGACCTTCAGAACACCCTCCGGGCTCTCATTCCACGTACTCCCCGCATTGGAGATCTCTACTTCCTCCCAAAGATACACAAGGCAAACATACCCGGCCGTCCCATCGTATCGGGCAATGGGACCCTGTGTGAGAACCTCTCCGGCTATATCGAGGCATCCTGAAACCCATTGTACAAAGAACCCCCAGCTTTTGTCTTGACACTACGGACTTCCTACAGAAACTCAGCACACATGGAGCAGTAGAAACAGGGACACTCCTTGTCACAATGGATGTCTCGGCGCTCTACACCAACATCCCCCCCGACGATGGTATTGCTGCAACTGCCTCAGTACTCAATGCCAACAACTGCCAGTTTCCGGATGCAATTTTACAACTCATCCGCTTCATCTTGGACCACAATGTCTTCACCTTCAACAATCAGCTTTTCATCCAGACACACGGAACAGCCATGGGGACCAAATTCGCACCTCAGTATGCCAACATCTTCATGCACAGGTTCGAACAAGACTTCTTCACCACACAAGATCTCCAACCAACGTTATATACTAGATACATTGATGACATCTTTTTCCTTTGGACTCATGGTGGAACAATCATTGAAACAACTATATGATGATATCAACAAGTTCCATCCCACCATCAGACTCACCATGGACTATTCTCCAGAATCAGTTGCATTCTTGGACACACGCATCTCCATCAAGGACGGTCACCTCAGCACCTCACTGTACCGCAAACCGACAGACAACCTCACCATGCTCCACTTCTCCAGCTTCCACCCTAGACACGTTAAAGAAGCCATTCCCTATGGACAAGCCCTCCGTATACACAGCATTTGCTCAGAAGAGGAGGATCGTGACAGACACCTTCAGACACTGAAGGATGCCCTCGCGAGAACAGGATATGGCGCTCGACTCATCGATCGACAGTTCCAACGTGCCACAACGATAAACCGCACTGATCTCCTCAGAAGACAAACACGGGACACGGTGGACAGAGTACCCTTTGTTGTCCAGTACTTCCCCGGAGCGGAGAAGCTATGACATCTTCTCCGGAGTCTTCAACATATCATTGATGACGATGAACATCTCGCTAGGGCCATCCCCACCCCACCACTTCTTGCTTTCAGACAACCGCACAACCTCAAACAGATCATTGTTCGCAGCAAACTACCCAACCTTCAGGAGAACATGACCACAATACCACACAGCCCTGCCACAGCAACCTCGGCAAGACATGCTGGATCATAGACATGGACGACATCATCAAACGTGAGGATACCATTCACCAGGTGCACGGTACGTACTCTTGCAACTCGGCCAACGTTGTCTACCTAATACGTTGCAAGAAAGGATGTCCTGAAGCATGGTATATTGGGGAGACCATGCAAACACTACGACAGTGGATGAATGAGCATCGCTCAACAATCACCAGGCAAAACAGTTCCCTTCCTGTGGGCGAACACTTCAGCAGTCATGGGCATTCGGCCTCCGACCTGCGGGTAAATGTTCTTCAAGGGGGCCTACGTGATGCACGACAGCACAGAGTTGCTGAACAGAGACTGATAGCCAAGCTCCGCACACATGAGGACGGTCTTAACAGGGATCTTGGCTTCATGACACACTATCTGTACCCCCTGTAACTTGCCTGGGTTAGCAAAAAACCTCACTTACTGTGCTGTCTGGAGAAAATACACAATTCTCTAACAATGCTCAGGATCCCCTTCACACACATTGTTAGACACTTTAACACTTGAATAGCAGGTTAGATGTAAGGATTCGCATTCTAATCAGCAATCTCTGACTGTCTGTGCTGATGTGTGCTATTGCAGACCAGAACACGGCACTTGCCTGATGAAGACACGGGAGTGTTGAAAGCTCGCTTTTTTACTATCAAATAAATCGGTTGGATTAATAATTGGTGTTGCTAAATTCTTACTGAGTTCTTCCACATCCACAGCCCACCTATTCAACAACGCTTCCCCAGTGCCTGGATGTGTGTGTCCCACCCTTGACTAATCCCATGTCTGGCCTCTATGGAGATCTGCAGCTCCATCCCCCATCAGATCCACAAAACTCACAGCAAACAACTTCTTCCCCTCTCACAGCCCATAGTTGGCTCCTGCACTGGCCAGTACCCTCTCTCTCTGTCTCTGGGGTCCTTGGTGGCCAGGACCGACCAGAGTGCTTACTTCCAAAATCCCTTTGGGAAGTGAGGTTACCAGGTTCGCATTTTTAAAGAGATTGTGTAACACCCGCTGGAGTGATGTCAGGAAACCAGGGGCAAACTATTGAGCATCAGGGAAGCTACAGCAGGACTGCCTGCTAGTGATGTAGCAATGAATTCAAATGAGCTTCTTGACCTTTTTGAATGGAAACGGCAACAAGCTAATGGCAGGGCTAAGTATAATCATATCATAAATCACAGCTTTTAACACTATTTCCGCTGATGGCCCCAAGGTACAAAAACTCCCCGTCATTCTCTGTTTTTACAGCATACATATTATTTAGTTTCTATTATTGGGGAATTGATCAAATTCAGATATGCAGAGCTCAGCAAATCAGGTGTTCTCCTAAACTTGGATCCCCCCTGATATTTCCCATTTTCTTCAGTACTGCCATGATGTGGGTAAATTGGTACTTCAAGACTTGTACAATTTAATTGAAATATGTCACAGCACAAAAACTGAGATAAAATACAAAGATTACCCACGTGGTATGGTAAAACACTGTGTCAATTTCTACATGATTTCATAGTGATTAGATTCTGATACAGCCTTGTGGTAACACATGACTGTCCAGTCTCACTCCAAGCTCATTCTTACAAAACTAGGATTTGCATCTTCCTTGAATACATCAAATCACTCATCCTATTAGGGGAATTGCGTGCACTTTTATAGATTTCAATGTTTCCTTAGGCCAAGCTGCCTCGAACCACCATCATACATCCCACGAATGATCTCATTGGTTTATACATAAAAAGAGAGTTACAACTATTGAAGACAATAACTTTGAACCTAAAGTGCCTATTCAACTGGACATCATGAAAAATACATATCCCTCAAACGAAGCACTCAGAATGTCCTATATACTCATCCATCTACCCCAACCTCAACCCACTGCTTCAGAGGAAAATACATCCATTTACTTTTTCATTTTTTACACATTGAGAACATCAGGAAAAGCATTATGACAGTGTTAGCTATAGTAAGAAGTCTGACAACACCAGGTTTAAGTCCAACCGATTTATTTGAAAGTAAACTCACACAAGCTTTCGAGGCTGTTCTCTTCGTCAGATGAATGAGGTGTTCTGGTCTCAAACAGCACAGACTATTTGCAGATTATTGATTAGAATGCAAATCTTTACACCTAACCTGCTATTCAAGTCTTAAAGTGGCTAACAATGTGACTGGATGGAGCACTGAGCACAGATTAAAGAGACGTGTATTGACAGCACAGTTAGTGAGGTTTTTTGCTAACCCAGGCAAATCATGGGGGTTAGTGTTAGCTATACACAGCCCATGTTGGCAACAAATCTCAAAGCTTTCCCACACCATGATGTCTGAGACAGAATGACCATGCCTCATTGTCTGCATCCAGCCACTCCATAAGCTTGGCTTATCAAATACAAGCATTTAGATGAGCACTTGAAGCACCATAGCATTCAAGGCTACAGGCTAAGTGCTAGAAAATGGGATAAGAATAGAAACGTGTTTCATGGCAGCACAGACATGAGAGAATCACAGAATCTTTGCTGTGCAGAAGGAGGCCATTCAGCCTATCAAGCCAGCACTGACAACAATCTCACCCATCCCCTATCCCCTTTACCCAAGTATTTCCCCTGATAGGCCCCTGATGCCAAGGAACAATTCTGCATAACAAATCTACCTAACCACCACATCCTTAGACTGTGGGAGGAGTCGGAGTGCCCAGAGGAAACTCATGCAGACAATGGGAGAATGTGCATACTGACAATCACCTGAGGTTGAAATTGAACCCGGGTCCCTGGTGCTGTAAGGCAGCAGTGCTAACCATTGTGCCACCGTGCCACCATGCATTCAAAGGACCTCTTTCTGTGCTATATAATACTGTGAGAACTGATGCTTCTGGTTCTATTCTAAGGCTGCTCAATCGACTTTATTTCATTGTACAATTTATTCAAGTTACAGCCTCTAGGTTTATTGTTACATGTCCCAGGGTTACAACTGCAGGAATCTCCCTCTTGCAGTATGTGACAGTTTTCTGATGCAAGAGTCAGGTTAAAATCTAATCTCAGTACTTGGTTAGTTTCCACTCTTTTACCTCATTCTGTTAGTCCATGGACCTCTCTTTTTAGCCATCATCGCTGACCATTCAACCAATATTTAAACTTGCCAGTAGCTTTTCCAGTACATCCTACAATTTGCATATCACTCCATTCAATAGACCCCTCTGGGATATATATTACCTAAGCACGCACTCTAATCAATTGACTTGTAAATGCGATAACTCCATTATGTGTGCCATAATCACCCACATTACCAATAATCCAGCAATAACAGGATGAGGCCCTTCATTGGCCATCAATTTTCCACTTAGCCTTGGGCGGGAAAATTGTCTGTGGTTCTTCACAATATGGTTTTAATCAGTGTGCACGCAGGAAAGTGGCAGAAGCCCAACTTGCCATCCTGCCACCTGACTGAATGACTCAAATCACCACGAGTGAGGCACTAAAGTCTATCCAGTTTGCATATCATGATCAAGGAATTCAATGGAGTAAATACTGAGAGACTATTTCCACTTGTGGGGAATATCAAACAACGGATGGTTTTAAATTTAGAACTGGGCCATTCACGATTGAAAGCTAAGCAGTTGTTTGCATTAAATCCAGTGGCAATGTGGCAATGCTCTTCCCAAAAAGATTAAGATAAATTACTCAATTGAAATGATCAAGACTGGGAGTGATTAATTTTTAATCATGTAAGAGTACAAGGACACACGGCACAAAGTCAGCAAATGAAATTGAAGTGAAGATCAGCCATCACCTGACTGAGTAGCAGAATGGGCCTGAGAGAGAGACACATGTTCTTACATTTATAATCTAGTGCATGAAGGACAAAATGAAGACAATAGAGAGCCGAGTTTAACTCGGAGAATTGGCGGGGCCACGCAAAAGAAGCAAGTTGGAAAAGGCAAACATACAAGAACAAGCAATACATACCGTGAGGTAGCACAGGGCAAAATACCCAGATTGGAGCTGAGACATTGAGATTGAACAAGAGGCTGCGGTATCTGGCTACAAGTAGCTATTCGAGATGATCAAATGTTTGTTATGCAAGGGTTAAATCAAGGGTGATAAGAGCGTAGGTGGGAAAGTTGGATGTGATCTAATTGAATCCCGGAACAGGTTATTGAGGCTGAATCCCCTTTTGTTCCTAAAAGAGGGATGGTGTAAGAAGCAGGGAGGTTAGAAGTATAAATGTTAGATGTCAGGGAGAGAGGGCAGCAAAAAGAAATATGGGGAACTTGACAATCAAAATGTACATTCAAATAATAAAATTGCTGGTAATTTACTTTTTTGTTGGACTAAAATTTATTGGAGGAAAGGAACTGATGAGCAAATAGGTTTGTGTTTTGCTCTCGTTACTTATATTTCTCCTTAGCCTCACAGCATCTTATAGCCTACACTATCACATCTACTAAAACTGTTCACAAGGAGAGAGAGATACTCACCTTACAAAGCTGCAAAATTAAAACGGAACATTGCAACCAATCCTTTTAGGTAAAAGTACAGATGATGTAAATAAACCGCTTACTCTATTTAAGTGCAAAGATTGCGAGTTGGAATTTAATGGGACTAGGGTAGTTCTCTAAAGTGCGTTTGGTTTTAGACATAAATTCAGCGCCAGAGACACTTCGTATAAGGTAGCAACAATAGCTCAAATATAACTGGAAATATAGTAACCTGGAAGAATGGCGTCGAAGTAGCATGTTCCGTGCAGCTTTCATTTATTAGAAAAGTTGGAAGTTTACGTTGCATTTTTGGGAGTATAAAAGACAGCATTCACTGCCTATAATTGCTGTTTCAATGCAATGTTGCTGACAGCGCCTCTGTTATAGGCTCCCGGGATGTTTGTGACCAGTCCCGTGACGCTGTTGTTAGGAGTAACACTCATGCTGCTGCCTGGTTACTGCTGCATTTTAGCTCAACTACAAATTAACAGCCAGGAGCGATTTGGGACATGACAATCGTTTGCTGAATTGATCAGGATATTTCTTCAAGGATATTGCTTTTAGATCCATTACTTATTACTTCTAGATTGATTTAAGATGCCGTTTCCATTACCTCTCAAAGCAGAAAATGTATTTAGTACGTTTGATCCGAACTTCATGCCTGGGTAAGACCTGAGAGTATTTTAAGTTGCGGAGATACTGAATTTTGAGACTGCTCTTTGTGCTTAGCCACTGATCCAATGTTCTACCAACATTGGTAGTGGCACAGATCTTGCTAATGTACACACATATGTGTATAAACACAAAATACAAGCGGATGCTGGAATCTGAAACAAAATCATGGGTCATCATCCAAATTCCAAATATTGGCTCTACTCTCACTCTGACCTGCTAAGATTTTCCAGCATTTTCTCCTTTTGTTGCGCACACACATGTATTGAGGATTGCCAGTACCCAAAGCAGGGACCAGGGCATCTCATACCAGCATCACAGAGATTCCAATGATTGACTCAGGAGTGCCATGTGGGACTAGGGAACACTCAAACCCACCTTAACTTCTCAACTCTGTTTTAAACTGCCCCTTCCACTTTTGCTCAGAGAATGAGGCAAAAATAAGATTGTTGTCCGTAGAAACCCTGTCTGTTGGCCAAGAAGCATAGCTGGAAAAAGAGCCAGAGCCACAAGTGAAATTCTGTCACAATTTCAACTTCATTACTAGATTCGTGGATGCAGTCTAAGCAGAATCTGAAGAATATTGACAATCTAATCATGTGCTGTAGAATATCAGAAATGCATGTAAAGATCTTTGCAATCACACTGGTATATAACTAAATCACTCAAGAGAAACTGGTGGTTCCCATTTTGAGATAGCCGCCCAGGCCACTTTGAAGTAAGGGTTGTTCAGTGGCACAGTGGTTTGCACTGCTGCCTCACAGCGCCAGGGAGTGAGGTTTGATTCCTGGCTTGGATCACAGTCTCTGTGGAATCTGCATGTTCTCCCTGTGTCTGCGTGGGTCTCCTCCCAGTACTCTCGTTTCTTCCTACATTCTGAAAGATGTGCAGGTTAGGTGCATTGGCCATGTTAAATTCTGCTTCAATATATCTGAATAAGCACCAGAATGTGGTGACTAGGGGATTTTCACAGTAACTTCATTGCAGTGTTAATATAAGCTTACTTATGACACTTATAAATAAACTTTAAACTTCTCTTGCTTGTAGTGTTGTGATGATTTCTTTTGTTAGTTGTTTAGTCTATTATGAACTTGACTTCCCACCTCTGTGATCAGAACTGCTTACTTCTGCATTCTTGTGAAGCATATTCAGGCATGTCTTGAAGATAGCAGTAGAGTTTGACCATTTTTTTCATTGCGCTCTGGATTAGGGCTTTAACCATTGGCTAGATGACTGTCATAAGATGGCAGAGAAAAATAGCTTTTAAAATTAGGTCAAATAAAATGTTCATAAACTTTGACTCAGTGCTAAGCGTCCTTACTGCTGCATTGGTAAGCTGAGTTCAGATCCCATTCCAGAGACTTGATCACAGAATTAAATTTCACTGGAGTACTGAGGGAGTACTACAATCTCAATGATACATTTAGATCTTTTAGATTAGGTCTTAAAGCAAGACTCCCATCAGCTCTCTCCAGTCATCTGAAAAGATCTCCTGGCACCTATCCAAAGGAGAGCAGTCAGGCCCTTTCCAGTTGCCCAGCAATCTGATATCGCTGAAAAGAAACAAATTATCTGGCCATTTACTGTTTGTATTCAGCTTGCTGTGTAAACATTGGCTGCTATGTTTTGCTACATTACATTAATAACTGCACTTGGAAAGTGTATAATTGGTTGTAAAGTGCTTTGTGACTTCCTAAGGTAATGAAAAATCTGTAATAAATGTAATTTTTCCTTCTTAGCATTGATACATCCAGCTCTAATAATTGTATTCTTAATACAGATTAGCATGTGACCATTTGTGTTCCATTTTGTATGCATTTCTGCAATTTACATATTTGTATCAGCGTACTTCAATAGTTATGTAGATTTATAACTTAAATATATGACCAGCTATCTGTTACAATCATAATATTCTGCAGACATTGCAAAAGATGTTAGTGATTGGTGTGTTTTCCCAGTGTTGAGGGAAGTGCTACTTGTGAGCTTTGGGAAAAAAATCCCAAAATGAGTCTTCAGAAGAAGAGAAAATTCGAGGGAAATCTCAAAATAGAAATAAAAAAAAGGGTAGACAGCTTTAGAAGGTTGAGTGTGATCTAACTGAAATATTTCAAATGATAACAGAATTTAATATGATAGGTACAGAGAAGTTGTTTCCTCTAGAGTGCAAGGGCCACAACCTTAAATCTAAAAACTGGACGAAGCAGGAGTGAATTAGAAAGCATTTTGTCACACAAAGGATAAACCTGCAGCTCCCTTTCCCAGAAAGAGCACTGAGGCTGACCTAATTGTATTAAGTATGGTTGTCAAAAGATATTGAATAAATGCAAGTAAATGGAGTGAGATAGAAATTAAGTATGATCTCATTGAATAACCTCGTCATGTCTCTGGGTAACCAAAGCAGTGAGAAAAATAAATACCTGGTTGATTAAATGGGGAAGGGGAATGCTTGGGGTTAGGTATAGATTGTACCTATTTATTTTGTACTATAAAATATACATCTATGAATCTAACAGTATCCAAGTGTAACATTAACATTATTTTCAGTAAATAACATTTTAGGATACTGTAAATGGATAATTTGGGATGTGAAATCTGATGTGTGTTGCATGTTCAAGAGGAACGGGTGACTTCTGTGGGTTTCCTCCGGGTGCTCCGGCTTCCTCCCACAGTCCAAAAGACGTGCATTGGCCATGCTAAATTCTCACTCAGTGTACTCAAAAAGGTGCTAGAGTGTGGCGGGGATTTTCACTTCATTGCAGTGTTAATGTAAGCCTACTTGTGAACTCATAAATAATCTTAAAGAAAAATCTTTGACCAGTGGTTCCAGGAACTTTCCACCATTGGAGTTTTCCTCTCATCATTTCTAGGTCCGCTGTGGACTGATCGATACAGAATGATTGCTTTTATTGTTGTCGATTCATGTAACGGTGGTTGATAGATTTTTGCTCACTGATGGTATTAAGGGTTTAGGGAATCAGCAGATGAAGTTAAGATACAGATCAGCCAAAATGGCAAAGAGTAGGAAGCACTGAATGTTCTATTGTTTCTACATAAAGGATGGTAGAAGACGATTTAAATAGGCTGTAATCTGTTTCATATAGAATTCTTTTGCATCGTGATATAATCAGATTGGAATTGAAATATCTGCCCTTCCCTATATAAGAAAAATTACTTGAAAACACTTTTTGTTCATTTTGCAGGTATGGAGGATACATTCCAAAGTTACAAAGCCGCTTAGGGGAGACCTATGGCAATGCTACATTGGGACTACTGTCATATGAGCCTGGGCAGCCCAAGTCACCACGTTTAACGCTCACCCAAACCAAACCACTGTACAATCCCCAGGTCCCACGGCACCTGCTGAATAGGACCTATGGGCATCCAGAAATTACCACGTATGCAGGACAGGTGCAGAATACGAACATTAAAAATGGTAGCGTTGATCTTTGTGATTCATTGAGGCTTGTTTTGTAATAATTAAGTGATGCATAAGAAGCACAAGAGATGTTTAGTTCAATGTCATCTCATGCTGTAAAAGAAATAATACTCCAAAATATCAGGAAAGAATTTTGTTTTACAAGTTCTACAAAGAAGATCCCTCTGAAATTAGTCCCTTATTATTCAAGAGTATTCCTTGTTGCTTGAATATATTTGCAAACAAGATAACTGAAAATCACAAGAAAAGTTGAATTTCTTTAAAGGTGTTGGAATGTAGACATCCAGAATTTATTGCTGATTCCCAATTGCCTAATCTGTCATAAAGATTTATTCTAAAATACTGACAGATATGTTATAAAATGTTATTTGATTTCACAATTGCATGTACATAAGTACCGAAAATCATCAGCTGGTTAATTCTGATATTAGGTATACAGGAACATTAGACTGCCTGTCTGATTCAATTAAACTTTTTTTTGGTTATTTATTTTAAAATTCTCACTCTGTGTTTAAAATCCCTTCTGTCTCTCTACCTTTTGTAAACTTCTCCAACCCTTGAATTCTCCATTACTCTGACTTGGACTACTTGTCCTTATTCCTCCCTTTTCTTCCTTTATAGCACCATCATGTCTATGGAATCACTCTCTAAACCTCACCACCTCTCCAACTCTTCAATTCACCACCTCACTCACTATTCTTAAAGTCCTGTTCCAAATCTACTTCACTGGTCAAGCTTTTGCCCACCCATCTCACAATCTGCTTTGACATCATATCTATTTTTACTGACCATGCTGCTTTCCGTCACCTTTGGTCACCTTTTTATATTAATTGTGCTTTATTACAGCAAGTTGTCCTTTTGAGTAATCTGTGTAGAATTTAGCATACAGGTTACAAGATCCTGTGGATGGTTCACTGAGCAAATACACTGTGCTGTGTGACACATACCCAAACCGATGGGGATCTTCATTCTATGATAATGGACAACATTTGAGAACATTACTCGAATAGATAGAAGGGAAAAAAGGCAAAAATTTACATTTATGTAGTGTTTTTCACAACCCCAGATGTCCTGAGTTCTTTAAAAACAAATTAAGTAATTTTGAAGTGTCATTGATGTAATGTAGGTCATGCTGCAACCAATTTGAGCACAGCCATTCTCATAATAGCAATATGACTTTCATCACATTATCTGTTTTTGTGACCTTGGTTACGGGACAAATGTTAGCTGGCCTATTGGGAGGACTCTTAGAGAGAACTTAGAGAAGAAAAAGATAATTTAATGTTGTATCTGAAAGATGGCACCTCTAACTCTGTCTGTATTGCACCGAAGCGTCAGCCTAGCTATTGTACTTCAATCTCTGAATTGAATTCTCACCACAATGTCTTGACTCAGAAAGGTGACCACTACTACTGAGCAATAGCTGAATCAGTCTATCTTTTCACTTATACTGCTGTTATCTCCATTAACTTCAGATCATTGTCTAGAGACAGTGAACAACAGTTGACCAGGGTTCAGTTAAATGAGAATCAACTGTCTTTTATTTGGCATCTTCCCTTGCAATCTTAGAAGATGCAACACCTGCCCCTTTATCTCTTCCATCCTCACCAGTCAAGGCCGAAAAGACTCCTTTCAGGTGAAGCAGCATTTCACTTGCACCTCCTTTACTTTGGTCTGCTGCATTCACTGCTCACAATGCGATCTTCTCTACACTGGGGAGACTAAATGCAGACTGAGGTGACCGCTTTGCAGAACACTGAACTTTTGCTCAGTCGACAAACCTAACCCCAATCTCCCTGTCTCTTACCATTTTAGCACACCAGTCTGTTCTCAAGCCCACATGTCTATCTTTGGCTTGCTCCAGTGAAACTCAATGCAAACAGAAGGACCACATCTTCCAGTTTTTTTTACAGGCTTAAGGACTCAAAATTGAGTTCAACAACTTTAGACTGTGAACCTTTTCTTCCACTTTCACCTTTTTTAAAATCCAAAAATGTTTTGTCCCATTGCAACAGCCCCCCATTGAGTTCCCCATTGGGCCATCTGTTGCTTGTTCTCTAGATTTGCTTTTACTGAGCACTAACCTTTATTCTCCTATTGACATATTCTGCTCCCTTACATTTATGCTAATATCAGCAGTTTCTATAGTCCTTAATACTGCCATTGCACCTTTTTTTGTACTCTAAATATCTTCATCAACTTTCTCCTTGCTCTCACTTATCACTGACATCCTACTCTGCTCAACCCCATCTTAAGCAGTATAAAATCCATCACATTTCTCCCTCTTGTTAGCACCGAGTAAGAGTCTGATGGATTCATAACGTTAACCCTGTTTCTCTCTTCATGGACATTGCTAGGCTTGAATATTTACAGCAATTTTCTGTTTTAATTTTATATTCTACATTGTATGCCTTTTATTCTATTTATTCCTCAGCAACTTGCAATGGGCTCATAGCTAATTATCGTTGCAGTAATAAACAGCTATTTCCACCCCTCTTTTCCCCATGGTAAGTTTTCTGAATGTAGAAAGCCAAAACGTGTTTTGCTGACTGTATTAAAGACAATAATGGTCTCACTTTGAATTGTAGGCTACTTCTATCCAAGAGATGGCAAATATCACTTTGCTCTAAAGAATTGTGTCTACGACAACAATCCTGAAACAACATCTGCCATTCAGACTATCGAAGAACTGAAACGACGTGAAGTGACGGAGTGCAAAAGGAGTGATCTAATTGCCCCAAATATGTCTTCAAGGCCTCCATCTAAAATTGTAAGACTGTAGGGTTTTGTCATGTGCAGATTGATCCATGATGTCTAAAGTAAACCATAATGCAATTTTCTTTCCTATTTCCTTAGCCACAGGGTGAAATAAAACCACCAGATAGTTGTTTTTTCATCCCCGTGAAATATGAACCTTTTGACCCTTGTCAGCCAAGAAGGATGGATACGTTCGAAACACCCGATCAAAATCTAACGGAGCAGAATAGCAGGATAATTTATCGACATGATTCCTCACTCCATCCCACTTATAATGGTTTTGTTCCAGGTATGACCGTTCTTCCTTCAACTCTTTCTCTCACTCTCGTTTTAATTGATCTTTTAGTTTGTTTCTGTTGTCCTTGATCAGCCTGTACTTGCATATTCCATTCTTTTTCTCACTCAAGGGATCAATGAACAGATTTAGGAAAGATGAGGTTTGGCATAACATTAAATATGAATATGAAAAGAAGCTAAGTGAAAAGCAAATGTTAAAGCAAGAATCTTCAATAAATATATAAATAAGGGAATGAAATTAACTAAGCAGAGCCAATGCTTCTAATTTTGGTGCCATCCGTGGGATCTTTGATTATTTTCTGGGATGTGGCAAAGTCAACATTTGTTGCCCACCCCTAATTGTCCTTGAAAGGAGTAGCTTGTTATCCGCATTTCAGGGGGAATGCTATAGAACATAGAACATTACAGCGCAGAACAGGCCCTTCGGCCTTTGATGTTGCACCGACCAATTAGGAAAAAGCAATGACCCTCCAAACTAAACCATTCCCTTTTCGTCCATAAACTTATCTACTAACCTCTTAAACGCCACCAAACTTGGCGCATCTACAACTGCCGCAGGCAGGGCATTCCATACCCTTACCACCCTCTGGGTAAAGAAACTACCTCTGACATCCGTCCTATAACTACCACCCCTTAATTTAAAGCTATGTCCCCTCGTGCTAGCTTTCTCCATCCTAGGAGAAAGGCTATCACTGTCCACCCTATCTAAACCTCTAATCATCTTATATGTTTCAATAAGGTCTCCTCTTAGCCGCCTCCTTTCTAACGAAAACAACCTCAAATCCCTCAGCCTCTCCTCATAAGACCTGCCCTCCATACCAGGCAACATCCTGGTAAACCTCCTCTGTACCTCTCCAATGCCTCCACATCTTTCTTATAATGCGGGGACCAGAACTGCACACAATACTCCAAGTGTGGCCGCATTAGAGTTTTGTACAGTTGCAACATGACGTTGCGGCTCCGAAATTCAATCCCCCTACCAATAAAAGCTAAGACTCCATATGCCTTCTTGACAACCTTATCGACCTTATAGGTTGAGAGTTACACGTGGGCCAGATTAGGCAAGGATCTACAAATCAATTTGACAACTGATGATGGTTTCATAGTCACCATTACTGAGACTAGCTTTATATTTCAACTTTATTAATTAAATTCAAATTCCACCAGTTGCATTAGCCTGGTCTCTGGATTACTAGACCAGTGACATTACCACTATGGCATTATCTCCCCCCACCCCCCACCAAATGCTGCACGTGGATGGGATAATTACTTGCACTGGAACCAATTGCTTGAACTCAATCTCAGTGGGTTCAATAATCAGGGAAATCCAGAAACATTTCAGTCAATACCAATCTGAACCTCACATGGTGGGCCAGATTTGACCATCAAGCTGCACCTATTTTTGGGCGCAAGTTGGGCATGAGGTGAGTAGCACCATCCGCGCTCACCTCCATGCTGGTTTCCCCTTTACCAAGGCCCAAAAATGGTGCTTCTGAAATGAGCACGACAGCCATTTAAAAGCATTTACGTGCATTTAAATTAATTTGACTTAACAGGCTGCACGCTGAACCTTACCAGCACTTCCCCTTTTGCCACCAAGTTTACCCATCCAGAACTGGCGTGAAACAGACATGCCCTACAAAAGACCAATTTGGGCGCTCCTGTTAGTGAGGAGGTAAATGATGAGTGTCCAAAGGCTCTCTGCTTGAGATCGGTGGGGGGGAGGGGAAGGGGGGGAGGGGCGGGAGGAAGTGGGTCCAGTGGCTCTCTGCTTCAGATCGGTGGGGGGAGGTGAAGGTGGGTCTGACATCTCTCTGCTTGGGGTGGGGGGAGATAGGGTCTGTTGCTACTCTGTCTGAGATCAATGAAGGGGAAATAGGGGAGGGGCCTGTGATTGGTCTGGGTGGCGGAGGAGGTGAAGGGAATAAAGGGGTCAATAATGTTGTGGGGTGGGGCAATGTCTGTGGGGGCCGGGGGAGACATTATCCAACCCGGGAGCGATTTGGCAAGGAGTGTTACTCTCTCATTTTTTTTTCTGCACATGCGCAATTGGTGATGCCAATTGGAGCTGCAATTTTTTGGGCGCATTAATCATCCCCCCCCCCCCCCCCCCCACACACACACACACACACACAGTGTGATTCGGAATTACAGATTTTTTTTCAGGCAGAGTGTGTATAGGGGTTCCTGAGAACGGGTTTTAAAATCGGATTTGAAACACTCCCAGTCTCAAGTGCGCCCTTCAAATCAAAATGGTGAAATAGGGCTGGGTGTCTCATTTTCTTGGTGCCAATATTAAGGATATCACTGAGACACTGCAGATTATTTTGAAGATAGAAACAAACTTGTGGCCCATGTGGGAATTAATGTGATAGGAAGGAAAAGTGGTTTGAAGTGTTGCAGTCAGATTTTCAGAAGCAAAGGAGGAAAACGAAGAGCAAAACTTCAGGATTACTTCCGGTGTCTGTTAGTAGAGAACCAAAGAATTCCTACAATGCAGAAGGAGGCCATTTGGCCCATTGAGTCTGCACTGATTCTCTGAAAGAGCATCTTTTGCAGGCTCACCTGTTCCACCCCCTCTCCGCTATCGCTGTAACTTAGTGCATTTATCATGGCTAATCTATCTAACCTGCACATATCTGGACACTAAGGGACAATTTAACATTGCCAAACCAACTAATGTGCACATCTTTGGGCATGACTGGGGGACAGCTCTGGTGAGGAATTCAGAAGAACAGCAGGGAGGTAAATTCGAACACCAGAGTTTAGTTATTCAGGAAGCAGTTTGACTGCACTGAGGGCAGTGGAAAACTGTCACCCTCTCCTACAAAAATCTATGGATGCTGGGACTATGACGAGCATTTTATTAGATAAGGATAGCAAGGAAAATTAAATAAAGGTGAATAAATGTCACTGAAGTACAGACCAGAAATGATCTCATTGAAAGGTGGATCAGGTTTGAGGATGGATTGACCTACCCCTGTTCACATTCCTAATTTCTCTGAAGCATTCACTTGTTAGCGAATAATCCCAGATGTGAGAGTTGTAATAACTGATGTATTTTTTTCTATTACCTTGCAGGTCAGCAGTTTGAAATTGGAAAGAACTGGGGACGCAGTACTTTTAATGTGCGGGGTATTGGTGAAAAGAAACCACAGTCGCCGTGCCCCGCTTGATTTGGGAATGAGCAATCAAAATTGCTGAATCGAGGGCAGTTTTAACATTTCTGAGAACATCATATAAATTGGCAGACTGATCTCATTGCCCAGCAATAAAACCAATTGCTAGTTTAATTCTGTTCACTAGATTAAAATTGGAACTAATTCTTCTACACATTAAATGATGAGCTGAGAAATTCATGAAGAAAAATTCTGTCGTGTGGGTTAAGTTTTGAAAAATCCAAATTTATTACAGTATTGTATTTTGCGAGGAACTTAAATTTTACCAAGGACAATAATTATTTCTGATCTCTAAATGTGAAGGAGATCATGTAATTCTGTAAATTTGCACCCCTTTATTGTGGAGTCCATGAGATGTAGACAAAAGTCATAGGTAGGAGGAGGATTGGAATGAGGCACTCACTGAGTGTTAAAAGGGGGGGCGTGGGCTTGTAAGGCCGAAGGGCCTGTTTCCTGTGCTGTGTTGTTCTTTGTTGAGAGAGCTTTCAAAAGAAACAAACAAGGCACTGGCTGACTGTCAGAGACTGAGATATCAAGGCTGGGATTCTTCGCAGAGGTGAGTCTATCTCGAGCTACCCGAGATAGAGGAAATGCGTCTGTATCCAGACTCCTTGAATCAAGGCCTTGAGGGCATGGTAGTTGAATTGGGGTATGGACCCTCTTATGAGGCTACCAGCCTTTTGCCTCTAGGTTGCTGACATCTTGCATGGCCTTGTGAAATCAAGTGAGCTGGAGTGTGTTGAACTGGTCTTTAATCATGGCACTTGGACTGTCAAACGCTCCAGCTGACGGCAGCGAACAAATCGGCCTCTGATCTGCCTGGTGATTTGGAAAGATAATCACTTGTACAGAATTAATGAGGCTCTGAGCGCTAGATCTGATGTGACTTTAAGCCATTGTAGCCAGCAGATTGGCCCAGTGGAACCAACCGCCAACACCCTTAGAAATAAAAATGGAGAATTAATTCCACCCTAAATGTCAGGACATGGAAGCCAGCTAACTGCTAGGGGGTCCCAGTGAGGGGACACGGTGGAACAGCTACAGTGGAGTAATGGGGCTCATGAAGAGGGAGTTGAGGTCCTGGGGACAGGCTGGGGGAACCAGGGATGTCCAGACATCACTGAGGTTTCACAGAAGGGTGTCCAGGAAATGCCCTTTTCACTTATATTCACTCATAGCGTCATTTATCCATTAGCCTAAAAATTGAGGCTGAATGGGAGAGGACAACTCAATGGTCATCGATTGATGTCCATCATCACTCACCCAACCCCCACCAATTCCCCCAAGGCCTTGCCCAATTACTATAAAATTGCTTGCAGATCAAGATAGGCAGGGTCCCACAGGGATTCCCATGAATGCATTTTAACCCCTACCCTCCACCGCTCTGTTAAAAATGCACTTGCGATGGGCTGGGACAGTAGTGGGAGGGAGGGGGGTGTGTGGTGCAGGGGTGGGTAGTGTGAAATTCGGGCCTATAAAATAAATGGCACACTGGGCATAAAGGGAATGCACTTCCTGAGAATGTGCTAGAATCAAGTATCATCAAGATATGCAGATTGTTATAAGGAAGAATGTTTAGGGCTGTGGTGAGAAGACAGGAGACTGGCACCAGTGGAGAGCCAGCAAGGGTACCATTGGTCAAATGCTCTCATTGAGTTGTAAGAATTCTGTCATTTTGGATAAAGTTTGGCCCTTGAGATCTTCATCATAATATCATAGGGTCTTTCACTTCGGCAGACGGGGCAGATAGATTTAACATTTGATCTGAAAGAGATGCCGCCTCTGACATTCCTCACCTGAAGCTTTTGAATGGAATTTAGGACATAACCCCCAGCTCAAACTCCACCCTTTGACCAAAGGCTGCCACCTAGAGTTCAACATTACTTTAGCTGCTGCATTATAATATTTAGATTGAAATAGTTTTGTAAAGACATCAGTTTCAATGAAGATGAATAAAGGCAAAAGTGCTGAGAAACTCACTTGGAGCTTTTTGTAAGTTTAAACAAGCAATGTCAATTGGCCTTTGTTCATCCTCCAACTTTGGTGAGTTTTTCAAAACAGAAACCAAATTTGTAAGATATGACCTTTCCCACGGCCACATTGGGCAGTTTGTCATTCTCCAAGTAATCATATATTGCATGCCTAATCATTCATTCAAGTAGTGTTCAAATTACTGATGTCAAGTGAATGAGCATATAGTTACCAGGTCCATGTCATGACTTTTTTTAAAAGATGAAAATAAAATGAGTCTCCTTCCCATCATGGGAACCATTTTAGAGCACAGTGAGCTATTAAATATATTGGTAAGGGGCAACATGCATCTCATCTCAACTTTAAGTATTAAGTTTAAGTTTTAAGTTTACTTATTAGTGTTAGAAGTAGGCTTACATTAACTTTGCAATGAAGTTACTATGAAAATCCCTTAGTTGCCAGACCGAGGGTGAATTTAGCATGGTCAAAAGCACCTAACCAGCACATCTTTGGACTGTAGGAGGAAACTGGGGCACTCGGAGGAAACCATGCAGACATGGGGAGAATGTGCAGACTTCGCATAAACAATGACACAGGCTGAGAATCAAACTCTGTTCCCTGGCACTTTGAGGCAGCAGTGCTAACCACTGTGCCATTCTGTCACCCAAGAGGTAAGACTGATGCAAATATTCATGTAATATTTCCATCATACAGAGTCCTTTGTAACAAATTCACAAGCATGCATCAATACAGTTCACCAGTTTGCTTGGAACAGAGAAACACAAATCAAATGTGTTCCACATGGCTGATTTATAATCTCTCTCAATATTCCTGCCTTTTGCCATAATACCTCTGGGCTAACAAAAAGCTTTAAAATTCAGGTTTAAAATTAACAATTGATTTTGTATCAAATGCCATTTGTGCTCAAAAGTTCCCAACTTCTACTATCCTTTACATGTGGAAGCGCTTCCTAACTTCATTCCCGAAAGGCCTGTTCCTTCGTCCTTGACTGCTCAAGCAGCAGAAGTTTTCAATTTAGCCTATCAATTTCTCTTAATATGAAATGCTTGAGGTTTTCAGTAATTGGTGGGCACCACAGAGGGCATGGACCTAGTCCTTTCACCTTTTGCACAGACACACTGCACACGGTCCTGAATCCTGCAAACCTGTGGAAGATGTGTGACTCTCTGCAAGTTTATACTACAGTATCTGCTGCTAGGATCAACTGGGAAAAATATTTGGGCCTCCCAGCTGAAGGAATAGTTGGAACTTTACCTGAGGTCCGGTTCACCTGCTGTATTTGAGATTTTATCAAAGCCCTGCAGAGACTCCCGAGCCTGCTGGACAACTGTCAGTGCTGTACGAATCGAGTCAGGTGGAATCCAACATGCACTGCCAATTCCTGCTGCAGAACAATGCAGATATCAAGAACCCACCAATCCTTCATCCAAGGACCATTCTTCCAGCAGTTATCAAGACAGTGAACAATGGCAGGGGGCTATTTAGCCCTGGAAGTTGAACTCACCCGATGTCTATTGAAGTGTCCTCTTCGGCAAAAGTCACTCAATTATAATCAAACACAGGGACACAGACAGAGACCTCCTTCCCTAGCCAAGAAGCACTCAATGGTGACAACCATTGCAGATGATACTAAAGTTGGTGGTGTGGTAGATAGTGAAGAGGGGTGTTTTAGTTTACAGAGTGACTTGGACAAGTTGCAGAGCTGGGCCGAGAGGTGGCAAATGGAGTTTAATGTGGAAAAGTGTGAGGTAATGCACTTTGGCAGGAACAATAAATGTGTAGAGTATAGGGCTAATGGTAGGGCTCTTAATAGTGTTGAGGAACAGAAGGATCTTGGTGTATGTGTCAATAGATCCCTGAAAGTAGGCAGTCAAGTGGATAAAGTTGTTAAGAAGGCTTATGGAGTCTTAGCTTTTATTGGTAGGGGGATTGAATTTAGGAGCCGCAGCATCATGTTGCAGCTGTACAAAACTCTAGTGCGGCCGCACTTGGAGTATTGTGTGCAGTTCTGGTCGCCACATTATAAGAAAGATGTGGAGGCATTGGAGAGGGTACAGAGGAGGTTTACCAGGATGTTGCCTGGTATGGAGGGCAGGTCCTATGAAGAGAGGTTGAAGGATTTGAGGTTGTTTTCGTTAGAAAGGAGGCGGCTAAGAGGGGATCTTATTGAAGCATATAAGATGATTAGAGGTTTAGATAGGGTGGACAGTGATAGCCTTTTTCCTAGGATGGAGAAAGCTAGCACGAGGGGACACAGCTTTAAATTAAGGGGTATGAGTTATAGGACGGATATCAGAGGTAGGTTCTTTACTCAAAGAGTGATTAGGGAGTGGAATGCCCTGCCTGCAGCTGTTGTAGATGCGCCAAGTTTGGTGGCGTTTAAGAGGTTAATTGATAAGTATATGGAAGAGAAGGGAATGGTTTAGTTTGGAGGGGCATTGCTTTTTATTTTGGTCGGCACAACATCGAAGGCCGAAGGGCCTGTTCTGTGCTGTATTGTTCTATGTTCTATGTTCTATTAACCCACTGTTAGCCTGATAAACATATCATAAAACAACCCGAGCAGGCTTGGCTCTTTTCTACACCACACAAACCTGAGGCACAGTTGAAATTTATATAACACATCGAGAGGCCTATTTTTTGTGTCAGCCTGAACTCCATGGTGCCTTTGAATGTTTGTGGGTTAAAGACATATTGTTCAGGCTGCCATTTCTGTGCAGTACTGAGTGCTGTGGTTCTATCATTCAGATGACACTTAACCAATGCTTAAGCTGCTTTATCAGGTGGACAGAAACAGTCCCCTGCCAACGTAAGATGGCCACTGATATCTGTCTGCACCATCCTGTGCAAGCACAGAAATCCAGTGACATTACCCCTGCTGCACTCAGTCTGTCAATATTTCACTGCACAAACATTGGTGATGCCATCATGCAAATCCACCATTCCCCTGCCCTCTCATCACCGTCTCCTCGTCCTCCTCGCTCCCTCCACCTCCTCATTCCATTACCCTCACCCCATCCCTCTCCTCAACCCATCCCCTCTTCCCACTGTTCTTCTACATGCTCCTCCTTCTTAGCCCCATCTCACCAACAACCCCTTGCTGCTCATCCCATTCCCCCTCCTCGTCGTCATCCTATCCCCTTCCTCCTTCACTTCCTCCTCACCCTGTCCCTTCATTTTTCTATTCTTCCTTCAAATCCCCTCCTCCTCATCCCCCTTCTCCTTGCCCTCACCCCATCTATCTCATCTTTTCCTCGCTTCTTCTTTCTCCTCACTTCATCCCCATCATTCTCATTCTCTCCCTATCATCCTCAACCCATCCCGTCCTCCTGGCACCATCCCCTTCCTCACCCCATTCCTTCCTCTTCTTAATCCTCTTCTTCCTCATCCCCCTCCTCCTCGCAAGCTCTTCCTCACTCTATCCCCTCCTCAACCCCCTTCCCATCTTCCTTCTCACCCCAATACTGTTTACCGTATCCCAATACATGTGACAATAATTATAAATCAAATCAAATCATCCTTCCAACACCCCTTCTCCTCTTCAGCCAACAGGGCCCCCGACCCAAAAAACTGATATCCTCTCCAAGTGATAGACATTCCAGTCAATCCACTTTGATTAGGTATTACAGGACATTACCTAAAGCACAGTTGTGATAATGCCATCTTGTTCCTGTCACAATTACTTTGTCATATACAATAACAGAATGGAATAAAATACTAACATACACTGTATTGGCAAAAACACAGCCAGATATAAAAGACCCAACAGCATTAACCCATTGTCCTGTTCAGTATGGAGCTTACAGCAACAGATAAAATTTCTGTCAATGGTATTTCCCATTGAATGCACCCATAGTCTGGAAACCCACAGAAGGAGGGTGCACTGCCAACAGAACCGCAAATCCAGATGGCATTATCGGCAGCAAGAATTAGTCTGAACAAGTTATATATTAATTAAGCCAAATATTCCGCTTTTAGTTTCTTATTGTGTGTTGCTGCTTTAGGGTTATCTTGTTTGCAAATGAACTTGACTTTATTTTAGGTTGAGTTTCTCCTCATCTTATTGCAAGATGGCTTGCCCGGTATACTGAGACTGTGAACCCCTGTTCTCAAGCCCCCAGCCAGAGAAAACAACAGTACTGCATCCAGTCTGTCCAGCCCCGGCAGAATTTTACATGTTTCAATGAGATCTCCTCTCATTCTTCCGAATTCCAATGAAGATTCAACTCAATCTCTCCTCATACAAAAATCCTGCCATCCCAGGAATCAATCTGACAAACGTTCATGTACTCCTTCTGTGGACAAGTATATCCTTTCTTAGATAAGGAGACCAAAACTGCACAGAATGCTCCAGGTGTGGTCTCACCAAGGCTCTGTACAGCTCATCCCTATTCCTGTATTCAAGTCCTCTTCAATGAAGGTCTACATACTATTTACCTCCCTAACTGCCTGCTGCACCTGCATGCTTTGCTTTCAGTGATAGTGCTCTAGGACACCCGTGTCCCTTTGAATATTTCCCAATTTATCACTATTTAAATAATATTTTGCCATTCTGTTACTCTGTCCAATGTGGACAATTTCATACTTATCCAAGTTATGCTGCAGCTGCTAATGTAATTGTTAATCCTGGTGCACATAGTCCCATTCATGTCACAGACAAAGCTTTACGTTTCAGTTCATATTTATGGAGACTGCCTTTTTCTGTAAAATTGAGAGAAAATGTTGGTATACAAAAGGAGAACCATAAACATTCACAATACAAATGAATGACAGCGACTTGTAACTATTTCTGTTCTTTGCCAAAATATCAGTAATGATTCCATTGACTTGCTCTCTCCCTATTGCAATGATTGCTTAAGCATTGTGAATGTATTTAACAATCGTTCTCATAAAGACATTTCTCCTACTCTCTCTTCTCACTCACTGAATGACAATTTGAAAGGTGCATGATCACTGACTCTCCTAATCATGGCACCTAATGCCATGAACCTTTATTAATTTTATTTTCTCTTTATTCACTCACGGGACATGGATATTGCTGGCTGGTCAGCATTTATTACCAATCCCAAGTTGCCTGAGGGCAGTTGAGAGTCAAGCACATTGCTGTGGACCTGGAATCATAAGTAGGTCAGATCAGGTAAGGATGGCAGATTTCCTTCCCTAAACAGCATTAGTGAACCAGAAGGGTTTTTCCGACAATTGACTTTGTTTCATAGATACTTAATTCCAGATATTATTTCTTTAATTAAAATTCCACCATCTGGGATTTAAACCCAGCTCCCCAGGACATTAGCCGTGTTATTGAATTAACAGCTTAGTGACAATACCATCTGCTCTCCACTTCTTATCCTTATCTCTTCTTATCCTTCTGAACACCACTGAAATAGTCCCGGTATATCAAGTCTCACCTTGTAACCTGAGTTTCTTAATACTAATATCATTTTCATGAATCTACGTTGTGAATTCTTTGGGCAGAATTTTATGTATTGATTCTGGTGTGAAAAAAACAGAACGATTCCTGCCAATGCCACTGTGTAATTTCAAACCAAATCTTATGCCTCAATGAAAATTTCATGTCCACAAGAATCATACTGCAGTCGCGGCACTTTCCCTCTGATTTGTCCACCCTGCAACAATTTAACTACTGCACATACGTGGCTCCCCAGCACTTATTCTCAATTTATTCCAGGGGATGGCAGCCCTCATCTCTCTTTTTGGAGGAGTCCTGACCAGGCTGCTGTGCCTTGGGGGCAGAAAGAACTCCACTCCTGCTCCAGAAGAAGTACTTCCAGCAGGGTCACCACCCTGCCTGGGATGCAGCGGCAGCCCTGGTCAGTGCAAGCACATTGCAGAAGAGAATGAGTGTTGGAAGAAAATGAACAATCTTCTTCACTCACTCCAGGGTAAGTGAACCATTTCCACTCTCTCGCTGGGCCTGCTCACATACCCCTCACACCTCTATCTCTCAGCAGCCACCTCAGGGACTGCCAACACCAGGCACGAGGCCTCCTCCCATCTCTCACAATCATCATGTCTCCCCCGATTACCTGCTATACTCCTCACACTCCAGCTCCCACTCAAGCCCCACACCTGCCACACTTCATCATCATCTTCAAACTCATGAATCCTGCCTACACATTCCCTCTCTGTGTCACTGTAGGACAAATTCAACTACAACAAGCATGAGTGAGTGCAGCCAGCCGGAGCCATGCTGGAACTCAGAACCCTCACCTCTTTCAAGGACAGAACCCTCAATATTGCCCAGGAGGAGGAAGGGCATACCTGCGCTGATAATGGAGGACAGCAAACCATAGAACCATAGAAGCCTACAGTGCAAAAAGATACCCTTTCGCCCATCGAGTCTGCACCAAACACAATTCCGCCCAGGCCCTACCCCCATATCCCTAAACATTATACCCACTAATCCCTCCAACCTATACATCCCTGGAAACTAATGGGCAATTTCTTAGCATGGTCAATCAACCTAACCTGCACATCTTTGGACTCTGGAAGGAAACCGGAATACCCAGAGGAAACCCACGCAGACACAAGGAGAATGTGCAAACTCCACACAGACAGTGACCCGAGCGTCGAACCCAGGACCCTGGAGCTGTGAAGCAGCAGTGCTAATCACTGTGCTACCGTGCCAAATGTGAGAATCCTCCAGACATACTGCTATTCCTCAAACTTGAAGCGAGTTTCCAATGTTCCCTGCTTTATCCCTGTAATGCACTTAACTCTCTCTTCCTTTCCTTGCAGGCAAAGCAGTTCAGACTACCCTTATGCCCACTGGACCCACCGGACCTGAGCATTTCCAAGAGAGATTTTTCCAACTCCACACAGCTGTCACCCGCACCTGGTGCAGATATTCAAACCTTGGTGAAAGATGTCTAAGGAGCCAGCTTTCTGGGTCACTCACCAGTGAGCTCCTCACAGCTGAAGATCCACAGCAAGCGGAGGCAGGGATGTCCCAGGGAACCAGCACTCAGAGGGATGCCAGAGCTCAGGACTTTGTGAGCCCCTCGTCAATGATGTGTCTCCGGGCCTGGTCCCCCACAGCTATTACAACTGCAAAGGCAGAGTTATGAGTATGAGGAAGGGATAACAACAGCCTTCGTCAGACTGCAAGACTGACTGGAAAATCCCATCGCCTTCTATTTAGGAGATGGTGCTGTCACTTCAGCACATTGGGGCCAACACTGCGAGGCTGGCATTCACGGTGGAAACTTTGGCACAAGATGTGCAGTCCTTGGTAGGAAATGTCTGATGCCGAGCATGGTGTAGGCACTGGTGGGAATCCATGAATGTCAGCGCCAAAGGATGGCAGGGCTTCTGGATCTCACTCCAGCTCCCCAGCCATTCCACAGATGTGCACAGAGGTCCTCGTGAACCTGAAAGGAAAAGGACTGGCAAGAATGCAGCCTGCGGCCTTCCACCCAGGCCTAGCTTCAGCCCAGCTGAACCCCCCTCCCCGTGAATGACACACATCCAGCTCCACTCACCAAGGAGGGCGGCAGTCAAACACTTGTGCCACCAAAAAGCAGGTTCCAGCCCCCCCAGGGGACTCCATCCCCTTATTTATGCTCCCCGCATCCTTATCAGTGTCCCCTGAGCAGTGAACATCCTGAAGGGTACTGACAGCCTGAGCGCTCAGCTCCGAATCCTCTTCACAAGTGAAGGTGCCATGTTCATGGTGATGCAGATTGCTGACGTGACATATCCAGTGTGGAGGTAAGTCCTAACGTGAGTGCTCACTAAACTGAGCTTCCTAGGATCTCGCGGCAATTCCATCAGCAATTCCGATGGAGCTGGAACATCAGAACTCTGAAAATCGTGGGCACGAATCGCATTTTCTAAGTCTCTTCCGATTTTGTGCGTGCCCATGAATCTCATGGACTGAGAATGAGGGTTTAAAATCATTCCCCAGCATTTTTCATAACCTTTCTATAATGGGATAACCAAAATTGTACACAATATCCTAATTATGGTGGAACCAGGGTTTTCAATTAATTATTAGAACATAGAACAATACAGCACAAACAGGCCCTTCGGCCCACAAGTTGCGCTGATCACATCTCCCAATCCACAGACCTATCTATAACCCCCTATCCTATTCTTTTCCATATACTCATCCAGAAGTCTCTTAAAAGACCCCAGTGAGTTTGCCTCAACAACCTCCGACGGCAGTCGGTTCCATTCACTCACCACCCTCTGAGTGAAAAACCTACCCCTGACATCTCCTTTGTATTTGCTATTATTTTAAAAACATTATTGCTTTCTTTACTTTTTCTTCTGACCTCCATCCTTCTAAATATAAAGGTTTATTTTGTGTCCAGCGGGACCACTCTTGCAGCATCTGGCCCAAGTCACCATTCATCACACACCAGTTTGGGTTATAGAATCCTACACTGCAGAAGGAGGCCATTTGGCCCATCGAGTCACTATCCCCACAACCCCATGCATTTACCCTTATTAGTCCCCCGACATTAAGGGGCAATTTAGCAGTGGCCAATCCACCTAAACTGCGTAACTTTGGATTGTGGGAGGAAACCACAGCATGCGGAGAAAGCTCACGCAGACACATGGAGAATGTGCAGAATCATGCAGACAGTGACCCAAGCCAGGAACTGAACTCGGGCCCCTGATGCTGTGAAGCAGCAATGCTAACCACTGTGCCAATGTGCCACCTCCAGTATGAGTACCTGTGTTCTAGGCGACTATCTAGATTGCGGTTACTGAGCTGGTACTGTCACCCAGAATCCAGATATATGAAACTCCAGCAGAGGGGTCACATTGGAGGAAAACCAGTTGCAAGAAGCTCTGCTACACTGGTTCATCTTTGTTCCTGCAGCAGGAATTTGATGCAAAATGTCTATAGTTGACACTAAAATTCTTCCCTAATCTGTATGATGTTATACCAAGCTCAGGTATATTTATTTATATTAAAAGCCTTTACACATATTTTCTAAAAGTGTTACAGTTCCTACAACAGTTTAGACATCACACTTCAGCAAAATCTTCAATTGACTATGACCCTGGGAGACTTTGGAAGTTCTGTTTGATTTTTACGAATTATTTTAGTATCATTTGATGGAAACAATGGTATATTTCTTGCAGGTTTTTTGAATTTGGTTTTGTCTTGGTATCGGTGGTTTTGAATCATCCCGACTGAATTCTGGCTGAGGAAGAATGCTGCAGCAGCATCACATCAGCAGAAGGAGGTGGAGGGTCCACAGTCTCTCCGAGAGAGGGATAGGCCAGCTGTGTGGTCGGATGACGGTAAGATGAACGGAAAGATGAAAGTGGAGCATCGATGGGGATAGTAGTGCGTGCTGCAGCCTGAAACAAAACAGGGTGACATTTATCCAAGTAATTATTAACTTCCTGACATCTTACTGAGTTTGGTTCAGTCCACTTATGTTGCTTCTTTGTGACATTTGAAAAGTAGTCAATTGCAGCACAAAACAAGGCCATTTGACCCAATGTACTGAAACAATGGTCAATTCTCTCTCCTTGATGCTCTCATTCCTGCTAAGGTTTTCCAGCATTTTCTGTTTTTGTTTCAAATTCCAGCATTCGCAGTATTTTTCTTTTTTTCTCTCTATAATGGTTGTGTAGAAGTGCTTTGGATCATTTTATTACAGTAAAGGTGCTATATCATTACAAGATGCCGTTTTATGGTCAATGACCAGGATTAAAAAGCCTTGTCTGATTTCTGCTTTCTAAAGGAAACCAAGTGAATCCGAAATCAGTCAACACATCACATATCAGGGACTGAGTCTGGGACATTGCCGGTCTCTGAGGCTCATTTTAACACTGGCAATGGACTTCCCGTAAAAATCATTGGAAAACGGCTGCCTCCACCTAATGAAAGGACATCAACCTGAAACGATAATCCAATGTTTCTCTCTATACAGATGCTGGCAGGCGTATTGGGTTTTTCCAGCATTTTAGTTTTTATTTCAGATTGAGAGCGTCTACAATATTTCATTTTTCACCCATTTAACGTATTTCATTTGAACTGAATAGAATCTGACTATATGAAGGAAACAACTATGCACACTCAACATGCATTCGAAGAGTTAGTATTGATGCCTTCACTCACAAATTAAATAGATTTCTGCCAAAAGTAATAATTTAGAAAGCAACATATGAGGAATTTACAATGCTTGGAAAGAACAAAGGATTTTGGACTCACAATTCCAACAGCTCTCCATCACTAGAGTTTTGCTTGGATCATGTGAGAATTTGTCAGTGACTGATTAATATGATTTTGCAACATACATATAACATGTAACATCGACCATAGAAAGGAAAACCATAGAATCCCTATAAAACAGGAGAAGGCTATTTGGCCCATCGGGTTTGCACCAACTCTCTAAAATAGCACCATACCCAGGCTTCGCCTCCAACCTCTCTTAAGCTGCACATTTACCATGGTTAATGAACCTGAACTGTGCATCTTTGGAGTATGAGAGGAAAGCATCTGGAGGAAACCCATGCATATGGGGAGAATGTGCAAACTCCACACAGACAGTCACCCCAAGGCTGGAATTGAACCTGGGTCCCTGGTGCTGTGAGATAACAGTGCTAACTATTGTGCCACCGTGTTAACCATACCGAGATGCTGAAGGTGAATCTTTGCTTTGTCTGTCAATTCCTGTGTCTTTATATCTTGCATAGGTTGGTGTTTAGATATACATTTAGTATGAACTGTGGAATTGTGAAGAAAACCTTACATACCAGTGGTGGATATTTATATAGTCTTGCATTATTGGGATCAACAACAGCAGTTGTCTGGATACTAGCATCTCTTGCATTGACTAAACGTAGATATACCTCCACATTTTCCAACTATAAGAAGAAAAAGCAAGAGAACAGAAAATCTATTAATCTACAAATCCAAAAACAATCCCTGGATCAAGATCTTTTCCACAATCTTGTGCTCATAGTTACTGTTTATGAATTTCATCATATGGGGAGGCGATTGCTTTGTGGTATTATCACTAGACTATATACACACACACATACATAATATATATATATATATACACACATATATATTGTATATATATATATATATATATATATATAGACTATATACATAAATCCAGAAACTCAGCTACATTCTGAGAACCCGGGTTCAAATCCCACTGTGGCAACTGGTGGAATTTGAATTCAATAAAAAATAATTGGAATTAAGAATCTACCGATAACCATGAAATCATTGTCAATTGCTGGAAAACCAGTCTGATTCACTAATGTTGTTTAAGGAAGCACCTTATCTGGTCTGGCCTAAATGTGACTCCAGAGCCACAGCAATGTGATTGATTTTCTGCCTTCAGGCAATAAATGCTGGTCAGCCAGTGACACTCATGTCCAACAACTGAATAAAAGATATATATCTCCGTGCTCTCTTCTCAAGACCAGACTGTCTTCTCAATTCAAGATTATTAAATTTGATTTATTTTTATGGCACAAAAACTCTTCTGCTATTTTAATAATTTACTTTGAAATACTGATTTTTTTTTTGCATGAACAACTTCAAATTAACACTGGTGAACGATTTAACAAAAACATAGCATAGAAAAATGTCTCAAAGTGTTTCACAGATGTGATATGAGGAACAGCGGCAATTGACTGAAGCTGCCCGAAAACTCTGCTTCCCAACTGGTCTCCAGTAATTGTTAACAAGCAGCTGGTGGAGATCTTGGGAAGCTTTAATGAACTGTTCTCAATGTTAACAATTGCAGCAGCAAAAAAAAAACAAAGCAGGTAGATGATACAGACTGTGTGTACAACTGAATTTGCACACTGCTATGGCAACTGTGACCAATCAACCAGAACCAACACAAATGCATGCAGATTTCTGTTGTATGATTGATTGTTAGGAGCATGTTGCCTCAGTTCAGTTGGCTGGATGGCTGGTTCGTGATGCAGAATGATGCCAACAGCGCGGATTCGATTCCCACATCGCTTTCTCAACTTGGCCCCGTGCTTGAGGTGCTGTGATCCCCGGGTTAAATCACCACTCAGCCAGCTCTCCTCCTCGAAGAGGAGAGCAACATATGGTCATCTGGGACTATGGCAACTTTATCTTTACATGACTACAATAGCATGAATTTGTAAAATAAAAAAATCATTAAGAACAATCCCTTCAGACAACAGTGATTCCATGGAAACCACTTATCTACAACATCAATGTGGCAAGAAAGAGTGCAGCCAATTCATATATTCCACTGACAGATCTCTTACTGCCTCCCGAGAGCAATGAATGCACAAGACGTTTGGGAGCCCAAACATATTCATAATCAGAGCTAATTAATTACTGAAACCTTTATAATTGAAATGTCCCTCTTCTGCCCAGAGTTGTCAGCTCCCTTTTGAAGGACTGCAGAAACAGCAGCACTACTAGTCCAAATTCTACACACAGCTTCTCTGCAGCTACACACTGTATCAAATCCTATTTATCATTTTAAACAGCGTGTGGGCTTGATTTCATTAGCATGTCTGAATTAGCTTACAACCATCTGTTTAATGTGAATTACAAACTCATTATTAGAATAATTTAAGATAGTTTAATTAAACTCTCACTTAAATCATCAATGATATTCACCATCTCACTATCCAGCTTCTTTTACCTGGGGTACTCCATTTAGTTCACCAGTAGTCATGGATGGTTTAACCGGTAGGACTCGTACTGGAATCTTCCATCGGCCACTGATTACACGATTCTGAGAGTCAAAAATATCAATTTTGATCCAGCCTCTTGAGACAAGACGGTTGATGTCCTGCCCATAGGAATCGCAGCCTCCTAAAGCCTGTAGCTCCATTACAAGACTAATACCTGGGGATGGACGGACCCTGGCATATAAAAGAATAGATAATGAAATCCAGGAATAAGATGGTTAATGACTGTTTTACTAAACACAAACCAGTCAATATTAGCATCCACTTTTCAATTTTATTTTCAAGCCTTCCATGTCATTGCCTGATTGAACAGACAACTCATAGGCCTCAAGACTTCAGACCCAGCGTCTAAGGTGTTGCCCTTGGCTCAGTGGTAGCACTCATGCTTCTGAGTTCAAAGGTCACAGTTTCAAGACACACTCGAGGGGCATGGGCCTTGAATTTGAAGCATCTCCCACGTCCCTACCACCACCATCACCTATGGGTGTATTTTTGGGACAAATGGGCAAGTAAAATGTAGTCAGTGACTCACCCACTACCTTCCCTCGCATCTCTAATCTAGTCCCAATACAGGGGTGGGTAGGGTTCTCACTGTCACCTGCCTACCCTTAAGCCTATAAATATTACCCACATAAGGCCCTAAATCTGCCTCCACTGCCATAATATGATGGGTGGTAGTAGCTGGACAAGAGTGAGAAGGTTGATTTTTCACCCAAGTTGATGAAAACGCTCAAAGGAGGAGTACATTCTCCCTGAGTCTGCGTGGGTTTCCTTCTGGTATTCTGGTTTCCTTCCACAGTCCAGAGATGTGCTGGTTAGGTCCCTCAGTGTACCCAATCAGGCGCTGGAGTGTGACAACCTAGGCGATTTTCACAATAACCTCAGTAACTTCATTGCAGTGTTAATGTAGGTCTATTTGTGACTAATGAATAAACATTTTTAACATTCTCTAGGTGTGGGTGGGGAGTTAGTGTCCTGTGTGCATTGGAGGCTCCGTTCCCACCCGTCCTCCAAAAGCCACTCTCACTTCCCTCTATCTCATCCCTATGTTCAGGCCATCTTTCGTCTCTCAATGATCTTAACTAGAACAGATCATCTGGTCTTTTACCTCACTGTTTGTGGGACTTTGCATAAATTTTACAGTGACCACACTTCAAAAATTCTTCGCTGGATGTAAAGTGTTTAAGGATGCCCTGAGATCATGTAAGGCACTATTTAAATATGCTTTCTTGTTCCTTTCTGTGTTAACCTGCTGATGGCAAGAAGTTTAAATGAGCCACTGAGTCAATCCAGTCTCATTTCCTTTGACAACGGCTTTTGGTACAGGGTACAGAATTGGTGAAAATAGCTCACATCATTTGGGGAAAAAAATACCAAAAATAGGATAATGGCCAAAGGAAGACTCTTTGAGACCTTTTTTTCCCAATCCAGTGGGTAGAATTATTTATAAAAACACTGCGATATCCAAAAAGGTTGTAAGAATACTAACTTTCCGAAGTTCTGTTCAATCCTATGTTCATCTATGTCCTTGATGGTCACTTTTTATTTCTTTCATGATATTGAAATTCAACCAACCAGCCAGCCAACCAAACATCCAATCAGTCAGCTAGTTAACCCTCCATCCATATAAGCAACCAGCCTTTTGTTAGCAAGCCAAGCAAATACTTTAACAAAATTTCTGAAGTTACATCTCATTACTGAGACCTGACAGGTTCTTTTACAATGTATTACACATTAGAATCATAGAATCCCTACAGTGCAGAAAGGGGCCATTCAACCCATCGAACTTGATAACAATCCTATCCCCAAAACCCCACTTTACCTGCTGATCTCCCTGACACTAAGGGACATTTAGCATGGAGATCTTTGCACTGTTGGAGCAAACTAGAGCACCCGGGGGAAACTCACACAGACACGGGGAACAACGTGCAGACTCCAAACAGACAGTGACCTGAGGTTGGAATTGAACCTGGGTGCCTGGCGCTGTGAGGCAGCAGTGCTAACCACTGTGCCAGCGTGCATTAGAAATTAAATTATTGAGTTGTGAAGTTGGAAAATAAGTTGCATCAATAAGTACCTGGGCACAACTTGCTTGATTGCAAGGATTGCTCCGTTGCCTCTGTTGACTTCTGGAAAATAGGCCAGTGAATTGTCCATATCACAATAGGCAGCTGGAAGTGGAGAGGGATCTCCCATTTCTTGTCCACCATGGTACAGCCCCACCACCAGGCGGCAAACCCGATACATGGGGTCCAATCCCAGGAGAAAATCATAGAACACCACAAAACCAGCTCTGAAAGAAAATAGACTAAGGAGTTAATAGAAATTTATTACATCAATGTCTTATCCAAAATATCAAGAGTTAGCAGAATATCACACCTAAACTCTACTTGTTTCAGAAAATTTAGGAGGCTCTTTTCCGAGCTGATAACTTCACTGTTAGATACTATGGAATAGGAAAATGTATGTAAACAATGAAAGATGCTGTACTCCATTTGAAAAACCCACAAAACTTTAGTTCTCTGATATTTGACAAGATGCTATCTGGACAAACTGTTTATTTAACTTACATTGTGTTCCTCCCCCCCTTTTCAATTTGGTTAGCCTCCTCTGAACGTTACACCATTCGTGAATCAAGAGGTTGCGATACAATTAATTTATCACTGAAGTAATATACCTCCAGCTTAAATAAATCAAGGTTTCAAATTTGTGAAAAAGCTACAAATGCAAAGGGTAAACATTTTATTGATCTTTTTAAAAAGGTCTTGGATCACAACTGCAGCGCATGACCATAAAGTTTTACACAGATTTTTTTTGCCTCTTACATAGACCATTTAGCTCTCTCAAATTTGTTAGATCAGGAACTAATCTATACCCTAAACCCATTCACCTGCTTTTCATCCAGATCCCTTGATGCTCTCGATATAAAAGATCTAATTCTTGCAGAATTCAATTGACCCATCATATGTCTCCATTAGGGACAAAGTTGTACTTTTCCATCAGTAATAGGGCTAAAAGTGTTTCCTAATGCCTCGCCTGAATGGCTTGCAACTAATTTTAAGCTTGTGGTCCTTTGATCTGGATTCCTTCACCAGGGGAAATAGTTTCTAATTATCAGATCAAAACTCTTTAAAGTGGTTTGGAATATCCATACAATCTCATACTTACATCAAAATTCTTATTTTTCTTGAATTGGTAAAAACAAATCATACACAAAAGCCCAATTTACATTATTGGTGCCATTTAGTTTGCAGAAACAAATTATCTGATAGCCTCTTATCTAACAGGAGAAATCACATTTTTGGACAACTTCTCAATGCCTTCTGAACTTTTCAAAAAAGGAAACAAAATTAATCCTAGCTATGGCCTCCAGCATCATCATCCTTCCTCATTCTTGGGGAGATTCCTGTCAAGGGCATCAAATTTCAATCTAAATATTCTGTGAGAAATTACATTATTTTCCAATCTCCTGTGATTTTCCCCAGTGAAAAGCTGAAAGAAGCAAAAAATAATTTGTATTTATACAGATAGTACCTTTAACTCAGCAATAAAGGGAGTTCTTTCAAATAAAATTTGACACGAGCTACATAAGAACATATTAGGACAGGTGACTAAAAGCTTGGTTGAAGAAGTGAGCATTAAGGAGCATTTCAAGAGGAGTGAAGATGAGGTTTAAGGAGGAATCTGAATGTACATATGTAAGTTAGGAGCAGAAGGAGGCCATTCGGCCCCTTGAGCCTGATCCGCCATTTGATGAGCTCATGGCCGATCTATTTAAAGTTCTATGTCCCCAGATTTGAAAAATAAATTCAATTAATTAATTCATTAAATTAGGAATTTGATTCTGAGGGCATAGGCAGCAGGCACAGCACCAGTGGTGGAATAATTACAATAGTGGATGTTCAAGAAGTTAGAATTAGAGGAGCTCAGAGTGTTGCACAACTCAGGGGGAGATTAGGGCAAAAGGGAGAAAGATGCAGAGCAATTTGAAAACAAGGGTGGAATAATCAAGTGCCAAAATCCAATGTGGGTCAACAAGCACATTATGGGTATAATGGAATTTGGTACGTGTGTAGGATATCGACAGCAGTGTTGTGGATGGTGGAAGATTGGAGGCCAGCCAGGAAAACAATGGAAAGATCAAATATAGAAATAAAAAATAGGTTGGACCAATGTTTCAGCAACGGATGAGCTGAGGCAAGGGTGAAAACAGGCAATGTGACAGAGTTTGAAGCAAGCAGTCATGGTGATAGAGCAGATGTAGGGTTGAAAGCTCATCTCAGGATCTAATATGATGCCAAGGTCACCAAAGTTCCACTTCAGCTGTAAGTCTTGGGAGAAATGAAGTTTCTGATTAGGAGTGAAGATAATGGCTTCAAACTGCTCAATATTTAGTTGGGGAAATTTTTTCTCATCTAATATTGGATAAATAATGTATCAAATCAGAGGCAGTGGAGCAATTGAGGGAGACAGTGGTATAGTATAGCTGAATGTCATCAGTGTGTGGAAACTGACATTGTGTTTTCCACTGATGTCACTGAAGGGAAGCATGCAGATGAGAAATAGGAGGTGTCAAGGTCAGATCTCTGGGGGACCTCAAGAGCAACGTTCCCTCTAAGCTGCATGGGTATGCAGCCAAGCAGCAACTGAGAACATGCCAGTCAGGAATATACAGAGGCAACATTCCCTTTTTAACATGAGCAAATGCACATGCATGTGCCCAATCTGAAAGGCAGCAGACATTATAGCAAGCTGGCTGTGCATAGCAAACATAAGAACATAAGAAATAGGAGCAGGAGTAGGCCATCCAGCCCCTCGAGCCTGCACTGCCATTCAATAAGATCATGGCTGATCTGTAGTGGTTCAGTACCACTTTCCCGCTTTCTCCCCGTAACCCTTAATTCCCTTATCAATTAAAAACCTATCCACTCTTGACTTGAACATATTCAGTGAGGAAGCCTCCACCACCTCATCAGGTAGAGAATTCCAAAGATTCACCACCTTTTGCGTGAAGGAACTCCTCCGCAACTCTGATCTGAACCATCCCCTGCCTAATCTTGAGGCAGTGCCCTCTAGTCCTGCTATCTTTGCTAAGCGGGAAGAGTCTCTCAACCTCTACCCTATCCATCCCCTTCATTATCTTATACGTTTCTATAAGATCCCCTCTCAGCCTTCCAAACTCCAAAGAGAACAAACTTAGCCTATTCAGTCTCTCCTCATAATCCAACGCCCTCATCTCTGGTAACAGCCTAGTAACCCTTCTATGCATTCCCTCCAAGGCCATTATATCCTTCCTCGAATGCAACAACCAAAACTGCACACAGTACTCCAGCTGTGGCCTCACCAGCACCCTATACAGCTGCGACAGAACTTCCCTACTTTTATATTCTATCCCCCTAGCTATAAAGGCCAATATTGCATTCGCCTTCTTAATCACCTGCTGCACCTGCATACTGTGTTTTTGCGATTCGTGCACAAGGATCCCCAGGTCCCTCTGCACCGTCGCATGCTGCAGCTTTTCTCCATTTAAATAGTAATCCAAAGTGGATAACCTCACACTTGCTAACATTATACTCCATCTGCCAGGTCCTTGCCCACTCACTCAACCTATCTAGATCCCTCTGCAGGCTTTCCACACCTTCCACACAATTTGCTTTTCCACTCATCTTCATGTCATCAGCAAATTTTGTCACCCTGCACTCTGCCCCTTCCTGCAGATCATCTATGTAAATGGTAAATAGTTGAGGCTCCAGCACCGAACCCTGGGGCACTCCACTAGTCACCAGCTGCCAATCAGAATAGCACCCATTAATACCTACCCTCTGCTTCCTATTAGACAACCAATCCTCTATCCAGTCTAACACCCTACCCCCGAATCCCTGCATGTTAACCTTCTGCAGCAATCTTTTGTGAGGCACCTTATCACACGCTTTTTGGAAATCCAAAA
This sequence comes from Sphyrna mokarran, assembly GCA_024679065.1. Lineage (NCBI taxonomy): Eukaryota > Metazoa > Chordata > Chondrichthyes > Carcharhiniformes > Carcharhinidae > Sphyrna > Sphyrna mokarran. The sequence continues at coordinate 108,528,248 of JAGIQG010000006.1, read as the reverse complement.
ACACCACATCCACCGGTTCCCCTCTATCTACCGCACTAGTCACTTCCTCATAGAACTCCAATAAATTCATCAAGCACGACTTCCCCTTAACGAATCCGTGCTGCGTCTGCCTGATCAATCAGTTCGTATCCAGAAGTTAATGAGAATATTGACAAGTGGTATTGATGTGGGAGCAGGAGGAGAAACCAGCTTGCAAATGATTCTCTGGCTACAATGAGATAGATTAGAATGAAATCAGGTGAGAGCAGCCGGAAGATGGTGAAACTGCATTAGAGGAGGAAAGTATGGTCAACTGCATCAAAGGCTGCAGAGAGGTCAAGAAGGATGAAGAGGGAAAGTTTAAGGTTTATTAATATCACAGTAGGCTTACATTAACTCTGCAATGAAATTACTGTGACAATTCTCGAGGTTACCTTTGTCACAGCTATTTGTGACATTGATTGGCTTGTTTCCCTGATGTAGCAGATATATAGCTGACTGGGATGGATTCAAACATGGAACTCCAGGAAAGACGGGCATGGAAAAATTAAAAAAACTATTTGATCCCAGATCAGCGCCAATTCATTGATTTCTGAAGATGAAGCATTTAGCCTCAGCACCTTTAGACTAGAAAAGAGAAACACTCTGCACGGGTTTCCGCTTCCAATTAATTACTCATGACCTCTTGCGTGAATGAGCACATGATCAGTCTTAGCTGTGATGACTCCCAATAACACAATATCAGGGACCACAGATAAATAACATGTGGAGGAGGTAATAGGAGGCACTGGAAAACATATTCCAGTGAGGAGTCAGCTTTTATAGGAGAGAAAAATGGTCAGAGGAAAGTGACTTTCTAGCCAAAGGATAAATTAAAGAACATTGCTGAAAAAGGAGACATGCTGTCAAGGTTTCTTTTTATCTCACACTCATCAGGGCTGACCCAAGAACTGATTTTCTGCAGGAGCATAAATTTATACTACATCAGAAAAGGATGCTGGCAAGTCAATTCTGATTGTTGGAGGCACTGCCATGAAGATTGCATTAATCAATCAAGATTGCATCTTACGTTCAATTCAAAAAGAGGCGCGATGTCAGTATATGCTCCCTTTTTCTGCACAGGCACTCAATGAGATGTAGTGATTAACTTTTGAGGCACCATACGCTCTGTGGGTGGAAATATATGTTTCTGAAGAGCAATTTCAGACTTGACTCAAGTTATCCCAGCACAGAAGTGGCTGGTCACATTGGCTGGTAAGGATCCAGTATGCACCAGGAACATGAGGATTTATAAAATCAATTGTGCTTCGGAGAAGTGATGAGCAGGAAGGTTTGGGAGGCATGTGTCGAGTTGGGGGAGTGGAGAGGGGGGAGGGTGGGAAGCAAGACAATAATATTTAATGATTACTTATTTGGGTATTTACAAAAAAAGGAAGCTGACAAAACTCAATAGAAGTGAAGATGGAGGAGGTAATGAATGGAGTGATAATTGAGAGGTGGGATATACTGGCTGTGCTTAGAGTGAATAAGTCATTCGGTTCAGATGGTTTGTATCATCCTAGGCTGCTAAAGAAAGTGGTGAGAGTGGAAGGCCTTCCTATAATCTTTCAATCTTCCCAGGATATGACGGAGCTACAAAAGGACTGAAAATTGTCAAATCTGACTATCTTATTCAAGACAGGATGTAAGGATATTCTTAGTAACTACAAGTCAGTCATGTTAACATCAGTGCTGAGTAAGATTTTAGAAACAATAATGAGGGAAGAAATCCACTGGCATTTGGAGAGGTTTGAGCTAATTAAAGGAAACCAGCAGGGATTTGCAAAAGGCAGATCATGCATGACCAATCTAAGTGAATTTTTTGATGAAGTAACAGAGAAGAGAATATAATAGACTTGTCTATAGGGATTTTCAGAAAGCCTCTTTGATGAAGTACGACATTTAGTGTGAATATTGGAATTGAGTAAGATTTCAAAATCTGTAATGACACCAAACTTGGAGGTGAGGATGACAATAACCAATGGCAGCAAGACATAGACAGGCTAGCAGATGGGGAGACAAGTGACAACTGCAGCTTAATACAGGGACGTGTGAGTTGATGCATTGTGACAGAAGGAATAGGGAGAGGCAACAAAGAATAAAGAGCATAATTACAATGTGCAGGGTCAGCAGCGTCCACAGACTCATGCACGTAGACTTCTGAAAATGGCAGGACCTGCTGAGAGACATGCAAGACAAATAGGATTTTGGACTTCATAAACAGGGAACACTAAATACAAAAGAAATCAACTGAATCTTTATAAAACTCTGGTTAGGTCACTGATAGTGTACTGCATCCAGTTCTGGAACCGCACTTTCAGAAGAATGTAAGGTCCTTGAAAATGTGCAGAGGAGATTTATCAGAAGGATTCCATGGATTTTAATGACAAGGTGAGGTTGGAAAACTTAGAACTTGTTCTCCCTGAGGACAAAAGAGATTGAATGGAGATTTGATGTAAGTGTATATAATTCTGACAGGTTTAGATAAGATAAATATTAGCTGATGATAGAAGGCCTAGAGAACACAGATTTAAGGTTCTGGGCAAGAAACAGAGTCATAGAATTATATAATTACTACAGTGCTAAAGGCAGCTGCTCAGCCCATCGAGCTTATACCAACACTCAGACAACAACCCACCCCAGGCCCTATTCCCCTAACCCCATATATTAACCCATGAATCCCCCTAACCTACACATCTTGGGACAATTTAGCATACCAATCAGCTTAACCTGCACATCTTCAGACTTGGGAGGAAACTGGAGCATCCACACAGGCACTGGGTGAACATGCATACTCACAGTCACCCAAGGCTGAAATGGAATCCGGGTCCCTGGCACTGTGAGGCAGCACTGCCAACCACTGTGCCACCGTATCATCTTTAATGCAGGAGGGGGGAATTTGTGGAAGAACATTTTTATGCAGTTGGAACTTGCTGCCCACAAGAGTCGCAGAATGGAAAATGAGGGATGATTTCAAAACGGAAAATGAATGGGCACTTGAAGGAAATGATCTTGCAGAGTTACTGAGCATTGGATTGCTGATTGGATTGCTCTACAAGAAGCTGACATGAATTCAATGGGCCAAATAGCCTCATTCTGTGCTGCAATGATTCTATGCATCCAGAAAACAACCAAGTACAACGCTAATTACTATTACTCAAAGTAGATATATTAACATGGATTGACAGTTGGGTTTCTTCAATCAACTGTTATTGACTGAAGTTGCTGATTGAATCTTGTCTTGGTCCCTCCATGCTGACACTACAGTTAAAAAAACCCACTAATGCCTCTACTTTCTCAGAAGACTAAGGAAATTTGACATGTCAGTTCCAACTCTCGCCAACATTTACAGACGCACCATGGAAAGCATTCTTTTTATCACAGCTTGGTATGGCTCCCGCTCTGCCCAATACTGCAAGGAACTACAAAAGATCATAAATGTAGCCCAATCCATCACACAAACCAGCCTCCCATCCATTGACTTTGTCTACACTTCTGCTACCTCGGCAAAGCAGCCAGCATAATTAAGGACCTCACGCACCCCAGACATTCTCTCTTCCACCTTCTTTCATTGTGAAAAAGGTACAGAAGTCTGAGGTTACGTACCAACCAATGCAATAACAGTTTCTTCCCTACTGCTGTCAGACTTTTGAATGGACTTACCTCATATTAAGTTGATGTTTCGCCAAACCCTAGCTATGACTGTAACACTACATTCTGCACTCTTTCGTTTCCTTCTCTATGAATAGTATGCTTCATCTGTATAGCACGCAAGAAACAATACTTTTTATTGTATCTTAATATGTGTGACAATAATAAATCAAACTTTCAATAGAATGGTTTATTTTAGTCAAGATTTTTAAGACATACCTAATAAGAATTTTATAATTATACCAACAAAATAAATCAGAAATCCCAATTAATAACTAATTTGCTTGGTAAATATATTAAAGGAAGAAAGCTATCTTCCATCTCAAGTCAAATAATTTATGCTTAAGGTATTATTTTGTAGCACCTCAAAAACCTATTGAATGAACTCACACTGGATCATATGGTGCAGGTCCCAAGCCCTCACTGGAATCTAGAAATTGTTTGGCAAGAGTTGGAGTTTGAGGCCTGGGGTCCTCCTAAATCAATGGAACACAAAACAGAGGGTTTAACAGAGAGTTTGATTTATCACATATAATGTGCATTCATACATGTATTTGCAATGCAAGACTTCTCTATAGTCAGAAAGATGCAACTTCAGTTTAGTAAATTGTAATACTGAATTCTGTAAAGTAATAATGACCATTGAACCACTGTTGATTGTCATAAAAACCCATCTGGTATATTAACGTCCCTTAAGGAAGAATATGGGCGGCAGAGTGGTTAGTACTGTTGCCTCACAGTGCCAGGGACCCAGATTCAATTTCCAGTTTGGGTCACTGTCTATGTGGAGTTAGCACATTCTCCTTGTGTTTGCTTGGATTTCCTCTGATGCTCCGGTTTCCTTCCACAAGCAAAAAACAGGCTGGTTAGGTACACTGGCCATGCTAAATTCTTCCTCAGTGTATCCAAACAAGCGCCAGAGTGTGGCGACTAGGAGATTTTCACAGCAACTTTATTGCAACATTAATTTAAGCCTACTTGTGACACTAATAAATAAATAAGTAAATACAATCTGCCATCATTACCCAGTCTGGTCTACATGTGACCACAGGTTCACTGTAATGTTGTTGACTCTCAAATGCCTTCTGAAATGGAGGGCAGTTAAGGATGGACAATAAATGCTTTCCCAGTTAGTGACTCCCATATCCCATGAATGAACAAAAAAATCTATTCTCCAATCCTACTCTTGAAATAACAGCCTTGCTACACCAATGTAAATTCCTACATTAGTCATCTTCCTAGTTAAGAGTAAGAATTGGGTCCCATTGTGATCATGTAGCTTTATGTTGTAAACCTGTACGCAATGGGAACTGGACTGAGAATCACTCCTTCTAATGAGACCCTGTGAGAAGTTACAGAATTCTTTTCCTTCAGACCTGTCCTCAAGGAGGAAATAGCCTTATATTGCACTCCAAGTTATATCTGTCTGGGTTTACTCTGCTTGGCACATCTTGGTGTAAAGCCACGAGCTGCTTTAAGGTTTTCAATACGACAAGGTGACTTAATTTTTTTTTATCATTAGCAATTCAACCTTTGTTCTCCCCCTCCCACTGAAGGCAACAACTTATTCTGGTGTAAAGTTTCATAATCAGCAGCAGCCCGTTAGCAATTTTCCAAGCTCCTGTCCCTCATATTTGAACAATGAATAGCAGCGGCATAATCTGAACATGGAAACATCACATTCAAGCATCTACTCTCCTTCCCGGCCTCAACCACACACACTTAAAAATTACGCCCTTTCTTAAAAAAATCAACTATACTGCAGTGACACTTGACTACACTTTGACGTATAAAATGAAGGCTGAATAGAAATATATAAATGTTGCAACATTAAAACAAACCAAATGACTTAATTAGCTAGCATCTGCATTTACTCTCTGGTTGTATAAATAATCTAAATCACATTACCCTCTCTGTTCCTCTCCTTCATCTATTCATCCCAATCTAATTTTGAATATCAACATCGTTTTTGCCGAATGAATTCTTCATACTATCTGTTTTAAATCCCTGACATTTCATTCTGTACCTATGGCCTGTCAATGACCTAAACTACTTTCCTACTAGTGGAATCAATCTTTGTTGATGTGTTTGCCTTTATTGCTCGGAACCACACAAGGTGAGTAAATCTGTTTGGTGCCCCAAGCTGTGGCTTCTGGTCACAATCTGCTCTTACCACTGGCAGGAATGGAGGAGTTCGAGCTGAAGCATTGGGAAGGTCTCGCGTCTTTGAGGTCCTCATGTGACGCTGAAGGCGTTGAATCTCCATCTCTTGTTTCAAGATGTCAATCTCAGTCTTCAGAGCCCTCATCTTCTGATTGCTATCTTTCCGGTTCAGCTGTAGTTGATCATTTTCATCTCCATCTACTAAAAATGACATTTTGATATCAAATTGCAATGTTTTATGCCCTTCTCAAAGGAAATTGTGTCAACACTTGGGAACTGAATTTTAACATAGGTGTCAGCTATAAGCATTTGGAGACCAGTTTAAATCTCCTTCTCCTTTTGCTTCAACAATATGCCTTAACCTCAAAGTTCACTGGGATTGAGATAAACCTTCCCGTCTTTCACCAACATTTAACTCTCAGCACCAGACTCTCTCTCTTTATTCAGGTACCTTACTATAAGAGAATATTAACAACAATGGATTTCTATGTATTGGTCCATCGTAATGCTCAGCAAGATATACAGTGATTTGTGTGGCCTTCTGTAGGTTCTGGTTGAGAAAGACTCGTGTTTTATTTACCCAACATAGATATAATATAAGGATTTATAAGTTGACAATCAACCACGTTATGAATGTACATTCCTTCAAGTCCCATCAAGCCCCAGAGTGAGAGCCAAGTGGGACACTACCACAATGCTATAAGTTCTCCAAAAGCACTCTGACCTTTTAATTATCCTGACTTAAAAGTAAGTCACATTCACTGTTTAGCTGCGGTTCAGTTGGCTCACTTTTGCCTGAAACAAAGATTGTGGGTTCAACCCCCCCTCCAGGAGTTGAGCACAAAAATCAAGCTTACCTTTCAATGCAGCACTGAGAGAGTGCTGCACAGTTGGAAGTGCTGTCTTCCAGACGAGATATCAACCTGGCCTGTCAGAGGTACATAAAAGTTGCCATGGCCTTAATTTGAACAAGAGCCAGGGACTTCTCATGAATGTCTCTTAATCAACATCACAAAATCAGATGACAAGATCTTTGTCACATTATTGTTTTGGAACTTTGCTACGTACAAATTGGCTGCCATGCTCTTTATATTGTAATGGTGACCATATTTCAAAAGTAATTCATTGTCTCTATAACATTTTGGTATATCCTGAAGGTGCAAAATGTGCTATATAAATACAAGCCCTTTCTTTAAACAGGATGTTTTGATAGAGAATGGAGCACGTTCTACATCAGATATAGTGAGTAAGGGGTCAGGAATCGGATCTGGCCTCTGATTTAAGAGGAAACTGATTTAAGACAAAACTGATTTAAACAGGATTTTCATGGGGAAGAACATTTGATATGGTGACTGATTCACTGCCTGATTATTCTATGGGTGTGGGTCTGATGATGTGTAGAACTGATTTAGACTCTTCACCACCATCACTGAGGCTAATAATTGTCCTAAAAAAAAATCTGATAGTGCAAACTGGCATGTCACCCAACAGTCAAAAGCGTATCCTATATTCTTGCTCATTTGTACATCTATACAGATATCAATGCTTAAGGCTAGAAAGATTTTAATCTAACCTGTCCTCTTGCCTTTTAGGATTCAAGGAATAAGTGAATAGTGATGAATACTTCCTGAAGCTTACTTGATAACATTAGCCTTTGGCCAATGGAAGTCTTCAGGAGCTTTTGACTCCTGCGGCTCCTTTGTCGTTTGAGCTGCAGTTTAAGAATTTCATCTTCGAGCCGCTGATTTTCCACCTCCAGCGAGATCAGTTCCGAATCCAAATTGCGTTTGGATGTGCTGTGTTGTTCCCCTGTCAATCAAGATGGAGTCTGTTCAGACTGCAATACCTGACACAGATTTCAATAAGCGTTATTTAAATATAAGAGGCAGACCCCCAATACATTAGTGGAGAGGAAGCCAGACATCCTAGGGGTACAGAGGTTCTGACAAATCATTTTCATTTCTTTATTCAGCAATTGAAGACTACAGTTGAGAATGGTTCCCAGCAGCCAGGAAGGATCAAGGATTTGAATGGGGGGAGGAGTGGGGGGGAGGGCTCAGAATGGCAGTCAGGAGGGAGAAACCGCAAGTTGAATGGGATGGTTGGCAGATTGCAGGGATCATGGGTTGTGGTTGAGGGTATGGAAGGAACACTCATACCTCACCCTGGATCACAAGCACGGCTCTGTAAATCACTTAACCCTTGTAGGCAACTGTTCTCACATTCATTTAGCTGCCGAGCCTTGGGGAACCCAGCTAGCCAGCCATCATTCAATTTAAATCAGGCTCCCAAGTGTAGTATGGGGTGTATACGGTTGACTTATTTGGGATCTGGAATTCCATTTAGGCAAAGATAGTAGATTATCTCCCTATCCTACAGGACATTTGTGAACATGAAAGACATTGGATTTACAACAATTTGACAGCTACATGGTCACTTCATTGACACCAAACCTTAATTTCCAGGTTTTCTTTTTACCATCAAATTGGGGTTTGAACTCACAATCTCAAGATTATTGATCTGGATTACTACTCCAAGAAAACAGTCTTTACAGCACCCAGGTCATTCATTTAATGGCCTAGTTTGCCCGCTGTTTTGAGCCACTAAATATCTGTAATCTTGCAGCATCTGACAACATTCAGGTGCCTCATTTCATTTTTAACATAATTTGTTGTTGAATTATGCACCTCCCCCCATATGGGTGGCACAGTGGCACAATACTTAACACTGCAGTGCCAGGCACTTGGGTTCGATTCCCGGCTTGGTCACTGTCTGTGTGAAATTTGCATTTTCTCCCTGTGTCTGCATATCTTTCCTCTGGACGCCACGGTTTCCTCCCATAGTCTGAAAAATGTGCTAGTTAGGTGCACTGATTATGCTAAATTCTCCTTAAGTATATGTGAACAGGCCCCGAAATGTAGCGACTAGAATATTTTGACAGTAGCTTCATGGCAATGTTAAAATAAGCATGCTTGTAACACTAATAATTTTTTTGTTACAGATGTACACCCCTAGGTTAAGAGCATTTTGTTTTCACATTCAATTTGGCAAGTTCTCACTTCTGTCCTTTTGCGAGGGAAACAATACGGAAAGGCCAATCACAACAGCAAAATAAAGGATTGATCATGAAAATAACAGTGTGCTCCTTTGTTCAAAGGTCAAGCTGCCTGATGAGCTGGTTAAATATAGACGCTAACACAACAGGTTGACAATGTTCCTCACGGTGACACGGTAGATGGTGGTTAGTACTGCTGCTTCACAGCTCCAGGGACCTGGGTTCGATTCTCGGCTTGGGTCACTGTCTGTGTGAAGTTTGCACATTATCCTCGTGTCTGCGTGGGTTTCCTCCAGGTACTCCAGTTTCCTCCCACAGTCCAAAGATGTGCGGGTTCATGCTTAAAAAAAAATTGTCCCCTGGAGTTGTGAGATGCATAGGTTAGAAGGATTAGCGGCTAAATATGTAGGGATCTGGGGATAGGGCTAGGGTGGGTTTATGGTCAGTGCAGAATCCATGGGCCAAATAGCCTCTTTCTGCACTGTAGGATTTCTATAATTTCTATGAAGGTATGAATGTATTTCACATATTCTAGCACCATTAACAGACAAGCTTCTATACAAGCCATACTGTGGTTCCTCTCTTTCCGGTGAGTTCTTTGGTGCTTCACTTTCTGTTCGAGTTGAAGAGCTTCAGCTAAGAGGTCGTGTAGTTGGATGAGGATCAGCTGATCATTGCCACCATTCTGCAGGTAAGAAAGCCTCAAGGCGCTGAAGAGGAAATTCAGATACATGAATCATCAGAACACAGGGAATAGCATCCTGCTGAAAAATAGACTGCATTGCTTTTGTCAGCTGCCCCCAACACCATGAGTTACCATCAGCTCCTGCCAGACCAGCTAAGGATGGCACATTCTCTTCCCTAAAGGACATCAGTGAACCTGATAGGTTTCTATAATAACCAACAATCTTTCATAGTCACCATTACTGAGATTTTTATTCCAGAGTTCCAGAGGGGTGGCAAAAATTGGAAGTTGGGCAATAGAATGTTATTGTGAAAACACAATAACAGAAATACAAATGAAAAATATCGCCAATTATTTGTGACAGAAAGATATGCAAATAATTTGCAGAGCTTTTTCTAAAATCAAAGTCTAACTTAATTTCATGGAAGACACAGGATGGAGACAAAGTACATAGACAATTTTTCAATCCTAATATTCTCTTTTCAGAGCTGACAGCCATATATAAAGATGGACTACAGAGAAAGAACTCAATAGAAACATGTTCAACAAGATGCACAAATATTTATCAGGTAGCACGACATGGTATGTAGAACAAACTTTAGAATTTGGACCACAGCATGAGATTGGTTTAGGCACTGACACACAATTAACAAATTTTTCCTTTTGTGTGTTTTCCCTCCATTCACAATGTATAAATTGGGTTACAATATAGTTTCAACAGTACATTGTGGAAAGTACTTCCGATTCATGATGCCATAATGAGAGGATTTCTCTCTCTCTTCAAGTCCCATCCCTAAGCAGAACAAGGATCCTTATGTTTCACCTGTTCCCATGACTATTATTCCTCCCCTTCCCCTGCTGACTTAACCCTCCTCCTCAATAATGTATATTTTTTCTCCGTTCAAGATTCAATTTACCAAACAATCACAGAAAGGTCTTTGTAAAATTATAATGCCCTGATTACAGTATTATGTGACATACATGCAACATTAGTCATTAATATTAACAGCAGCAATGATATAAAGCAATATTAGTTTGTGTGCCCTATAAATGATCCTGCTTACCTATTACACAAACCAGAAAGTATAAAATTGCTCTAACAGCATTGTGGAATATTGTTAATTTGACAGGAAAATAACCCATTTGTTTTTGCAACATTATGTAGACAATATCACTGATTCAGTGACTGCCTCAGCCCTCATTAACATGTTCTGCACATTGTACTATATCAACACAGTGACAGTAAATTCATATTTAGTGGTAAGATTTAATACTTGCAACCCATGAAAACACACCCAAGTGTGAACCCTCTTTTAATCTTCATTTAATCTTCAATTTTGCAGAGATAATTCTCATTTTTCATGGCTGCAGTTTGTTGCAAATAAAGATTTCTCATCATTCTAAGATCCTTTCTATCAAGACTCTAACGTGCTCTTCATGTTTCACCTCATCAAGTGCTTTACTACGATTAATAAAAAATATGAATACATTTTTTTTCACCTCCATGGCTCTTTCTAAAGTGTGCGTGTCATAAAGATAGCAGCTGGAATTCTTCAGCCATTTGTGTTCCGCGGCCACTGCCAGCAAAAGACCGAGAACTTAGGAATTCAGCGAAATCTCTGTTCACTGCAGCGGAAGTGGAGAATTCCAGCTGCGGGCGAGGTCAGAGGATTCTGCCCTGCATTTCTTGTTCCTCTACTTTCTACAAAACTACATCGAAGAGCTGATATGTCTATCACTTTCTGTTTTTGCCTTGTTCTTGCTGATCTTGTTCCTGACCCTATTCATCAGTGCTCAAAGAAGGAACTTAGTAATGTGACTCGTCAGACTGATAGGCAATGGGGTTCACTTTCAGTTGCTCTGAGCTTTTTAGGGAGTACCATAAATATTGCTTCACTTAAGTCTTGTGGGCTTTCTCCCATCTCATAAACCCCATTAAAGATGAGTCAGTTTGTCTAATCCAAAGTCTTCTAAACTTTTAATTTGTTCAGTAAGGATTTGATCTGGGCTTTTTGCTTTATTGTCTTTCATCTTATTTATTGTGGTTCTTACTTTGTCTTTCGTGATCGTTGGACCACCTATATTTTTCTTAACTGTTGGCTTTTCTCCTTTTATTTTGGCCTCAAATAAAGCTCATATGTATTCAGTCCATCCTGCAAGGACTTGGTACCTTTTCATGAAAATTTCCCCATGTTTCCCTTTGATGCAGCCACCAGATGTGCAATATAGAAATATAAAAAATAGGAGCAGGAGGGGGCCATTCAGTCCTACACCACCATTCATTATCATGGTTCATCATTGCCTCATATTGTTTGATCCTCTTTGTCCCAAGTGCAATATCTAACTGCTTCTTGAAAACATACAATATTTTGGTCTCAACTGCTTTCAGTGATTGTGAAATCCACAGGCTGATCACTCTCTGGGGAAAGAAATTTCTACTCCTCGCTATACTAAATCTCAGACCATGATTTCTGGTTCTAGACATCCCCACCATTGAAAACATCCTTCATCTCCCCCATCTAGTTGTGTTAGAATTTTATATGTTTCTATGAGATCCTCCCCTCATTCTTCTGAGCTCAATGAATGCAATGCTAACCGATTCAACCTTCCTTAAACGTCAGTCCTACTATCCTAGGAATGAGTCTGGTAAACCTTGCTCCTTCTAAAGCAAAAACACCCTTCCTCAGGTAAGAATACCAATATTCCAGGTGTGGCCTCACCAAGGCCCTGTACAATTGCTTAAAGACATCTCTGCTCCTGGACTGAAATCCTCTCACTGTGAAGGCCAACATATCATTTGCCTTTTTTACTGCCTGTTGCACCTGTATATTTAACTTCTGTGACTGGTGTACAAGGGCATCCAGGTCTCATTGCACATTTCCTTCTCCTAATTTATGGCTAAATAGTAATCTGCCTTCCTGTTTTTTGCTACTGAAGTGGATAAATGTGGATAACATTTATCCACATTATACTGCATCTGCCATTCATTTGCTCCTTTAGTTAACTTGTCCAAATCATACTGAAGGATCTCTGCAACCAGATTTTCCTAATATCTTATTCTTGAGTCTGTCTTTTTACATTTTTGAGTTCCATTTTGTCTTTAATTCAAACATGTTTCCTTTCCTTCAACACATTTTTGTTTGATTCTTTTAACCAATTCCTGATACTTTATTGACATATTTGCCTAACCTTCCTTCTATACTCCCTCAGGGAGGCAGAGGTATTGTCGCTGGGCCAGTAATCCACAGACCCAGGGTAATGTTCTGGGGATTTTGGTTCACAAATTTTATCATGGCAAATGGTGCAATTTGAATTCAATAAAAATCTGGAATTAAAAGTCTAATGATGACTGATGAAACCATGTTGATTGTCATAAAAACTCATCTGGTTCACTAATGTGTCTTCAGAAAAGAAATCTGCTACCCTTACCTCCATGTGACATCAGATTGACAACAATGTGGTTGACTCCTAAAATGCCCACAGGAAGAGATAATAAATGGGCAGCACAGTGGTAAGCACTGCTGCCTTACAACTCCTGAGATCTGCTTTCGATTCCCGGTTTGGGCCACTGTTTGTGTGGAATTTGTACGTTCTCCCTGTGTCTGCATGGGTTTCCTCTGGGTGCTCTGGTTTCCTCACATTTCCAAAGATGTGCGCATTAGGTGTATTGGCCAAACTAACTTGCTCCTTAGTATCCCAGACTGTATATATTAGATGGATTAGCAGGGTAAATACGTGGGATTACAGGGATAGGACATGAGTGGGATTGTTGTTGATACAGACTCGATGGGCTGAATTGCCTCCTTCTGCACTGTAGGGATTTTATATTTCTAAATTCTGACCCAGCCAGTGACACCCACATCCCATGAACAAATAAAAAAGATTGTACACATCATCTGTAATAAATCTTTGTTTCTTTAATTGAAACAGTGTTTTTTGATGATTTGCACACTTCCCGTGTTGAATGGTTTCTTGGTCTTCAAGCTGTTTGACATGGTATGGTTTGAAATGATTGGTGTACAGCAAATGCTCAGGTTATTTGAAATATCTGGTTCCAGAGCGCAGATGAAGAAAATAGACCTGGGGAAAATCTCCAACATGACCAGAAATCAAACTGACTGTGTGACGTTAAATAGATTCCACAACATAGTTCAACAAGCCTCTATTTAATAAGCCCAGGATCCATATGCTTTTTTAACTTTTCACAACCTGTTCTCCACCTTCAGTGACTTGTGCACATACGTCCCCAGATTTCAATCTTCTTGCATCCCCTTTAGGATTCTACCTTTTATTTGATATTACCTCTCCTCATTCTTCCTACCAGAAATCCATCTCTTCATCAATCTCTCATTCCATTAGCCTATCTACATCCATTTGAAATTTGCCGTTCTCCTCACAGTTCACAATACTACAAAATTTTGAAGTTATGCCATCTATAACCAAGTCGAAGTAAGTATTATATAATAGACATATATACATCAAGAAAAGCAATGCTCCCAGTACCAATACCCGGGAACACCACTGTTTATCCACTTCCAGCTCAAATAACACCCTTTAATCACTGTTGTCTACTTCCTATCATTCAACCAACTTTGCATCCATGTTGCCACTGTTTCTTTACTTTATGAGCATCTATTTTTCTGACCGATCTGTTATATAGCACTTTACCAAAAGTCTTCAAGCAGTCCAGACACTCCCCATTGATCACATTACCCTCAACAAGCCTCTCTGTTCACATATCAAAAATTATTCAATCAAGTTAGTTCAGCTTGAATTGCTTTTAACAGAAGTTTTCTCTAATCTGGATTTGTCCAAGTGCCTGTTAAGCTTTCCCACCACTGAGTGTAAACTGACTGGCCTAATGTTGCTGAATTTAACCCTACACTCCTTTTCAGCAAAAGTGTAACATTCGCGTAAAAACAAAAGTAAAATGCCACAGGTGTTGAAAATCTGAAATGAAATCGGAACATGCAAGAAAAATTCAGCAGGTATGGCAGCATCTATGGAAAGAGGAGTAAATGGATGAAAAAAGTCACAGTCTAAAGTTGTTGAGCTCAATGTTAAATCCAGAAGGCTGTAATGTGCATAATCGAATGATGAGGAGTTATTCCTTCAGTTTGTGTTGGGTTTCACTGGATCATTGCAACAGGCCAACGAAGAGTATGTGGGCAGGAGAGCAGGTTGGTGAGTTAAAATGGGAAGCAACAAGATGGTTGAGGTTATGCTTGCAGACCGAGCAAAGATATTCTGCAAAGTGGTCACCCAGCCTGTGTTTAGCCTCTCAAGTGTGGAAGAGACAGCACTGGAAGAAGTAAATTAAATTGAAATATTGCTTTACCTGAAGAGTACTTGGGGCCTCGAACAATGAGGAGGGAGGATGTAAAGAGGCAGATATCTTGCAATTACAAGAGAATGTGCACTGGGAAGGGAATGAGAAGTTGGAGCTGATGAAGGAATGGACCAGTTTGGGGTGACGGAGGAATGGACCAGGGTGTCATGGAGGAACATGCGGAATGCTGATGTGGGAAGTGAGGAAAAAATATTCTCGTGAGATATCATGCTGAAGTTGGAGAAAATGGCAGAGGAGGATCCTTTGAATGTGGGGACTGGTGGGGTGAAAAGTGAAGGCAAGAGGGAACCTACCATGTGTCTGGGGGAGGGAAGAAAAGGGATAAAGGCAAAGGTGCGGTACAACTTATATTTCACTTGCTCAAATTTAACTTAGGGGAAGCCAGTATTAGAGAGAGAAAAATCAGAAAATGTTAATGCACATGTAGTGCTCACTAACAGCAAAAGGAAACAGCATTAAACTTGCAAAAACTGATCAGATGGGCAGAAAACCAAGGTGGATATTTTAAGTGAAAACATGCTTGGGGATAGTATTTTATGTTGTTATTAAAGACAATATTGAGTCACTTGCTTAAAGATTTAATTAAATTAGGCTTGCTATACGTATCAACACAGAAATTGAGGCTGGTTGGGTCAGAAGCTGCTTTTCTAATCACTGACAGCCATCACTGGCTCAGACTTGTAGAGTACTGCACATCAGCTTTATCTGGTTCCACTCTGCTGAATATGCACTGCAAACAATCCTTAAGATTGTTTCTTAGCATGCTTGTGTTGTAAAATATGATACAAATATATTTTGTATACAATACAGATGTAATCAAATTTGCCACTGTCTATAGATTCATTCCCTCTCCACCTCTGTAATATCCTTCAACCTTGCCTCAGAAACCCTCATCCACACTTTCATTACTTGCACTAAATTACTCCAACTTAGAGAGTCAGCTTTATGCCTTACACTCATCAGAATACTTTGCAAGAATAATAGTACACCAAATTGCTCAATTGTGTGATAGGCTTTGTAACTTGATGTAGCATCTTGAATACCACACATGGTGCTACTGCATAGTAGCAGCGCGAAACATCGCTTCACTTATTGCTCAAATTTTTAAAGATACCTTGCCCTTCCAGGGTAATCTGAAGTTGACTGGGAACTTTTCAGGGCCAAACGTAATGGCCTTACACCCATTCATATGTTTGTGTGTGATCACAGAATCATAGAATCTCTACAGTACAGAAAGAGGCCATCTGGCCCATCAAATCTGCACCGACCACAATCCACCCAGGCCCTAACCCCATACCCCTACATATTTACCCACTAATTCCTCTAACCTATGCATCTCAGGACACTAAGGGCAATTTTTTAGCACGGCCAAATCAACTTAACCCACACATCTTTGGACTGTGGGAGGAAACCCATGCAGACACAAGGAGAAAGTGTAAACTCCACAGAGACAGTGACCATATACAGTCCAAAATAATCTAATTAGGACAGCTATTATCCCACTGTTTGACTTGCCTATCTCAGCACCAAACTTAAATGGTGAAAAAAATGGCTTGGGTCCTACTTACAAAATTGCCAAGAAAACCAACATTATAGTCTATGGAACTATAAGAATCACAATGTGTATATTGACCAGTCTAGCTCAGCCTGCGGAAGACAATGTAAAGAATCCCCTGGTTGATTACTCAACTGGTACATCAAGGAAGGGGAAACCATTTGGCTGATCTATTTCAAAGGTAAATGAGAGCACAGGATGGAGCTCATTAAGATATATAAGGAAATTATTACATGCAGCTGTGGATTTAAATATAGCAAATATATCATCCACATGTTGGAAATGTAGAAAGGGTAAATTAGGTGTCATTCCATCAAAGACATGTTTCTCACAGAATCCAACAAAGATGTTTGTGTCAGCAAGTGGAAATAGCATACTTGACCTCATCCTTATCAATCTTCGGGCTGCAATGCATCCGTCCATGGCAGTATCGGTAAGAGTGACCACTGCACAGTCCTTGTGGAGACAAAGTCCCACCTTCACATTGAGAATAACGTCCATTGTGTTGCCTGGCGCTATCACCATGCTACATGGACAGACTTCAAATCAATGTAGCAGCTCAAGACTGGGCATCCATGAGGCTCTATGGGCCATCCACAGCAGCAGAACTGTCTTCCAGTACAATCTGCAACCTCATGAGTTGGCATATTGCTCACTCAATCATTAGCATCAAGCCAGGGGATCAACCCTGGTTCAATAGAGAGTGCAGGAGGGCAGCACCATGCATATTTAAAAATGAGGTGTCAACCTGATGAAGGACAATTAAAATAGGACTATTCGCATGTCAAATGGCAAAAACAGCAAGTGATAGACAGAGCTAAGTGATCCCACAACCAATGGGTCGGATCTAAGCTTTGCAGTCCTTCCAATTCAGTCAAGAATACTGGTGGGCAATTAAACAACTCATTGGAGGAGGAGGCTCCACAAATAGCCCCATCCTCAGTAATGGAGGAGTCCAGCACATCAGTGCAAAAGATAAGGCTAAAGTATTTGCAGCAATCTTCAGCAGGAATTGCCGAGTGGATGATCCATCTCAGCCTCCTATGGTGGTTCCAGCATCTCAGATGCCAATCTCCAGCCAATTTGATTCACTCCACATGATATCAAGAAATGGTTGGAGGCACTGGATATTGCAAATGCAATGGGCCCTGATAATATTTCAGCAATAGTACTGAAGACCTGAGCTCCAGAACTTGCTGCTCCCCAAGCCAAGCTCTTCCAGTACAGTCACAGCTATGGTGGCTACCAATAATATGGAAAATTGCCCAGATATGTCCTATACACAAAAAGCAGGACACATCCATCCCGGCCAATTACCACCCAATCAATCTAATCTTGATTATCAGTAAAGTGATGGAAGACGTCATCAAGAGTGCTATCAAGCAGCACTTGCTCAGCAATAACCTGCTCAGTGATGCCCAGTTTGAGTTTTGCCAGTGTCATTCAGCTCCTGACCCCATTACAGCTTTGATTCAAACATGAACAAAATAACTGAATTCCAGAGGGGAGGTGAGAATGACAGCCCTTGACATCAAAGCCACATTCGACCAAGGATGGCATCAAGGAGCACTAGCAAAGCCGGAATCAGTGGGTATCAGGGAGCAAACTCTCTGCTGGTTACAGTCATACCTGGTACATAGGAAGATGGTTGTGCTTGTGGAGGGTCAATCATCTCAGCTCCCTCAGGGTAGTGTCCCAAGCCCAACAATCTTCAGCTGCTTTGTTAATGACCTTCCCTCCGTCATAAAGTCAGAAGTGGGGATGTTTGCCAATGATTGCACAATGTTCAGCACCATTTGCAACTCCTCAGATTCTGAAACAATCCATGTTCAAATGCAGCAAGATCTGGACAATATCCAGGCTTGGGCTGACAAGTGGCAAGTGACATTTGTGCTACACAAATGCCAAGCAATGACCATCGCCAATAAAAGACACTCTAACTATCGCTCTCTCAATGGTAACCGTAACTGAATCCCCCATTGTGAAATCCTTGGAGTTACCATTGACCAGAAACTGAACTGGACTCACCACATAAACACAGTGGCTAAAAGGGCAGGTCAGAGGCTCGGAATACTGCCACAAGTAACTCATCTCCTAACACTACAGAGCCTATCCACAAGGCACAAGTCAAGAGTATGATGGAATATTGGATAAAAGCAAATTTGCCATGGATGTTGGAATCTGAAACCAAAAGGGAAAATGCTGGAAAATCTCTCCTTAAACACCTCCTCTTGGACCTTCATTAAAAACTACTTCTTTAATTCTAATTGGCTAAATAATAACAACAGGAACCAATTCCAAAGAAGTCTTTTTGGACATAAAACATTAACTCTGTTTCTCTTTCCACAGATGCTGCTGGACTTGCTGAATTTTTCCTGCACTTCCTGTTTTCACTTCAGATCTCCAGCATCCAGAGTATTCTGTTCAAATTGACATGGTGGCAAGATTTGTGAGATGCCTTGGGATATTTCCCTATATTTATTTTATTCATTTGTGGGACATGGGCATCGCTGGGCCGGCCAGCATTTATCGCCCATCCCTAGTTGTCTTTGAGGGCAGCTGAGAGTCAACCACATTGTTGTGGCTCTGGAGTCACACATGTAGGGCAGGCCAGGTAAGGATGGCGAATTTCCTTCCCTTAAGGACATTAGTGAATCTCTAAAGGTTAACATTATTTTTTCAGTGATTGTAGTTTACCAGGAGGCCACTTAGCATCATGTAGTATCACAGCCCCATCATTAACTGGATCTAGTTCAGAAAAGATTTACCTGATTTCACTTGACAGGTTTCCTCCTCCAAAAAAAGGAAGAAATGTTGGTAGATGTTGAATCTTCTCCTTTCTCTTTGATAAATGCGAGTGTGATGTATTGTGCCTGCTTGCAACTTTATTTTGTCTGCATGAATAAAAGAGTAAGAATTACTCTTTGAAAACTCTTTGCTAGGAGTAATATTCAGACATTTTCTATTATTTTCCCAATTAAGAGGCCTTTCTCCAAGGTGTTTGAGTTGATTAACAATGTCACTTCAGTAGCATTTGTGAGAAGAAACTTTGAATTAAATTTCCCAATTAAGCTTTGCTCATGGATATTTCACTTCATGATCTGCACTATCCCCCAAGAACAGGATAGCTGGACATTCTACTTCCCTTCATGTCATTTTGTATTCCAAAGCCAAAAATATACCGAGTAAACATTGGCAGAGCTAAATGAAAAAATGCCATGGTCCAGCTAGTTCACTATCTAGCATTCTACAGTCACGATACAATATTACATAATAACAATAATGGAGTTGTCAACTAATCAAGGCTATCAGTTAGTCATCAGCAGGCCCAGAAATAAAGCGAGGAAAACTCCAGTGGTGCAGACCTTTGTGAACTGAACCAATCTTCTCTGATTTCTTTCTTATTTCTCTTGACAAACGCTTGAATTCAGGCAGCCTGAAGAGTTGCCAAGAAGTTTGTTTAACTTCCTTGTACTTACGCCAACAAATTAGCAATACTTGAGCTGATTCCTTATTATGAAACATTTTGGAATTGATCTTGAGTCTGCGCTGTCTGCACATGGGAATGGCAGCAGGGGTTTACGATCCAGCAAAACCCGGAGATTTTTGGAAACCCTTCATCAGCAACGTAATTAGGATCAGATTCACAACTGAGGGTATGCGGGGAGCGAGCCTCTGAAATCTCCATGGTGGGATAGAGTGGAGGCTATTTTTTTACTATGATCGGGCACCCTTTTGATCTCAATGCAGCCAGGCTTTATTGGCATGTTTAGACCCCGCCCCTCAACATGACGGCATGAGGCACGCCCACCTGATCTTTTTTGACAAAGTATCATAAGATCAGAAATCTGTTTCTCATAAATGCCGAAGATTTGAGGATCTTGCAATTTATTTGGACAAGAGCAGGGACTGTAGATAGAATGAGCAAATTGATATTCAAGTGGGGAGGGGGGGGGGGTTGGGGAGTAAAAAGGAATGCAGTTCCAGTAGGAGACAGAATCATTAGAGGGAAAAATTCTGTCCTCTGTTGCCAAGAGTATGAATCTCAAAGGCTGCAGTACCTGACTGGCGCAGAGGTTAAGGACATCTCCTCACGTTGGGAGAGGAATCTGGACTTAGAGGGGAAGGATTAGTAGAGGTTCTGCTCAGGAAATATAAGCAACTAAGAACTAAATTAAGAAGCAAACTACAAAGGAAATAATCTCTAGATTACTACCTGAGCCACAAGCAAATTGGCATAGGGTAAATAAAATTACAGAGTTGAATATGTGGCTCGAAGTTTGGTGTGGGGGAAATGCACTCTCTTGACAGTTTCTGGTAGTTAAGTGTACTTACACTGTCTCAAGTTGTAGGATCTCCAGCTGTTGCTTCATGGATTCCAGGAGTAGCTCGTTCTTGTTCTCTTGAGCCTTAAGATCTGCCAACATTTTCTCTACTTGTGAAGAGATCTTGTTTTTCTCAGACAATTCATTTAATTTTTTGACAATCTCTATGGTAAAATGACAAATGCTAAATCACTGTTACAATCTCTGTAAAACTACTGATAACAAAGCTTACTTTATCAAGAGCCAAAATTACGCACTAAGTCAAAATAGGAGTAATTTTGCTCAAGTGCGAATCTTGCCTGGGGTGCAGCAGTTTCCTCAAGAGAAATTTCTGGATTCAAGCCACATCCAACATGGAGGATGTACTCAGTGCAGTTCTGAGATAGTGCAGTACTGACAGAGGGCTACATTGTCAAAGGTTTGGAACTGACATTAAGCCAAGGCTTAACCTGCCCTCACAAGTATCTGTAAAGATTCCATGGCTCAAGAAGAGCATGCAAATTCTTGCAGTGCTCTGGTCAACATTTATCTTTAAATCAACATTATTTTAAAAAAAGTCAACTTATTTAATTCATTGTTATTGGTCGGTGCTACCTGTAAGTACATATTAAGCACAAATTAACCGCCATGGTTTCCAATTACACAACAGCAATTACACTTCAAATATACTTCATTGGCTGTAATGTTCAAGAGATCCAAAGTAAGTGTAATATAAATGCATAAATTTTCTAGATGTTTTCTTTCATTTGGACAGTGTGCCCAAAGTCAGATCATTGAAAAAGGAGAAAATGTTTAATTAGTTCACAAAAACATATTCCCTCAATATGTTGTGTGGAACAAAGCGCTTATTTCCATCTGTCACAGAGAAATTCATTTTTCTTTTTAAAAGTTATAGATATCTATGGGGATCAATTACAATCTATGTAAGACCCTCATATCAAATGTGAAGTGCCTTTGTGATTTTCCATTGACCAGTTCAGTATCTTGGCTGAATATCAGGATTTACCTGCTCTCTGTTCCTCCAGCTCCTTGTTACGAGACAATAGAGCAGTGACATGCTTCCCATGATCTTGTGCTAGGTTTTGCAACTGATTCTTGTGCTCTCGCAACCATTGCTCTCTGGGGCTTGGGTCATCCTGGGATTTAAGTACAAACATTAACACAGGACAAAACATTAGTCGATGGATTTTCTGATACTTTTGTCGAAAAGAAATTGCCATGCTGTGAAACGGTTGACTGTGATTTTGGATCCTCGGACACCAATTTTCACTGTTGACTACAATAGGCCAATTCAATACTACAGTCAGGTCAAAAATACATGGTTTTGGGTAATAGATAATAAGGAGTGCCCTTAATTACTTCCCCATTTAACTTAATCCCTGGAATTCTACTGCCCCACCCACCATGGGAATTGGAGCAGGTGAGACAAACAATGAGAAGAAACAGTGGGTGGGATTTTCCAGTCTCAGGTCAAGACAGGCTGTAAAGTTTGCCCACTGAGTATTTCATTAACTGTAAAATGCTTTGTGACATCCTGAGATTGTGAAAGTTGCTACATAAATGCAAATTCTTTCTTTCCCTAGTTCTGGTGTCCTTCCTAGGCCCACTAAGACTTGCCATCAAGGACAAGCTAACCAAGATATCATAAAAAAAATCTTGCTCTAAAACCACACTTACTTTATGTTCTCATATAGACTATCACTGACATCAATCCATTCTGGTCTCCTTAGACACATTTAACCCAAATCAATTTGTACACATATATCTTTGCAATCAATGGCTGGAGCATTAGGTGCAGTAAAATGACTGGACACTATATGTAAATCAGTTTTTAAGTTAGTTTCCACACATTCCCCTGTGGGGCTGTCTGATTAACTTACTTATAGATAATCTTGTTTCTCATTAAACTAATGATAAACTTGTGTTGTAAGACTGTTGTTGGGTTCCAAGATTAATTCATACACAAGCAATCTTATTATTCATTAAACTTTGTTTGTAACGTTGCTTGTACTAATGTAATGATTTGTGCAAATTTAAAGATACAGTTGCTTGAATTTTTTTAGAACTATGAACTACCTATCTGAGCACAGAACTACTTAAACTTCAGGATCCTGCCATTTACACTTGCTCTGGACATACCTTTTGTTTCTTTACTTGTCCCAATACTACTCTCTTTGGCCTTGCACTTTAAATCTTTTGTCATTTAATCTTTCCTGCCCTCCACACCACCATCATTTCTGCTTCCCCTTTCACTTGCTCAAAACCTAATAAATATCTAAATTTTTCCAATTCCAAAAAAAAGATCACAGACCTAAAATTTTACTCGATGCTGCCAGCACCTCTGAGGAGCTCTAGCAGTTCTGTTTCATTTCAGATTTCCAGCATCCAGAAGTTTTTAGCTTTTGTGTTACTATTTTGAAACTATTATTCAGATAAATTGGTCATTTTTGCTGAGGTGCTTGTGATTGACTCAACCTCCATAAATAGCTATCAGTGCTTCAGGCAAATAGGTAAACTGATAACCATGCAATTGGGTGACCATTAAACCAGAGAAGCTAAATTATCATTCCATGTCCTTCTGGACTTGTCTGCATGTGTTCACATCATCCTCTTCCAACATCTTCAAAAAGGTCACCCTGGTAGACCCAGTGCTTCAGTCTCTTCCTGCCCCAGGAAACTGATTTCTTCCTATCTTGATTCTATTTTCTCCCTATCTTGATTCTATTTTCTCCCCCTTGTCCAGTCTCTTCTCACCTCCACTCACCAACATTCTTATTCAGTGGATCATCGTTAACCATTTCTGCTACCTCCATCCTGATGCCACCAGCATATTTTCCTCCCTATTTCATTTAGCATTCCAAAGCAACAGTTCCTTCCACATGATGCATTCCTCAGTCACCCCCAACACCTCTTATTTTCCTACAGCACATGTCCATGCAAGCAGGGGATGTAACTCCTGCATCCTCCCTTCTCATTGTCCAAAGTTCCAAGCATTCCTTCCAAGTGAAACAATGGCTTACTTCTATTACTCTCAATTTGCTATCTTGTATTCATTGCTTGAAGGTTTTGAAATGCATGGGGTAGCATCCCAGCCTCTGAGCCAGAAACTCTTGGTTCAAATCCCTGCCAGGATTTGATAGCCAAGGAAGTTGGGCATATAATGCAGTCAAACAGGTTGAATATCAATCTCAAAACCCATGTAGCACACGCGAAAGGGCCAGTGTGGTGGGAAGAACATTGGAGCTGTTAGCATTAGAATTCATTGCTCCAAATTACAACATGCATGCTAGCTGCAGTAATTCGGACTCTATGAATGATCTGTAACACACCACCAGTACCATTCATTGCTTATGAAGTGGAGTCCTCTACATCAAGAAAACCGAATGCAGACCGAGTGACCGTCTTATGGAATGCCTCCTTTCAGTTCATAAGTGTGACCCTGAGTTTCCAGTCACTTTAATTCTCCAGGTTTGATGCTTCTGACTTAGTCTGCTGCAGTATTCCAATGGAGCAATACAAAAATGTAAGGTAGGGTTTGTACTCAGGGATATCCTGAATTAGGATTACTAAATTAACACAGCTACAACCTTGCTGGATTCATCAAGATCAGTCACAAGATGGAAGAATCACTTCTCAGCAGCCACTAACAGGAAGATTACATTCAGGTCACCAGTAGATACGTTGCAGGTGATGAACGCAGCCTCACAGATGATATTACTTCCCTGTATTAAGCACACTTTCTGTTAGGCTAAAGTAGGAGTGAGATACTTACTTTCCTTTAAGGAACCAGGTTTCCTTCTCTTAAAACAAATAACTTACCTGGCCAAATGCTGTCTGTTCATCAGATACCAAATTATCAGATGTTAACCTCCTCTCATTCTCATCCATTTCCTCAAGGATACCACGCTCCTCCATTTCGCGCTGCTTCCTTTGGTCTGCACGGCGCCGCTTATAGTCTTTCAGCTGCTCGAGCTGTTATGAAAGGAATAAATTTAAAAATGTAAAGAAAATAAAATTCTGGAAGTGGTCAACAGGTTATACAGCAGCTTTTGGGAAGAATTTTCCCTCAGACACTAGTTGCTGCTAACAGGAGATGGTTTCTCCAGAGCTGCTGACAGTGGAGAGATGAGGCCTGGTGCTTTGGAAGAAACCCTCCCATTGGGACTCAGCTGGTCGGATGATCTGCTCCCCTTGTCTTCTTTCTGCCACATTCCCAGCCCTTTGTTACATTTTCTGTCACGACCACACCCCCACTATTCCGCATTTTAAACTGTTTTTTAAACCTCCCCTGGATCCATTATGTTCTTTCTATCCTTGCACCATGGCTTAGAATCATAGGGTTTTACAGCATAGAAATAGGCCCTTCGGCCCACCCTGTCCATGCCACTTTTTTTTTCAAACCCCTAAGCTAGACCCAATTGCCCGCATTTGGCCCATATCTCTCTATACCCATCTTACCCATTTAACCGTCTAAGCACTTTTTAAAAGACAAAATTGTACCTGCCTCTACTGCACCCTCTGTGTAAAAAAGTTGCCCCTCTGGACTCTTTTGTATCTCTCTGCTCTCACCTTAAACCCATGACTTCTAGTTTTAGACTCCCCTACCTTCGGGAAAAGATCTATGCCCCTCAGTGTTTTATAAACCTCTGTAAGATCGTCCCTCAGCTTCCTACGCTCCAGAGGAAAAAGTCCCAATCTATCCAGTCTCTTATAACTCAAACCATCAAGCTGCGGTAGCATCCCAGTAAACGTTTTCTGCACTCTTTCTGGTTTAATAATATCCTTTCTATAACAGGGTAACCAGAACCGTACACAATATTCTAAATGTGGTCTTACCAATGTCTTGTACAACTTCCACAATGTATTCAATGTTCTGACCAATGAAACCAAGCATGCCAAATGCCTTCATCACTACTCTGTCCACGTGTGGCTCCACTTTCAAGGAGCTATGAACCTGTACTCCTAAATCTCTTTATTCTGTAACTTTCCCCAATGCCCTGCCATTAACTGAGTAAGTTATGTCCAGGTTTGATCTACCAAAATGCAACACCTCACATTTACTTAAACTGCATCTGCCAATTGTCAGCCCACTAGCCCAACTGATCAAAATTCTTTGCAATTGGAGATAACCTTCCTCACTGTCCAATATGCCACCAACTTTGGTGTCATTTGCAAACTGACTAACCATGCCTCCTATATTCTCATCCAAATCATTAATATAAATGACAAATAACAGTGGGCTCAGCACAGATCCCTGAGGCACACCACTGGTCACAGGCCTCCAATTTGAAAAACAACTCTTCATAACCACTCTTTGTATTCCGTCATCAAGCCAACTTTGTATCTATTTAACCAAAAGAGAAAATGCTAGAAATTCTCAGCAGATCTGGCAGCATCTGTAAGGAGGGAAAAGATCAAAAGATGTTTTGAGTCCAGACTACCCTTTGTCAAAGGTAAAAGCGGAAGATATTTATACTGCAGGGTGAGGGAATAAAAAATGAGTCATAGCCACAGAAACAAGTGGCAAGTGGTGTGCCTCAGGGGTCTGTTTTGGGGCCCCTGCTGTTTGTAATTTTTATAAATGATCTGGATGAGGGTATTGAGGGATGGATCAGTAAATTTGCAGATGACACTAAAGTCGGTGGAGTGGTAGATAGTGAAGAGGGTGTTATAGTTTACAGAGTGACTTGGACAAGTTGCAGAGCTGGGCCGAGAGGTGGCAAATGGAGTTTAATGTGGAAAAGTGTGAGGTAATGCACTTTGGCAGGAACAACAAATGTGTAGAGTATAGGGCTAATGGTAGGGCTTTAATAGTGTTGAGGAACAGAAGGATCTTGGTGTATGTGTCAATAGATCCCTGAAAGTAGGCAGTCAAGTGGATAAAGTTGTTAAAGAAGGCAATATGGAGTCTTAGCTTTTATTGGCAGGGGGATTGAATTTAGGAGCCGCAGCATCATGTTGCAACTGTACAAAACTCTAGTGCGGCCGCACTTGGAGTATTGTGTGCAGTTCTGGTCCCCACATTATAAGAAAGATGTGGAGGCATTGGAGAGGGTACAGAGGAGGTTTACCAGGATGTTGCCTGGTATGGAGGGCAGGTCCTATGAAGAGAGGTTGAAGGATTTGAGGTTGTTTTCGTTAGAAAGGAGGCGGCTAAGAGGGGATCTTATTGAAGCATATAAGATGATTAGAGGTTTAGATAGGGTGGACAGTGATAGCCTTTTTTCTAGGATGGAGAAAGCTAGCACGAGGGGACACAGCTTTAAATTAAGGGGTATGAGTTATAGGACGGATATCAGAGGTAGTTTCTTTACTCAAAGAGTGATTAGGGAGTGGAATGCCCTGCCTGCAGCTGTTGTAGATGCGCCAAGTTTGGTGGCGTTTAAGAGGTTAATTGATAAGTATATTGAAGAGAAGGGAATCGTTTAGTTTGGAGGGGCATTGCTTTTTATTTTGGTCGGCACAACATCGAAGGCTGAAGGGCCTGTTCTGTGCTGTAATGTTCTATGTTCTAAACTAGGGAAACCAGTTAAAAGCTGTCCACAGAGGGAATAAAGGGTGTGAACGGCCAAACGTCTGAGAAATTAAAATGAAGATGTTGGGAGGGGAGGAAAATGAATGTAGCAGAGGTAAGATTTAAAAAAGAGAAGGGACAGAAAAGATAAGGGAAAGGGTATACTGTAGGGGAAAAGAGTGGGGAGAAAAATAAAGAAAGACAATAAAGAAATAAAAGATAGAGAACAGTAAAAAATTAATAAAATAGAATGAAAACAAAGGGGTCAAGAAGGGGTAGAGCAACTCATCTGAAGTTGTTGAATTCTATGTTGAGACCAGATTGCTATGCTGTTGCTCCAGTTTGCAAAGGCTTCTGTACAAATATACCAATGAGGATATTTATATAACACTGTTATATTTCAGGTCAGAAACTCCGAAGTATTTTATGGAATCCACCTGGATCATACGTTTTGCATCTTGAATTTGGCTAGGATGAGCATGAGATGCCTCACTTCAGGAATGATTGAACTGACCCACTAAGGAGCTTTTATAAAATAAAGTTTTATTTTCTTTCTAAGACATGTTAACTGTATTCATATATAAATATATGAATATATATATATATGAATACAGTTAACATGTCTTAGAAAGAAAATTAGCATTAATCTTTACCAATTACGAACAAAAAAAATCCATGATATTGTGTAACCCTTAATATATATAAATGTTACAATCAAACAAACTTTTCTGAATAAAACACTTGCCACAGATTTAACACAAAAAATACAAATGCTCATGCGATGCTGAAACTTAGTCCTTTGGGTGGAGAATTGAAACTCTGACTTCCCAACCTTGTAATATCTAACAGCCCTCTTGATATACGCACAGGCCTGCTTGAAGTCTTTACAGCTTCCCAAAACACCAGGGAGCGAGAGAGAGAGGGAGAGAGAGAGTGACTCTAGGTGAGCCAACCATCAACAGCAGATTTTTCACTCCAGGAAGGCCATGAAACCTTCTTCCATCCAGCTAGCAGAATCCATACCAGGGAGAGAGAGGGAGAAAAACTGCCTGCTACTTGACAACAGCGCAGCTTCACTCTAAAATCAAAACTGAAAGCAAGTTCTTGAATTCTTCCGGAGACCCATGATGTGGAGATGCTGGCTTTGGACCAAGGTGGGCACAGTAAGAAGTCTCATAATACCAGGTTAAAGTCAAACAGGTTTATTTGGAATCACAAGCTTTTGGAGCACCGCTCCTTCATCAGGTGACTTTGACTTGTCATTCGATGTTCCCCCTAATAATTCAGAGCCATAAAAGATCCTAGAAAGTATCTGAGGCCCAGAGTAAAAATAAACAAAACCACATTTAACCACCGAAGCAGCAATAAAAGGACTTCTAACCAGACAATCCAATAGCAATAGAGGCCTGACACTAATCCCAGAACTTTGTCAATCAGACATCTACCAACTGCATTTTCTCACAGACATAGTGTTCTTTGCTATATGTTTTTTAATTAATATGTTCATTTTAAGGAACATTAGAGTAGCTGGCTGGTCCAGCTTTTATTGCCCATCTCTAACTGCCCTCCATTCCAGAGGGCATTTGAGAGTTAACCATATTGCAGTGATCTGGAGTCACATGTAGGACATTAGTGAACCAGATGAGTCTTTACAACATTAATTTCAGATTTTTACTGAATTCTGGATTTCACCATCTGCCATGGCAGGATTTGAAACAGGTCCCCAGATCTTGCTCTGGATTATTAGTCCTGTGACAATACCGCTGCGCCACTGCCACGCCTGGCTAAACCCCTTCACTATCCTCAACCTGACCCAAATAGGAACAATATCTTGGCAAGGAGATTTGTTATTGGTGTTGGGGAGGGTTTTAAGTTACCTTAGAATGGAAATGGGAGCCTTAGAGCGAATTCAGATAATAGAGCAGCAATGCTGGTAATCTTTAAAAGAAAAACAGCAAACCAAAAGACAGCAGAAAAAGGTCAACGTCTAAAATGGTCAAAATACAGAATAATGTCAAAATACAGAAAAGGCAAAATGAAAGGTTCTTTATCTAAGTGGATGCATTAGTCGCAATTAGATAGATGAGTTGACAGCACAAATAAAAGTAGGTATGATCTAATGATGCAGAGTGACCATGTCTGGGAACCGAATACGCAAGGTTATTTAACATTTAACAAGAATAGGCAAAAAAGAAGGCAATATCACTGTACTAGTAATCCAAAGGCTCCTGTGACGTGGGTTCAAATCCCACCGTGACAGCTAGTGAAATTAAAAAACTAGTCTTGGTAATAGGGTCATGAAACCATTCTAAAATCTCATCTGGTTCACTAATGCTCTAATTCAGCACAACTCAACGACATTTTTCCTGAGCTACTAGTAGATGTTTAATTGACAAGTCCTGGGGATACTGTCAATGGCACAAAAGGGGCAGATGCTATTTATGGTATATTGTGGGTTGGCACTAGAAAAATCAAAATATTAAAATTGTCTTACCTACAGAAATGCTTTGTAAGTGCAGTGTAGCCACTTTTTTGTATTCATTTGTGGGACAGAGGAGCTGCCCAGCATTTACTGCCCATCGCTAGTCGCTCTTGAAGGGACAGTCAAGAGTCAACCAAATTGCTGTAACTCTAGAGTCATATGTAGACCAGACCAGGTAAGAATGGCAGATTTCCTTCCCAAAGAACACTAGGACAAAGGGCTTTCCTAACACCAGTTGATTACTCTGTGATTAATTGTGCTTAGAATAGTGATGGGCAACCTTGTCTAATGAGTAGCTGCACGAATGGCCTTCCTTCTTCTCAATGGGCCACAAGATTGAAATCAGGATTGTTTTTAACCATGTCCCCATGAATAAGAGTAAATGCATTTAATGCCTGCCAAATATTTCAGAATGAGTTACAGAAAATGTTTAATCATTTATATATTAATAGAACTATCAATTTCAAATGGTAAAAACAAAATAAAGATGTAAAATTTAGATGGCGAGGGATCTCACAGACCTTACAGTTAAAGTTGTGTGCAGTCAGCATACACCTCTCTTCACTTGCCCTTGCTAAACACGTGTATCACTTCAGTTGTAGCACCCTTCTTATCCACAATCTTATGAAGAGGGTGGAATCATGGCTAGAGTTTTATTCATTTGGAAGTTTCCTGTGAGCAGGCTTTATAAGGTGAAATTGCCAGGAAGGGATTGCTTAATGGGCTCACAGTGAATCAGTAACCTGTGTTGCAGTGCACTGATTGTCAGGAGTTTTTACCATTTACTTCATTCTTGTCCTTTTGTCTACATTCCTATTATCCCACTCTTTGGTGCTTTCCACAGGTTTTTGAGGTATTGAAATATCATGATATAGTTGTGTTGCACTGCAGATATTAAACATCTATTGCAGTGAGAAGCAGTGATCAGCAAATTCTTCAGACTTGCTGATCAAGAAAACACAGATACGTTGTGAACTGTTCAATCTTTGAACTCTGATCTCTTAAAAGTTGTGCCGCATACAAACATCTGAGGATTCCAAAATTTCTCACTGAATAGAAAACCTAGCTTGTTCAATCACTCCACTTTGTTGTTCAGGTATCATTTGGTCTTTCTACTCTGTGACATTATTGATAAAATAGAATCAAATTACATATCATTCTATGAAATTATGCTGAATGATATTATGTATTCATGCAGGAGAAAGTCTATTACTATTTCTTCTATGGAATGAACAAGATATTGTGCAGCTTACAGATTATGAGGGGTATAGATAAACAGGGTTAAGCTTTTTCCTAGGATGGACTCAAAATAGCACGAGAGGTCACGGGCTTAGGGTGAAGGGGGTAAGGTATAATTTGGATGCTAGAGGGAGTTTTTTCACAGAGGGTGGTGGGGGTATGGAATGCGCTGCCAAGTAAAGTGGTGGAGGCAGGTACTCTGGAGTTATTTAAGAGATACTTAGAATGGGTACATGAACAGAATGGGAATGGAGGGGTATAGAAAACTGATTTAAAATAGGGATCATGAGCCTTGGGAGTCCCTGGGAAGTGTGTAAATAGATGGTGATATTGATGTATTTGTTTTTATCCTACAGGTGCTTTGGTCCATCTTGTTGTCTAACAAGGGGTATACACGCAATGGGTTGTGAGAGGGCTGCTCTTGGATTTTTCAAGAGTAGCCTAGTGCTTCACGTCGTTAGTGTATGCTTGACCTGGACCATTTGATGGGCAACACGACAGCTCAGTGACTATCACTGTGCTGTGCAGATATATGGATTTGGGCCTGTGTCTGTGGGAGTTTGCGCATTCTCCCTGTGCTTGCATGGGTTTTCTCCGGGTGCTCCGGTTTCCTCCCCCAACCCAAAGATGTGCTCTTCGGCTAATTGGCAGAACAAATTCTCCCTAAATTGTCTCAAATTTGGTTTCAATCCACAGATCTATAAACAGACAGAAATCACGGGTAGAAAAGTGGGAACATCGAGGTGGCGGTGCGGGCTCGTTGGGCCAAAGGGCCTGTTTCCCATGATGTTTTGTTCTTTGTTATTTGGATTACAGGATTTGAATGTTTCTTCTAAATTATGAATGTACTGTCACTATGTTCATATGGTGCAATGTGCAGAATATGTTGATGAAGGCTGAGGCAGTCACTGAAATCATGTTATCTGCATACTGTTGGAAATAGCTAATGGATATTTTCTTGTCAAATGAATGCTGATTGAATAAAATTTGTAAGCTCCAGTTTGCTTAATAGTTGCAAAACCGAAAGATGCTAGAAGATCTCAGCATGTCTGATAGCATTGAGGAGACAGAAAAAAGGCAGCATTTCAAGTTTGGATGGCATCTCAAAATCTTACCTCTGTTCTCTCTCCAAAGATGCTGTCAGACCTACTAAGATTTTTCAACATTTTCTGGTTGTTTCAAATTCCAGCATTTCTAATTATTTACTTTTGCCTAACATTGTGGTGAGATCGCCTTTGGTAGCACGTAAACTAACACTGCATTACAGGTAGCACAATGATTAACACTGCTGTCTCATCTCCAAGAATCCAGGTTCCATTTCAGCATGGCTGAATATTTGTATGGAGATTGCCTGTTCTCTGGTGCTTAGGTTTCCTTCCACGGTCCAAAGATGTGCACGGTAAGTGGATTAGCCATGGTAAACGTGCGAGGTTATGGGGATAGGGTACAGGGGAGGTCCTTGGTGGATGGTTCTTCAGAGAGTGGGTGCAGACTCCATAGGTCAGATAGTCTCTTTGTTGCAGACAATTGATGGTTCTGTACAGATTTTATTATTGCCGCTCGTAATGATTAATGCTTCATGCATATTCAGACAACATTTGCAACCAGCTTCAAACAGTAGGTGTTATAACTTTACTTTCTGTGATTGTTTGGTCATTGATTGGTAAACCAGGGAAAAATGTTATGCACGATGGGGGTGGGCTAATGCAGAGGGGAAAAGGTGGAAAAGGTGAATAAGGGTCACAGAAAGAGGAGGGTCTTTTCCTGTTGGTGACCGTGGTTTGTTGATAAGAATGCAAATATCTTAACGCAAACCAAAACAATCTGCCTCACAGCATCAAAGACCTGTGTTCAACTCCAGCCTCAGGTCACTATCTGGGTGGAGTTTGCACATTATCCTCATGTCTGCGTGAGTTTCCTCCGGATGCTCCAGTTTCCTCTCACATTCCAAAGATCTGCAGATTAGGTAGATTGCTTATGCTAAATTGCCCCTTAGTGTCAGGGGAACTAACAGGGTAAATATGTGGAGTTAAAGAGATGGGGCCTGGCTGGGTTTTTTTCTGCTGCAGTCTCGATAGGCCGCCTAGGCATCTTCTGCACAGCAGGGATTCTATGATTCGAGTCTCTGATCCATTCATCCAGGTTTATTTCTACTCGAGTTAAAATTTGCGTGGTATAAATACCAGGATCCCTCGAACACCAACAGTGATTTGTCTATCAGCGACTTAGTAAACATGCGGCTCTCTGTGAAGCTTAGTACGTCTAGCTCATAGCAACCAGCATTTTACTGACAAACGCTGCACACACACAGGAAAACTCGGTGAGTTTCAGTCTATACACGATCCTTTGGCTGAGGTTTTAGAACCGGAATAATCAATTTAAATCGATAGCAGTGGCCAAGGCAACAACCAAATCAACGCCTGCAATTAATTTACTCCGGGTTTCAAAAATATACTATGTATCAAACTTTGTTGCGGTATTTGCAATAAAATACAAAGGATCGTGAGAAAACAAGCAAGCAGTTTACAAAGACAAATTAATTTTGAGTCTTTGTTATCTCAAGTTAGATCCAAGTTAAAAGCTAAAGTGAAATAGACACTATTTAAATAGAAAATTATATTTTAATACAAAACGAGATTACAGATAAAAGGGACGTCCGATTAAAACTAAAAAGCCGTGAAGGGACATGCTTATTAATCACATTTAATTATTTCCATAATTTAGCTTTTTTAAAAAAAGTGGTTTTTAACACTGTGATACTGAGGTTTATGGATATCCAGTGTTAAGTGAAAACTCAGCCATGATACAAACGGGAGTATATCCGCGTCTTTGCTTATGATGTTATTACTAGAGGTACAGTGCGATTAAACCAATTAGTTTTTTTTTCAAAAAAAAAGTTACCATGTCTTCTGGGGTTTTGGTCATTAATCCCCTGCCGATCTCAGTCCCGATGCAAAACTTTTCCTGGTGTTTTTCAAGCAGAAACGGGGATTTAAAAGTCATTTTGCAGCTCGAACAACTCAGGTATCTGGGCGTCATCCCGACTCACAAATGGCAACAAAGTGAGTCAACCTCTGCAACCCTCTTGGGGCTCAGAGCGCCTTAACGATGCCAGCTAGCGGTGGGAGTCAACTACACTCTGGCTGACTGGCTTGTTAATCAACCACCATTTTCGTTGCTTTTTTTTAAAAACAAAAGGATGCTGGAAAACAAACATCTCTACTTCCTCAGAAGGCTAAGGAAATTTAGCATATCCGCTACAATTCTCACCAACTTTTATAGCTGCCACCCTAAAAAGCATCCTTTCCAGATATAATGCTGTTTGGTATGGCTCATGCTCTGATAAAGACCACAAGAAACTACAAAGGATTGGAACACAACCCAGTTCATCACACAAACCAGCTCCCATCCACTGATTCCATCTACATTTCCCACTGGCTCAGAAAAGCAGCCAGCATAATCTGAGGAAGGCTCTTCAGACTCAAATTGGCTCTATTTTCTAATGCCTGCATCTCCACGTCTATTCTCTCTCCACAGGTACTGTCAGACCTGCTGAGATTTTCCAGTGTTTTCTGTTGTTGTTTCAGATTTCAGCATTCAAAGTATTTTGTTTTCATAGGCATAATCCAACTTCTGCATCTTCCAACAACTTCAGTTGGGCAAAAGATGCAGAAGTCTGAGAACATGTACCAACGAACTTAAGAACAACTTTCTGCTGCCAACAAGACATATGAATGGACTACTGTATAGTAAGCTGATCTTTCTCTACACTCTCCCTGTAATTGCTGCACTATATTCTGCATTGTCCTTCCCTTTGTACTCTATGAATGGTATGTTTTGTCTGTATAGTACTCAAACAAAACTTTTCACTGTATCCCAATATGTGACAATAATAAATCAAAAACACTGCAGATCTGGCAACATTTGTATGGGGAAAAAATCAGAAGTACAATTACTATTGCTATGTGTAAATATTTAATTCACCTCAAAGTCAGTTACCAGGAGGCATAAATCTATGGTAATCCGTAGGACTGGAGAATAATTTGTTTTCAGGGTGGTGGGATTGTCTGTCTGAAAGGTAGTAGAGGCAGAAACCCTCATTGTATTAAAAAAAACTTGAAAATGCACTCGTGTGATTGCTTACAGCAGCACAGACCAAGAGCTGGGAAGAGGGATTCTTAGCATTTTTGCATGGCACAGACATTATAGGCAAATCAATCTACATCTGTTATAAATTTTCAGCTTTTATGTACCATAACTACCAAATTAGTAACCAGTTATTCTGTTAGATAATGAGACAAATAGAACTCCTCCCCCCCACCATTCCCACCTTCAACATCAGATATTTTCCAACCCCCACGGAAAGCAGACTTTAAACAACACATTATTAAATAACTCAATCTAAACTTATTTCCTAAATCTACCCTTGCTTTTCTCCAAATCTATCATTCCAAAATGGAATTGAAGTGTCTCTTCTTAATTAGACCTGTTAGAACTTAAGTGAAAAATACATTTGAATCAAAATTACACCTTGAATTTTAAAAATCTAATGAGACTATATAGTAAATAGAGGAAAAAGGAAAATGTAAAATTAAACCCAGAGATGGTACAACAATATCCAAGACACTGATTCAAATGCAATGCATTTAATTATTCAATTAGAAAAACAAAGACCCTACATTGAGAAATAGTATTCGAGCAGAGAAATCAATTTAGAAAATGATTTAGAAAATGGTTTTGAATTTAAATCTTAAATTGAATTATGAAATTTAATTCAATTTAATTGGAAAAACAAACTAATTTATATTGATTTCAAAGCAATTTGAATGAGGAAAAATACTAAATTTAAGGATTATAGTTAAGTTCAAATTAAGGATTGCTTTGAGCTCAAATTGAAAGATCAGTAATTGAAGAAAAGTTGAAGTTAGTATAAAAAGCTGAGTACTGAATATTTACGAAAAGAGCTTAAGACTCAAATTAAAAGATTAGGGTTTGAAATAAAATATTCAAATAAAAATATGAATATACATTTAAAATGCTGGAAGAGAACTCGCATTTTAGTCCCAAGGAGATATTGTAAAGTAGAAAATGTGACAGCCCATTTTCACATAGCAAGCACCAAAAAAACAACTATGCGATAGTGGCCATTTAAAACACAGTCGAGGAGAAATTTCTTCGCTCGAGGGGAGTGAATTTTTGACATTCTAAAATACAAAGGGCTGTGCATGCTGAGTCACTAAATATATTCAAACCTAAGATGATCAGATTGTTGGAATCCAAGAATACGTGGATCAAGCAGAAAAATGAACCGAGGTCAGCCACAATTTTTCTGAATGGCCGCGGGTATTCTTGAGGGACTGTATGGTGTGTTTTGGCCTTTATGTTCTTATGAATCTGTTTTATCACCTTTTCTGGCAGCGCATTTCAATTTATATACTGTTTTGACTAGACCATCAAATCTTTCAGTGAACAGATTTCACATTAGCAAGAGCTCATGTCCCTCCACTCCATTTAAAGAAAGAGGAACTCTGTGGTCGTTATGATGGTAAAATGTCAGCCATACACATATTGATGGAATTTCTTCAATGCGAAGATCATTGCCAAACCAACCTCCCCCCCCAACCCCGCCTTTTCGATGTGCACGTACCTTTTTCCTGGGTCAGCAAATGTCCATGAGACATACACAATTTAAAGTGAATGCTTCACTGTCCAATCATCTTTATTCAGTATTGGTGGCCTACTTCACACTGATTCGCGGACATTTGCTAACAGCTCAGGAATTCTCAAAAAGATAATCTCTAACAATCTTATGATGTAACCCATGTCAGAAATGACAACCTTGCACCCCTTCAAGAAATTTGTCTGCATAAGTATTCAGGCAATTCACAATTAAAGATTCAAGGCATTTTATTACAAAAAAGGCACTTTGACAATCGACAGTATAAATGCAACAAAATGTATTTCAATTGGAGTGAAGGTGTATGACAATGTAATATTTGCATTTAAAAGGATACACAGATACAAACCATTAGAACATGGTCATTAATACAAATGAATAAACTAAAACAGCCTCCATCCCCAAGAGATACTATTGAAAAGTGGCAGCTTAATCTTGAGCAAATTAGGCTGATAACAATAGGCCTATTATCAAGCTGTATATAAACAATAAAGACCTTGAATTCATTTTGTGCCCTTCACACTCTCCCTCTCCAGAGAGCTAGAAAATATGGTACACTTGTATAAAATCCTAATCCAATCTCATTTGGAATACAGGGTTCAGATCTGATGAGTGCACCTCCAAAGGTATGATGGCCTTGGAAAGGGTTTAGCAGAATTATTCTGGAATTAAAGGGGTTAAATTAAGAGGGTGGGTTGTATAGACTCGTAGTTAAGCACAGAAGATTAAGGGGTAAGATAACTGAAGTGATTAAAGGATTCAATAGAACAGAGAAATTATTTTTTCTGTGGGGGGGGGGGGCCAAGAAGAAGTATAACCTTAAAATTAGCGCAAAGCAATCTCAGTTAACTCCTCACCACACCAAAAGGTGGAAATCTGGAACATTCACCCAAAAAACTGTTGGAATTAGATCAGTTGAATAATTATAAAAATTGAGATAGATTTTTGGTAGGTAAAGATATTAAAATATACAGAACTAAGGCGAGTAAACTGAGTTAAGGTAAGGTCAGTCTTGCTCTAATTGTATTGCAGAATAGGCTTTGTTAGGAACATGCATAGATCATATAACAATGTCCCATAGAACAAAGGATTTATAGTAATGAATTATTTTTGAAATTTAGTTGTCATTGTAATATTTGGAAATAAAACAGGCAATTTGCTAGCAGCAAATTGTCCCCAAAACAGCAATGGGATAATGACCAAGTGATTTGCTTAAAGTATAAAAATGGCCAGATAATAGGAAGGTTCCTGGCTTTTATTCAAAAGAATGTCATAGGACTTTTCGGGGGAAGAAGCATTTCTCAAGTTCAATATCTGATCTGGTAGATGGCATCTTCAACAGTGCAGTACTCACTCAGTACAGCACTTGTCAGCCTAAATTATGCACTTAAGTATCTGGAATGACGTTTAATCCTAAAGCCTCCTCACTTGGAAGGCAAGAATGCTATCACTGATCAAAAGCCAACATTTACATAGCAGCAGGTTTGTGTACCCAAAGTGCAATGGCTTTTTGGACAGTTAGTAGGATCTCTACAGTGTGATCTCATATAGGGAGGATGGGAAATAGGAGTGAAGAACTTGTTGAGCTACTATATCTGAACCAATTTTGTTGACTCCCATTTTACCTTGAATACAGTTTCAAATTTTACCAACAGGCTGTTTTCACTTGAATTATCCTTGCTCATCACATTTGTGCTGGATACCAGTCATCTCACTGAACTATATTTGAAGCCTTTAAGCATTTAACCTGAACCATTATGAAATGTAAATAACTAACCCAACAGACTCTGCATAGAGTGGAGTCATTCCTTCTGAAGACTGTAGTATTATGTGAAAAAAAAGCTTCAGCTGAGTAATTACAAATCTTACGGCAGCTTTGAAAAAAAAAGGACACTGGATTCCAGTAAAACACTGATTAACTAGCATTTAGCATTAAAGATTTTCTAATAAGCATATGTCAATGTATAATTCACCTGTAAATGACATTATATGTACTTGTGAAACACCATTTTTTATGTATCAAATTTCAGCAGCACAATTTTCCTGTGTGAAGGCTTAAAACATACAAAGAACTGTGCCAAGCATGTCAAGATGCAACAATGTGGTAGTTGTTCTATATGTTGAATAATGGAGTAGACTTGAAAGTCAGAACTGCCTACTTTTGCTCCTAATTCCTATTTTTCTATGTGACGGTTTTACTGACATTAGAAAAGCCAACACCTATACAAGTCATTAACACTTTATCTCCTCCTTTCCGCTCTTCCATGGGCTGGGTTTCAATTTTGAACATGATCTGGAAGAACTTTTTCAAATGGCGCAGAAATTCAATCCTTTAAAAAAAAATTACAAGTTTTCAGGATCTGCAGACATATTACCAGTCACTATTGTACTCCTGAAATATTTAACAGAAATCACACACAGGACAACTATTTTCTACAATAGAGGAATGTAAAGCTCACAGCATGAAAATTGCACACCAAATAAGAGAATCCACAGAGGAACAAAGTTCAACACCAAAACAAAGTACGTACATTAAATCCTTACTTTCCCACTCATTTTTAAAAATTAGCTTTCCAAATAAATGATTAACTTTGCTTTTGAAAACTGTGTTTCTTCAACTCAGGAGAAGCATCTATCAAAAGTACAATTTTTTTTAATATAGCAATTGGCTGTAATAAATCCTCAACTGAACTGGGCCTCTGGCTTGGAAAAACAAAGTCACAACGACTAATTTGTGAAAGGCATTAATTACAAGGAAGTACAGCAATGTTCCAATAGTAACAACACATCAAAGCAACAGTTAAGGTAGAAACATATACTTCAATAAAACATAAAAATGACACCGTGAAGGAATAGATTCCCCACTTTGAACTGATGCATCTGGAACCAAATCACTGGTTTAAGAATAAAGGAAATCTTGCAGTAAATTAGCTATATCGTGCAAAAATAAAAAAGGTCCATTCAATCCTTTGTGTTGGCTTCAAAATGAGACAGTGGCCCAAATCTAATATTTCTGAGGAATGCGGATGGACTTTATTATTGAAACAGAATGAATTCAGAAATAAAGGACAAAAAAAAAGTCACAATTATTGTAAGCCATTCTCTCCTGAACTACCCATTACTGCAGGAACTCACAATTAAGAGTCCAGTTCCCTATAGGTTTGCAAGACATTTTCAAGGGGTCCCAAAAAAGTTAAAGTTGATGTTTTGTTACAATGATTGGATCTTGAATGTTGCTGCCATCAGGTGACTCTCCTGAGAACTGCAGCTATGAAGTGTCTTTATTTTTTAAAGAGTCCCCTAGTGTTCATTGCTCTGATCAACACAAGCATACAGAATTGATTCAGTTAATCTATATGATCAGGTCTGATTGATAAGGATAATGAGATTTAATTGTCACTCACAATCATCCATTTATATTGTTTCTCAATGTCACACCTGATCATTTCTACTTCTACCAAAAAATATCCATAGTGGAACATTAGAATTTATAGTCATGAACTAGTGAAAATGTCTTGCACATAATAGTTCAATTTTCCAAAAGAGGAACAAGAGCCTTTAACCCCCACAGTCCCTTTGAATCAATGTTAAAGATATAGGGGTAAATTAGTGCAGTTTCATAGAAAGGGATAAAAGCAAAATACTGCGGATGCAGAAATCAAACAAAAATAGAAAATGCTGGAAAATCTCAGCAGGTCTGACAACAACTGTGGAGAGAATGGAGCTATTGGGTCATCCACACTCGAAATATTGGCTGAGACTTGCTGAGATTTTCAACATTTTGGTTTTAGTTCATAGAAAAGGAACATGTTGGGGAAAAGGAAGAACTTGATCCTTCTGGGAACTGTGATGCTTAAGAAAACCAATAGACTGATTTCAAACTGCCCATTGAAATGCTGCATCAGCTTTGGGCAGAGCAACTGAAAACATGGTCCCAGTGAATTACTGGCAAGAAGCAGATACAGGTATGGATTCCAAATCCTATCCCTGACATATATTCTACTCTACTGGCTACACAGAGTTCACACACAAGTTGACAGAACCAAAAAGTTATCTGAACTCAAATGTGTTAAAATACCAAAGCCTATTCAGAGAACTGGCTGGTTCTCATTGGATCAGACTCCACGTCATACCTCCAATGGTTGCCATCCCAAATTCCAAGGTTTCTCCTCGAGAAGTGGCAACGGCCCCCAGAATGGGATGACATCGATGTTTAACGTGTAATTTGCCACTTAAGCTGGCAACAGTTCAGTTAAGACATAGCAACCTGAACGAACATAGAACATTACAGCACAAACAGGCCCTTTGGCCCACGAGTTGCGCTGATCACATCTACCAATCCACAGACCTATCTATAACCCCCATCCTATTCTTTTCCATATACTCATCCAGAAGTCTCTTAAAAGACCCCAGCGAGTTTGCCTCAACAACCTCCGACAGCAGTCGGTTCCATTCACTCACCATCCTCAGTGAAAAACCCACCCCTGACATCTCCTTTGTATTTGCTTCTCTGCACCTTAAATCTGTGTCCTCTCGCAGTGACCATTTCAGCTCGGGGAAATAGTCTCTGACAGTCCACCCTATCTATCCCTCTCAACATTTTATAAACCGCTATCAGGTCACCTCTCAATCTACATCTCTCCAGTGAGAAGAGTCCCAGCTCCCTCAACCTATCTCCATAAGGCCTGCCTCCCAATCCAGGCAGCATTCTTGTAAATCTCCTCTGAACTCTCTCAATAGCATCTACATCCTTCCTATAATGAGGCGACCAGAACTGCGCACAATACTCCAAGTGGGGTCTGACAAGAGTCTTATAGAGCTGCATCATTACCTCCTGACTCCTAAACGCTATTCCTCGATTAATGAAGGCCAGTACACCGTACGCCTTCTTGACCACTTCCTCCACCCGCGAGGCCGATTTAAGAGTCCTATGGATCCAGACCCCGAGATCCTTCTGCTCTACAACACAGCTAAGACTCCTACCCCTTATATTGTACTCCTTCATCCCATTATTCCTGCCAAAATGGACCACTACACATTTATCTGCGTTGAAGTCCATAATATGAAATATTATGGATAATAACGAAATATGCAGTGCAAGAACTTCTACTACTCTATTTATAAAGTCATGAAACAGACTTTGAAATTTAAAATAAAACAAGAACTTGTTTCATGGAGGGAGGACTAGATAAACCCAAACTGTGTTGGAATATCTGCGAGGAAGAATTAATTCAAGATACAGCTACCTGATAAACTCCGTCCTGTTTAATTCCAATGCCATTTACAAAGATTCACTCAACACCAAATAAAGCATGATGAATGCATATTTACCCACTCAAGAAGTGTTAAATGTATAACTATATTTTATACAGAAAAAAAAAAGTTGCCCATAGGATTCCTGGGGATTTTAACAAAATGGAAGGAAAGGCTCAAAGAAAAAGGTTAAGAACTCTTCCATTACTGCTACCTCAATCTTCTGATCCAAGAGGAAGGTATTAAAAACCTGTCACCACCTCCATATTGACCAATGGGGCTCACAATGAAAGGAATTTAAAGTTTTATATTCCCCAAAAAACAAATTAAAAGGTATAAACAAAGCAATTACTGCATTTAAAATACTCATTATTTTATAATTATATCATGTATCTTCACTATTCTAATCCAGGGTTACATTAATGCTGAACTATTTGGTGTCTGGATGCTAAATCAATATTTACACACAATGATGAGTATGAATTCTATCAATGATTAAGCAGAAGTACAAAAGGGGCTTGTACGCAAATGGACTTTTGCTTTTATTTAATTTGGATGTGTCCTGGGATTAAGCCAGTTCACTTTGTTGGGAGATTCAATCATACAAAAAGATTACCCCAAGATCAAACTTCATATACAACATTCTCAGTTTCATTGGACTATGAGGGATTAAAGGGTACTCCAGTATAGAAGACGGCTAGATAGCAGATGGGACCTTTGCTGACTTAAAAACTGCCCAATTAGTCACTGTAGCCCCTGCTCTTTTCGTGCAGCCCTTCCTAATCTTGCCTTTTTAAATATTTACCCAATTCCCTTTTAAAAATTATCAAGTCTACCTCCACCACCCTTTCAGGCAATGCATCCAAGATCACAACAACTTGCTGCAAAAAAAAAAAATCATGTCACTTTAGTTCCTTTATCACACAATAAACATGCAACAAAATTTTTATTTTATGATTCTTTGCTGGACTCCTAAAACTCTCACCTAGACCTACCGATCAGTTCTGCCCATAACATTACCAATCTGATGCTTCAGCCCATTTCTGCTTGGACCTTCTAATTCTAGCTAACGAGAAATAGGCAGTGCCGTGCACCCATGGTTATGTGCAGTGGGTTGGGAGAAGGAAAAGACACACCTGTTTTTTTTTTAAACAATACCAGCTGCCATATTCAGGTAGATTTTTTAAAGATGCAGTCTTTTAATGAATTAGTGGCAGATGACCAGGTGGATAGACAGCAATGAAGAATCTGATCAGGAGGCCACTCACCTGATGAAGGGGCAGAGCCTTGAAAGCTAGTGGTGTTTGCTACCAAATAAACCTGTTGGACTTTAACCTGGTATTGAGAAACTTCTTATTGTGTTTACCCCAGTCCAACACCGACATCACCACATCAGGATGAGTTAGTCAGGTGATCAGGAGTGGGCAGGGGGGAGGGTAGTTAGTAAGAATTTGTAGCAGTTTGTAGGCAGGTCTAGGCAAACAGACTGATGAGAGTAGGGGAAGAGATAGAGAAAAACAAAAAGGGAAAAAGAGAAAACAAAAGCAAGTACACAACAGTGTGCAATGACACTCCATAACATGACAAACTTGATCTAGACAGACGAATCTGGACAGCAATCAATCTGGTTCAAGCTTCTTTCAATTTTATCCAATTTAGTGTTTTATTGCCTTTGAGTAAAGCTGAGAAAGTCCAACGCAGAACGCATGTTAGTCTGGTAAAATCGATGCTTGCCTGATATTGTTATCTTCAAACTCCACAAATCAACGAGAGATAAAAAACACACCAAGTTCATCAGTCTTGTGATGGCACTGCCACTCTTCAGTTATCACAGTACTGTACCTCTTGAAGAAACAGCACCGGTACCGTGATAACTGAAAAAGGACAGTTCAGATCTTGGACCTTTAGATTTCCAGTCAGGGCAACATTTTGAAAAGTATTAAATGCGGCAATTTTAAACCAATACGTCAACAATAAAAAACAGACATCTGATCTTTTTGTGGCAAGTTCACTTCCACACCACACTTGCACAATGAAAAACTTTCACTTACGTATATGGGGACAGTGGACCGGTCTGAATTTTTGAAACATCCTGCTGTCCAAGGGCCATATATAACAGAGCCAAGCTTTGGTTTACTGAATCTACACAACCACCCTGTACAAACAAAATCAAAAAACAAAGTGTGTTCCAAAAAGCCAACAAACACTACCTCAGACAAAGTCAAAATCACGTGATGCACAAAAACATTAGGAGAATACATTTCATGGTAAAAATGAAGTGGCTTCCAATGAAACTGCCTTTTCTCCTGGTTCTATATTACTTACATAGATAGTGGCAACTATCTAATGCAAAAATCCAGGCAGCAGCTAGGGGCTATCGCTGAACTGACTATTCGAGAAAGAACAGGGAGAGCTCATCCTGATACCTACCCGATATTTACTCCTCAGTTAGCTTACTAAACAGAATCTGGCATCTAGTTGAGATTAAATTCTGCTAAAAATTTAGAAGGACCATTTAGTCTGTGCTTCAACATATTCCTCGACAGAAAAAAAATTGATCAAACCTACTTGCACTTGGTGTAAAATTATTCAGTGAGTGCACAGGGCTAATCAATGCTTCATACCATGGAGCAGCTTTTATTTTACTAGTTGTTAGTCTTGTGAATTCAACTCTCTCCTCTCCAATTGTATATAATCACCAGGTA
This sequence comes from Sphyrna mokarran, assembly GCA_024679065.1. Taxonomy (NCBI): domain Eukaryota; kingdom Metazoa; phylum Chordata; class Chondrichthyes; order Carcharhiniformes; family Carcharhinidae; genus Sphyrna; species Sphyrna mokarran. The sequence continues at coordinate 108,483,576 of JAGIQG010000006.1, read as the reverse complement.
ATGCAGAGTGATACCATAGTAAAACTATTCTTTTTAATTGTTCTATTTTTAAATTTCTTTAAAACTGTTCTTTTTTTTTCTTTATTCTGTCATGATGTGAGCCTCTGTAGCAAGGCCAGCACTTCTTGTTATCCCTGAATTTCTCCTGAACTGAGCGGCTTGCTAGGCCATTTCAGGGGGAAGAGGAGACAACATGGCTGTGGAAATAATGTTACATATAGGCCAGACCATGTAAGGATGGTAGATTTCCTTCCCTAAAGATCATTGGTGAACTAGATGGGTTTTTCTGACAATTGACGATGGTTAGCAAGTTCACTATTAGAGACTAGCCTTATATTCCTGATCTATTTATTGAATTTACATTCCATCAGTGGCCATGATTTGAACCAATCTCCAGAACATTAACTGAGGTTTCAGGATTACTAGTCAATTTAATGCATAAAACTGCATTATTTGCAAATAAAACAAATGTTTATAAGTCAGACACTAGAATGACCCATCACCATCTTATGACAGAAACCTAGTACAGAAGCTGGTCAAATATCACACAAGGGGACCAGAAGGTAACCCAGAAATATTTCAAACTAATCAAAAAAGGACTTCACATGTGCAGTTTAGCTATAAACTAGCCAAAACCAAAATAGTACACAATAACCAATTTCCCAGTCATTAGAGTACAAGCAAAAGGCAGCTCTAAGCCACTCAGAACATACTGTGACACCTGATCCTTTCTGCAACAACTGGTTCTGGTAAGACAAAAATCTGGCATTTGGAGCAAAACTCAAATCCCAACTTTTGTGGGTTTGGCTGTTGGCATAGAAACCAACTGGTTTATGTAATCCAACATTAACATTATTCAACTATGAATTTATCCGTTGATTTCTTTCCAAGTAAGAGGGAATCACTCAGACTTAACCACAAGTAAAAATCACAAAAACTTAGTAGATAAGTTTATGGACGAAAAGGGAATGGTTTAGGTTAGAGGGTCATTGCTTTTTCCGAATTGGTTGGCGCAACATCGAAGGTCGAAGGGCCTGTTCTGCGCTGTAATGTTCTATGTTCTACATGCTAAAAATGGCAAGTATGTAAAAAGAAATGTTACGTAGTGGCTATGTTACTGAACTAGTACTTCAGAGGCCAGGACTGTAAAACGCAAGTTCAAAACCCGCCATGGAAGTTTAACAGTTTGAATTCAATTTAGAAATGATTACAAAATTACTGAATTGTCATAAAAAACAATTTGTCTTTAAGAAAGGAAACCTGCCATTATCCAGTCTAGTCTATAGTTATATATATAATATATAATATATATATATATATATTATATATTAGTCCCAGACTAATGTGATAAGCCCTTTGAAGTGATCTAGCAAGTCCCTCAAACTGCAGTGATTTGAAGAGACCCATCACCTTCTCAGGACAGCTGAGGGTGAGCAACAATTGCTAATTTTGCCAACAATCCACACATCCTAAGAACGAATGGAAAAATAAAGCAACACACTATGCCTTTCTTTGAAAAGCAGATAAAACTCAGTAATCTATGCTATCAAACAAAACAAATTCAACTTTAACCTGGGAGCAGCATGCTCTATTTGAAAAGCCAAATTAATTATATTTGATCCAAAAGCAGGAGATTTTGCTGCTCTAGAGATATTATTTTCATCACAAAGGAAATTAATTCATTATTTGATATAAATAGCTCTGTTATGAATGCATAGTTTTCTAAAATGATTTGGAACTGCTTCTTTAATTAAGGTAAAATGGAAGAATGAAAACGATCAAGCGTGGATTATCGTTGATATTTGCTTTCCATTGTTACCATGAGGACAGGAGGGCCCAGGTTGAGACTGGGAGCAAGGTGCAACATGTTCATACTGGAAACCAAAAACTGTAGTTGGATTGACATTTTAAGACAAAGCTATTTGAAGATGGAAGTCCCCAGACTGTTTCCTATAAGGATTGTGATTCTGCACAAAAGCACGTCCCTCCGGTTTCCTCCCACAGTCCAAACATGTGCAGGTTAGTTTGAAGTTTGACTGGCCATGGTAAAGGGCCTCTTAGTATCAGATTATTGGGTAAATGGTAAATACCGGAGTGGGGGGGGGGGGGGGGGGGGGGGGGGTGGAATTGTTGTCAGTACAGGCCCATGAGCTGAATGACCTCCTTCTGCATTGCAGTGATTCTATGCATCTATGAAATGGCCATACAGCTTTTTTATACAGTTTACCTCTCCTAACAGCTTAACACTCAGCATCACCACTGCTAATCCGAGAACGTACAAACCCATAAATGGGAATGAACTGAAAAGCAGGACCAGGGTTCCATACATTATGGACCACAGAAAAGGTAACAAGGATTTCACATACCAAAATTTGCACGGACTCAAAGTATTTTCATGAATTATCCTTGATACATGATCTATGGCTTTTTAAACACCGTTTGTGAAGCAGCTTGTATGGGAGATTTGTGCAGCTGTTAAGATATTGCTCTTCAAGACCAGATTGAACTGTTAATAAATCAGACATGGACTTGCAGAAACAATGGATGCTGTGTTTTGAGATGACTGCCCACCCTCAGTCAATATCTGAGGAACAAAGCTGTGTCTCCTGTCTTTTGGAGGCTGAGAGGAAGCAATGGTGTCAGAGTTAGTGTGCGACTCAGAAATACACAGCTAGATTACAGAGAGCCCTTTTTAATTGCGAGCTCTGACCAGTCAAGAGAAATGGGAGGAAAGCTTTCTCTCCAGCACTTTAAAATTCTCTTCAGTTACCCTCTACCTAACCGTCTGATGTGAACAGGAGCGAATGATCAAATATGGAGTGGTGAAGCCCTGGATCTTCTGGACATCATCCCCCGATTCCAGCCCGCCCTTCCCAAAACACCTTGAGACCACAGACAGAAAATATTTCAATTGTATGCTACAAACTTCACTAGTAAGACCATAACCACAGTAAATGTGATGTTTATAAACAATCCGTTCAGCTGAAAAAAAGTTGGAGTCATGGAACTGTTTATCGTAATGAAGTGTGTCGTGTTACCGAAAATGTTGGGATTCACTGGCTTAGATATTAGTTGCCTTCTGGAAAATATTCAGTTAGTATTGCTTTAAATTCACTTCTTATGCTAAAGATCTTATAACTTAAAATCTTGTCATGTAGACTGGTTATTGAGAATTCAAATAATTTCTGTGCAGAGCCTAACAACCCAGTAATAACAGTTCTGAATTTCCTACCATTTAGACTACAAAATAGTTCAGCAAATGCTCACTCTGTAAACTTCTTCTAAAAGCAGCTTGGCACAATTCCGGCCAAGGTCTTCTGGTAGGACTGGTGACCCTTGACCTTGAGGGTTTGAAGCCAGCTCAGCACTGAGAAATGTTTCATTTGTTGTTTCTGCAACTAAAGATAGGCCAAAGCCTGGAGACCTAAAATATAAAAGCAGGTAGTTAAAAAAAAATCTTGCACCTGAATCAGAGATTTTAAGTCTACACTACAGTGTTATGGAATTTCTCCCAGAATATATCACAGTGCAAAAATAAAACTGAGGAGCCCTTGACTTCTCACTAGACTGGGTAATCATTCATATAGTGTCATTTTGAAAAACAATCAAAAAACTTATGCAAGTGTGGACATATTGTTCTCATGATTTAATACTGTGTCACTTACTGAATTAAATATCTAATCTCGCATTGCGGAGTGTGTTGTTCTTCTCAGTCTCCACTCAACTCAGACACGCATAACAAGAACATAAGAACCAGGAGCAGATGTAGGCCATCTAGCCCCTTGAGCCTGCTCTGCCGTTCAATAAGATCATGGCTTATCTTTTCGTGAATTCAGCTCCACTTACCCACCCACTCATAATTCTTAATTCCTTTACTGTTCAAGAATTTATTTATCCTTGCCTTAACAACAGTGAGATAGCCTCAACTGCTTCATTGGACAGGGATTTTTACAGATTCACAACCCTGTGTGTGAAGAAGTTCTTCCTCAATTCAGTCCTAACTCTGCTTCCCCCTTATTTTGAGGCTAGCCATGTCCCCTTGTTCTAATTTCACCCACCAGGGGAAACAACTTCCCTGCTTCTATCTTAGATATTCTCTTCATAATCTTATGTTTTTATAATGGTGAGCACATCACTGCATCACAGTGTCCAAGACACTAATCAGACTATAATGATTAGGAACATCCATTCTATTCAGTACCACCTCCTACATATAAATACAGTTGATATGATGGAGTATATGTTGCATTGTTCAAATCCAAAGATTCTACCAAACACTAAGGCATTCATGATCATGGACCAAGCGCTGGGAAATGTGATTAGTTAGGTGGCTTTTGCCTTTGACTCGACGGACCAAAATGCCCTTTTCTGTACTGCAGACCTCTTTGATTCTCTTTAGCTACATTAGATAATGAAAACCTTGCGGAGCAATCATTTTGGAGGCTGAAAACTGATTTACGTTCAGCAATTCCAGGGCTTGAATCCCATTATAAACACTTTAGAGCTCTGAGCCAAGTAAGCTGACAAAAGGTTTTATGGCCCCTAAATATCACTTTTAAATGGAGAATATATATATTTTTTTTTTTTTAAAGCAACACAGCACGGGAAACAGGCCCTTCGGCCCAACGAGCCCGCGCCACCGTAATACCAAATCATTATCCTATTTTAATAGTCCTATATAATAGTATATATATTAATCCTAATTTGGAAAATTTCCACCATAGGGACAATTTGTTACCCAATCAGCCTAAGAGCGAATTTTTGGGTTGTGGGAGGAAACCGGAGTGCCCGGAGAAAACCCACGCAACCACGGGGAGAACGCGCAAAACTCCCGCAGACACCGGCCCAATTCCAAGTGTCTGCACAGCCACATCGATAGTCTCTGAGCTGTCATGGTGCCCTTCAGGTGGTCCACATAAAGCACTCATATACGACAGGAGGTACCAGGCAACCCATGAATCAACATCCAAGAGCTGTACCCGCACCACCTGCCGAATGCGTGCTCAAATTATGGACCGAATTACCTGTGGAAAAAAGCCGTAGTTAAACAGTCCTAATATATCCCTCTATCTGCATACCGCTCATGTGGCTGTCCAAGAGACCCTTAAACCGCCCCAGCGTGCCTGCTCCCACCAACTTACTCGGCAGTGCATTCCACACCCCCACTACCCTTTGTGTGAAAAACTGCCCTCTAATATTCGTCCTATACATAGCCCCCCTCACCCTATGGCAATGACCTCTCGTCCTATCCATTTCTAAAGGTGGAAAAAGTTTACCTCCATTTACTCTATCTATACCCCTTATAATCTTATACACCTCTATGAGATCCCCTCTAAGCCGACATATGAACATATGAAGTAAGAGCAAGGGTCAGCTCCTCAAGCCTGTGCCACCATTTGAGATGATCAATGCTGAAGTGATTATGGCTTCAAGTGAACTTTCTTGCCCACTCCTTAGAATCTTTGTCTTCCTTGTCAATCAAGAATCTATCTAACTCAGCCTTAAAAATAATCAATGACCCTGCCTGCACAGCTCTCCTAGAAAGAGAATTCTAAGACTAATGACGGTCAGAAAGAAAATTCTCCTGATCTCCATCCTAAATGGAAGATCCCTAGTTCTAGTCTACCTCATAAGGAGAAACGTTGCATCAGCATTCAGCCTGTCAAGGATCTCACATTTCAATAAGCTCACCTTTCTTTCTTTTAAACTGCAATGAATACTAACCCAACCTGTCCAAGCATTCCTCATAAGAAAGCCTCTTCATTCTAATCTTATAGGTGAAAGTTTTCAGCGCCACTTCTAATGCAATTACATCCTTTCTGAAGTAAAGAGGCCAAAACTGTACTGCATTCCAGATGCAGTCTTGCCAATGCCCTGACCAACTGTAGCAAAACTTCTTTAGATTTTTATTCCTCATATAATAAATAACATCTATTTACCTTCCTAATCACTTGCTGTACCTGCATACTAACATTATGATTTGCATGCTAGGTCATATCTGATTCTGCAATCTATTTAAAGAATATACTACTTTTCTGATCTTCCTGCCAAATGGACAAGTTCGCATTTTCCCACATTATATTCCATCTATCATTTTTATCCACTGATTTAACCTATCTACATCCTTTTGCAGACTCAGTTGGCAACCCACAGTATTAAACTACAATCATAGAGCTGCCACGTGAAGGATCAGTGAATCAAAACAAGTATTTGGAAAATTGTTTGCTTGAAGTTTCAACTGTATGTCTGGTGGTTAAGCAGAACATTTAATCTGGCTTTTTACCATGGACTACATTTCAAAGAAATCTTGAAACATTCTCTACCGTCTTTTTCAAACTTAAATTTAAGACAGGATTGCTGGTTGCCCAAAGCAAACTCACTTTCCAGAATTTGCTCCTTTCACATGATCGGTATAGATGTAGACATCTGGTATGAACTTGTTTAAAATACTTCTAGCTGAATCGACAATCCTGTTGGGTATCTGTGGAGACACCCTGGCAGAATATCTGCAATTCTCAGTGAAGGAAAATTATAAAACAGCAGACAGGTAATAGAACAGCAACCCATAAAACATCATTTTTTTAAAACACAAGTCTTCATCCAAATAAACCTTCAACAGTGCTTGCAACGTAATGCACAATTCTATCACTAGGCTGTAGGTAAACAATGTCATGTATAAATATGTTGTACAATGGCAAGCTTCCTCATCTTAGCCCTCCCTTTTTGTCTTTCCTTCCTCTTTGGTTTACATGGACTGTTACAAAACAGGCAATCACAACTTTCCCAATACTGCTGTACAGTACACCATGGAGGTGTTTCAGGGGCTAATTTACCCCCCTCTGAAGACAGCACACAACTTTAGTCTCCCTCCCCACCAGGGATTACACAGCTAAAAGACAAGGAATACACAAGGGTTTTTTTTAAATATGGGAAGGAGAATCTGGTATTAATACATTTTAATTTCTACCATGATTTTGGCAATTTCAACATAACTGTTTGCAGAGTGCCATAAATTTCACATAAGTCACCAAGAAAAGGCTTCAGAATTTCATAGAAACTTGATAATTATTTCAGCTTCTGCCATTCGATGCTGGATGGTGTCAGCTTTTACTCAACGGCAGAACCCTCATCCTTGAGTCAAATGTTGTGGGGTTAAGCTGCACTCCAGAGATTTGAGCATACAATATCGGCTGATAATTCAGTGTGCAGTACTGTGGGATCTGTGCGCTTTTGGAGATGTCACCTTTCAAATCAGACATTCACACAAACGCCTCAACTGACTCCTTAAGGATAATCAAACATAGATGACAAGCTGCAGAATTCTCTCTAGTGTTCTGGTCAATGGTTATAGACTTAACATAATTAAAAGAATATTTATTTATTTACTAAACTGTTGTCTCAGAGCTTATATGCAAATTGTTGACCGTATTTATCTAAATTACTGCAATGACTATGTTCAGCGAACTTTGAAAAGACAAAGTACTTCCCTCCTCTTCCCAACCCAAAGTGCCAGCTCCACCTGTCCAAATGTTACTCTCTCATATAACAATATTGTGTGCCTTTAAGAAATGTAAATGTGCCACGTTTCTCATTTTATATTGCAGCTCTGGTTACATTGCCTGTTATCGGCAGTTGACAGAAGAATATTTGCTCCTAGTTACTGGGGTGTTTGTTTTCATCTGAGTTAATGTAGTTTTAGTTTTTTTTTTGGATTGTCCCCGAGGATTTCAGTCGAGTGTAAGTAGGTTAATTGACATGTCATGCCATGTGCTAATGGAAGGCCTAGAGAGATGCAGGCAGGCAGTTGTTGTTTGAATTCGAAAGGAGCAGCTCATTTTCTCTATGGAGTTCTGCTGTTTGAAAACAGGTTTTTTTCTGGAGATTGCTGTCTTAGTGTCAGAAGACAGGCGTCTTTGTGTACCTCTATCCAGAATGTTAGAAGGCCTAGTAACCCAAGTAAGCCTGTGTATTTTTGCTGACTGATTCTGAAGAGTTTATGTCTATAGAGAATATTGCTTAAATTGGAACAAAGATTGCTAGCAATTAATTATACCTTGTCATGTGTAAGCATTTCAATTAATAAAAGTTATGCTAATTCTTTTTGCTATATCGTTAAATAAAATTTGTTTTTATTAAAACTTCTCAGTGGGTCAACAGAAACACCTGGAGTGAAACACTTATCCTCGCACTAAAGCCAAAATCAAGAATAGTTGGGGGACTAGCCTAACTTCAGAACATATTTCTAATCTGGAGTTTCTAACCTGGTCCCCATCATCTTGCTACTACACATTTATAAAATATCATAATTCATACAGTTCAAAACAACTTCATGTACCAAGATATCACAATAGAGTATTTAATCCCCAAATCAGAAAAAGATCTTTGAATAACTAATTTTCTCTTCTCCTCCTATACCAAACTGCTTGCTTCTATAAAGCACTACTCAATGAAAAGAGAGAATAAAAAGTTTTAACAAACAGGATGAATTGCATGTACAGAACTATGTACAGTCAGAAGGATACGCTATACCTCTGATCCGCTTGATTTTGCCTGGCTCAGTTAACTGGATAGGCTTTAAAAACCTCCTCACTGGACATGAGAAGTGCACCTCACCGCCACCCCCAGGGGCCATGCCTCTCCGCACCACCTATCAAAGCAAGCACAAAACCTGCATTTTAATTGCAACAAACCAAGGTAACACCATGGTAACATAGACTTAACTTCCACATTCTGGATCTCTGACAAATTAAATAAGGCTGTCATCACATTAAATGGAGATCAATGTTTAATTTGTAGTTAATGAACTATCTATACTGAAGTACTGCCTAAACAGAGTACATTGTTTAGGCAGCTATCAAATTTGAACTCAAATTATAGGAATCATGGATTGTGGAGGTGAGATAGGAGTAAACACACTACTGATTTAGGGCCATTTCTATACTAAGGTGAAGAATCTTATGATTTACATCCTATGCTTATTAATATTCAACCTATTTTTAAAAAGGGGTTGTTATATTTTGCAGAGGAAGATCAATAGAAAAGGATTATAAAGTTGCCAAAAAAGTGGGAGAATTCAGAATACAGTAAAGGAAGAGCATGAAACTGGTCACGAAAAGAACAACAAAATATGAATGCAATCTTGCAAAAACATAAGTATGGACTGTAAAAGCTTCTATACGTATGTAAAAAGGAAGCATTTGGCCAAGACAAAAGTGAGTCCATTGCAGGTGGTCAAGAGAATTCATAATGAAAAAGGACAGAAAAGATAAATAGAGCATAGAAAAACTACAGCACAAACAGGCCCTTTGGCCCACAAGTTGCATTGATCATATGCCTACCGACTAGGCCTACCTATAACCTCCACTAAGTTCCATGAACTCATTCAGAAGTCCTTAAGACACCAACGAGTTCGCCTCCACCACCACCGACAACAGGCGATTCCACTCATCCACCACTCGAGTGAAAAACTTATCCCTGACATCTCTGTATCTACTCCCCAGTACCTTAAACCTGTGTCCTCTCGTAGCAACTATTTCAGGCCTGGGAAATAGCCTCTGAGAATCCATCCAATCTATACTCTCAACATCTTATAAACCTCTATCAGGTCACCTCTCATCCTTTGTCTCTCCGGGGAGAAAAGACTGAACTCCCTCAACCTATCCTCATAAGGCATGCCACCCAATCCAGGCAACATCCTTGTAAATCTTCTCTGCACCCTTTCAATAGCTTCCACATCTTTCTTGTAATGAGGTGACCAGAACTGTGCACAGTACTCCAAGTGGGGTCTGACTAGGATCTTATGAAGCTGCAGCATTATCTCCTGACCTCTAAACGCAATCCCTCAATTGATGAAGGCCAGTACACCATACGCGTTCTTGACCACATCCTCCACGTGAGGCCAATTTAAGAGTCCTATGGACCTGGATCCCAGGGTCCTTCTGATCCTTGAATGATTACTTTGTTTCACTAAGGAAGATACAGAATCTCAGATGAAGAGATACAAGAGGGAGAATGCAGTATTGAAAGAAATTATAAGTAAAAGGAAGTTGTACTGGAGAAATTAACGGGACTGGAAATTGATATGTCCCTTGGATCTGATATTATGCATTCCAGAAAGTGGAAAGATAGAGATAGTGAGTGAATTGGTAATCATCTTACAAAATTCTGTACAGGGAAGCTCATGTTTCACCAATCTGAGTTTTTTGAAGAGGTGACAAAGATAATTAAAGAAAGATAAAGATCAGAATTTTGAAAGATGATTACCAATTCACTCACTATCTCTATCTTTCCACTTTCTGGAATGCATAATATCAGATCCAAGGGACATATCAATTTCCAGTCCCATTAATTTCCGATAAGGGAAGGGCTGCGGATGTAGTTTATATGACTTCTGTAAGATATTTGACAAGGTCCCACATGGCAGACTGATACAAAAACTAAAATCACATGGGATTCCGGGTGGGCTGACTATATGCACGCAGAACTGGCTTCTTACTTAGTTATAGAAGACAGAGCATAGCAGTGTAAAGGTATTTCAGGATGGAGATCTGTAATTAGTGGTGTTCTGCAAGGTCAGTGCTGGGACCTTGTGTGTAGAAAATACTAAGTGATCTGGAGGAAAACGTGGGTGGTCTGATTTGTAAATTTGCAAATGACATAAAGATTGATGGAGTTGCTGATAGCACCAGAGCTACAAAAGAATATAGATAGATTGGTTACTTGGGCACAAAAATAGCAGATGGAATTTAATCTGGAAAAATGCAAGGTAATGTACTTTGGAGGATCAGATTTAAGTGCGAATTATACTTTAAATAGCAGAATCCTTAGTAACATTAACAGAGATCTGAGCATGCAGATCCATAGATCCCTGAAAGCAGCAACACAGGTGGCCAACGTGATTAAGACATATGGCATGCTTGCTTCATCAGACAGAGCATTGAGTACAAAGTTGGGAAATTATTTTGCAGCGTAATAAAACCTTGGTTAGGCTGCATTTGCAGTTCTGGTCACCACACTACCAACTATCAGAAGGACAAAAGTTTCGGAGAGAGTACAAAGAATGCTCACCAAGAAGTTGTCTGTTGACTACGAGGAGAGGTTGAATCAACTAGGATTGTTTTCGCTGGAAAGACGAAGGCCGAGGGGAGACCTGAGAGAGGTCTATAAAATTCTGAGAGCATAGACAGGGTGATAATCAGAACCTTTTTCCTACAGTGGAAGTGTCAATTACCAGGGGGCACAGTTCGAGATGAGAGGAATAAAGTTTAAGGGAGATGTGCAGGGGTAGTATTTTTACACAGAGTGCTGGGTGCCTGGAAAGTGCTGCCAGAGATGGTGCTGGAAACAGGCACATTGGCAACATTTAAGGGGTATCTGAATGAGTACATGAACAGGGAAGGAATAGAGGGATATGGACCAAGTACGGCCAGAAGGTTTTTTTTTAAGTTTACTGGGGACATCATAACAGGCACAGGCTTAGTTAAGTTACTGTCATTTAGTGTATGAATTGCCTAGTACCTAATGCTGGCTGATGTTTTGCTGCAGTAAAAGTCTTAAAATTTGAAATCCCGTTGTGCGATTTGTCAGTCTCTAGGAAATTTCTTTTTAAAGAAGTTATTGGTCTCTACGGGAATCATATCAGCAACAACAACCTACACCAGGTTCAATGCCACCAGTTACAGAGTTACGTTCATCTACTCTGCTTCAACACTAGGCCGTGGATCATTGTTGTCAATATTGTTAGAATAATTGAAATTAATTGAAGATTAATTGAAAAACTCTCTGCAAACTCATCCATCTTCTGATGGCTGAGACACAACATAACATCTTTAACTGAGTAAGATGCCCCAAGACATTTCACTTGGATGTAATCAAATTAAAATTGAGGGTTGATCAGCTTTAAAGTTACACTCATTATTTACATGTAGACATTCCCCAGAAAAGTGAGCTGTACATTTCCTGCAGCTAAATACTGACCAAAATTAGTATAATGTTCATTCACAACTATTCAAGTAATTCCTATAAAAATAAATTTTTATTTTTGACTTAATCTGCTGTTATTGACTGTACAAAGAATTATATTTAACTATTCCATCATAAAAAGAGAAAGGTATATCGTTAAAATCAATACAATGATTTTCTTACCTTCAGTTCAAGCTCTTCATCTATACCAAACCTTTTCATTAAGGAGAGGGCTGTCACCTTAAGAGTATCCACCTTAAAACACACATAGAATAGACGCATTGAAGTTGATATAAAAGCTAGAATTCATATCAGTGTGTATGGAAAGACCAGATTGTAATGTTTTCCACAAAACAGAAGAAAATCCATTTGAATATATGCAAGAAGTTTACCCGTTTTAGCTATGACTACGTCTAAAAATGAAAGGCTAAATATGATTTTGAAAGGTCAGGAATAATTATTCGCACAATCACTGTATGAAGTACCTTTGCTAAATTTTCCAAATGATGAAAGAGTGTGCTACTGAATTAAGATCTAAAGACCCTGGCTACTGCTCTAGCAGCTAATAAGATTTAAGTTCAATTAATAAAATCTGGAATATAAAGCTAGGCTCAGAGACGGTGACAAAGAAACTTATCAATGGTTGTAAAAATCCATCTGGTTCATTAATGTTCCTTAGGAAGGAAATTTGCCATCCTTACCTAGGTTGGCCTACATGTGACTCCAGACCCACAATGTGGCTGACTCCTAACAACCCTCTGAAATGGGATGCCAGTTCAAGGGCAATTGGGTGAGGATGGGTAACAAATGCTGGCATCCAAATTGCAGGAAAAAAATGTTTATTTAAATATTCCTGAAAGATTTTTGTAAAGTGTAGCTGACTGATGTTAGAAGTGTTTTTTTTAAACAAATCAAACAAAATCAAAATGGAAAGGTAAGTCTTCTGACTACATTTACATTTCAAGGTAGGATTTGAGTGAGATTTTACTGAGGACCTCAACACCTTTAACTATACATATGGTTTCCAGGGATAGCCCCTGAGCTAGCTGACTGTGGATGGTGTAGTATCCATCCAGAGGATTGACTTGATTTATTGTTACACATATTGGGATACAGTGAAAAGTATTGTTTCTTGCATGTTACACAGGCAAAACATATTCAAAGTACATAAGGGGAAAAGGAAAGGGCATAGAGTATAACATTGCAGCTATAGGTAGAGTGAAGAGAAAAATCAATTTAACGTGGATGAGGAGTAAATGGATTGCAATGGACTTCAGGCTACCTCAAAGTACCAACACTTTAAAGCAAAACTTGACAACAGCAATGCGGTGGCAAGCTCATTGGATAAATAATATAAAGACCTGGATCAGTATGGCAAGTAATATGACGTCAAATTCTACCATGGCAGTTTAAGAACCTGAATTTATTTTAGTTTTAGAAACTTGGAAAAAAGATCCTGGTATTATTAGAAATGACCTTAAAAGATGTCAACCCAACTGGAATTGTCTTTTATGGAAGAAAACTGTAATTAGTCTAGCCAAATATAATTATAAGCATCCTGTAATAGATTAGTGCTCATCAGCCTCTGAAGTGGTCTAGCAATACATTCAGTAATATCAAACCACTATCGAAGTTCAACAAGATGATCCACCCCCATCGCCTTCTCAGAACAATAACTGCCAGCCTCGTCAGTGAAGATGAATGGGAAAATACATAATTAATCATTATCAGTCAAATACAAAGTTTAGAGAGTCCACAATGCTCAAACTTTATAATCAAAAGTTAGGTCCGGTCAAGTACTCAGGTTTAACACCTCAAATTTTTCGATCAGTTTAACTGCATCTTACAGAAGGATCTATTTGATCATTGGTGACGCCTCTCAGGATGGCTTTTAATGGTCTCTTCATAAAAGGAGCTACATAGAGCAAGGCTTCCAGATAATAGCCAATGGATCGTTGGGGATGGCAGTCATGTTCAATCTTCCCTCCAAGAAGAAGACCTGGTTGGTAATACAGTGTAGTACCTGAAAAAATAAAGCAATCCATCAAAATTTTTCATTCAAACATGGAAAACAAATCAGCAAATTTAATTCCCTGTGAGTACTTATACACAACAACAAAGTACATATATTTATGTCTCCACTTATATATTAGCAAGTGTACAAATTCAGGTATAGTATGAAGAGAAAGCATTGAGTATTATGGGGGGGGGGGGGAAGGCACGGAACGAGAGAAAAAGAGTAAAGAAATCAGGGTCTTGTTACTGACTTGCCTACACTTTACCACTATTTAGGTTGGCAACTATGCACTTTATCAGCTATAATTGATTTAATGACCTAGTTAGTGCTGACAGGTAAAATAATAGCAAAAGACCACAACAAATGGCCATGCTGGAGAACATCTTAATGCAAATTATTTACAGCATGATGAGCTATGAAATATGGGCTCAAATACCAACTACAGACAGACAGTCTCGGCATTCCTTCCCATCCTTCAATAAAGAAGTTAAGATTGGTGGGAAACCTATGGACTGCAGCATTTCAAGAAGACACCACCTTCTCAAGGGCAACTAGAGATGCGTAATACTCATGTCCCACAAAAGAATTTAAAAAAAATCACCCACTTGATTAATGAACCAGCTGATGTCAAAATGGAGAAATTTTCAATTTTTGAAACTCAATTACATTTTTTCAGTAGTCGAGGCACAAGATTTGGGAAAAAAAGCTTTCCTTTCTCTGCTTGTGCTGCACTTTTTCAGGATCATGCATCCCCAAATCAGGCATAATTTACAAGGTGATGCAGCACAAAACTCTTGTTTCCCTTGTTCTGCCCCAAAAAATATGCTTTAAGCTCAAACTCAAAGCAGCAAGCCATTTGGTCGTTCACCAGCCCACACTATCCTTAGTCTTCAAATGAGATTGCTAAATTGTCAAGTACAGACAACTTATACACTGAACTTCTAATAAGTAGAAAGCATAAAATGAAAATAGCCGGAAATGCTCAGCCGTGGCTGCAAAACAGAAAATCCAATTTTAGACACTGCTCAGGATTAGAAGATATTTCAGAAGACAAGCATTGGAAAAGGAACAGGACAAAGGAAAAAATGCACATGGAAGAAACAAGTCAGAGTGGCTTGTGAAGTGAATGGGATATGGAAAAGTGACAGAAGTCATAGTAAGAAACATATTAAGCAAAATAAAAGCATACATATATAGACAATGAATAGCTACTCAGGGCAAATGGAAAAAGTGGCTCAAGTTTTGGCATGATTTTTCTGATTTTAAAGGTACATTTGCAAATCAATTCTTGAACTCACTTTTTAAAATTGCATATCCAATACATTTCCTTTCAATTAAACTCAAGTTGAATTTTATTCCTATTTTGTGAAATATTTTCTGATGTTAATTGTGCAGATGACGAGTAATTAACTAGTATCTTTTAACTACAGACATATCTAAAAGATATGTCTGTAGTTGATGCTTTGGCATCTTTTGAACCTAATCTTATGTTTACTTAAATACATCTACAATTAGATAGCTCTTCATCACATTAAGAGAATGTCTCAAAGGTGAATTGGCTTACCTCCAGACCATTTTAGAAGAAATGATAGACAGAGGGGTGTAAAATCTGCTTTAATATGGATTTGTTAAAATTATTAAATTGCATGCAATGCAACTTGACAAAGTACACATTAGTAAAGTATGGACTGGTGCCCAACATAAAACAGTTAAGATGATTTTACTAACAAGTTTGAAATTGGTAATAATGCAAATAGACAACAGTTGTCACTTTTTGGTTGATGTAAGCAACTGATCATTTTAAGTCGTAGGTGCTATATTTTGTTTTATGTTCTCACTAATTATCAGTGAAATTCAGAGTGTCCCTCATTCTGCATGTTTACAATTAGAGACATCAATTACATGTAATCAATTCATTAGTCAGATCCCATACATTGTAGGGAGTTACAAAAGAATCAGAATGAAATGATTGTGCTCGAAAGGAGATTTTGTTTTGGAAGAGACTATATCAGATATCCAAATTGAAATTTTCAAGATAATGAAGGAACTGTCAAAAAAAATAAAACCAGAACTCTTGTTCTGTTCACTTGCCAGGAAAAAATATAGGAAAAGACACATGTTCAGACAGATCATGTTGCATTTCTCCATGTCTCAGAAGCATCCAAATAACTAAAATAGTTTAAGTGCAGTGGTCATAATGTCAGTGTTAACCATAACTCGATGCGACAACTCCACTGAAATGGTAGCCACAATCTAAAGTTCTTCAATCTTTTAACATCCAGCTAAACTATTAAATAGGCAGGAGAGGGCCTTAATTTTATACTGAGTTCTGCACGGAAGGATCACCTTAGATAGTATGCTCCAGTTATGGACTAGGCCTGATCCCACAATTTACTAGTAAGCCAAGTGGATAATTAGGGTATTCAAAGTAAGGAGTATCAAAGAGTTCAGCATTTGGTTGTCAGAGAAAGACACTGAAATGAACAAAATCAATTTGTGACATTGCTTGAGAATAAAAGAGTGGATAATAAAGTGAGAAGATGGGAAGGTAGCCATCATCGCTGGAAAAGGTTTTGGCTAAATTCCTTTTATTGCTTCTTTTATAAAGAAACAGAAACACAAGACGTGGGAGTCGGCTGTTTGGCCCTTCAAACCTGCTCCATCATTCAAAAAGATCATGACTCATCTGGTTTTGGTCTCAACTCCAGTTTCTTGCCTGCATCCCATAACTTTGTTGAACAAAAATCTAAATGATCTTGAATAAATTTAAATCCCCACTACCTCCTAGGGAAGATTCTCCATCACAGCTGTATTCAAAACTTGGTCTCTGAAAAAAGAGCACACACACTTTTTTGTCTCTTAATAATTTGAAAACAAAAGACTTGTAGAACAGAAAGTAGCATAACCCCTCAGCTTTCTAAAGTCAATCACTTAAGTGACTAACTGAAGTCAGTAACTGGAGTAATTTTTGAAGTTGATTGTACCAAGTCTTTACCATGCCTATTGTAGTTGCCAAATCTTATAGTTGTCATTGAATACTGCTGTTGATATGATGACATTTATTCTGTGACAATACTATGCTTTTAATAAATGTATTTCAATCAGGCTAATGGGATACAAGGACAGGTAGCTAAATGGATAAGTAACTGGCTTGGTAATAGGAGATAGAGAGTAATAGTGGAAGGGTGTTTCTCTAGCTGGAGGTCGGTCACTAGTGATGTGCCACAGGGCTCAGTACTGGGACCTCTTCTATTTGTAATATATATAAATGACTTGGAAGAGGGAGTAAGTGGAGTGATCAGCAAGTTTGCAGACGATACAAAGATGACTGGACTTGCGGATAGTGAGAAGCATTGTCAGGCAATGCAGCAGGACATAGATAGGCTGGTAGCTTGGGCAGACAGATAGCAGATGGAATTCAATCCTGATAAATGTAAGGTGATGCATTTCAGGAGAAAGAATGTAGGGGGGAGTATATGATAAAGGTTAGACCTATTAAGAGTATAGAAACGCAGAGGGACCTGGGGATGCAGGTGAACAAGTCTCTGAAGGTGGCAGAGCAAGTGGAGAAGGTTGTGAAGAAAGCATATAGTATGTTAGCCTTTTAGGAAGGGGTATAGAGTACAAGAGCTGGCCTTTAATGTTGCAGTTGTATAAAACGTTGGTTTGACCTCATTTGGAATACTGCGTCCAGTTCTGGTTGCCTTACTACTGGAAGGGCGTGGAGATTCTGGAGACAGTGCAGAGGAGGTTTACCAGGATGCTGCCTGGTATGGAAGGTCTGAGTTACGAGGAGAGGTTAGGCAAATGGGGACTGTTTTCCTTAGAAAGACATAGACTTAGAGGAGATCTAATAGAGGTGTACAAGATTATGAGGGGTATAGATAGAGTAAACAGGGTTAAGCTTTTTCCTAGGATGGACTCGAATAGCACAAGGGGTCACAGGCTTAGGGTGAGGGGGGTAAGGTATAATTTGGATGCTAGAGGGAGTTTTTTCACACAGAGGGTGGTGGGGGTATGGAATGCGCTGGCAAGTAAAGTGGTGGAGGCAGGTACTCTGGAGTTATTTAAGAAATACTTAGATGGGCACATGAACAGAATGGGAATGGAGGGGTATAGAAAACTGATTTAAAATAGGGATCATGAGCCTTGGCAGTCCCTGGGAAGTGTGTAAATAGATGATGATATTGATGTACTTGTTTTTATCCTACAGGTGCTTTGGTCCACCTTGTTGTCTAACAAGGGGCATACACGCGGTGGGTCGTGAGAGGGCTGCTCTTGGATTTTTTTTTCGAGAGTATCCTAGTGCTTCACGTCGTTAGTGTACGCTTGACCTGGACCATTTGATGGGCAACACGACAGCTCAGTGACTATCACTGTGCTGTGCAGATACTTGGATTTGGGCCTGTGTCTGTGGGAGTTTGTGCATTCTCCCCGTGCTTGCGTGGGTTTTCTCCGGGTGCTCCGGTTTCCTCCCACATCCCAAAGATGCACTCTTAGGCTAATTGGCAAAACAAATTCTCCCTAAATTGTCTCAAATTTGGTTTTTAATCCTTAGATCTATAAACATGGACAAGGATCGCGGGTATAGGTGGGAACATTGGGGTGGCGGCACGGGCTTGTTGAGCCTAAGGGCCTGTTTCCCATGCTGTTTTTGTTCTTTGTGTTTCTCTGCAGGATGTTTGGAGCAGTTCGTGGCATTTTACTGAAGCCATGTTTACTGCCTGTATCCTCTATTGTTACTGAAGCAGTATAATTCGGTATTCACGCAGAGTGCTGGAAATGTAGCTGTGGAGAGCACTGAGGTACAGGGTTGCAAATTGGGGAGTATTGTAGTAGATAGGGAGGATGTGTTAGAAATTCTCGAGGGTTTGAAGTTGGATAGGTCCCCTGGGCCGGACGGGATTTACCCTAGGATTCTCTGGGAGGCAAGAGAGGAGATTGCAGAGCCTCTGGCTCTGATCTTCAGGTCCTCGTTGGTTACGGGTGTGGTTCCGGAGGACTGGAGGATAGCGAATGTGGTCCCAGTGTTTAAGAAGGGGAAGAGAGACCTTCCAGGGAATTATAGGCCAGTGAGTCTTACTTCTGTTGTGGGCAAGGTATTGGAGAGAATTATTAGGGATAGGATTTATAGCTATTTAGAGAGAAATGAATTGATTGGGGATAGTCAGCATGGTTTCGTGAAGGTTAGGTCATGCCTTACTAACCTCATTGAGTTTTTTGAGAAAGTGACCAGAGAGGTGGATGGGGGTAAGGCGGTTGATGTAGTATATATGGACTTTAGTAAGGCTTTTGATAAGTTGGCCCATGGAAGACTTCTACAGAAAATGCAGATGTGTGGAATAGAGGGTGATTTAGCTAATTGGATTAGGATTTGGCTGGCAGATAGAAGACAGAGGGTGGTGGTTGATGGGAGATATTCATCGTGGAGTTCGGTGACGAGTGGTGTGCCTCAGGGGTCTGTTTTGGGGCCCCTGCTGTTTGTAATTTTTATAAATGATCTGGATGAGGGTCTTGAGGGATGGATCAGTAAATTTGCAGATGATACTAAAGTTGGTGGTGTGGTAGATAGTGAAGAGGGGTGTTTTAGTTTACAGAGTGACTTGGACAAGTTGCAGAGCTGGGCCGAGAGGTGGCAAATGGAGTTTAATGTGGAAAAGTGTGTGGTAATGCACTTTGGCAGGAACAATAAATGTGTAGAGTATAGGGCTAATGGTAGGGCTCTTAATAGTGTGGAGGAACAGAAGGATCTTGGTGTATGTGTCAATAGATCCCTGAAAGTAGGCAGTCAAGTGGATAAAGTTGTTAAGAAGGCATATGGAGTCTTAGCTTTTATTGGTATGGGGATTGAATTTAGGAGCCGCAGCATCATGTTGCAGCTGTACAAAACTCTAGTGCGGCCGCACTTGGAGTATTGTGTGCAGTTCTGGTCGCCACATTATAAGAAAGATGTGTAGGCATTGGAGAGGGTACAGAGGAGGTTTACCAGGATGTTGCCTGGTATGGAGGGCAGGTCTATGAAGAGAGGTTGAAGGATTTGAGGTTGTTTTCGTTAGAAAGGAGGCGGCTAAGAGGGGATCTTATTGAAGCATATAAGATGATTAGAGGTTTAGATAGGGTGGACAGTGATAGCCTTTTTCCTAGGATGGAGAAAGCTAGCACGAGGGGACACAGCTTTAAATAAGGGGTATGAGTTATAGGACGGATATCAGAGGTAGGTTCTTTACTCAAAGAGTGATTAGGGAGTGGAATGCCCTGCCTGCAGCTTTTGTAGATGCGCCAAGTTTGGTGGCGTTTAAGAGGTTAGTTGATAAGTATATGGATGAGAAGGGGATGGCTTAGTTAGGAGGGGCATTGCTTTTTATTTTGGTCGGCACAACATCGAAGGCCGAAGGGCCTGTTCTGTGCTGTATTGTTCTATGTTCTATGTTCTATAATTGATATCATGATTTTTTCTCCTTGTCTCTGCATAGGTTTCCTTTCAGTGCTCTGGTTTCCTCCCAAAGATATGCAGGTTAGGTTGATTGACCGTGTTAAAATTGCCCCTTAGTGTCCTGAGATGTGTAGGTTAGAGGGATTAGCAGGTAAAATATGTAGGGATATGGGGGTAGGACCTGGGTGGGATTGTGGTCAGTGCAGACTTGATGGGCTGAAGGGCTTCTTTCTGCACTGTAGGATTCTATGATCTACGGTTGTTTAATGTGAACTAACGCAATGTTCTGTTGTTTTAGTGATCCCTTGAGATGGCAGAGCAAAGCTTGATTGGAATAATTGACAGGTCAGGTCACATGACTGGGGTCAGCTACAATTTCACAGAGAATTCCAGCTTGTTTTTTCAGATAGTGGTCGCTCGTGTTCATTTCTCTAGAGTTGGAGATTTTGTTGTGTGGGTGTTGCTGTTTTGAAAGCTGTAGAGAGAGATTTACTCCTCCTGTCTCTGAAATCTGAAGACTGGAAGCTGATTGAGACTAGGTTTATTTCTATGTTTTGCTGCCTTAAGGATATGTTCTTCCCTGAAAACTGCTGTTTGGATTTCTGTCCATAGCTATTATAAAGTTGGAAACCCAGTGTCAGGTGAACTTATTTATTTTAACTAATTCTGTAAAAGGATCTGTGTCTAGGGGTAGCTTTTAAATTGGAACAGAGACAGCTAATTAAGAGTTGTATGGTGTCATGCTCAAGTCTCAATTAGTAAAAATTATGCTAATTCTTTTTGTTATACTCAGTGTTCTTAAACTTTCTTTATAAAAGCTTCCAAGTGGGTCACTTGAATCATACCTGTAGTAAAATAACTTATGCTCACCAACGCCAAAGTAAATATAAAACTTCGGCTGTAGGTTAACTTCACAAATCACTTTGGAGTTTCTGGTCTGGATCTTGACAACACCATAATCTGTACAAAATCTTCTCCAGCCTTACACACGGGGGTGAAGACCAAGTCTTTGTGTGAAAAGGGATTAATAGGCAGAGACGCAAGTTACAAAGAGAGATATCAAACTATATAAACATGGCCGTGATTTATAGTCACTAGTAGATTTTGCTCTACTGGAATCTAATAATGTCTGCTGTTAATTAATTGTCCCTGTAGTGTCCAGCTCAAAAACTCTGCTTGCACACAATTGCTGAAACTGTGCTACCGTTACAGAAAGAGGAACGGGCCCTGAGCAAAGACAATGAAAAAAAGGCATCTCCTTAGTCAGCCAGATTGATGGATTGAGAAATAAACAGAAGGAGAAAGGAGGAGGGTGAATAGTGTGTGGATTCACTCAAATCAAGTACAGGAGAGAAAAGAAAGATTGGATTGAAATGGGAATGGTGTGGAAGAACAGGAATTTAAAATGATATTTTTGAAACATTCCAAAAAATTCAAAACCTGAAGGAATGAGATTCATTGAGGTTCCACACCTAGAAAGTTTTGATGCCAGAGGTTCACAGGCAGTAATGATCACTTACGATAAAAGGAAACATACATGCTGCTTGTTACTTGTCTTAAATATCTGCATCAGATTTGATTCTTATCAACTGCACAAATACAACAACTTCATAATATTTAATACATTTCCATGATGACTGAGCCAGCTAGACTTTTGGCAGAATGATATAACTCAGAGAACAACTATTGGATATTTGTGTTTAATTACACATCTGCCCTCACTTCAAATGTGCAACTGGAGGATAAACAATGGCAAGAGCAAGAAGTATAGCTGCGGTTTTGACAAATTTTGACCCAAAATATTCTAACTGCAGAATGATCTTGACAAAAGTTAGGAGTGTTCACAGTATTGACTGTACTGCATAAGCAGGAAAGCACGAATTGTAGTGTCATATGGATGCAATTAGTGATAGATTTGCATTGACAATTCCCATGATAAAAATGGACCATTTGAAAATGTAGACAATTACTGCCTTTATTAGAAATAGGTAGATTTTGTTATTATTTGAATAAAGTAATTATAAGGTCGGAGGGATCATATAGACTAAGGTGCTAACTTCGTGAGCTCAATGGTAACAGACTTGGTTATGTGAGAACACTATGGATCAATAATTGGCACAAAATCTAGGCTGATGCAATATTGAGGTATGCCGCACCACCGCTTTAGGATGTGACATTAAACATTAACATTGTGTGGTAAACCTCAGATGGTAAAGAACCCACAACATTATTTCCAATAAAAGGCAAGGAGTTTTTCCAGTGTCCCTCAGCCAAAAATCGAGAAAAAATTATCTGATCGTTATCACATTGCACTACCGTTTGTGCGGCCTTGCTGTGTGCAAATTGGATGCCTTGTCTCCTACAACCATGACAATTCCAAAGATATTTAATTGGCTTTAAGGTGCTTTGGAAAGGCATGAGGTTAGGAAAGGCATAATATAAATGCAAATCTTGTTTAAGGGTAAAATAACAATTATCTCTAATAATCTGTTAACAAGCCTTTTGTCAGAGAATCAAATCTCAGGACACTAAAGAGTATCAGCATAAATGACTCACCCACAAAAACGGACAATTTAAGAACTATCGTTATTCAGATAATTAATTACATGGCATTACTGATGTATACCATTGTCACAACAGACTGCAGTTTAACACCCAAGCTATACAGCACTGTGTTGCATCATGTTTTAATGCAGTGAGGAACAAATGAACTCAAATGTAATAGACGTAATGCAAGTAATATCAATCCAATCTTTCTTTCTTCTTTTCTCTCTCTCTGTCTCTACCCAATTTGACATTGAATTTGCACACTATCCTTCTTGTTTCTTCTTCTGTATTTCTCAATCCATTAATTTGGCTGGCTAAGGAGTTGCCCTTTTCTTCACTGTCTTTGCTAAGGGCCTGTTCTCCTACCTGTAAGTGTAGCACACTTTCAGCAATCGTGCACAAGAAGAGTTTTTGAGCTGGACAGTACAAGGACAATTAATTAACAGCAGACATTGTGAGATGCCAGTACAGCAAAATCTGTCCTTATGACTATAAATAAATAGTATGTTTATATAGTTTGATATCTCTCTTGGTAACTTACACCTTTGCCTATAAATCCCTTTTCACCCAGAGACTTGGTCGTTATTCCTGTATGTAAGGCTGGAGAAGATTCTGTACAGATTATGGTATTATCCAAGGTGATTTGTGAAGTTAACCTAGAGCCGAAATTTTACACAGAACACAAATGTCATAATAGACACCTAGCTCATTCTGATTATAACCACACTGTTCCTTCCTTGGACATCAGAAATGGCAACATCATTTTATTCTTTTATAGCATTCATATAAAAAGATTCCTGAAATGCTTCACAGGACTGTAGACAGAAGGGGAAAGAGAGTAAAAAAGAACTTTTATTTATATAAAGCCTTTGACTTTCTCCACTCTGAAGTGTCATGGGTCCCAAGTTTAATGTAGTATAATCCCACAAACAGTAATGAGACAATGACTAGTTAATCACTTTTTGTTGACGTTTGTTGAGATAAATATTAGCAAGTACACCAGCAGAACATCCCCGATCTTCAAATAGAGTAATGGGATTTTCTCAGCATTGAAGAGAGATGTCACCCAAAGTCACGTGCTCAAATCTCTAGAGTAGGCTTAAACTTTTGAGTTCTGGTTCAAGGGGGGAAAGAATTCTATCAAGGTTATCAGTAGAAGTGAAAGATGACGCAAAGGTCAAAGCTTATTAATGGGTCATATTAAAAAATATTTTCACAAGCAATAAAATTCAAAACTAATTATTTTAAAAGCTTATCATATAAGGACATTAAAATTAATGGTTTGGACAATCTGTGTGTATCCATAACACAGCCATTCATCCAAAATGGATTGACCAGCTAAAAATAATGGAAATAGCTATTTTACACTCAAGGTTTGCTGCAGATTGAGAAATATCTTTAGCATTTCATAAAAAGGCAAGAAAATAATTATTTTCTTTTCTAAAGATACCCAAACCTTTGAAAGTTAGTGATGTTTGCTAACAGATAAACCTATTGGACTTTAACCTGGTATTCTGAGACTTGTTACCGAAATGATGAGTGCAGAAGGTTTTCAGTGTAAAAATTTCCTAGATGCCAGCATGAGCTCCAAGTTCGGGGGACAAGTAAGAGCATTACTATTTAATCCCAAATAACTCACCAGTTTCATTTATTTCAATCCGAGAACCATTTGTTATTTTGTCCATGAGTCGGATGAAGCTTGCTTCAAAATCTATAAACAAAAGAGAAGGAAGTCATACCAAGTCCAAAGATATGCAGATTACGTTGATTGGCCATGCTAAAATTGCCCCTTAGTATCCTGGGATGCTTAGGCTAGAGGGATTAGCAGGTAAGATATGTAGGGATATGGGGGTAGAGCCTGGGTGGGATTGTGGTCGGTGCAGACTCAACGGGCCGAAGGGCCTCCTTCTACACTGTAGGATCTTATGATCTATGAAGACATCTAGACAGTAAAAGAAGCTGGCAAATTAATTTTTAAAATCAGAAGTTTTTTTTTTAATTTGAATCCTTTCTTGCCAAAAGGTTGTTTGCATCACACTTTTGGTGCTCTTTATACAGTGTACATAGCGGTGTAAACAGGCAACTGTGTTTGCTCGGCCTGCTCCCAATGCACACAGTACAAAGATGTGCATGTTTAAACTCTTGCACAAGCTGTTATTTACCAGCTTCTGGCTGTCAGTGAAATTTTGACCAGGTAGGAGACTACACAAGCCAACTTTTTTGATCAGTAAAAACTCAAATACAGATCATATCTTTTTTTTTAAAAGACAGACTTGATGCCACTATTTTCAATGGTACCTGGAAAAGCTAGAATGCAATTTCTTGGAAGCTCTCTAATACCAATACCATCCAACGTCAGAAATCTTACACTGTACATTTTCAGGCTGGTCCAGTGTTAAAATTCCCACCACCCCAGCCACAAAATTGCACTGTGAATCCAACATTAGATTCTGGTTGAAATGATGAGAGCCATAACGTGGAGACTTGATTACCTGTAAAAACTACCATTCCAGCCATTATTTTGTAAATTGAGTTTGTGTTTTTATGTGCCCTGTTTTGAACTGAAACCCCAATCCCCTGATGAAGGAGCAGGGCTTTGAAAGTTAGTGGCTTTTGCTAACAAATAAACCTGTTGGGCTTTAACCTGGTGTTGAGAGAGTTCTTATTGAAATGATGAGTGCAGAAGGTTTTCACTCAGACCTGCACAGACATGCAACAAGTCAAGTGCACGTAAATAAAACTGTCTTAAGGTGGCTTATTTCGCACCAACATGCTGTAAGAATACATTTAAGCAAACAGGTTTTAACGTTACACCAATGCTTTGAATGATATTATGTCAAAAGAAATTCTCCAAATATCCTAACCAGCTTTTCATCCTGGTAATATATTGTTCAAAATGTCTTCAGACACTTTTTAAACAGTTTCAGGTAGCAGGCAAGATCAGATATCTTAATTTGTTGGGATGCTGGTACGTTATTTCTATTGCTATATATATTAATGAAGAAGTTAGTGCAATAACTGTTTTCCCTTAAAGAATGGAAATAGCAGTTATTTATTCTCATGCATGTCCCACAAAAAAAAGCAATGAGATGGCCAAATAATCTTTTTGTCATATTAGTTTAGAATTGACCCACCAAGACATTCCCTGATCTTCCTCAAAACAGTACTGGTATCTTTTATTTTTACCTTTGGACACAGGGGGCCTTACTTTAAATGCATTATCAAAAAGTTGGTACCTCTGGCGATGCAGCACCCCTGAGTAAAGTACTGGAAGATCAGCCTTGATCATGTGCTCAAGTGAGATGGAATCCAGAATGTCAGATGCCAAAATAAGAGTTATACCACTAGGCCATGGCTGATAAAATTTATGCTGACATAATTATTCAGTAATCAGAAGGGAGAAATTTGACAGATGTTATAATTGAGAATGTACTCCTTGTATTGACTTGGTTTCTACCTAATATTTAAAATGGAATTGGATAAACAATTGTAAATGGAAATAAAATCATGGGCTTTGAGGAAAAAGCAAGAACGTGAGACAGATTTGACAGCTATTTCAAAAGAACCATCACAGGCACAAATGGGTTGAACAACCACATCAGAAATGCTAAGGATAAGCCATTAGAGTACATGAGGAGCACTATTATGGTTCCAGAGGAATTAATATATCTCACACCCCTTAACATTCCTCCACCTTTTGATGCACTAGTTTCCACATTCATCCTTTGCCACCTTCACCATGACAGCACCCCATAGACATCTTCCTTTCCCCTCTCAGTGCTCTAAATGTTCCCTCTGCCATCTTGACCATGTCTCAATTACTCCAATATCCACCCCTCTTCTCTTGTACCTTCTCATACAAACACAGGAGATGCAACACTACTTTATTACCTCCCCACTTCCCATTGCATATGGATCCGGGACAATTTCCTGGTTAAACACTAATTTAATTATATTTCTTTCAATTTGGTATACTGTATTCGCTGCTCACAATGTTGTCTCCTCAACATTGGGAAGACTGCTTTACAGAGCACCTCTGTTCAGTTCCAGCTGTCTGCCATTTTAATTCTTTGCTCCAATGACACTGACTTCAGACTTCTGAAATAAATGAAATTTTACATATACTGAAAATGCAACATTTTCCATTGTATAGGGGCTTTTAGACTCAACATTAAGTTAAATTACATCAGATCATAACCATTAGTCTCAAATTATCAGGTGGCAACTAAGGTGCCACCTTATCACAAATTATCCAAATTATCAGGTGACTCTGCTAATCCCTTTTCTACCTCTACAGCCATTTTGTTCCTTTATGTGTCCTATTGTATACGGTATTTCCTTTCTTAATATTGTAGTTATGTTCCTGAAGTCAGATTTTCCAATCACAAGTAAAAACTTTGGTCTGGTTCTTTGAACCATTCCTGCCGGTAAAAAAAAAACTTTATGCTCCAAGTTTAAAACCTGTACGTACATTGCTAAATTACTACATTTCTCAATGAAATAATATTATATTTTATTAGATCTGGCATGACACCTCTCCCATTCAACGTCTTGTCTATTTCTTGCCTCTCCTGTTCCCTGTCAATTGAGTTCCCCAACCTTCCTGCCAGCTGCTACCCTCACCCGAACCTTCACTGACAGTGAAGACTCAGGAGACATGCTGCGATAGGTAAGAAACAACCAAGAGCTGAATTGCAAAGTTGCATAGATAAGCTGCAAGCTGGAGGGACAGCCAACAGAAAAAGCTCCAAATTGGCGCTGATTGGGCACATTGCCTTCTGTCACACCCAGCATGAAACAACATTAATGCAATTCTACATACCTATGTTAAATTGAAAGGACTTAAACCAGGTACCTTAAAACAAGGACTTAATATATTCTTTTGCCTTGCAACATTAGGAAATGTTTTAAATTCATTCGTGGGACATGGGTGTCATTGGCTGGCCAGGATTTATTGCCTATCCTTAGTTGCCCTTGAGATGGTGGTGGTGAGCTGCCTTCTTGAAACATTGCAGTCCATGTGCTGTGGGTTGACCCACAAGACCTTTAGGGAGGGAATTCCAGGATTTTGACTCAGCAACTGCGAAGGAATGGTGATGTACTTCCACATCAGGAT
This sequence comes from Sphyrna mokarran, assembly GCA_024679065.1. NCBI lineage: Eukaryota > Metazoa > Chordata > Chondrichthyes > Carcharhiniformes > Carcharhinidae > Sphyrna > Sphyrna mokarran. The sequence continues at coordinate 108,455,502 of JAGIQG010000006.1, read as the reverse complement.
GGTGAGTGGCTTGGAGAAGAAGTTGCAGATGGTACTGTTCTCATGTATCGGTTGCCCTGTCCTTCTAGAAAAGGTTGTGCATTTGGAAGGTGTTGTCCAAGAATCTATGTTACATTTATCTATTTCCCTTTTGTTCTGCCCAATTTTCCCTGCTCATATTTGAAATTCTGATGAAAGGACATTGGTCTGCAACATTAACTTTGCCAATCTGCAGGTGTTGGCTGGGCTGTTGAGTATTTCTACCATTTTTTTGTACTTCACGTTTACAACTCTTACCATTTGGACTTGTAATAGTGTGAATAAAAGAACCTGACTGAAATTTAATAGAATCAAAAATTATACCAATGTGTTCAGTACTTCTTTTCACCTCCATCACACAAATGAAAAGGATTTAAGAAGACAAGTATTGGCCCCTTACCCAAAGGGAAACCTCATTCATTGGTCTTAACATTACCAAACAAACCCAGTTTAGAGCTACCTTCAAATGTGTGCGGGTTAGGAGGATTCCTGGGAATCCAAGTGTTGAAATTGCGCTTGGGAAGCTCTTTCCTCTCAATGTCCTCAAACAACAAGCATATGTTAGAGGTTTGTGTCGCTGGTGTCAGAAAGCTGTCCGAGTCACATTTCAGATTAGATCCTGCAATCTCCTCCAGCTACAATGCACCATGAGCCCAACCGAGATCCTGAGTTAATAAATTAAGACCCAAAAAAAAGAAAATAGGCTCAGAAAAAAACAAGGCACCTCCCCAGTCTACTCACAAGATGGCCAAGAGTGAAATCAATGGGAGGTCTCCCAGAAACATAGCGACACCAGCCTGTCAGTGTGCGTTTCCCTCATGGATTGAAATCGAAACAATCCCATTGCCAATGTCCAGCGGGGAGGAGGGAGTTAATCCAGCGAGAAAACCCCAAATGTGCCTTCACCCTCTCCAATTAAAGATCACGAGGTATTAGGCAGCGATCATGGAATTCAGAGAGATCAGTCCCCAAACCACGAGGGAGCTTTATAAACCGATGTTTGCTTACACCGTGCCGCAGTGTGGAGAGCCACGAGCCCTGTCCATTCGCTATGCGGGGCTGTCACCTCAATAGCTCCCAATTGCCCTGAGTGCGGGCCGGGAGTCAGCCCACACCAACACCGCCCTAACTCGCAACAGTCTCCCTCCCTTCCCCGCCCTCACTCACCCCGCAGGCCCGGGTTAAGCTCCTGGCTCCTAATCCCGCTGATGCGCACCGACCGGCCGCTCAGCGCCGCCAGCGACAACCTCATCCGCAGGAAGCCCGCTCCCTCCCAGCGTAGCACAGACCCTCTTGCACCCGCCATCTTACAGCTCAGGACACGCGCTACAGCACGCACTGCCCCCGCCGGGGGTCAGCCCCGCCCCCTCCCTCACGGCACGTCACCCGCCGGGGTCACAGGTTAGCCCCGCCCACCCGGGGCGGTGCCTGCACCCGCCGGGGTCACAGGTCATCCCCGCCTCCACCCCCCCCCGCCCCCCCCGCCTCCACCCCCCCCCCCGCCCCCCCGCCTACCACCCCCCCCCCCCGCCCCCCCCGCCTCCACCCCCCACCCCCCCGCCTCCACCACCCCCCCCCCCCCCCCCCCGCCTCCACCCCCCCCCCCCGCCACAAACAGGACACGCCCCGCGTCTCGCCGAGGTCACAGGTCAAACTCATGGACAAACCCCGCCCATCCTGAGGTCAGAAGTTATCCCAGGTGATGGCAGCAAATGAAAAGTAAAATACTGCGGAATCAAAATGCTGGAAAATCTCAGCAAATCTGACCGCAGGGGTGGAGAGAGAATAGATCCAACGTTTCCAATCTGGCTGACCATGATGTGAAAATGCCCTTTTGTCAGACAGTAAAAAGTCTCACAGCACCAGGTTAAAGTCCAACAGGTTAAAGTCCAACAGGTGTACTTTGGTAACAAACGCCACGAGCTTTCGGAGCGTTGCCCCTTCATTAGATTTTGTCAGCAGATGTAAGGGGAAGGGCAGTTGTCGGTGACAGGAGGTTTGACATGACTAACATTGCTACCTCTGAGCAAAAACTCTGGGTGTGAATCCCACTCCCGGACCTGATGGCCACAAAAGGTGCAAAGCCTGTCAGTCTTCCCAAAACCCCACTGGCAGTTAGTAATTGTGGGACAGTCTCCCTGACCCACCTGATATTGGAGTGGTGCCTGTCGTACACCTCCTAGAAAAAAATAGCCGAGGAAACAGGTAAGTGTGTGCTGTGCCTGCCTTGTGTTTCTGCCATTGTGAGAAAACAGGACTTTAGCTGAGGTGTGACTATTAACAGTTCTGTTACACAGTGGAACTGGGAAGCAAAGCTGGGTGATGAGCAGTTTGGTGATAATAGTATTTGAAGGAACAGGAACTGGTTCTTATGGATAAGTTGAGCTCATAGAGAGCGAGATGAGAGACTGAAATTAAATTAAAGAATTATGTGAGTCCAGGGGTAAAGTATGGAAGAGCCACTAGGGATGTTTAGCCTGGTGCACTAGGGGAAAGGAAGGAAGTGATAAGGGTGGCTGAATGGATGGTCTCAATTTTTGTGACAGTCAACAGAGGATTAAAGGTCAAATAGTTGAGATTTTGAAAATGCCTTTGCAATTGATGTTTTTCAGGGCACACACGCATACAAGGAAGTGAGGTAGCAAGGGGGAAGATAGATGTGGATGGAACAGGTTACGAGGATTTGTGATAAGCACAACAGGTGTAATGTGGCCACATCAGATGACAAGGTTGAAGATGTGGCTGTGAATCTGAGTAGAGACATTAGAGGGATAGATTAAGAGAGAAGAGTTGGAAACTAGGAGGAGCAAAAACATGATAAATAGAGTTGGAAATTGAAATCACAGAAAATCAAAATTCACTCATGGCAGAGACTGAGGGAAGAAAGAAAGACAATAGCTTAGTAAGAAACTTGGCATAGGACTTGCATGAGTGGCAGACAGTCCCTGCACCCTGACATAACTGATTGGATTCTACTGGACTGGAAACATGGATTACCTTCATCTTTGTAATTTTTTTTAAAACAGTAGGTTAATAAGTATATATATTATGATCAAGTATTTCCACTTTGGGTATAATTGACAGCTTCAGCAGAAATTGTATCCGTTTTGCATATTTTTTCTTCTCAAATTACGATTCAAGTTCATTTGCATATCACTTAATATACAATCTGTGGTGAACAAGTACAATTGGGCAACATTTTAACTTTTTTGTGCCTACGAAACATTTTCTGATGTATTTAAGAATGGTGACGTGGTATAGTTTCATTAATGCTATCAAAATGTGAGCATATCACAACTGATAAACATTTTAAAGCAGAGTCAATCCCCCACCCATGAGATTTAATTTATTCTTTCACTAAATGTGGGCATTGCAGACTAGGCCAGCATTTATTGCCCATCCTTAATTGCTCTTGAGAAGATGCTGAATTGCCTTCTTGAACCTTTGCGGTCCATGTACAGCTAGGAAGGAAGGTGTAGGATTTTGATCCTTGATAGTGAAGGAAGAGCAACATGTTTCCAAGTCTGTATTGCTTGGAAGGAAACTTTCAGGTTGTGATGTTCCCATGTGTTGCATTTGTCCTAGGTGGTAGAGGTCATGGGTTTGAAAGGTGCTGTGAAAGGAGGACTGATGGACTGCTGTAGTGCATCGTGTACATGAACATGATGGTAGTTACTGCTGCTACTGTGATGGGGGAGTGAATGTTTAAGCTATTGTATGAAGTACCAAACAAATAGATTTTTACACCTAAATGGTGTGAAACTGCTTGAGTGTTGTAAGAGCTGCATTCATTCAAACCAGTGGAGAGTATTCCACGGATGTTTAGAGAGTTATAGTAATGGCATCATTGAATGTTAAGAACAGATGGTTAGATTCTCCTATGTTTGAGATGGGCATTGCCTGGCACCTGTGTAGTGCAAATGTTAACTTGCTACTTTGACAGCCAAAGCCTGAATATTGTCTGGATCTTGCTTCATATGGATGAGGACTGCTTCAGTATCTGAAGAGTCTCAAATGGTGCTGAACATTGTGCAATCATCAGCAAACACTTCTGAACTTTAAGATGGAGAGAAGGTCATTAATGAAGTAGCTGAAGATAGTTGGACCTAGACTCTACCCTGAGGAACTCCTGCAATGATGTCCCATAATCGAGATAATTGATCGCCAATAACCATACTTATCTTCCTTTATGCTAGGTATGACTCCTATCCTTCTATTCCCATCTCATTCATGTACTTGTCAAGATGCTCCTTATAAGTCACTACCATATCCACTTCCACTATATCCTCCGTCAATGAGTTCCAGGCACCCACCACTCTCTGTATAAAAAAAATCTGCCTCCTACATCTCTTTTAAAACTTGCCTCTCGCATCTTAAACCTATGCCCGTAGTAACTGACTCTACCACCCTGGCAGAAAGCTTCTGACTATCCACTCTGTCCATGCCTCTCATAATCTTTTAGACTTCTACAGGTCTCCCCTCAACTTTGTCACTCAGTGAGAACAAACTAAGTTTCTACAACCTCTTCTCATAGCTAATGCCCTCCATACCAGGCAACATCCTGATAAACCTTTTCTGTACCCTCTCCAAAGCCTCACATCCTTCTGCTAGTGTGGTAACCAGAATTGAACCCTATATTCCAAGTGCAACCTCACTAAGGTTCTATAAAGCATCAACATGACTTGCCAATTTTTAAACTCAATACCCTGGCCAATGAAGGCAAGAATGCCATATACTTTCTTGACTATGTTCTCCACCTGCATTGCCACTTTCAGTGATCTGTTTACCTGTCAGGAGGATTAGCAGGATAAATACGTGTGGTTATGGGGATAGTCTTTGGTGGGATTGTTGTCAGTGCAGGTATGATGGACGGAATGGCTTCTTTCTGCACTGTAGGGATTTTATGTTATCTCAATTTTCTGTATTACAGCTACACAGGTTATATGCTATAAAAGATTCGTGGTGAATTTCAAAAACACCAATACAAGTCCTAGGTTGCATATTAACAGGAAACCAGGAGTGGGGGAACGGAGGTGGGGGAGAACAGAGATGGTGTCGTTGCAAGCATATCGACCCTAAATATTACAATGAATACATTGCTTCAAAAATACCCAAATCCTGCTTCAACCCATTGAATTTAATTTACATTATCCTGTCTGATTGTGGAAGTGATGCACGAATATGCCAAGTTATAACATAAGATTTTTGGAGGTGTATTGGGGGTTGGTTACCATTAGAAAAAAAAATTGCTCAGTAAATTTCCTCAATCTTCTACCAGTTTCAGATAAATCATTTAGACCAGAGTCCATGAAGTTTATCTGTTGTAAGCTATTACATGGCATATGATTTGGGACATGCATCCATGGGAATATGCAGAAGCGGTTTCTTTTCTATGCTCTTCTCCTTTATCTTGGTTGAGAAAAGGAATTGATCTGAAAGGAAAGGTCAGTGATACCTTTGATCCACTTCAAATTCCACTGTGGTTCCATCTAGCTGGGGAGTCTCTATGGATAGGTTTGGGACAAACAAAGCTCTTTTGAAGTTTTATTTAAATCAAGTTCTCAATATTTTTATTGGCAGAATGGAAGAAAATCTTTCTTTCTATTGGCAGCTACAAACAACATTCAACGTTGCAATATCATTGGCAGTTAACACAATTATCTTTCCCCAAATAAAAGAAACATACATCAGAGACCTAAGCTTGTTGTTAACTTCAGTTCTTTGCAAATGAAGAAGTGACTTGTACCTTGCTCCCAATATCAATCAGGAGAGAAAAGGATAAACAATAGCTGGTTCGATTCATAAAATCAGATGGTGAAAGAAACCATTCAGCCTATCATATGATATCCACTCTCTGACAGCTTTTTCTGTAGTTCCACACTCCCCAGCTCTTTCTTCCAGATCTTCCAAATGTATCTTTTCCAGTATTTGTCCAATTCCATTTTGAAAATTACTATTGAATCTGCTTCCACCATTCATTCAGACGAGGATTCTTAACTCGCTTCATTGTTTTAAAAAAAATCTTCATCGCCCTTGTTCTGTTGGCGCTTATTTTAGATGTACAACATCTGTCTACTAACCTGCCTGCCAGTCAAATAAAGCTCCTGTTTGTAAGTTAAAACATCATAATTTTAGTCTGAATAAACCAAACACATATTGTTCTGGGTAATGGTTTAACCTAAGTTCCTGGAATAGTCATCAAATATTCTGTACAAAAATATGCTGTTTTGGCTCCAAACAAATATTGGCAAAGCATTGGGTTCAGACTTTCGCAATGTACAGCAGATCAAAATGCCACCAGCAAAGTGCTTGCATGGATACAGAAAGCATGCCAAGCATACCAAATTCTAGCCCAATCTTGAAATTAAGCTGAAGTGGGAACAGTAAATGTTGCACTGTTTGTAATGGAGATATTTATGCAAACAAACATAAGTAAAGTGGCAGAGAGATTGGATATATTTGAGAAATTACTTTTGTATTATAGATATCTAGTCTGGTAGTTAAATTTTTGATTCATACAATACGTAATTAACATCAGATCACTACACACTGAGTAAGGCAATGTATTTAGGCACTTGCAGTTCACTGTCTCAGGGTCAGAAATTTAAATGTTACCGTTATCGTGGTAAACACCAATCACTTACAAACCTCTATTTCAGTCAAAGAGCTATGTTTGTTGGAAAGTTGGTCATATCCAGTCGGCATGCCCAAGTAGAGGAAACAACAATGCTGCAGGTAATGGTAAAGTTCCAGATAACAGCCATGCACCAGATGGATTTTATTGGTTGATTTATTTATTTAGCAAAAGCAAAGTCCCTAAGCCAAGCAGTTCCTTCCTGTCCTTCTGTATTGAGTGCAACTGGCCTCCCCTGAATCTGTGGATTGGAGACTCTTCCCTGATGTGATGCATAATGTGTTCTCTCCCACAGGCACATAGGGCTGGCACTAATGTCCCATCTGTAGACTTTGGCCAGTCCTGAACCTGTTGATATTGGACTACTCTTTCCTTGGAAGGTTGAAACCAGGCAGCTGTTGGGTTTGTTGTGGCCAATAATTCCCATTCTTTTGTCCAGGCAGAATTTGCATTGAAGTCTTGTGTGGGACAGATCAGCTTTCTTGCTGGGAGTCATACCTTGGGTGGGCTGAATAGATTAGCATGAAATGGCATTGCAAACTTTTTCTTTCATTTTGTAAATTGTTGCAAATCAGCAGATATATGAGGAATGATGTTTGCCAAGACAAGGAGCCAAGGGAGTAGTGTTCCAGCAGTGATACGCATGGTAGCACTCAGCTGAGTTTTGACTCTGCATGCATGTATGTGATGATCTTGATCACAATGGGCACAATATTCTGCTTTTGAGTATCACAATACGAGTGCTGAGGTTTGGAGGGTGGTGGCAGCAGCACCCCATTTTGAGCCCGCGAGTTTGGCAATCAAGTTGTCATCTCCTGTTTGGCTGCAGTATGGTTGATCTAAAGCTAGTTCAGAAGTCTAAATATCCTCAAATGAAAATCCTCAAATGTGTCAATGTTAGATATGAAAATAGAAGATGCTGTTATCAGGCAAGATGACACGGAGCTATACTCAGTTTGAGATCAAGAAAAGCAGCATGTGGAAGGTGAGAATTACAGGAAGATGAAATTTCAGAACTCACAGTAGAAATAAAAGTTTTCATTTTTACTTTCATTGTTGATCCAGCTGTGGCTGTGTCTGTTTTCCCAGAAGAAGAGTACAAGAAGTCACTGTCACATTCCCTCATTCAAAACTGGTATGAAACTAACCAGCTATTCCAATACCTGTTTTCCACTGCTTGGTTAAGTTAATATTGGGGTGGAATATAATGATGCATACTATTAATTACCACTTGCAATAGTAGGAAGGAACAAGTTCTCTCTGATAGGAAGGAATTGGCTGAAGAAGGAATGGATAAACAGGGCTGAATGATAAATAATCTGGATCAAGAGAGTGGCCTTTGAATAAGGAGGACCAAATAATAAAATTAACTCTCAATATATTAAATGTTGTAAGTCAGCAGATGATGCAAATGTGAACATTTTTTTAAGATTTTGCTTGAAGACTGGTTAATTCCTAGCACTGAGTTACTTTACATATATGCAATGTCCTTCAGAAAAAATAGTGAAGAAACACAAAAAGGTGATGTACTTTTTAAAAGTTTAAAATGTTTATGTATTAATGTCACATGTAGGCTGACATTAACACTGCAATAAAGTTACTGTGAAAATGGCCTCACTCCAGTGCCTGTTCAGGTACATTCAGGGAGAATTTAGCATGGCCAATGCACCTAACCAGCATGTCATTTAAACTGTAGGAGGAAATTGCAGCACCTGGAAGAAACCCATATAGACACAAGGAGAATGTGCAGACTCCGCTCCAAGCCAGGAAGAATGGTTAAGAAGACAAATGGTAGCCGAACTATAAGAGTTTAAGATGAGGAATGTTATCCTGGAACTATATAAAACATTGGATAAGCCATAGCTAGACTGTGCAGTTCTTGAATCCATATTTTAGGAGGGATGTGATAGACTGGAAAGCTGCAGAGATTTTCTAGATGTTGTCTAGACTGGACAGTTTTAGTTATGAAGAAAGATTGGACAGACTGGGGCTGTTTTTCTTGAAGCAGCGGAGACTGAGTGGGGCGGAAGGGAGGAACAGGGACATAATTAAGACATATAAAGTTATGAAGGCCATTGATAGAGTATTTAGATGTGCACTTGCAATGTCAAGGCATATAAGGTTATGGGCTAAATGCAGGAAAATGGGATGAGAATAGGTGGGTAGTTTGTCTTTGACCAGTGTAGACATAATGGGCCAAAAGTCCTTTGTCTCTGCTCTCAGGGCTCTATGACTCTGTGCTTTATGTCATGAAGGCTCACCTCAAGAGTAAGCATGAGAATTTGCAAAGTATCTCACACTTAGAAATCAACTGAATGTTGATAAGACCATTTCCTGTAGGGTTCAAGAGTCGTTATTCCGTCATGATTTACAGAGAGATTAAGGCAAACACTTCAAACAACTTGGAAAACGGGCTGCTGGCCTGGACTCCTGGGTGTCATTTCTTCTTTCCACAAGAACGTGCACAAATTTATCAGTTACAATAGAAAATCACAAAATTAGAAGTGGAGTAAAGCAGGTGCATCGTGGTGCCAACTCTCTTTTTTTTTCTGCATGGTGTTATTGTGTGCTTTTTGACAATTTTGATAAAGATGCTTACCTGTATGTCAGAGCTGGTGGCAAGCTGTTCAAATTGGCAAGACTCCACACCAAAGTGTGTAATGACCTGCACTTGAGTTGCTGTTTGCCGATGATGCTGTGCTGGCATCCCATCCTGAAGTTCACTTGCAAGTTATGGGCCAAGACAGAGAGACTCTACCTCCATCAACATTAATGAACTCACTCTGGAGATCATCAACAGTTTCACGTATCTTGGATCAACAATCACCAGCAACCTGTCCCTTGATGGCAATATCAGCACCGGAATTGCCAAGTCTGCAGCTTGTCATGTCAAAGTTGAGGAATCAGAGTGGACCAATAGCAAACTTACCAAAAATATAAAGCTCCATATGTACTAGGCTTGGATTCTTTATGCCCTCCTTTACAACCAACAGGCAGGATAACTTGCATAAACCAAGAAAAGTAGCTAAACAGCTTCCACTTCAGCTGCCTTAGATGAATATTGGGCATCTCCTGGCAAGGCAGAGTGCCAGCCTGCAGTGACCCCCAGCATGTTTGCCTTCGAGTCAGCAGTGACTCATTGGCTGGATTATATGAGCTGAATGGATACTAATTCCCAGAGTCATGGTCTATGGCAAGCTTGCTTTCGTGATGAGACCTACAGGTCATCCACATTTGGAAGACAGGAATGTCTGCAAGTGAGACCTCTAGTTAACAAGAATTGGAATCCATGCATGAAAGATCCTCGCTAGTGACAGAGTGCCTGAGACGAGTAGTCAGGAATGGCATGGACAAAAAAAAAGGACAAAAGTCAATACCGGATGGCAGGAAAGAGAGCCCAGCAGAAGGAAGAAATGTCAGTTGACTTTGGGCCATACCATTAATCTGTTTTTTTTTTTAGAGCAACACAGCACGGGAAACAGGCCCTTCGGCCCAACAAGCCCGCGCCGCCGTCATAACTATATAGTAGCAATTCCATTATCATAATATAAAATTAGGTTATTCCTAATATGGAAAATTCTCACTATAGGGACAATTTGTTTCCCAATCAGCCTAAGAGCGAATTTTTGGGTTGTGGGAGGAAACCGGAGTGCCCGGAGAAAACCCACGCAACCACGGGGAGAACGCGCAAACGCCCGCAGACACCGGCCCAATTCCAAGTGTCTGCACAGCTACAGCGATAGTCACTGAGCTGTCATGGTGCCCTTCAGATGGTCCAGATAAAGCACTCATTTACGACATGAAGCACCAGGCAACCCATGAATCAACAGCCAAGAGCTGTCCTCGCACCACCTGCCGAATGCATGCTCCTTGTTGGTCAAGTATGGACCGAATTACCTGTGGGGAAAAAAGCCATAGTTAAACAGTCCTACTATATCCCTCTATCTGCATACCGCTCATGTGGCTGTCCAAGAGACCCTTAAACAGCCCTAGCGTGCTTGCTCCCACCACCTTACTCGGCAGTGCATTCCACACCCCCCCTACCCTTTGTGTGAAAAACTGCCCTCTAATATTCGTCTTATACATAGCCCCCCTCACCCTAAGGCCATGACCCCTCGTCCTATCCATTTCTGAAAGTGGAAAAAGTTTACCACCATTTACTCTATCTATACCCCTTACAATCTTATACACCTCTATTAGATCCCCTCTAAGCCGACGTCTTTCAAGGGAAAACAACCCCAGTCTATTTAATCGTTCCTCATAAGACAGCCCTTCCATACCAGGCGCATCCTGGTAAACCTCCTCTGCACTCTCTCCAAGGACTCCACATCCTTCCGATAGTACGGCGACCAGAACTGGGCGCAGTATTCCATGTGAGGCCTAACCAACGTTCTATACAATTGCAACATCAAACTCCTACTCTTGTATTCTACACCCTTTTCTATGAAAGCTAACATACTATACGCCTTCTTTATCACCTTCTCCACCTGTGAGGACACCTTCAGAGACTTGTGAACCTGCACCCCCAAGTCTCTCTGCATCTCTATGCTACGTATAGTTTTACCTTTTATCCTATAACTCTCCTCTACATTTTTCCGGCCAAAATGCATCACCTCGCATTTATCCGGATTAAATTCCATTTGCCATCTATCTGCCCAGTCTACCAACCTATGTCCTGTTGTATTGCGTGACACTGCTCCTCTGTACCCGCCAATCCAAGCATCTTGGTGTCATCATCAAATTTGCTGATCTCATCACCTACCCCAACTTCCAAGTCGTTTATGTAGACCACAAATAGAAGAGGACCTAGTACTGAGCCTTGTGGCACTCCACTAGTGACAGGCTTCCAGCCGGAAAAAGAGCCTTCCACTACTACCCTCTGTCTCCTCCTTCTGAGCCAGTTTTCGACCCATCTACATACCCGACCCTGTATCCCATGCGCCTTCACCTTCTCTATCAGTCTACCATGAGGAACCTTGTCAACCGCCTTACTGAAATCCATGTAGACGACATCAACAGCCTGTCCTTCATCAACTGTTTTTGTCACTTCTTCAAAAAATTCCACTAGATTTGTAAGACAAGACTTCCCCTTGACGAAGCCATGCTGCATATCCCTGATCAGATCGCAGCGCTCCAGATGCTCATACATCCTATCCCTAAGGATCCTCTCAATTAGCTTACCTACAACTGAAGTCAAGCTCACCGGCTTGTTCCAGCTGCAGAGACTGCCACTCACAACCCTACAACCTGAACAGACAATGTTCAGTACAAAAGTGACATACATCCTGAGCGCAGTCCATCATTTCTCAAGATGGACAGATGCCAATTAAAGAGATTATTAGAGGATCTGCCTTAAGAGCGCACAGGGATATTCCAGTTAAAGGCATGGAACTATTTTTGGTATCCAAAGGTAGATAGAGATATTGAAGAATTGGTGAAAAATTGTGAATCATGTCTCAGAATGAGAAATGATCCAATGAAGGTTCTGTTCATTCCATGGTCAAATGCAGAAAACCAAAGGAATGAGCTTATGTTGATTTCCTTGAGGTGAAAAGGAAAGAGTACCTCATTTTGGTCAATAGCCAAAGCAAATGGATAAACATCTAACCCAATACCGCATGTGCCAAAACTATTGAAGTTTTGAGAAATTTGTTTGTAATTTATGAGTTGCCAGAGGTGTTTGTGGTCAGATAGTAGTCCACAGTTTACGTCCAAAAAATTTGATATGAAAATCAAGTCAAGAACACACAAATTCACCCAACATCAAAAGGTGCTGCAGAAAAATGTGTACAGCTTGTGAAGAGGTCTTTGCAGATTTATTTTCTAGGTGACAAAACAGGCAATCGTTTCTAATTCTCTTCAACACAGGCTGCACATGTTTCTATTCTCTTACAGAATAACCGTACGGTCTACAGCAGATTTCTCACTTTATGGGTTAGTGTTTTAAACATGCTTTTGAGATAAGATTTAGTTTGCTGCAACTTGACTTGAATGGCAAAGTAAGAGAAAAGCAAGACAATGTGAAGTTAAATCATAATCCAAATCAAGCATGAAACTTAAAGTTCAATGATGGTCAGAGGCCAAGGTGGAAAACCATCAAGAGGATGAGAAGAAGTATATGATTGGAGTTGTTTTATGGGACCAGGTGTATTCATCTATCGAATGAAAGCTTATAGTGAAAGAAAGGAAATTTGACAAATGGAGAGCAGCAGAAACCTCTTAGTCCAAATTCCTCTTGCAGCCCAAAGTGAAAGTCAGGAAGAAAGTTCAAATCAAAAACAAACTAAATGTTTGCTGGTATTGCAGAATTTACAAGTAGAGCAAAGTTGATCAAGATCTTTAATTAAGCCAAATCAATGTCTCCGTCCCAACCATTAAGTTGAGTTGCTAGCCAGAGCCAAAGCTTAAATTTGACAGAGATGTTGAGAGAGAAGTATTAAGCTAATGGAAATAGAAAGAGATAATCAGATACAAAGTGAAAACAAAAGCAAAAAGATCAATTTTAAAGCACATAGGAAGGAAGAAAAAAATTGTTAATTTCATTATTCCTTGGCAAATGACAATATTTTTTGTTGTTTGGAATTGACTAAAAACAAAGTTACTTTTTACATGTAAGTTCCTCTGGCGGTATTGGTCATGTTTGTTTTGATTGAAATTACAGTAAAAAGTATGCAACCCAACTTGTTAAATTTCAGCTATCATTGATATTGGTTTAGTCATTTTGTAGCTGAGACATTGTGTCCTTGCACCATTTTACATTTCCATGTAAAACTTGTTTTTTTTAAGTCCGGAAGGGTTACAGCATATTGCAAGGTCTCAGTATTTTGTTATATTGTCCTCTTTGTTGGGGAGCTATAATTAAATTGGAATATTTAGTTTAGTTCAGTTGGCAGGACACCTGGTTCATGATTTGAAGCAATGCCAACAGCATGGGTTCAATTTCCACACCAGCTAAGGTTATCCATATGTTCTCAACCATGCCCCTCGTCTGAGATGTGACGCTCAGGTTAAATCACCATCAGTCAGCTCTCTCTCTTAAAGGGGACAAGTGATTAGGAAGGCAATTGGAATGTTGATGTTTATTGCAAGAGGAATGGACTACAAAAGTCAGAAAGTTTTACTGCAGATGTATAGAGCCTTTTTAAAACTACATCTGGAGTACTGTGTAAGTTTGGTCATATTTGAAAAAAAATATAATAATGTTGACATTTAACTCATTCCTGGAGGGAAAGTCTCTTGTGAGGAAAGGTTGAACAGGTTGAGCCTATAATCATTGGAGTTTAGAAGAGTGAGAGGTGATCTTATTAAAATACATAAGCTCCTGAGGAAATTTGATAAGGTAGAGATACTAAGAAGATATTTCCAGTTGTTGGGGATAACAAAGGGACAGGTCCCTTTAAGAATCAACCTGGTCTTGCTTCAGAGTGAATTCAGAGCAGATGATGTTCTTTGAAGCTTGTACAAAGAGTTGGGTTCCCTCTGCTTTGTACTGAACAGTTATGAATCATAAGAATGTTTTCTATTTAATTTGTAAATGGATATTCATCGATAAAATGGGAGACTAGAACAAGGGACACAGGTTAGGAACAAAGATATCCCTTTTAGGCAAAGATGACTGAATGCTTTTCTCTCGGAGGGTCACTTATGGAATTCTCTTCCCTAAAGATGAGGTCATCGAATTTATTCAAGGTAGGATTAGATAAATTTTTGATAAAACCTGGAGTTTTGGGGGCAGACAAAAGTGGGATTGACATCACAACCAGATTAACCGTGATCTTATTGAATGGTGGAGAAGGTTTAAGGGGTTACTTCTGCTTCTAAGTTCTTTGTTTCTATGAAGTACTCAGACACTTTCATGTGATGGTTGTTAATTGAATATCATAACTAAAAGATTGATGCACAACAAGCCACACTTTTCAGGAAAAGGGTGTGAAACCAGTCATCACTGTGACTAATTGAGTTATCTCCATTGGGAGCTCCAATAATTGCATCACACACCTGAATGAGATGATTTGATGGTTTAACTCCTTGTTCAGAGTGAAAATAAAAGAATGTGAGTTTTCCTCTTATTCTTATTCTCCTTTTACTATTTTGTCAAAGCACTGGCTGTCTTTGAAACTATGGGGATGATCTTCCCAAAAAAATTTCCAAGTGTCATAAAAGTCTGAAAATGAGACTGTTTCACAAATGTTTTTTGGGCAATCACTGCAATCGAGCCACACTCTTGTCAGTTTTTCTGACAGCTGGGAGATTTATGCTCTGTGGGTGGCAGGAGAGCTTCTAAGTAAACATTGAAGGCGGCTGCAGACTTCTCGAGATATCATCATGCAAGTATCTAAATCTGATAGCAAACTGGGAAGTCTTCTGCCAATCCCTCTTCTCCTCCCATCCTCTGACTCCAGTACAGGTTGAGACATCAGGACCGTCCAGGTGAATCCCCCGGAGCACCCCATGGGCATGCACTTCCCTTTGTAGAGTTTACCCCCTGCGTAAATTCCGCCCCCCTCCTCAGTTTTTGTGCATATCCCCATGCATATCCCTCATGTCATAGTCCCACCCCTTGGCATTGTCCCTAGCAAATTTAATGCCCAATGGGCACTGTCTGCCAGGCCCCTGATCACCCCAGGGCTCCAAAGGCCTCCTCGTCCTCATCCGGTGTGGCCATGGTGCCTGGTCTCCACTGGTGAAGACAGGCTCAGCCTTCAACGCCATTGTCCCAACAGAACTCATCTCCAAACTCCATGGAAAAGGGCTCACCTCCTCCCTCTGCAACTGGATCGTCAACTTCCTAACCCATAGACTGCAATCAATAAGGATAAGTGACGACATCTCCTCCACAATTATTCTCAACACTGGTGTTCTGCAAGGCTGTATCATTACTACATTTATGACAGCGTAGCCATATCCCTCTCCAACTCAATTTCAAGTTTGCCGATGATACTACTGTAGTGGGTTGGATCTCAACAATAACGAGGCAGAGTACAGGAAAGAGATAGAGAACATAGTGAAATGATGTGATGACAATAATCTCTCCCTCGATGTCAGTAAAATGAAGGAAAAGGTCATCAACTTCAGGAAACATAGTGGAGAACGTGCCCCTATCTACATCAACATTGATGAAGTAGAGGTGAGCAAGAACTTCAAGTTTTTTAGATATTCAGATCACTATCAATCTGGCCTGGTCCTTCCATGTTGATGCTATGGTTAAGAAAGCCCACCAATGCCTCTACTTTCTCAGAAGACTAAGGAAACTCAGAAGCCAACAATGACTGACCAATTTTTACAGATGCCATATAAAAAGCATCCTTTCTGAATGTTTCGCAGCTTGGTGTGGCTCTTGCTCTGACCAAGACCACAAGAAACTACAAAGGATTGTGAACATAACCCAGTCCATCACACAAACCAACCTCCCATCTATTGACTCCATTTACACTTCCCGCTGTCTCAGAAAAGCAGCCCACATAATCAAGGAGCCCATGCACCCCGGACATTCTCTGTTCTGTTGGGAAAACAATACAAATTCTGAAAACACATACTAACTGACTCAAAAACAACTTTTTCCTTGCTGCCATCAGACTTTTGAATGGGTCTATTATATACCAGATCGATCTTTCTTTACACCCTATCTTCAAGTGTAACACTATATTTAGCACCTTCTCTTTTCCCTTTTCCCCTTTGTACTCTATGAACGATATGTTTTGTCTATATAATGTGGAAGAAACAATACTTTTCTGTACTAATGTACGTGACAATAATAAATCAAATCAAATGTAGTAATATCTGGGTTAATCCTAGTGCCCTGTGCAAGTGAGTATATAAATTGGAGAATGAAGCTGATAAATGAATGGTTGGAAAGATGGTGGTGTGGTTCTTTAGATTCCTAAGTACTGGTTCTGGGGAAGATGGCACCTGTACAAGCTGAACAGGTTGCACCCTGAGTTCCTTGTGGGGCTAGTGCTCCTTTGGGAGGGCTTTAAACTAACTTGGAAGAGAACCAAGTGAATATTATAGAGGAATACCGGGGTGCAGAAAATACTGAGAGACAGATAGCACTAGTAGAATAGTTAATGAATGGAGTCAGAGTAAAGGAGAAAGTAATGAAGTGTAAATCTGGGTTACTGTGCACTTTGGTGAATGCATGCAGTATAGTGAATGAGATTGAGAGTTACACTAAAGCAAAGTTTTTTTTTTGAGTTTATTTATAAGTCACAAGCAAGGCTTACATTAATACTGCAGTGAAGTTGTAGTGAAGTTTCCCTAGTCACCACAGTCCAGTCCAGGTCGATGCATCTAACCAGCACATCTTTCGAAATGTGGAGGAAACTGGAGCACCCAGAGGAAACCCACGTAGACATGGGAGAATGTGCAAACTCCACACAGACAGTGATCCAGGCCAGGAATCGAACCCGGGAGCCTGGTGCTGTGAAGCAGCAGTGCTAACCACTACGCTACTGTGCCGCACTTACAGGTGCAGATTATTATCTGGAAATATGTTGTGGCAATAACACATAACTGACTGTAGGTAGACTAGGATGTTAATTGAGGGTAGGCTGTTTAACATCCTTTACATTGGATATTAAATATTCCTGGGTGCAAGGTGTTCAGTAGTGATAGGAAATCAGGAGGGGTGGTATTGGATTAGGAGAGCATTGTAGTGCTGAAGAAAAGGGATATTCAAGAACAGAATCAATTTGGTTAGAGCTAAGGAACAAAAAATGGTAAAATCACATTGTTGGTATTGTCTATAAACCACCAACTAGTCGGAAGAATGTAGAGGAACAAATCTGTAGCGAAATTGCAAAGAGATGCAAATGTTGTAGAGTAGTTATAATGGGGAATTTAATTACCCAAATGTTGGAACAGTGGTCATGTAAAGGACAGAGAGGAGCAAATGTTTCCAGATAGTGTTCAGAAAGAATTTCTATAGCACTATGTGTCAAGTCCAATAAGAAAAGGTGTACTATTGGACCTGGTTCGTGAAACAAAATGGGCTAAATAGATTGAGTGTCATTGGGAGAACTTTTATGAGACAGTGATGACTGTATTGTAAGATTTAGGATGACAGAAAAGGACAATGGACAATCCAGAATAAAAATAATGAGGGAGAACTGACTTCAATAGGGCAAGAACGGAGTTGGGCCAGGCAGATTGGAATGAAAGGTTGGTGGGAAAAATTATAACTGAACAATGAGTTACTTTCAAAAAAAGAAATGGTTTGGACACAATCAAATTATATTCCCTCAAAAGACAAAGGTAGGGTGAATCAAGAACTCAAAAACATAAACCTTTTTATTAAAGAAAATGTAATTTATTCTCATCACAGTCTTAAATGATCAACCCTTTTCTTGAATATCACTTTTCTTCAGCACTACAATGCTCTCCTAATCCAATACCACCCCTCCTGATTTCCTATCTCTACTGAACACCTTGCACCCAGGAATATTTAATATCCAGTGTAAAGGATGTTAAACATCCTACCCTACCTACAGTCAGTTATGTGTTATTGCCACAACATATTTCCACATGATAATCTACACAGTTGTGAGAGTGTACCTCTGTTTTCTAGACTCCCCTACCAGGGGAAGCAACTTTTCAGTATCTGCCCTGTCATTATCCCTGCAGAATCTCAAGTTTCAATATTATATCTTATTCTTCTAAACTCTACTGAAAGCAGGCCCAATTCCAGTCTCTTATCCCAGGCCTTTATGGGTGGAAAGGACCAAGCGCTTCTTTGACTCCACATGCAGTTCTAATTGATTGTTGACATACTCTAGGTCTAACTTGGAAACTACTACTCATCCACTCTTATCTTCAACATTTATTATTAGTCTGTCAGTGGGCTCAACCTTGGATTAATGGTATTTTTGTAATTGCTATATCTTGGAATAGTACCATCCTATTTTTGGGACTGTAACAATGCCTGAACTTTGGAACCACCATCAAGACATGACCTTTTAAGAGATAATTGACTCCAGGTCCACTTGCTCTTTCATTGCACGAGGAACTTTATATGATTTTGTCTGACTGGAAAGCACCCTGTTCCACAGCTAGCTTTGCCTTGACATGTACGAGCTAACCTAACTTCCCATTTACAACTTTGAATGCTTATCCAGCACAAAGTTACTAAGTTTATGTACTTCTTCCTTAATATAAGACTTCTGATCTAATAAGCTACATTGGTCTCATTATCAACTTCCATGATAACAATCACTTGTTTCTATCATTGATGTTGGTAATCCTCCATGCATTTTGCATATCAAAACATTTTGTTCAACTTCATTTTTAAATCTTGAAGCAACATGCTCACCTGGTCGATAGAAGTTTCCAGGTTGCCTTTTATCTCTAATCTACAATTGTTCCTTTGCCAAAATTGCATTAAAGAATAATCTCAACATAGTATATTCATATTCATCAGTACCATCTTTCTCACTGCCACTTGTACCTTCAGTCAATTTGAAACTGTCTTTATTTGTACTGTGTCTATATTTATGTTGTCTTTGCCTCTGATTAATGATGTGATTCTGCTTTTCCTGTGAATCTTTAGTTGGGCTTTGATAATTTCTTCTAATGTTTCAAGTTTTGGCCAGTGTCTGCAAGAGCTGATGTGCAACAGCAGAGTTCACATTTGAGAGCATTATTTTTACTTGTCTGCTGCTCTTTTATTGTTCTGCAAATTTCTTTGTGGCTTCCCATACACAGCATTCACCTTGGTGTCTGATCCTCTCTGGGCACAACTCCTATTCTCATTTCCTAGATCTCAACGGCTGTTATCTCATGTGGGAGTGCATGTCCACTCACTGTCTATCAAAACATCAGCCTCGAACTCACACTCATTCTTTCTACTCCATAGACCACTAATTAAATGATTGTATGGCTTTTCCTCCAGTTTGTCTCTGTACTTGCAATTGAGCAAAAGTGTTTTGACTGCACAACATAATCAGTAGTAGACTCTGGCAATCCTTGATTTTAAATACATTTCTGTCTCTTTGCCAATGTCATTAGTGTTTTCTTTCAGGTGTTTCCATGATACCATCTTTTAATGGTCAAATGATTTGTTGCTTGGTTGTTTAGCAAAACCAATCTCTCACTACTCCCTAGTAATCCTCTTCAGTTGAATTCAGTAGAATAGTAATTTCCTATGTGTTGTTTGCAATATTATTTGCACTTGGCACCTTCAAGTCATTTGTGTATTTCAATGTTACAATCCCATTCTTCATTTTAACCTTTTTTGCCGAAGAAGGTGAATTTGAAACTCCCATGCCTGCATTTTGTTCCATTTGCAATACATTTTCTTTGAATCCAATCATCACCAATTCATTGGGTTTCCAAGAGGAACAGAGATTGTAGGTGGCTTTGAAGATAGTTTACCTAGGATCAAAAAAGACAACTACTCTTAAAGTGCATTGACAATTGCCTATATTATTACCACGTACAGAAGCTGCCACATATTGCCTGGCCCTCCTCGTGCCTGAGCCCATCTGCTGCTGAAATCCTTATTTTATGCCTTGGACACCTGGAGATGCAACTATCCCAAAGTTCTCCTGGTTGATTTTTGATCCTCCAACGTCTATATAAACTTAAGTTCACCAAAAACTCATTAACTACAAGAGCAGGTCGCAGACTAGAAATATGCAACGAGTAACTCTTAACTCCCCAAAGCTTGTCCACCATCTACAAGGCACAGGTTGGGAGAATGATAGAATACTGTCCATTTTCTTGTATGAATGCAGCTCCAACACCACGCAAGAAGCTTGCTGCCTTCCAGGACAAAGCAGCCTGTTTGATTGACACCACATCCACTCCCTTCACCACCAACGCTCAGCAGCAGCAGTGTGTGTTATCTACAAGATGCACTGCAGCAATTCACCAAAGATCCTTGACCCCTTCCAAACCCACAACCACTACCATCTAGAAGGACAAGGGCAGCACATACATGGGAACACAACCACTTGGAGATTTCCCTCTAAGCCGCTCACCCACATATAACATTCCTTTGCAGTCACTGGGTCAATGTCATGGCATTCACTCCCTAACAGCATTGTGGATCAACCCACAGCATGTGGACTGCAGCGTTTCAAGAAGGCAGCTCACCACCACCTTCTCAAGGCTAACTAGGGTTGGGCAATACATGCTGGCCAGCCAATGACGCCCCTGTCCTGTTAACAAATTTTTAAAAAATTATAATGAATCTTGCATCAAAACTTGTTCATCATTGATGTGCTTGCTGGCTTACGTTGGCTTCTGATTCAAAATTTTCACCCACGTGTTCAAATCTTGTCTGGCCTCACCCCATGTTACCTCTATAACCTCTTCCAGCCATACAACCCTCCAAGAGCTCTGTTCCTCCAATTCTGTCTCTTGTGTATTTTTGATTTGCATCACCACACCTTTGAAAGCCATGCCTTCTGCTGTTTTGGCTCTAAACTTTGAAATTATTTTCAAAACACTGCCTCTCCACCTGTTTCCCTTTCTTTTAAGTCACTTTGCAAAATCTATGTCTTTAACCAGACTTTCTTTCCCTATCCTAATGTCTTTGCCATCAGCTCAGTTTAAGTTTTCAGTAAAATGAAAATGCAAATCTGAAATAAAATGGGGTGGCACAGTGGCACAGTGGTTAGCACTGCTGCCTCACAGCGCCAGGGACCCAGGTTCAATTCTGGCCTTGGTCATTGTCTGTATGGAGTTTGCACGTTCTCTCTGTGTGTGTGGGTTTCTCCGGGTGCTCTGGTTTTTTCCCACAGTCCAAAGGTGTATGGGTTAGGTTGATAGTTCAGGGGGATTACCAAGGTAAACGTGTGGGATTACGGGGATAGGGCCTGGATGGGATTGTAGTCGGTGCAGACTTGAGGGGCCGAAAGGCCTCCTGCACTGTAGGGATTCTATGAAAAGCAAGAAATGCTGGAAAACTCAGCAGGTCTGACAGCATCTTTGAAGAGAGAAACAGTTGATGTTTCATGTCCATACGAGTACTTTTGTGCTGAAAAAGCATGTACAGACTTGAAGCAATAACTCTGTTTCTCTTTCTTTCTCCACAAATGCTGCCAGACCCACTGAGTTTTAACAGCATTTTCTGTTTTTTTTATTTCATTTTCATCTGATTACGTCCCTATGAATTTTGGGTCATTATGAAGCATTAGCAGTGGCATATAAGTAGAAGTTATTCATTTTAAATTGCAGGGAAGCAAATACAGAGGGGATGTTAGGGGTAGGTTTTTCACTCAGAGGGTGGTGAGTGAATGGAATCGGCTGCTGTCGGAGGTTGTTGAGGCAAACTCGCTGGGGTCTTTTAAAAGACTTCTGGATGAGTATACGGAAACGAATAGGATAGGGGTTATAGATAGGTCTGTGGATTGGTAGATGTGATCGGCGCAACTTGTGGGCCGAAGGGCCTGTTTGTGCTGTATTGTTCTACGTTAAAATAAAATGAGCTTATTAGGGAGGTCTTGGATACCAGTATCAGCAGTCTCATATTACAAAGCTCGAGCAAAACCCAGAGGTGCTTTTGGCAACTTTGGAAAGTAACTGTGGCATAGAATTTTAACTTTTTTTTCATTATTTAGATGTCATTTATTTGCTTTCTTATTCTGTGCAGCAACAAACTGGCTTGGAATTAAGATGCAGTGTAGAATAATTAAAGTATTTGATGACCCCTAGTGGAACAAATGGGGAGTCTTAAAATAAGCTCAGAATTGAAATGGAACAGAGAAGCTGAGGAATCACAGAATCCCTATAGTGCAGAAGGAGGCCATGCGGTCCATCAAATCTGCACCAACAACAATCCCACCTAAGCCCTATCTCCTTAACTTCATGTATTTATCCTGCTAGTCTCCCTGACGCTAAGGGGCAGTTCAGCATAGCCAATCAACCTAACCTACATATCCTTGGACAGAGTACCCAGAGGAAACCCATACAGATATGGGCTGAATGTGCAAACTCCACATAAGACAGTGACCCGAGACCGGAATTGAACTAGAAATGGATGACTTTCGGCTAAAGAACTAAGAGTAACAATCCATTCATCAGCATTATGAAAGAGTCTTCACCATCTGTTCTGCATTGTTCATAGAAGTCTATTATCATCATCTCATGGCAAATTAAGCAGAGAATTAATTCCAGTTTTATCAGTCATGTTCATATCCCCAAAATGTATTTTTTAAATTGTGACAACGTTGGGCTTAATCTGCACTTTGCACATCAGACTATGAAATTTAAAAATTAACGATGAGATTTAGTGAAACTTTAATGACCACAGTGAATCATTTATTACATCAAAATGTTGAGAATGTTGCAGACATAAAGGCAACATTGGAAGAATGGAAATGGAACAGACCATATTTTGGCAATGGAGTGCTGTCGATTTAGGTTGTTATTGAGTCGTGAACATCACTTAGTTCATTTTAAAATTATGTTTCCTTGTATTAAAATGTGCTTCCTTGTTCCCCTCCGAAATGGTCTGACTCTAATGTTTAGGATTATGCCCCTTTGTTTTTTCTTTCGAGGAAATAGTTTCATTGTACCTACCCTGTCAAAAGTTCTTTAACGTTTTAAATATTTCAATCATTGTGGATGTATAGCTGATATACTATTACGCAAAGTAAGCTAAATGCATTATTTTGATGATGCTCAGAAAATGACATGCTGCCAATAGGCTACAGTCAGGGGAGGGAATTTGTTTGTTCAGCAGTTTCTAAAGGTTTGCTAACCATCCTGCCTAATGAGGAATTACGTGAGATGTTGTTGTTTGATCCAGTGGTCAAGTTGGGAAAGTCTTCTTGCAGGAGGTCTACAATGAAAGATGCCCCAATTTTGGAAAATAAGAGTATCTTTAGAGTTGTATGAATGCCAGTGACAGCACATGTCTATGCAGTTTTGCTTATGGACCAAACTTGGCAGTAACTAAGGATGACTTTTTATGACCAACGCAAGATTCTAAGGATAAATGTTCGGTATGTTTGTTGTTGTAAATGCGATGCATAATTCCAGAGGACGGATTTACTCAACTTGGTAGAATGTTCTTTTTGCTGTATACTGAGCATGCTCACATTTCTCCATGGTACTGGGTAATATTATTACATTAACTCATGGCATAAACTCTCAAAGTCATATTTAGTGGCTAATGTCTTAGACAGTTAGGTGGGGTACACATATTTACATATTCCTCTTTACAACACACATCCCCTTCAAATTTGCTTGCAGGTGAAGAGGTAGTGTGTGAGGGTAGAATTACCAAAGTTGAAACAGGGGTGGAAAAACATGGATGTGGAGGTAATTGTATAGTTGTTATACAAATATATTACCGCTAATTCTCTCCTGGCTCTGCTGCTGTGGCCAGGGGAAGAGAAACAGTGAAGAAGCACAGGAAGAGGGAGAATGTTGGTTTGCTTTATGACTGACTCCTTTTATAGGGAGGAGAAATGAAAGGAGATTGAACAAGAAGAGACCACCATAACCTCTGCTGAGAGAGCAGGAAAGAACAGGAGACCATCTTCAATAGTAAGATGTGAATGCATAGGTACACTTTCATAAAGTCTCCTACTTGTCTGTAGGAGGAGGAAAGATGATATATGCTGGAAGAATGTCAGAATAAATGTATGCCCTCCATGTCCCTAATGTCGGTATCATGAACCCTGTTTGCATTATTTGTGAGGGTGTCCCAACTTGGAAAAGCTAGTTCATTGTGATGTATAGTTTTGTTTACAAAAATGGTATAAAGGGCCACGTGCAAGACCCAGTGAGAACAGTAACCAACCCAGTCTCTGTAAAACTCTCATTAAAGACTATTTATCACAATAAAGAAAAGATGCATCTACATGAACAAAACTATAATGATCTAAGACATCTAATGTACAAGAAACCATTAAACATACCCATAGAATTTAAGTAGCAATTATCTCTTTAGTTTCAAAGTACATTTACAAGATCTGAATTTTTTTCAGCTATTTTCGTCTTCCAAAACATCATCCAATTCAAAAGATCTCCAAATAAAGGCCATCTTATAGTTAGCACACTATTGAGTAGTTATTCTGGGCAATGTTTCTTGATTCATCAAAGATATAGGTTTTAAGTGCCTCCACAAAGTTTTCCTGCACTCCTTGCTTCTGGTCCACTAGCTAGAACAGGCTTACAGGCTTCTAAATGGAATCTGCCCCTCAGGCTGCTATGTTAAAGTTGCCTTTTGCTTCTACAAAAAGGTTGCCAATTATTTAATTGTTTCCCTTTGAAGATTCTCTCTGTATTGCCTTCAACTTGTGTGAGTTCTAAACAATTATCTGGTGCAATCATCTACCCAAAGTGTTACCTAAAGCAGGATAATGTATTTCTTTTGGTTTGTCTACGACTGCTAATCCTGTTACTGGGATTCACATTCTGTGAAATAGCTTTTGAAATACTGATGGATTTGAACTTCCTGGCACATTATGGACATTCAGGCCGAGGACAACTGGAGCTGCGTAGGTGAAGTGTTTGTTTATCAAAGAACAAAGAAAATTACAGCAAAGGAACAGGCCCTTCGACCCTTCAAGCCTGCACCGATCAAGCTACTGTCCAACTGAACTAAAACCCTCTATCCTTCTGGGGACCGTATCCCTCTCTTTCCATCCTATCCATGCACTTCTCAAGATGTCTCAACGAACAAAGAAAATCGGTGAGATTCAGTGGAGGATATTGCCTGGGCAGTTCTGCCTGTTGTAGGTAAAGACATCTCCTTCTATTAGGCAATGCGGGTGGATGGTATTAACTGGTGATTGACTTGAATCCCTATAAAGAGACACAGACGTAAATTATGATTGTTATTTAGGAGGTGTATATTTATAATGAGTAACTTAAATGTGAAAGCATGTAAGTATTGGCTCCAGTTTCATCCTTCACCAGTTGGATTTTTGGAGTATAGTATAGTAGCAGGAAATGGTTGTCTAATGTTGAAAGTTAGAAATCAAAAAAAAAACAAAATTGTCAGAAAAATGTGGAAAATGGCAGAAAACAAGTGTAAATTCCTGGGGTCTGATTATCCTCTCTTATTAGTGGATTCTGAACCATATGACCAATGGAAGAATGAAATGGATATGTGGACATTGATTACAAGTTCTTCCCTTGGCATTGTCATTTCCTACCAGAAGTAAAGTATTTGGTGAGCTGGATGCCCTTTAGTAAGATGCTGATGAAGATCTGGACCTTATTTTAGCATTGGATGAAATTTACAAGAAAGACATTAGGGCAAATTCTACCATCCCACCTACTACAGGAATTGAAGCTGGCGAGGGGTGAACCTGGAAAGGTATGTTGACCTTGGCTAGGATTTTCTGGTTTCAGGGCAAGTGATGCCAGAAAATTCCACCTGTTCTGTTAAAAGCCTGTAAGGTATGTTAAGACTTTGATGGATTTTCAAAAATAGGTGGTCAGTTCTCTAAGAAGGAGACTGTTGAGTTAGTTGAAAGACTTCCTGGGAAATAAACATTTCCTTTAGCCTTTGTGAAACAATGAGGCAAAACGATACAAAACGGAGAGTACAAGATTACTTAATTTTGAGATCTGACTACTGAATGCAGAAACCAAAATAGTAGAGGATTAAAGATGGACAGAGTTACAGAAGCACCTTTTATCAGATTTGGCTATTCCAGTAGAAGACAATTGAAACAGCAATAACAGACAGATGAATCCCAAGAATGCCCAAGGGACGGTTAACAAGTTCTTCAGAGATGACTGGAAGAATTATTGTGCAATGAAGTACTCAAAGCAGAGAGGCAGTATCCTCAAAACAGTTCTTGACAAATAGAATCTGAGAAAGAAGATGAAAATAAAACGAAGCTGAACAAGTTATTACTAGTCACAAGCTGTTTTAGTTTTGTGATGAAAGTGTTAGTCACAGACTCATTTAACTCTGCAATCCTGGATGTGGCTTGCACTTTGACAGTATGTAGAACAGTTGGTTGAAATATTATCTTGACTCATTAAATAGAATGGGTTGATGCAAACTCGAGGAATATGGAAGTACTGTTTGTTTTAGGTTTAGTGGCGATAACACCTTAGATAACCCAACACAAAAGACAATTACAATCCCATGTAAAGTAGCTGGACAATGACATTTTATAATTATTGATATAGTTTCTGTGCTGTTGAGTAAACTTTTGATGAAACTTGATGGAACTCAGGACAATTTTGTATCTTAACAAAATAAGTTGTGTCTTGTGGAACAAATATTTATGGCATCAGGTTATAGGAATCAAAGACACAACAAAATATAGTCTTAAAGTTACAGACAAGTTGCTCACCCTAATCATCAAAGGTTAAAAATCCTGCTGAAAGATGCAGTGTGGATAAAGAGTTTAAGACTAATAGGAGAGATTAGTGAGAAACATATAGGGGAATTCTATTACATCCCTTTTAATAACCTTCCATTGACATATTAATAAAATAGTTGCCATTTGTAGGTCCAGGGGCCACTTTTAGAAGGGGATCTTACCAAAAGAATCCTAAGTACTGAATGAGCATAGATGTGGAGAAAATAATGCCAATTTTTTCAGTGAGCTCTCATACACGATATTCTGTTATTTTGTACAAAAAAAAGGCAAAATGTGATTCATGGCAGTAGAGAGAGTGGATGGAATCCATTCTTGCTGGAAAGCCAGCTGCGCACAGCTCAAGAGTGTTGTTATGCATGTGCAGATCTCTGTGTTCTGTGCTACACAACAGAGATATTTGCCAGTTCCCTGACTCACCCTGGATATCGCCCCGATTACCCGGTCCACCCCAGACAACCACTGCTTCAGCCGATCCCCAATTACACATTGTGCAGCTCCCCCCATGACCATGACCTTAATATTGCTAAAAAAAATTTGATGTCAATTGTTAATTTGAATGCAGCCCTGATAGCAAGAAAGCTATTCTTGCATCATAGCCACTGTATTCCGTGGTTAAACTGTGTAGTTTTAAGAATAGGACCAAGTGAGATTAGGGGAGAGATTTTAACTTGCACGGGGCAGGGGGAAGAATGATGTAGGGGAGTTAAAACATAAAGAAATGCTAACATGTTGAGAATCCATTATGATCACACAGATTTCTGAACATAACTGGTGCATGTTTGGAGGCATGAAAGAAATCTCCTAAGACACAAAGGTCAGCAATTACAACATTTGGCAACTGAATAAAGATGTAATCCTGTACTTTAGTTTTAATAGCTAGTGCACAGGTTTCCTGAGCTGTCAGAAAGTCATCAAAATCAACAAGATGAGAGTACTGTGAGGTTTCATAGGCTGTGTAATTGATGAGTTGAACTTGGCTGGACTTTTGCCAAGTCTCTTTTAAGGATTAACTCTGGGAGTTTGCTTCATTGACATCTTTATGTGTTTGTAATTTTTTTTCTGTGATCCCTTTTGTCAATATTCCTATTTGCACAAGAATAAGTGATGTTGTGGTCATGTGGCCCTTTAAGACAGAGTGTCTCCTGAGGGGCATGGATTATTATGGCAGGAATCTGAGCAAATTGGCAGGAGGGTGCATACCATTTGTTGAGAAGGGACTTGCAGTGGAGTTAAGGAATTGAATAGGGCAGTCACATTGTAATTTAGTCTGACTTTGTTACATTTATTATTCTTATTGTTTTAACGCTAAAGCCTTTGTTGATTCAAGGTACATCAAGTCACCCTTGATTGGCGACAAGGCAAATTAATTTAATCAGCACAGTCTACCTGTGAATACCTTATTCAACTGAAGTTTCAATTCAACTTGTAGTTCACTCCTGTGCCACAACTCTTATCTCCCCCCATCCCTCCCAGGACAAGGATAGAGTCCCCTTTATTCTCACATTTCACCTCACAGCTTCCAATTGCAAAGTATAATCCTCTGCCATTTTTGCCAGCTCCAGTATGATGCCACCACCAAACACACCTTCCCTTCACTCCCTTTGTCAGCATTCTGTGGAGACTGTTCCCTCCAACATAACCTAGTCTGCTCCTTCACTACACTCAATATCTCTCCTGGCACCTATGGCACCTTCTCATGCAACTGCAAAAGATGTAACACCTGTCCCTTTACCCCTTCTATGCTTACCATCCAAAACCCAAAACATTCATTTCAGGTTTAGCAGCGTTTTATTTGTACCTTTTTTCAATTTGTTGCATTGCATTTGCTGCTCCCAGTGTGGTCTCCTCTATATAGGAGAGACCAAATGTGGACTAGGTGATTGCTTTGCTGAGCACCTTCGGTCTGTGTGCAATCAGGACCCTGACCTTCGGATTGTTTGCCATTTTAACACACAATCCTGCTTCCGTGCCCACATGTCTGACTTTGGCTTGCAGCAGTGTTCCTGTGAAGCTCAACGCAAACTGGAGGAACAATATCTTATCTTCTGGCTAGGTACTTTACAACACTGAATTCAACAATTTCAGATGATTTGCTCTACCACATCTCATCCCCTTTTGTTTTTATTCTATTTTGATTTAACTTTTTACTGTTCTTTACTTTTTATTTCTTTATGGTCTTTCTTCATTTTTCTTCCCCCCCCCCACAACTCTTTCTTTCCCTACTTAATCCCCCTTCTCTTACCTTTTCTCCCCTCGCTTCCCTTTTTCTACATTCTACCTTTGTCCCATTTCCCCCTCACCTAGCATCTCATTCACACCCTTTTTTCTCTCTGTGGACAGCTGTTAACAGTCTTTTCCCCTGGTTTCTATGACTATGACTCTCTTTCATTCCCTCCTCTGCAGTATAAATATCTCCTACTTTCTGTGCCTTTTAGCTTTGACAAAGGGTCATTTGGATCCAACATCCGTTCTTTTCTCTCCTTACAGATGCTTCAAAAAAAAAGCCATATAAAGAGCCCAAAGTTGGTGTAACTTAGAGCTGGAATCCAAAATGGCTCACCAATCATATCTCTCTGCACTATTTAGAAGAGGAATGGATTTTTTCCTGGTGCCTTGGCCAACACTTATCCCTCAACCAACATCACTAAAACGGATCATTGTTGTTTGTGGAAATCGCTACCTGCGATTTTTGCTCCTGCATTTCCCGAATGACTTGACTGTTTACACTTCCCTACTTCATGGTTGTAAAGCACCTAAGGGAAACCTAAGGCTGTGAAAGTTGCTATATAAATGCAAGTTATGATGGACACGGGAGAACACTGATAAATCTTTCTGTGGGCTTTGTGGAATATAAGCTTCCTCACTGAGCAAGTGGAGACTTGCACAATGAGCAGCAGATAACAGAGGGCTTAGAAACTTGCTGCTCAACCTAGAGTGGTATTGTAAGCCCCTGGATGGAGACTATCTAGCTGTAAACTGCGAGTGTGGCTCCTCTCTTTGTTACACAATAAAAGGTGGTGGGAAATTGCTATTTGACTGAATTACTGCAGAAATTATTTCTTCCTTCAATAAGATTGTAACTATAGGTTAAAGAAATAGTCAACTGCACTGCATGTGGTATGCGAAGGATCTACAGACAAGCTCCACTCTCCGTTTTATTATCACTCACATTGCTACAATAATTACTGCAAGGTTGGTTAATTGTATTTTTCATGCCATTACAATAACTGCATTGCCCTGTTTTAACAGTGTTGCTGTTGTTGCAAATGATACCACACCGAGCTCCCTCGCAGATGTGTCAGCCTTCTATTAAAAACAGAAAGAAAAGGCTATCCTTGTGGTAATAATCTGCTAGCGAGCACATTTTAATCCTAAAAATAGCAATCAGTATATGTGATGAGCAAAGCAGGAAAGGATCCTCTAAGTCATCTTTGCCATTGGCAGCCTTCCCTCAGTTTGTTGTATAATCTGGCAGATTTTTAAAAGAAAAAACTTGCAATTGGCACAAAACCTGAATGAAAATAAAACTCATAGAAATGCACATCTGCATTTAACAGAAACATGAATGTGTTTCCAAACCTAAGTATGCAGGTGGCCAACTCCATGTGAAAGAATAGAATGTGAAATTGTTGGAAGATTGAGATGGACGACTTCTGTAATAATTGAAATAACAATTTGTATTTGTACCATGTCTTTAACATAATAAAACATTCTAAAGTGCTTCACAGGAGCATCATAAAACAATTCCAGGATTTTTAGTATGGCAAAGTCTTTCTTCCGGCCATCCAAGAAATTGGAGGCAAACACATTTCTGCCATTACTGTATGCCTGCAGCCATTTAATACTTCTTAGCTGGAGATTTGCATCCCTCAGTCAGCTGAAAATCTCCACTCAGAATGCCCAGTCAATTTGATTGCAACGCCAGAGATGGTTGTGAACAAAACAGATTGCAAGCACTCCCTAGCTTCTGGGTCCGATTTTTATCATTTTAGAACATAGAACATAGATGTTCTATGTTCTATGTTCTATGTCCTACCTACTAGAGAACAATCTGACTTGCATCTCTCTTCTCCCCACCAGAGAATGATTTGACCTGTCTCACCCCTCATCAGAGAACAATCTGACCCACCTCCTTCCTTCTCCCTTCCCCCAATCCCACCACCAATCTGAGTCAGAGTGTCGCTGGAAGGTCTGAACTTACTTCCTCAGAAGCTGGAGTGCCCAAGTCAGACTTTTGAGACCACGCTTGTTTTGTGCTGAATCTGGATGGGCAAATGCGATGGTAAAGGGGGAAATACAGGCAATCCAGTCCCTAAGTCAATTTAAATGCATGCAAATACATTTAAATTGACATTGCCCATGTTTTGGGCACGGTCCTGATCACAGCCATTTTAGGCACTTGGTAAAGGGGAAAATGGGCAGGGAGATGAACATGGATTGCACTACTCGCCTCATGCCCGACTTTACCAAATTTTTGTGCCTGATAATGGGCACAATTTGATGGAAAAACCGGGTCCGCTATGTCCTGGGAGTCTAGGACTAGGTAAGTGTGAAGGTTTCGGGGCAAGGTGGGGCATTGAGGCCAGGCACCTTTTGATTAGACTGCGAATGGAAGCCCTTATTTCCTCACACCCCTCCCCACTTCCCCCTTCCCAACCAGGACCTGAACAGGGTTACTTTTCAGACTTCTCCCTCACTTCTGAAATCCTTCCACCAGCTTAAAATTGGAGCTAGTTGGAAACAGCCCTTAAGTGATTATTAATTGGCCACTTAAGGCTCTCAAAAGGGGCAAAGGTGGGTGAATTAGCCTAGACCTTGCCCAGCCCAGTGTAAAATTATTGAGATGTTAGGACAGGAACACCAGCCAAAAGGTTTTACAGTCAACCTCTGACAACATAACAGCCTGCAGGTAAAACTCTGCCTTAAGGTTTCACCTTAAGAATGTTATTAGGGCAAATAGCCAAAAGCTTGGCCAAGGAGGTAGGTTTTAAGAAATGTCTTAAAGAAGAAAAGAAAGATAGATAAGCTGGGAGATTTAGGGAAAGGTTCCCAAATCTTAGGGCCTTGGCAGCTGAAGACTGGGCTACAAATGGTAGAGCGACTTAAAATCAAGCGTGCTTAGGAGGTCAAGAGCATTCGATGAGCACTGGTATTTTGTAAAGCTTTGGAATTGGGGGATTGATATGGGGCTAGGCGCTGGTGGGATTTGAAACAAGGATGAGATTTTAAAATCAAGGCATTGCTTGATCAGGGACTAGTGTAAGTGAGCAAATTCAGGGATGATGAATGAATGGTGTTGGTGTAACAGTACTGACAGCAGAGTCTTAGATGATCTATAGAGGGTGGAATGTGGCAGTACTAAAATAGTTGGGCTTAAAGGTGACAGAAGCATCAATGAGGATTTCAGCAGCAAGTGAGTTGAAGTAAGGATGGAGTTAGAACATAGAACATTACAGCACAGAACAGGCCCTTCGGTCTTCGATGTTGCGCCAACCAATATAAAAAGCAATGCCCCTCCAAACTAAACCATTCCCTTCTCTTCCATATACTTATCAACTAACCTCTTAAACGCCACCAACTTGGCGCATCTACAACTGCTGCAGGCAGGGCATTCCACTCCCGAACCACCCTTTGGGTAAAGAACCTGCCTCTGATATCCGTCCTATAACTATCACCCTTAATTTAAAGCTGTGTCCCCTCGTGCTAGCTTTCTCCATCCTAGGAAAAAGGCTATCACTGTCCAACCTATCTAAACCTCTAATCATCTTATATGCTTCAATAAGATCCCCTCTTAGCCGCCTCCTTTCTAACGAAAACAACCTCAAATCCTTCAACCTCGCTTCATAAGACCTGCCCTCCATACCAGGCAACATCCTGGTAAACCTCCTCTGTAACCTCTCCAATGCCTCCACATCTTTCTTATAATGTGGGGACCAGAACTGCACACAATACTCCAAGTGCGGCCGCACAGAGTTTTGTACAGTTGCAACATGACGTTGCAGCTCCGAAATTCAATCCCTCTACCAATAAAAGCCAAGACTCCATATGCCTTCTTAACAACCTTCTCGACCTGACTGCCTACTTTCAGGGATCTATGTACATACACACCAAGATCCCTCTGTTCATCTAGACTACTAAGAATCCTACCATTTGCCCTATACTCTACACATTTATTATTTCTGCCATAGTGCATTACCTCACACTTTTCCCCATTAAACTCCATTTGCCCCCTCTCGGCCCAGCTCTGCAACTTGTCCAAGTCCCTCTGCAAACTATAACACCCATCTTCACTATCTACCACTCCACCGACTTTAGTGTCATCTGCAAATTTACTAATCCATCCTTCAATACCCTCATCCAGATCATTTATAAAAATTACAAACAGCAGGGGCCCAAAACAGACCCCTGAGGTACACCACTTGTCACCGAACTCCACGATGAATATCTCCCATCAACCACCACCCTCTGTCTTCTATCTGCTAGCCAATTCCTAATCCAATTAGCTAAATCACTCTCTATCCCATACATCTGCATTTTCTGCAGAAGTCTTCCATGGGCCACCTTATCAACGCCTTACTAAAGTCCATATATACCACATCAACTGCCTTACCCCCATCCACCTCTTTGGTCACTTTTTCAAAAAACTCAATAAGATTAGTAAGGCACGACCTACCCTTCACAAAACATGCTGACTATCCCCAATCAATTCATTTCTCTCTAAATAACTATAAATCCTATCCCTAATAATTCTCTCCAATACTTTGCCCACAACAGAAGTAAGACTCACTGGCCTATAATTCCCTGGAAGGTCTCTCTTCCCTTCTTGAACAACGGGACCACATTCGCTATCCTCCAGTCCTCCGGAACCACACCCGTAACCAACGACGACCTGAAGATCAGAGCCAGAGGCTCTGCAATCGCCTCCCTTGCCTCCCAGAGAATCCTAGGGTAAATCCCGTCCGGCCCAGGGGACTTATCCAACTTCAAACCCTCAAGAATATCTAGCACATCCTCCCTATCTACTTCAATACTTTTCAGTTTGCAACCCTGTACCTCAGTGTTCTCCATAACTACATTTACATCACCCTGCGTGAATACCGAAGAGAAATATTTATTCAGTGCCTCTCCAATCTCTTCAGGCTCCACGCAAAACTTCCCACTGCTGTCTATGACTGGCCCTAATCTTGTCCTAACCAATCTTCTATTCTTAACATATCTAAAGCAAGCTTTAGGATTCTCCTTAATCCTATCAGCCAAAGTCTTCTCGTGTCCTCTCTTAGCTCTCCTCAATTCACTCTTTAGCTCCCTCCTGGCTAATCTATAGCTATCCATTGCACTACCCGAGCCTTCAAGCCTCATCCTGACATAAGCCTCCTTTTTCCTTTTAACCAGCGAATCAACTTTTTTCGTACACCAAGGTTCCCTTACTCGACCATTTCCTCCTTGCCTGACAGGGACATACTTATAGAACATAGAACATAGAACATAGAACAATACAGCACAGAACAGGCCCTTCGGCCTTCGATGTTGTGCCGACCAAAATAAAAAGCAATGCCCCTCCAAACTAAACCATTCCCTTCTCTTCCAAATACTTATCAATTAACCTCTTAAACGCCACCAAACTTGGCGCATCTACAACAGTTGCAGGCAGGGCATTCCACTCCCTAATCACTCTTTGAGTAAAGAACCTACCTCTGATATCCGTCCTATAACTCATACCCCTTAATTTAAAGCTGTGTCCCCTCGTGCTAGCATTCTCCATCCTAGGAAAAAAGCTATCACTGTCCACCCTATCTAAACCTCTAATCATCTTATATGCTTCAATAAGATCCCCTCTTAGCTGCCTCCTTTCTAACGAAAACAACATCAAATCCTTCAACCTCTCTTCATAGGACCTGCCCTCCATACCAGGCAACATCCTGGTAAACCTCGTCTGTACCCTCTCCAATGCCTCCACATCTTTCTTATAATGTGGCGACCAGAACTGCACACAATACTCCAAGTGCGGCCGCACTAGAGTTTTGTACAGTTGCAACATGATGCTGCGGCTCTAAATTCAATCCCCCTACCAATAAAAGCTAAGACTCCATATGCCTTCTTAACAACTTTATCCACTTGACTGCCTACTTTCAGGGATCTATTGACACATACACCAAGATCCTTCTGTTCCTCAACCCTATTAAGAGCCCTACCATTAGCCCTATACTCTACACATTTATTGTTCCTGCCAAAGTGCATTACCTCACAATTTTCCACATTAAACTCCATTTGCCACCTCTCGGCCCAGCTCTGCAACTTGTCCAAGTCACTCTGTAAACTAAAACACCCCTCTTCACTATCTACCACTCCACCAACTTTAGTGTCATCTGCAAATTTACTGATCCAAACTGACTCGCAATTTACTGACTCGCAGCAGCTGCTCCTTGAATAAGCTCCACATTCCAGATGTTCCCAGTCCCTGTAGTTTCCTAGTCCAATCTATGCACCCTAATTCTCTCCTGATGGCCTCATAATTACCCTTCCCCCAGCTATAACTACTGCCCCCAGCTTCATGCCTATCCCTATCCATCACTAAGGTGAACGTAACCGAATTGTGGTCACTATCACCAAAATGTTCACCAACTTCCAAGCCTAACACCTGGTCTGGCTCATTGCCCAGCACCAAATCCAATGTAGCCTCACCTCTAGTTGGCCTATCTACATACTGAGTCAAAAAACCTTCCTGCACACTTTGTACGAAAACTGACCCCTCTAACGAGCTAGAGCTATAGCTATTCCAATCAATATTAGTAATATTAGGTGATTTATAGAGGCAAAAATAGCAAAGTTCTCAATATTTCTTGGTGACTGAAGAGTTAGTAAAACCGCTTTTCTCCTCCCCGCCCCCCCATCTCACACAAATGCATACTGTAATCAGCCCCTCTCCTCCTACTGCACGCACACACACACACACCCCTCTTCCCTCCCTTCTCTCAACAAACTGACTCACTCAGCAACCCCTCACTCAATAACATTGCTTCCACCTCCATCCCTGTATCCCATGGAGGCTCAGGGTCTACTTCAAGTTTATCTCCCACGCCCACCAATCCCTGCAGCCAGCAGCAAGTTACATGCTAGCACAAGGCTGAATGGCAGCCTCTTTGGGTCTGCTCTTGGCTTCATTACTCGTGGAAGTTAGAAAAAGAATTAAAAGGGAGGAATTCTATTATTCCAAATGTGGTGTAACCAGTGCCTTGCATAGTTACAACAAGACTTTCCTATTTTTGTACTCCATTCCCTTTGAAATAAAGGCCAGTATTCCATTTGTGTTCCCCATTACCCGCTGAACTTGCATGCTAACTTTTTGTGAATTATGCACGAGGATGCTCAAATCCCTCTGTGTTGCAGCTTTCTGCAGTCTTTCTCCATTTAAATTTTATTAAGCTCCTTTGTTCTTCCTACCAAACTACATAACCATATTTTCCTGCATTACATTCCATTTACCAAGTTTTTGCCTTCTCACTTAACCTGTCTGTAACCCTCAGGTTTACTCTTTATGTCATCCTTACTGCTTGCCTTCCCACCTATTTTTGAGTCACCACAAACTTGGCAATAATACATACACTTTTTTTGTCCAAATAATTAATATATACACATATATAGTAAATAATTGTGGCTCCAGCATTGATCCATTAGTTACAGTTTGCCAGTCTGAAACTTCCCCTCCTATCCAAACTCTATCTTCTATTAGTTAGTCAAATCAAGAACAAAGAACAAAACAACACGGGAAACAGGCCCTTTGGCCCAACGGGCCCATGCCGCCACCCTAATGTTCCACCTCTACCCGTGATCCCTGTCTATGTTTGTAGATTGATGGATTCAAAACCAAATTTGAGACAATTCAGGGAGAATTTGTTTTGCCAATTAGCCTAAGAGCACATCTTTGGGATGTGGGAGGAAACCGGAGCACCCGAAGAAAACCCACGCAAGCACAGGGAGAATGCGCAAACTCCCACAGACACAGGCCCAAATCCATGTATCTGCACAGCATAGCCTTAGTCACTGAGCTGTCATGTTGCCCATCAAATGGTCCAGGTCAAGCGTACACTATCAACATGAAGCACTAGAATACTCTCAAAAAAAAAAATCCAAGAGCAGCGCTCTCACGACCCATCTTGAGTATGCCCCTTGTTAGACAACAAGGTGGACCAAAGCACCTGTAGGATAAAAACAAGTACATCAATATCATCATCTATTTACACACTTCCCAGGGACTCCCAAGGCTCATGATCCCTATTTTAAATCAGTTTTCTATACCCCTCCATTCCCATTCTGTTCATGTGCCCATCTAAGTATTTCTTAAATAACTCCAGACTACCTGCCTCCACCACTTTACTTGGCAGCGCATTCCATACCCCCACCACCCTCTGTGTGAAAAAACTCCCTCTAGCATCCAAATTATACCTTACCCCCCTCACCCTAAGCCTGTGACCCCTTGTGCTATTCGAGTTCATCCTAGGAAAAAGCTTAACCCTGTCTACTCTATCTATTCCCCTCATAATCTTGTACACCTCTATTAGATCTCCTCTAAGTCTATGTCTTTCTAAGGAAAACAGTCCCAATTTGCCTAACCTCTCCTCGTAACTCAGACCTTCCATACCAGGCAGCATCCCGGTAAACATCCTCAGCACTCTCTCCACAGTCTCCGCATCCTTCCGGTAGTAAGGCGACCAGAACTGGACGCAATATTCCAAATAAGGTCTAACCAACGTTTATACAAGTGCAACATTAAAGGCCAGCTCTTGTACTCTAACCCCTTCCTATAAAGGCTAGCATACTATATGCTTTCTTCACAACCTTCTCCACTTGCTCTGCCACCTTCAGAGACTTGTTCACCTGCACCCCCAGGTCCCTCTGCGTTTCTATACTCTTAATAGGTCTACCCTTTATCATAGACCTCCCCCCTACATTCTTTCTCCTGAAATGCACCACCTCACATTTATCAGGATTGAATTCCATCTGCCATCTACCTGCCCGAGCTACCAGCCTATCTATGTCCTGCTGCATTGCCTGACAATGACAATCTTCTATCCATGGCAATAAACTACCCCAACACTATGGGCTCTTATCTTATTAAATAGCCTTTTGTGTGGTGCTTTATCAAATGTTTTTTGGAAATCCAACTATATTACATCTACTGATTTGTCTTTATCTATCGTGCTTGCTTCCACCTCAAAGAATTCAAATAAATTTGTCAGGAATGATTTCCCCTTCATGAAGCCATTGTGACTCTGCTTGATTATTTTATGCATTTCTAAATGCACTGGTGTTACAGCCTTTATAGTGAACTGTAACATTTTCCCAATAATAGATGGTAAGCTAACTGATCTATAATTACCTATCTCCTTTTCAATAAGGATATTACATTGATGGTTTTCCAATCCGCTGCGACTCTTCCAGAATTTAAGAATTCTTGTCTCTGTAGCTACTTCTTTACACAGCTTTAAATTAAGGGGTATGAGTTATAGGACGGATATCAGAGGTAGGTTCTTTACTCAAAGAGTGATTAGGGAGTGGAATGCCCTGCCTGCAGCTGTTGTAGATGCGCCAAGTTTGGTGGCGTTTAAGAGGTTAATTGATAAGTATATGGAAGAGAAGGGAATGGTTTAGTTTGGAGGGGCATTGCTTTTTATTTTGGTCGGCACAACATCGAAGGCCGAAGGGCCTGTTCTGTGCTGTATTGTTCTATGTTCTTTTAATATCCTAGGATGCAAACCATCAGATCCTGGGGATGTATCAGCTATTAGCCCCATTAATTGCCCTAATTGTTCTTCTCCAGTGACAGCTTTTCATTTCCCCCACCCCCTTTTTGCCCCTTGATTATTTAGTATTTATGAGAATGCTATTAGTGTCTTTTACCGTGAAGACTATCACAAAGTATGTGTTAATGCTTCTGCCATTTTCTGGTTCCCATTATTATTTCCCCAGTTTTATTCTCTAAGGGGTCAATGTTCAACTTTGATCTCTCTCTCCCTTCCCATATATTTAAAGAAGCCCTTCTTGTTTGTTTTTATTTGCTGGATTACTCTCATAGTTCATCTTCTCCCTGTTTATTATTTTTGGTCATATTTTATTTGATTTTAAAACTTACCACCCTGACTTTCCACTAACCTTTGCCACATTATGTTTTTTTCATTTTAATACTATCCTTAACTTCCTTAGTTAACCATGATTGAGTTATCCCTTTCCCAGAATCCTTCATCCTCATTGAGATATATCCTTGTTGTGAGTCATGAACTATTTGCATAAATGTATGCCACTGCTGATCAATCATCTTTTCTATTAAATTCCTTTCCCAGTCCACTCCATCCAATTCTACCTTCATTCTTTTGTAGTAACCCTTCTTTAAATTTAGCAGCAGAGCTGTTTCTCATCCATATTTCTCACTCAAACTAAATTCTATCATGTTATGGTCACTGTTTCCTAGAGGATTTTTTATTCTGAGATTGTTTATTAAATCTGCCTCATTAAACAGTACCAGATCCAAAATAGCAATCCCTTGCTGCATCCACAAAATATTGTTCTATGAAACTGTCTACAAATTCTTCATCATGGCTATCTTTGCCAATTTAATTTTCCCAATCCATGCGAAGATTAAAATCACCCATGATTATGTGTTGCCTCATTTATCTCTTGATTCATTCTCCATTTTACACTACAACTACTGTTGGGGAAAGGGGAGGTGAAATAAGCTACTCCTACTAGTTATTTTTACCCTTCATACCATATGGATTCTATATCTTCTGATTCAAGATAATTTCTTGTGATTGTATTTATTCTATCACATTAACAAAGCTACCCTACTACCCTTTCTTCCATGCCTGTCCTTATTGAAAGTCACATATCCTGAATACTTAGTTCCCAGATTTGATCTCCTTGTAACCACATCTCTGTTCTGTCTATAAGATCATTCCTATTAATCTCAATTTGTGCTGTTGATTGAGTTACTTTGTGCCAAATACTATCTGCATTTAAATAAAGAGCCATTAATTTTGCTATTTTATTATTTCCCCCACCCCAACCCTAATTGCTGTTTCTTTTAACATCTATATACTCTATGCCTTCGTATCACACTCTGCAAGTCAGCTTTTCAGGTAACGATGCCCAATGTTGCCATATTCATTTATTTTTTAAGCCTTACTGTCCTCTCTACAGAACAATCCCTTACCTCTCCTATTTTGCTTAAAGTCCTCTTCGCCACCTAGTTTTGCAGTTTAAGAACATTGGTTCTGGCACAGCTTGGATTTAGGCTGTCTTAATAGTACAGTTTTCCCAATTTTCCAGTACTGATGTAGTGCCCCATGAACCAAAACTTACTTCTCCCAAAACAATCTTGGAGCCACATATTCATCTCCGTAATTCTATGTATCCAATGCTAGTTTGCATGTAGCTCAGAGATTATAACCTTGAAAACTCTGTTGTTAATTTAGGGCCTAACTCCTCAAATTCTCTTCACAGGACTTCTTTCCTCATTCTACTTATATCATTGGCACTTACACACCAAATAAAAGGTCTACTGTTAGAATTGATTCCACAGTTGGGCAACATTTGTTGAACAATCCTGAGTGTATGAATAGCTACACTAACAACTAATTTAAGATCATCAGTCAAACTGGTAATAGGCTCATTTAGCCTCCTGGAAGTGATGTGCATGCATGCGTAGGGACCCTTCTGTGCAAACAAAAAGAACTATGTTCAAGCCTTACGCCTTTTTCGAATTATCCAGGAGGCGAGGAGATCCCCATACTTCCCCATTACTTTCTCGCACTGCGTTTGAATTTTCTAGCTGGAAGAGAATATTTTTCTGATTTGTGTGAGTCCAACTAATTTCTTGTGCCCTTTCAGCAGTCTTGATGCTGTTAGTCTTGTGTTTGTCTAGAACAAATCAGATAACTCTCAATTATCCATCTTTGCTTGTGTTAAAGAATTCTCAGTACTTAGTTAGCAAACTATCCAAATATTGATTGTGGTTTCATGCTTGAACCAATCCCATAGCATCTCATTTGATACAATTTGAAATTACAATTGAGTGGGTTGACTGATCTCTCAAAAAGTGTAAGAACTTGGCTTTGTTTATCTGGATAAGGGATCCATCATAATTAGCTAGCAGTACAGGTAATTTTCCCAATTTATGACCCAGCATTTCATCAATGTTCACTTTCTTACTGCCTCCATTCCAATCTGCTAATTTTTTGGCGGGTCAGGCCGGGGAGTGTGTGTGTTGGCCATTCTGTGGGATCCCCATTGGGCATTTACAATTCATGCACATATCTAAACCAGAAAAAAAATGCTGCTGTTGGACGTGCTGAACACTGGCCTACCGCTAATTTGCATCACTTAGCGTACTTTAGCATGCCATTATTGGGAGCAACATGGTTGCTGCCCACATTAGCGTTTTCTATCTCTTTGGCATGATGTCACTTTGGCACTAATCAAAGTAGGGATATAAAGATTTGAACTTGGCTTAGCAGCGTTAGACTAGCATGAGGTGGTAAGTGCTATGGACCTGGATTGAGCAGAGAGCAGGGGATGTTGCAGGCAGGCTCTGTGGGCTTTCTCCTGGCTGTCTTCAGGTCCTGGAATGTGGATTAGTGATCTCTGGGGTGGGGGGGCTTCTATTTTCTCAGAGCTCTGTGAGGAGGGGGGGAGCCTGAAGGAGTCCCACTCAGCCTTCCTGTAAGGGCACTGTGCAGTGGCACTGACTTGCTGCAGGGTGTGGTCAGGGACTGCATTAAGTGCTGGAGTTCCGGGTAGGGGGTCGGGGGGTTGGTGGTGTTTGGAGGAATGGCGTGCGCTACGTGTTGATTGAGGTGTAACCAGATGATGCAGCTGCTGCTCTAGGCCATGGTGCAGAGGTTCAGATTTGGGCTGCATGGAATCTGCTGTCACTGGGCACATAGTGACCGTAGATATATAGATTAGAGGGTTAGTGGGTAAAATATGTACAGATATGGGGTCAGGGCTTGGGTGGGATTGTGGTCGGTGCAGACTTGATGGCCCGAATGGCCTCTTTCTGTACCTTAGGGTTTCTTAAGAGAACACAAAGTCTTCTCAGTTGTTCTAAACATCTGGTGCTGCTTTGCAGTCTGTCCCTGCCCTGTGACACAGACCAGCAACACAAGCCTGTAATAGATGCTGCAGTTGCAACATGACTATGTTGTGAGGATGTGCATTGCCCACGACTGCACATTAACCTGCAAAATCTGTGCCAGCATTTGTCATGATAGGAATCTCACACAACCTAATCAGGTCATGCATGGCATGATTGTGTGGTTGCTAGTATCCACAAGTGGGAGTACTGGCCCAAATGAGGCATTAGGTTGGTACTGGGTCTACGCAGCCAATGACACTCTTGCCCATGGCCACTGTGTCCCCAGGATGGCCTGGACCTTGCAATCCATGAGGATAGATCCCTGAGCCAGACTTTCCACTGCACTTGCCACCCTTGCAGTTTTGGCCTGGTTCACACACAGTGTCAGCACTACCTCCTGCAACAGCACTCTGTTTGACTCTTCTAAACTTCCTTGCAGTCACAGCATGGTTGCTGATTGCCCATCCACAACTCTCCACGTTTGCTGACATATCTCCACGAGTCTTGGGATGAATGAATCCCAAGGCCAGCAGCTGGCTTGAAGACAGCTGAATCCTCATCTCTGGCAGATTTCTTTTTGCCTAAGCCCTTGGGTGTGATCACCTCCACCAGATGTGCATCAACATCTATGATGTGCTCACCAGTAAGTGACCCAAAAGCCTCAAGACTGAAAGGATTCACCTTGGTGATAGTCTCTGTTTTGGTGGGTTGTGTGGTAGATGCTAGTGCTGCTTCACTGGTGCAGTTCTCAGAGGATTCCTCAGAGTCTCCCTCCGGGGGGTTGTGGGGAGTTTGCTGAACGGCAACGTGGAAGGGCGAGTTCATCTGGGTCTAGGGGTGCAATAAAGAACGCACATTAGGGGAAGGGAGGTAAATCATTCTCCGCAGCATCACACTTATTTCAAGGAGGACCTAGGTTGAGGGCTATGCTGATACTCACTTGCGTGCTAGACACTGATCTGGCTGTCTGTCAACCATTCTGGATGCCCCATCACCCCCTGCCAGCTCTATGGTGTGCTGCTTGAAGCTGGTCAGTTGCCGCAGGTCAGTCACACCACCATCAGTCTGTGCTCTCTCACGATGATCGTGTATGCTTTTCTCCTGTGGGAACATAATGTAGACAGCAACATTAGTATATTGAAATGCATGGTGTGCAATGTGTGTCTGGCAGACGTTGTGTTAGCAGTTTCGGGTGAAAGGATCAATCACTGAGCAATGCTTGTTGAGAGATGAGGGAAGGGGGTTAGATGGTGTTCTTGGGGGGAAGAGGCCTTGTTGCATGCCCTTCAAGTGTCTCGGCATGGTTTGAGATTCATGAGAACCACATACAGATTTCAAAGTGGGTGCTCACTCACCCTTACTGCCTAAAAAACGTTGTACGATTTTTTCTTGCACTGCTAACCAGACCAAGGTGTCATTCTCCTGGCTTTTATAGCATCCGCCATCA
This sequence comes from Sphyrna mokarran, assembly GCA_024679065.1. Classification (NCBI taxonomy): domain Eukaryota; kingdom Metazoa; phylum Chordata; class Chondrichthyes; order Carcharhiniformes; family Carcharhinidae; genus Sphyrna; species Sphyrna mokarran. The sequence continues at coordinate 108,411,976 of JAGIQG010000006.1, read as the reverse complement.
CAGCTGTACCCCTTGGGTAAGCGGCCTGGCTGGGGAAGATCTTCTCTAAAGAATCAAGCAGGCAGGCCTGGTTAGCCTCGGTGAATCTGGGGCCTTCTTTCTTCGAAGATGTCTTTATGACGTGACTGGCTCCAATCTTGCAGCTTATGTACAGCTCCGGCTTGTGAGGGGTGTGCACAGTCATGAGCAGGATGCCAACAATTCCTTGTGAGAAATTTTGAAGTCTAATTTCAGTTGAGTGTCACGCATCCCTCGGGATTCTGATTGCCTGTCACTGAACAAGCTGCTGTTTCCAGGGGGTGCAATGCTCAGGACTCCCAATCGATAAGTTGCTATGTCAGGGGCAGGGGGTGTCGGGGGGGTGGAGTGGGAGGTGTGGGGGGGCGGGGCAGGGGTGGGAGGTCTTAAATACTCAGGGTTCCCATTCAACAGAGGGAATGCTTGCAAGTTGGGGATGTGCAGTGCGGGTTCTCTGCAGGGTAGCAGTGAGGTCAGTATGTTTATGGCAGGAGGGATGGACTACCTGCGTTAGTCGGGGAATGGGGTGAGCGACCAGCCATGTCTGTATGGGAAGGTGGGGGGGGCGGATGGCGGTAAGCAGGCAGCCAGCCAGCCATGCCTGTATAAGGAGCGCAGGATGAAGTGAGAGTGGGCAGCCATGTCCGTATAGGAGATGGGGTGAGCAAGCAGCCATGTCCTTATGAGGGGGGGGAATGGAGTGAGTGGGCAGTCATGTCCGTACGAGGGGAAGAGGGGGTGAGCAGGCAGCCACGTCCATACTGGGGGGATGTGAGATGGGGTGAGTGGGCAGCCACGTCTGTCCATATGGGGGAGGGGGAGGTGGGGTCAGTGGGCAGTAAAATCTGTATGAAGGGGGGCAGCTCCAGCAGTGAGGCCAATGATGTCTGTGGGTGTTGAAGGGCAGTGATCTCGATGCTTGGAGATTTTTTCAGCGATCTCCCAGAGACGTGCGTACGCGCAGGTTCCCACTCACCCTGCTGATTTCAGCCACTTCAGTATGACTAGGCCCTCCACCCCCCTGCCCCTTGAGCTTTTAATGATATTCCCACCTGTGACCTCTGCATTGCAGAATGTGGGAGATTCAAGTCTGAAGTTGCACTGAAAAGAAACAAGCATGATTTACACCATTTTTTTCCACATATTCAGCACTTAGAACTTTTCATAGAATCATAGAAACACTACAGTTCAGGAAGAGGCCATTTGGCCGATAGAACCTGCACTGACCACAATGCCACTCAGGCCCTACCCCCTAATATCATTGCATATTTACCTGTTAATCCCTCTAACCTATGTATCTCAGGACTCTAAGTGGCAATTTTTAACATGGCCAATCAACATAATCTGCACATCTTTGGACTGTGGGAGGAAACCAGGGCACCCAGAGGAAACCCACGCAAACACAAGGAGAATGAGCAAACTCCACACAGACAGTGACCCAAGCCAGGAATTGAACTCAGGTCCCTTTTTGGGAGTATTGCCCCCATAGTCTGGCAAAGAAGTTCAGTTTGTAGAGCACTTCCCTATCCTTTACTTTGGTTACTGTACATTTTCTTGTGTCCTTTAAGGTCTGCACTTACATTTTCTTGACAGGGCCATGAATCCTGCCATCTTGATGTAGTGGTTGCTTTTGACAAAAGGTCATGAATTTTTCTTCCCCTTTTCCTCAGTCTCTGTAAGACCTTTGACTATAGATGGCGGTGCAACTTAGCCTCATGTATACAAGTGTTTTCAAGGAAGGATCAAAAGATTCGAATCATATTTTGAATGGCATCCATATTTCTCACACCCTTCTCAGTCTTGACATTCTATGACCACCCATCCCTCGGTGCATGTTTGTAAAGTTCCCTTATTGAGAGCAAATCGTGTCAAACCTCCCTTTGCCTTGGAGTCACAACTGGCTGGCTGTTCAATAACTTGATTACATTGACTGAGAGAAGCCATACTCTTATTGGCTCTGAGCAACAAATTGTCCAGCTTGTAATTCTGCATTGATATAAGGACAACTTTCTTTCAAGCTACACATCTGAAGCTAATATGCAGAAAGATAGTTGATCTAACCACGAGGAAAGAACAATGGCTGCATGAAGCAAATGCTTAAAAGCTGATGAACCTACTGGCTACCCTAGTTACTTTGACAAATGGCAGCAATTCTTCTAATTTTTTCTTTGAGCTACTGCTCAAAAACTGAAAAGTCACACTGTTTTTGCTATTAACAAAGTTGTAGCAACTAAGGAGTTGAGGATGTCATCAAAATTATCATTGGCAAAGGCAGTCTGAAGTTCAACAGCTAGATTGTAAATCTGGTCTTGTTCATCATCTGGCAGAGTGTCAATGTAAACCTGCCTTTTTAATCTCTGTGGAGCTTCACATTTAATCTTCAGAGTACTAACAGTCCTGTAGTAATGACAACCACCAACCGCACTATTGACAGTTCGGATTTGGTGAAATATCCTGAAGACTGTTATCCGCAAATATTTATTGATGCAAGCTTGTATACCATGAGATATGGAAAGAAATAAAGTGCAATAAATACACTTCAAAGGTATGTCCTGAAGTTGTGAAGAGTGTGATGTAAATACCAATATTTCTTTACCATAAAGTCTAAACTTTCCACTTTGAATAAAATATACTTGAAATAGATTTTGTATCTAAATGATCTGTATGGGTGGCATGGTGACACAGTTGTTAGCACTGCTTCTTCACAGCGCCAGGGACTCTGATTCAATTTAGCTTCAGACTGTCTGTATGGAGTTTGCACATTTTCCCCATGTCTGGGTGGGTTTTCTCCAGGTGCTCTGATTTTCTTCCATAGTTCAAAGGTATGCAGGTTAGGTTGACTGTCCATGCTAAATTGTCTCTTAGTGCTGGAGGATTAGCAGGGTAAATGTGTGAGGTTATGGGGCTAGAGCATGGATGGTATTTTTTGTCATTGCAGGTCAATGGGCCAAATGGCCTTCTCCTGCACTATAGGGACATAAAATACTATTCAATTTATAGACATTCTAAATTCATTTTGTGGGATGTGGGAGTACCTGGCCAGGCCCGCATTTATTGCCTATCCCTAGTTGCCCTTTAGAAGATGGTAGTGAGCGGCCTTCTTGAACCACTGAAATCCCTGTGGTGTAGGTTTACGCACAGTGCTATTGGGAAAGAAATTCCAGGATTTTGACCCAACAACAGTGGAGGAACAGCAATATATTTTCAAGTCAGGGTGGTGAATGACTTGGGGATGGGAACCTCCCAGTAGTTTTGTGCCTGGGTATCTATTGTTTTTGTCCTTCTCAATGGTAGTGGTCATGGGTTTGGGAGGTGCTCCTGGAACTCAGGAAGGAACCTAAGTGAGTTGCTGTAGTGCAGCTTGTGGATAGTACACACAGCTGTCACTGTCTGTCGGTAGTGGAGGGATTAAATGTTTGTGAAAAGGATAGCAATCAAGAAGGCTGCTTTGTCCTGGATGGTGTTGAGCTTTTTGAATGATGTTGGAGCTGTGCTCATCCAGGTAAATGGAGAGTACTGGGGTGGGGGATGAGTGATGGTGATCAGGAGGTGAGTTACTCATGCAGAATTCCTAGCCTTTGATGTGCTCTGATAGCCAAAGTATTTATATGGCAAGATCAGTTTCTGATCAATGATAACCCCAGGATGTTGTTAGTGGGGAACTTGACCTTATTAAGAAACATGGTCATTTCTCACAAAGTTTGGAATGTCAGAGTTGCTATTGTTTGGATGTGGAACATCTAGTGTCTTTATCTTGAGGTGTGTCAGTGCCCTGGTCAACACTTGTATGTGCCACATTGCTTATTTGGTCAGTTGTATACTTGCTCTTCATGAAATCTTGCCTTATACAAATTGACTGTAATGTTTATCCATATTACAAGTGTATTCAGTTAGAAAAGTCAGTTTCATTGACTGTGAAGTGCTTTAATATGCCATAAAAATGAAAATTCTATCCTCTTAAAATTTAGCATTATTTGTGCAGTTACATAACCTTATCAAGTACAAATTAGGGGCGACACTGCTGCCTCACAGCTTCAGGTGTCCAGGTTCAATTCTGGCCTGGAGTCACTGTCTACATGGAGTTTGCATATTCTCCCTGTGTCTGCATGCATTTCCTCAGGGTACTCTAATTTCCATGATGTAGAAATGCCAGCGTTGGACTGGTAAACACAGTAAGAAATCTCACAGCACCAGGTTAAAATCCAAACAGTTTATTTGATAGTAATCCCACAAGCTTTCAGAAACGGTATTCCTTTGTCAGGTGTGTGGAAGGTTTCCCCCCATAGACCAAAGATGTGCCATGCTAAATTGACCCTTAGCATCCCAAAATATGTAGGTTAGATAAGATTAACATGGTAAATGTGTGGGCATATGGGAATAGAGAAAGGACAAGAGCCTGGGTAAGGTACTCTGTCAGAAAGTTGATGCAGGCTCAATGGGCTGAATGGCCTCTTCTGCATTATAGGAATTTTATGAAATTGAACTGGCTGGAAAATATTTCACTAGACTGGGCTATATTCACTGGCTAGTTAGCTCAGTTGACTGGATGGCTCGTGTGTGGTTTAGAATAACACCAACAACACAGGTTCAATATTGGGTTTGACTTGGACCTGCTTCCTCGCTTACCTCAAGAAATAGAAAGTAATGGCAAACCACCACTGAGGAAAATAATCTGCTCAAAATGACATATTAAAAAGTAATGAGCCTTCAGACAGAACACAAATGAATGATGAAAGGATAGATGGGCAATGTAGGCTAGTGAGTGGACTGTATCATCTCAGTAGGGCTGAAGATTGAAATTGGCATGTTCATTCTGATTCTAAAACAAATATGTCATAAATTGCAGAAGTGGTTAAAAATAAATATTTGCTTGATTGAATGCAGATGGAGCAGACAATTTTCATAGTCAATCAGCATACACTTCACATCAATTGCCTTTGCCATATGTGCGTATAAGCTCAGTCATGCCTGTTGAAAAAAAACATGAATGGAAACCAGTAAAATGTGGCAACCCTGCATGTGGGCAATAGTTAATAAAATACTTTGTGGGCCACATTCAGAACCCAGTTGGCGTGCACGGTCCCATTGGCTGCAGATTGCCCACCATTAATTTAGCCAGTGCTCACTCGTGTCCTAAACTCCTACTGGATTTACATCTGTCCTTTCTGGATTGTATTCACTCCCCCTTGATAATGTCTCCTCAAACCTCTCCAAATTACAGTAATGACTACATCCCTGTTTTTACCTCACAAATTACATGACCCAATTACACTCTTTGTTTATAGCTATCATTATACCCCTATTTATACCTGATTACAGTGTGGAGATTCCAGTGTTGGACTGGGGACAATAAGAAGTCTCACAAAACCAGGTTAAAGTCCAACAGGTTTATTTGGTAGCAAAAGCCACTAGCTTTTGAGTCTCTGACCCCTCGTCGGGTGAGTGGAGAGTTCTGATCACAAACAGGGAATGTAAAGACACACACTCAGTTTACAGATTACTGATTAGAATGTGAGTTTTTACAACTAATCAAGTCTTAAAAGTGCAGACAATGTGAATGGAGATAGCATTGAGCATAGGTTAAAAAGATGTGTATTGCCTTCAGATAGGACAGTGAGATTTTGCTCTGTGCTGAGCAGAACTGATTTGCCAGAGCACAGAGTTGCTGAATAGAAACTGATAGCCAAGTTCTGCACACATGAGGACGGCCTCAATCAGGATCTTGGATTCATGTCACACTATTTGTAATCCCCATGACTTGCCTGAGCTTGCAAAATCTCATTGTCCTGTCTGGAGACAATACACATCTCTTTAACCTGCGCTTAATGCTATCTCCACTCACATTGCACTTTTAAAACTTGATTAGTTGTAAAAACTCACATTCTAATCAGTATTCTGTAAACTGAGTGTGTCTTTACATCCTCTGTTTGTGATCAGAACTCTCCACTCATCTGACAAAGGGTCAGTGGCCCGAAAGCTATTGGCTTTTACTACCAAATAAACTTGTTGGTGAGACTTCTTACTGTGTATACCTGATTACACCATATATAGGCAGCACAGTGGTTCACATTGCTGCCTCACAGCGCCAGTGATCCGGATTCGATTCCCAGTTTAGGCGATTATTTGTGCAAAATCTGCACATTCTGTCACGCCTGTGTGGGTTTCTTTCCACAATCCAAGGATCTGTGGGTTAGGTGCTTTGGCCATGCTAAATTCTCCATCAGTCTACCTGAAGGGGCGCTGGAGTGTGGCAACCAGGGGATTTTCATAGTATCTTCATTGCATTGTTGATGTAAGTCTACTTATGACAGTAACAAAATAAACGTTCTAAACTTTTACACCATAATGACACCGCTTGTCATTGTACTTCCTGATTGATTAAACAATAGAAAACCTTGTTTAAAGCATTCACATGGCACTCCCACCTTGATTTGCCACAGCCTGCACTTAGCTGGATTAAAACTCCTCAACTCTTCCCTCCTCCCTATCCAGTGTCACTTCCTGTGAAGAAGCTCTGTGTAAAGTCCAGGAGACAGCGGCGGTACAGCAGCCCGGGTTGATAGAGGTTGCAGCCCGGCTGGCCGCGCTCAGCAAACGTAGCAGTGCTGTGTTGGGGGGGGCGGCTGGCTCGATGCTGAGACATGGGGGCCCGGCTGCTGTTCCGTGCCATTATCATGGGCCCTCCGGGCTCGGGAAAGGGGACCGTGTCCGAGCGCATCGTCAACACCTTCGGACTCAAGCACCTGTCCAGTGGAGAGCTGCTGCGGGCCAACATCCGCGATGAGACAGGTACTGGGAGCAGCGGCTCGCCCCTCTCTCCGCAGCCGGCTTAAAGGGCTTCCCCGGCGGGCTGAGTGTCTGAATCCTCTCCCCGGGGTCGATGCAAAGAGCCTACTGCTACCCAGCTTTCCCGCTTAACTCAGCATCACTGAGATCAACGGTTTTAGCAATGTTTGCAGCTTTGAGTCGTGTGTGCACAATTTAGTTTAGAAATTGTGCCGGTTAAAACAAGCCTTTTTTTTTATTTGAGACGAGAATTCCGGAGAGATGCGTGAAATCCGGTTAAGGCCACTTGGGGAAAAAAAAAGAACACTTGGCTGAGGGCTTCAGGCCATATTGACCATTGTGAAACCGTTTTGTTTTTGTCAGCAAGGAGGAAAACACAATGCTGGAAAGGCTCAGGTCGCGCAGCATCTATGGACAGAAAGATTTCTGGCTGGTGTGATCTCTAGAACATCTTTTTAGTATCTACGCAAGATGCTTTTGCATTATTATTGCAGTGGCAGCCGCTGCCATTCTCTTTGGATTCTGAGTGAAAGTTGAGCCTCATTTCCCAGAGACTTGAGCACATGATTCAGTCTAATAATTCCCGGCTTGGGTCGCTGTCTGTGTGGAGTCTGTACACGTCACACAGAATGGAGTGTGCAGAATCCGTGTCTGCATGGGTTTCCTTTGGGTGCTCTGGTTCGCTCTCACAGACTGAAAGATGTGCTGTTTAGGTGCATTGGCCACCCTAAATTCTCCCTCTGTGTACTCAAACAGGTGCTGGAGTGTGGTGACTTGGGGATTTTCACAGGAACTTCATTGCAGTGTTAATGTAAGTGTAATTGTGACACTAATAAATAAATGCAGCATGGTGCCACTGTCTGATGAGGCTTTAAAATGAGGTTTCATGTTTCCTTCCTCTCAAATGAATGTGGAAACATGGAATCTTAAACAATTACAGCACAGAAAGAGGCCATTCAGCCTGTTAGATCCATGTTGGTGCTCTAGAACAGATAGTTCCATTCCTCTGCTCTCTTTGCAGTCCTGCAACTTTCCTCTCCAAGTACCCAGGGAGAATGGTTGAATGGTTATGGCATCAGAAGGATTCCATGGTGATCTTCAAAGAAGAACAGGTTATTCTCCTAGCATAAAGACAGAAAATACTGGCAAGACTCAGCAGGTCAGGCAGCATCTGGGGGGAGAGACAGCGTTTCAGGCCATTGATTTTTCATCAGAAACTATTTTTATTTTAGATTTTTAGCATCTGCAGTATTTTGCTTTTGAATTAGCAATGCTGCTGTCTTGACCAATATTTATCACTAAAAGCATGTTATCTTATTTATTTGTAAAAGTTTGCTGTGTGCAAACTGACGCTGCATGTACATACAAGTTGTATATTTAAAACAAGGCTTTGTCATTTGAGAAATAGTGATCTGATTTTTGCGATGTGTTGCAAATAAAAATGCAGCAGTTGCAAAGTTGAAGGCATAATGTTAACAAAAACTCATAACTGCTAAGGGAAATTGTATTGCTGTATTTGTTTACTGCCCTTTGAACATTCATATGATTTCTTTCTCAACGTTAAACTCATGCTCCTGCCAATCTGGAACGGGACTTTACAGCGAGATAAGTTGTCCTCGTGTAGAACAAATACTGATTAGTGAAAGGTGGCAAAAAAAATCAGTTCCATTTTCTTTCAGTACATAAAGAGAAGTGAACACTGCTTTTTAAAGCTATCTTAAATTGACAAAATGTGAAGGATTGTGTGAAGAATAACAATCATTCGAAACCTGCAAAATAATTCAGCTTTTGCAATAGGCCAGGAAAAGGATTATTGCTACTTTCAAGATGGAGTTGAGGAAAAATTTCTTTGAGTCTTTTTTTAGAGTTTCTTTTGCAGTTCTCGGAAAGAAAGGCATAAGTTTGCTGAGTACTTATAGATATTTCATATAGCTGGAATTGCAAACCCTCTGTGGTCGGAAATACAATCTTAAAGTTAGTTATGTCCTCCTTAGTGTTGGTACATGATCTTATGATAAATTAGTGATTTTAAAAAAATATTTAAAATCTTGACTGTAAATACAACTTGTTACAACATAACATTCTCCTAACATAACAACATATCTCAAGGCATCTCACTAGAGCATTCTCAACTAAAACTTGAAACCAAGCCATGACAGGAGATAATAGGTTGGTGGCCAAAAGCTTGGTCAAAGAGAGAGATTTTAAAAAAGCAGATGGAGAGCTAAAGAGGTTTCGGGAGAGAACTCTGATTCTTAGCACCCATGCCATGCATTGACTGTCACCAGTGGTGGAACAATGAAACTTAGCAATCCACAAGGGACCAAAATTTGAGGAGTGCATAAATTCTGGTGGATTGTCAACTGGAGGATTTTACAGACATGGAGAGGTGAAAGCCCATAGAAGGCTTGAAAACAAGGCATTGCTGCACCCAGATCCAATGTAAAGCAGCAAACATGGGTTATGAGTGAATAGTGCTTGTTGAGTTATGATACAGCCAGCAGGATTTTGAATAAGCTTAATTCTAATTTTGGCAGGCATACTTCTACTGATGCCAGCTTTTCCTAGATTTTTTTCTGTAAGAGTGAATTTTCAAACTTTAGAATTTGAGTTTGTTTTCTTCTGATAATTATTCCAGTAATGTTACCACAAGGCTGCCATATCTGTAGAATTCTGAGTCTACATCATAGGCTCTTCCAATGGTAGAGCCAGCCAGGCCTGTCTCTACATTCAGTTTTTAAATTGATATGTGAATGAAGAAGCAGTGCTGGGCTTGTTGCTGAATTGGGCAAACAGCGGTGTTGTGCTTATCAGGAGTTTTCAAGTAACTTTTGGAACTGTCCCATTATGAACCATAGTTGTGCTAATGTATTTAATATACAAGCAGCAGGGAATATATATCTAAGGGAAACTTTTTTTCAGTGTTACATGGAGATCTTTGCTGTTTGTGCTTTTTTATGGTTTGTTTTTTTTTTTCAATCGTGGCATGGGTTGGAATGCTATTTATTTAATAGAAATAACAAGGGTTTGCACTTTTCATATTTTTTGGCTCATGGGATGTGAATGTCGCTGGCTAGACTAGCATTTATTGTCCATTCCTAATTGCCCTTGAGAAGGTAAGTGGTCAGTCACCGTCTTGAACACGTGTAGTCCATATGTTGCAGGAACATTCAAGAGTGCTGTTGGGGAGTTACAGGATTTTCACCCAGCAACTGTATGGAGCAGTGATTATTGCTCCATGTTAGTCATAGAATCCCTCAGTGCAGAAGAGGCCATTTGGCCCATTAAACCTGCACCCACTTATCAGCCCAAGCCTGAATGTTTTTGAGGTCTTATTGCGATGGACAGGAACTAATTCAGTCTCTGAGGAGTCGCAAATGGTGTTAAACATCCATCCCTACTTTGACCTTATGAAGGGAAAGTCATTAATGTAACAGCCAAAGATGATTAGGCCTTGGACAGCACCCTGAGGAACACTTGTAGTGATGGCCTAAGGCCATGATTGACCTACAAAAATCATGATGACGTGATTCCTTTGTGCTAGATTTGTCTCCAATTAATGTTTTCTCCCAGTTTCCACTGGCTCCTGTTTTTCTAGAGCTCTTTGATGCCATATTCCATCAAATGTGGTCTTGATGTTGAAAGCAGTTGCTCTTGCCACTTGAGTCCAGTTCTTTTGTCCACGTTTGGACCAAGGCTGTAATGAAGTCAGGAACTTGGTGACCCTGGCAGAACCCAAACTGAGTTGTCAGTGAGCAAGTTCTTAAGTACATGCCACTTGACAGCTCTGTCAATGACTCTCTTCATCACTTTGATCAAGAGTAGACTGGTGGGATGATAGTTGGCTGGTTTGGATTTGCTCTCTTATATTTCTTGTGGATAGGCCGTATTTAAGCAGTTTTCAAATTGCTGGGTAGATGCCAGTGTTGTAGTCATACTGGAGCAGCTTGGCTCAGGGCATGACTAGTTATGGAGTGCAAGTCTTCAGTAATATTGTTAGAATGTTGTCAGAGTCCATAGCCTTTGCAGTATCCAATGCCTTCAGTCATGATATCGTGTGAAATAAATCAAATTGGCTGAAGACTAACATCTGTGATGCTGGGCACCTGGAGAGGAGGCTGAGATAGATCATCCATTTGGCACTTCTGTCTGAAGATTGTTGCAGGTGCTCCAACCTTGTCTTTTACATTTAATGTGTTGGTCTCCCTCACCATGAGGATTGAGATATTTGTGGAGGTTCTTTCTCCAGCAAGTTAGTTAATTGTTTGACATCATCCATGATTGGATGTGGCAGGAGCATAAGAGCCCAGATCTGATCTGGATTGATTAGCTCTGTCTTTCCCATGCTGCTTTCACTGTTTGGCCTGTAAGTAGTCTTGCCCTTAGTTGACAACTCATTTTATGTATGTTAGGTGCTGCATCACGCATTCATTGAATCAAGGTTGATCCCCTAGTTTGATAATGGTTTTGTAGAGGTTATGCCAGGCCAGGAGTTTGCCAATTGTGGTTTTATACAGTTCTGCTGATGACTCACAGCACTTCCCATAATGATTGTAAGAGAACACATGATAGAGTTGAATGGGGAGCATGTTTATGGCTCCAGCAGTTTTAAATGTAACAAACATCTGTACATAGTTTAATTGCATATAATGAATCAGTTATTGTTTGGACATACCAACGTCTCAGCAATCATTCCTCAGCTAGACTAAACATATGCGAAGGTACTTCTGACAGTGTAGAATTCCCTTAGTACTGCAGTGGCATGTTGACCTAAATTTAGTTTTCCTGATGTCTGTTTAGGGTTGAATTTGAATCCATAATATGGCTCTCTATTTTTTCCAGTTTTAAAATAAAGTCCTGTTAGATGAAGGTGACAAATTATGGTATCCCTGTCATGTTACATTACAGCTAAGCTTTGAACTTTTGGCACAGTAAGTTTTATTTTATCTGATGATAGTCAGTTGATGATCTTGAACACTGAAGTTCACATTAAATAATTAATTATCATGAATCAAGTTCTAGCACCAACTGCTATGCTGCAGCTGTGTAGTGCCTTGAGTACAGTTATGGGAAAATCATCACTTAGAGTCAGATTTAAAGATTCAATGTGCAATTTATTGGAAAAAGCTTTGGAAGAAGTGCTGTGCTCTCCGCAGTGCTCGCAGTCACTTTCTCAACTTTAAAATGGAGCTGAGCTTTTATACACTTTGATATAGTAGACAAGTACAAACATTAGCAGTTAGCACATTGTTATACATTTATCCCCTTTCAACAACTGATCTTGTTAACAGGACTCATTGTTTTGGTTCTGTCTTACATCAAGCTAAGGTGATCATCTGGGCCTCAAGGTCTGATTTATTTCCTGTAATAATTAGACACTAACAGGATTTAACTCATTATGCAATGTCTGTGCCTAAATCAGCACATCTTAATGTCTTTTCAGAGTCCATTTTGTGCCAGGTAACCATCTTGTATCTTTTAATTTCTGGTTTACTCCAACGAGTATCTAATATTTTGCTGAGTCACAAGGAATTCAGCTTAACTTCTAACACTGTTTTGCCTAAAAATACATTTTGTTCTTGAATAGAAACCCATTCCAACTCTTTGTGACTGAAGGATCAGGTTAGAAAATGAATTAAAGTTGGGTTAATAATTGTTTTGCTGTGTTGGACAAGTTGAACAAAGGTATCTGCTACCAACATTGCTTTTTGCCAATTTAGATTGCTTGGCCTGCATGAGTAAAATGGGTGTTGTCTTATCAATGACATCTGCTTCTCTCTCTCTCTCCACCCAGCAATAGAGTATATAACTCCTCATTTCTGGGTATTAAAATTTCAGTATTGCATGGTTACTATTCACGTTCAATATTGTCTTTACTACTGATCTCCAAAGACTCCTTGAATACAGAATTCTTTTCTCTTATGTACTTGGCATCAAAGGGATAATATGATAGTGAGACCAAGGAAATTACTGTTGAAACAGTTTATTTGTGTGTGGGAGAGAGAACAATCATGTTGATTTATAGCAAATACTGCATTCCTTTTGTACAAATCACATCATTAATCCCTTCTGTATAAAGGTGAATCTGAGTTCGGCAGTTATCTGTGCTCTTTGATCGCCTTTGTTTTCTTTCCTGAAAACCAAATCTCTTCTTTTTTAAAGTGCTTAAATTTTTCAGATTGAGATTAACTTCAAAAATCAGTTTATTCTGTAAGTGAAAAGGAAAATGCTGGAAATCTGAATTTAGAAAATATGGAAACATTCAGGCCAGACAGGATCTACAGAGCGGAAAGCAGAGTTAAGTTTTCCCTCCGTGACCTTTTATCAGGATTGGAGGAGATGAACTTTTAAATATGTACTGACTTAATAAAAAGAGGAAGGAAAGGCTCAAAACGGAAGGTCTATTGTGAAAACAGGAGTGTTTAAATTACAAAAGTGATGTTTGCACTTATGGCAATTGAGTTACCTTTATCACTTGATTTAAGTTGCATTGAAAAGGTTTTGATATGTTTTATTATTTGATTACAGTCAAAGGCTTGACAGTTGTAGATAAGCAAAGGCAAGATGAGAAAAATATGGGTGGGTGTAAAAAGGGATTGTTTGAGTAGTGTGGGAATGTTGATTATTGACTTGTTGCTTAAATGTGAATTGTGCTATTGCAGTAGACTTCTGCTCTCTTTTTGACCAAGTGGATAATTATGGACCTACACCAAATTTTAAAAGGAAGGATGTTATTTTTTCTGAGCATTAAATTTATTTTAAAGTGAATGTCAAACAGTGCATAATGATATGCAAGGCTGCATTCTTTTGTGTTAATTTTGCCAATGATATGGACTATGTTTCAGTAAAACATGCTGCTATGGGGATTTATGATTTAAAATGGAAGGTAAAGTTAGGAAACTTAAGAATTTGACAGCATTTATGGAGATAGTGTTATCCAACTCAGACACATGACCGATCAATGTGGGTCAAAAGCAGGGACATAACATACTGTGTCTGCTATGGCTCACTGGTGGAATACTATCTCGAACAAAGAACAAAACAGCATGGGAAACTGGACCAAGGGGCCTATGAGCCTGTGCTGCCACCTTGATGTTCCCACCTCTACTTGTGATCCGATTGAAACCAAATTTGAGACAATTTAGGGAGAATTTGTTCTGCCAGTCAGCCTAAGAGCACATCTTTGGGATGTGGGAGGAAACCTGAGCACCCGGAGAAAACCCACGCAAACATAGGGAGAATGTGCAAACTCCCACAGACAAAGGCCCAAACCCATGTATCTGCACAGCACAGCGATAGTCACTGAGCTGTCGTGTTGCCTATCAACTGGCCTAGGTCAAGCGTACATTAACAACGTGAAACACTAGGATACTCTTGAAAAATCCAAGAGCAGCCCTCTCACAACCCATTGCATGTATGCCCCTTGTTAGGCAACACGGCAGACCAAAGTACCTGTAGGATAAAAACAAATACATCAAAATCATCGTCTATTTGCACATTTCCCAGGGACTCCCAAGGCTCATGATCCCTATTTTAAATCAGTTTTCTAGATCCCTCCATTCCCATTCTGTTCATGTGCCCATCTAAGTATCTTTTAAATAATTCCACAGTGCCTGCCTCCACCATTTGGCAGTGCATTCCATACCCCCAACACCCTCTGTGAAAAAACTCCTTCTAGCATCCAAATTATACCTTACCCCCCTCACTCTAAGCCCGTGACCCCTCGTGCTATTTGAGTCCATCCTAGGAAAAAGCTTAATCCTGTTTACTCTATCTGTACCCCTCATAATCTTGTACACCTCTATTAGATCTCCTTTTAGTCTACGTCTTTCTGAGGAAAACAGCCCCAATTTGCCTAACCTCTCCATAACTCAGACCTTCCATACCAGGCAGCATCCTGATAAACCTCCTCTGCGTTCTTTCCAGAGTCTCCACGTCCTTCCGGTAGTAAGGCGACCAGAACTGGATGCAGTATTCCAAATTAGGTCTAACCAACGTTTTATACAACTGCAACATTAAAGGTCAGCTCTTGTACTCTACACCCCGTCCTATAAAGGCTAGCATATCATATGCTTTCTTCACAAACTTCTCCATCTGCTCTGCCAGCTTCAGAGACTTGTGCACCTGCACCCCCAGGTCTTAATAGGTACTCTTACTCTTAATAGGTCTACCCTTTATCATATACCTCCCCCTACATTCTTTCTCCCAAAATGCATCGCCTCACATCTATCAGGATTGAATTCTATCTGCCCAAGCTACCAGCCTATCTACGTCCTGCTGCATCGCCTGACAATGCTCCTCACTATCTGCAAGTCCAGCCATCTTTGTATTGTCTGCAAACTTGCTGATCACTCCACTTACTCCCTCTTCCAAGTCATTTATATATATTACAAATAGAAGAGATCCCAGTACCGAGCCCTGCGGTTCACCGCTAGTGACTGACCTCCAGCTAGAAAAACACCCTTCCACTATTACTCTGTCTCTTATTACCAAGCCAGTTACTTATCCA
Source organism: Sphyrna mokarran (assembly GCA_024679065.1). Taxonomy (NCBI): domain Eukaryota; kingdom Metazoa; phylum Chordata; class Chondrichthyes; order Carcharhiniformes; family Carcharhinidae; genus Sphyrna; species Sphyrna mokarran. The sequence continues at coordinate 108,396,663 of JAGIQG010000006.1, read as the reverse complement.
TCTAGCTACCTGTCCTTCTATCTCATTATCCTTGATCTTTTCAACTAACCTCCAATGAGGGACTTTGTCCAACACCTTACTGAAATCCATATAGATGACATCAACGGCTCGCACTTTATCGACCGTTTTCGTCACCACCCCAAAAAAATTCTGAGATTCGTAAAGCACGACCTCCCTTTAACAAAGCCATGCTGTGTATCCCTAATCAGATCGCAACGCTGTAAGTGCCTATACATCCTATCTCTAAGAATCCTCTCCAACAGCTTCCCTAGCACTGACGTCAAACTCACCAGTCTATAATTTCCAGGGTTATCCCTACTACCCTTTTTTAAATAACGGTACAACCTTCGCTATTCCCCAGTCCTCTGGGACCTCACCTGTGTCCAAAGAAGAGACAAAGATTTGCATCAGAGGTCCAGCAATTTCACCTCGCGCCTCCTTAAGCAGCTTGGGATAAATGCCATCAGGCCCAGGAGATTTATCAGTTTTAATGCTACCTAGAAGCTCTAACACTTCCTCCCTCGGTATGGAAATTTCCCTCGGTATGGAAATTTCCCTCAACTGGTCCATAGCTTTGTCAGAGATAGGACCAGTCAACTAGCCCCTCTAGACCAAAGAGGTGGATGGGGGTAAGGCGGTTGATGTGGTCTATATGGACTTTAGTAAGGTGTTTGATAAGGTGGCCCATGGAAGACTTCTGCAGAAAATGCAGATGTATGGGATAGAGGGTGATTTAGCTAATTGGATTAGGAATTGGCTAGCAGATAGAAGACAGAGGGTGGTGGTTGATGGGAGATATTCATCTTGGAGTTCAGTGACAAGTGGTGTACCTCAGGGGTCTGTTTTGGGGCCCCTGCTGTTTGTAATTTTTATAAATGATCTGGATGAGGGTATTGAAGGATGGATTAGTAAATTTGCAGATGACACTAAAGTCGGTGGAGTGGTAGATAGTGAAGAGGGGTGTTATAGTTTGCAGAGAGACTTGGACAAGTTGCAGAGCTGGGCCGAGAGGTGGCAAATGGAGTTTAATGTGGAAAAGTGTGAGGTAATGCACTATGGCAGAAATAATAAATGTGTAGAGTATAGGGCAAATGGTAGGATTCTTAGTAGTCTAGATGAACAGAGGGATCTTGGTGTGTATGTGCATAGATCCCTGAAAGTAGGCAGTCAAGTCGAGAAGGTTGTTAAGAAGGCATATGGAGTCTTAGCTTTTATTGGTAGGGGGATTGAATTTCGGAGCCGCAACGTCATGTTGCAACTGTACAAAACTCTAGTGCGGCCGCACTTGGAGTATTGTGTGCAGTTCTGGTCCCCACATTATAAGAAAGATGTGGAGGCATTGGAGAGGGTACAGAGGAGGTTTACCAGGATGTTGCCTGGTATGGAGGGCAGGTCTTATGAAGAGAGGCTGAGGGATTTGAGGTTGTTTTCGTTAGAAAGGAGGCGGCTAAGAGGGGACCTAATCGAAACATATAAGATGATTAGAGGTTTAGATAGGGTGGACAGTGATAGCCTTTTTCCTAGGATGGAGAAAGCTAGCACGAGGGGACACAGCTTTAAATTAAGGGGTGATAGTTATAGGACGGATATCAGAGGTAGGTTCTTTACCCAAAGGGTGGTTCGGGAGTGGAATGCCCTGCCTGCAGCAGTTGTAGATGCGCCAAGTTTGGTGGCGTTTAAGAGGTTAGTTGATAAGTATATGGAAGAGAAGGGAATGGTTTAGTTTGGAGGGGCATTGCTTTTTATATTGGTCGGCGCAACATCGAAGGGCCTGTTCTATGCTGTAATGTTCTATGTTCTCCTTTGTGAATACCAACGCAAAGTATTCATTCAGGATCTCCCCCGTTCCCGCAGGCTCTAAGCACAGTTCCCCTCCTCTGTCCCTAAGAGGTCTGATTTTTTTTTTTCTTTCCTCTAACCACCCTTTTATTCCTAACATAGGAGTAAAATGTCTGTGTTTTCCTTAATCCTATTCGCCAAAACCATTTTATGCCCCCTTTTTGCCCTTCTAAGTCCCTGTTTGAGCTCCATCCTACTCTGTATATTCCTCCAATGTTGTCTCTGTTCTCAGCTGCTTTGACCTAACACACGCCTCTCTTTTCTTCCTAACCAAGTCCTCAATATCCCTAGTAATTCACAGCTCTCTAATCCTACCTTTCCTCTTAGCCGACACATATCTTTCTTGCAACGTTTTCAGTATTCCCTTGAAAGACTCCCACGTGCCTAGCATGGACCTACCCTTGAACAACCGTTCCCAATCAGTTTCCATAAGTTCTTGCCTAATCCGACTGTCCAATTCACCTTGAGCCCCAAAAGGTTGAGTTCAGGAAGTAATCTAGACTACTGCATCACTACAGGATTGAAAAAGTGCCACACTGTTGAAAGTGATGTCTTTCTGGATGATGTGTAGAACTGAGGCCTTGACTGCTCTCGTATGTGAAAGTTCACACAACGTGGTTACAAGAAAAACAAGCGCATTCTGCTGGTGTCTTGGCTAATAATTATTGTCTCAAATTTGGTTTTTAATCCATAGATCTATAAACATAGACAGAGATCACGGGTAGAGGTGGGAACATCAGGGTGGCGGCACGGGCTTGTTGGGCCGAAGGGCCTGTTTCCTGTGCTGTTTTGTTCTTTGTTCTATCCCTTTACTGACATTAATAAAACTCTGTGAAAGATTCTGCTATCTACTAATAAAGTGCCATATTCCAAGATTACAATAGTAACTACATATCTGAAGTTCGCAATCGGCTATTTAGTGCTTTGGCACATTCTAAGACTATGGAAGTGTAAGGTAACAACCACTTTATTTTCTCTGGGGTCAGAGAATAGGTGCCTGGAAATAAGCTCAGATGACACTATGAATCTGGTTATTTGATCAGATGTAAAGCCCTATGCCTCTCAGTGATCCATAGACATGTTGCCTGTTCAATGTTTTGCATGGGATGTGTGCATCCCAGCACTTGTCTTCCATCCCTAATTGCCTTTGAACTGAGTTACTAAGATATTTCAGAGAGCAATTACGAGTCATCCACTTTGCTGTAGGTTTGAAGGCATATCATGTAAGGATGACAGACTTTTCCTGAAGGACTTTAAGATAGACTTTTACAACAATCTATGAAAATTTACTGGTCACCATTATCTTCCATAAAGCTAGCAGGGGCATAGTGGACTGAATGGCCTCCTTCAGTGCAGTATCATTCTATGACCATTTAAAAGGTGACTACCAATGTAGCAAGGTTGTCTATACTCAGTCATTTTGAATGGAACATGTGGAAGATAGTTGAGATACTTGCTGCTTGTTCGTCACACTACGTGGTAACATGGTAAATTATTGTCATTATGTAAAAGGCATAATTATTTTCAAAATTGAAAACTACACAACTCCCTCACTGGAAATGCTAAGCCAGTCAGAACAGCAGTACACGGAGAAGGAAATTCCTTCGTATTTCACTTATCCCAGGGGTACAGTGCCTACAGGAGCAGGTGCTAAGACACGGTTTTCTTATCTAAATGGCAGATAGATGGGCATAGGCAACTTTTGGCAGAACCCAGAACAATGGGGGTCACAGGCAGTTACATGGGCTACAGTGACTGTTCAGGACTAGTTAAGTGATGCCCACTTATATTGCCATATAATACTGTAAAATATAGTTGATGTAAGATTTAATTTCTGCATTCCTCTTGATAGATTTCCGTGCAATGCAGAAACTGCTGGGGTCTACGATGATTGGCCAGAGTGGCAGTGCACTTACTGAGCAGCAAGTCAGCTGTAATATTCACTTTGTGAGGAATCTACCTGGGGTAGATGAAGTAGAGTGAGGAAAAGATGTTTCGCACTATCACATTCTTCAGCAACCTTCCCATAGGAAAGATCTGGATAGAAATTACTTTAAAATGAGTTTTGAGCAAAACGACATTAACAATCCCATGCTGAGTTGTAATTCCATGTGAGTGAATGATTTTAATAATCAAGGGCACTCCAGAATAATTCTTTCAGATGTGATATATGTGGACTTCCATAAGGCCTTCAGTAATTCAATCGAGCATTAGATGATTATTTGAAGAGAAACTGTGTGTACAAGGAAAAGTGAGGAGAATGGCATTAAGTCATGATGCTCATTTGGTGAACTGGTATGGACTTGATGGGCTAAATGGGTTCCTTTTATGATTCTGATAGAAGACTCCTGACTAAGGTCAAAAGCTGTGGAGTCAGTGGATGAGTCACAGAATGAATAGCAAGCTAGCTATAAAACAGGTTAAAAAATAATTACTCCGACAGTAGAATGAGCATTGATGAATAAGTGTAATTATATCTGTGTAGCATATTCTACAATGAGCCAGCATCTTCACACGACGAGAGAGAGAAAGCTGGAGATAGAAATTTACACTTTGTAAAGCACGTGTGTCGTGGTTTTGGATGGTTACAAATGTAATTCAGTGTTTTGTGTTTTCCAGAATTTGGTTTGTTAGCCAAGTCCTTTATTGATGTGGGGAAGCTCGTGCCAGATATTGCCATCACTCGAATCATTCTACATGAACTGAAAAAAATGAACCAATCCAGCTGGCTGCTTGATGGTAATGATATATGCAATATGGACATAATTAAAACATTTTTATATAAAGTTTAAAATGTATATACATAAAAGTTTAGTACTGAAAACCTAGAATACTGGGAAAAATTGCTGCATAACTTTTTATCAAGGAATCACAAGTGCCATGTTTCACCTTGAGGTTTAAACAGTTGTAGGCATAGGAAAAAGTGATGCTTCCATAGTTTAGGGAAAAATATGGTAATCTACTCTTATGGTTCACCTCATTAAGTAATTGAATAGCTGGACTTTACGGACCAGAAAGGTTCTTGGTTGTATCTTCAGTACATATTGAGATTTTTCCTGCAACAAATAATGATTCACAATTGGCTTAGCTACCCAACTGACTGATCTTATTAAGTTCCTCAATGTTTCCACAGTGTTTTCTGATTAGAATATGTTGCAGCAAGAATGGTAGTGAATCGCAAGTATCTTATACTTAAATATGTTCAATGGCACATCCACAACCCTCTGGGAATTCCCAATGTTCACAGCCCTTGGAGTAAAGAAATTTCTCCTAATTTCAGCCCCTTATCTTGAATTCCCCAGCCAGGGTAAACAAAGTCTTAGTATCTACCCTGTCAAGCCCTTTCACAATCTTGAATGTTTCAATGAAATAACCTCTCATCTGTTAAATTCTGGAGAACATAGACCCAATTTATTCAGTTTCTTAACATAAAACAACCCTCTCATCTGAGTGACCTTTGTTATGTTGCCTCCAGTGAAAAAAATATATATTTTTTCTTGAATGTGGAGACAAATTGCATAAATGTGGAAACCAGAATTGCATACAGTGTGCCAGGTGTGATCTCAATAAAGCTCCTTTCAGCTACAACAAGATTTCCTTATTCTTGTACTTGAATCCACTAGAGATAGCTGAGGAAATTGTGGATGCATTGATGGTGATCTTTCAGCCATCGCTGGAGGCAGGGACGGTCCCAGAGGACTGGAAAGTAGCGAATGTAGCACCACTGTTTAAGAAGGGAAGGAAGCAGTAGAGAGGCAATTATAAGCTGGTTAGCCTGACTTCGATTATTGACAAGATTTTAAGAGTCCATTCTCAAAGATGAGATCGTGGAGTACTTGCAAATGCATGATTAAATAGGACTGAATCAGCACTGCTTCATCAAGGTGAGGTCATGTCTGACAAATCTGTTAGAGTTCTTTGAGGAGGTAACAAGGAAGTTAGATAAAGGAGAACCAATGGACATGATTGTTTAGATTTCCAGAAGGTTTCCAGGACAAGGTGCTGCATAAGAGACTATTCACTAAGTTAAGAGCCATGGTGTTAATGGTAAGATCCTGGCATGGATAGAGGATTGGCTGACTGGCAGAAGGCAGAGAATGAAGAAAAAGGAGTCTTTCTCAAGATGGCAGCCAGCGTCTACTAGTATGCCTTAGGTCAGTACTGAGACTACAGCTTTTCACAATATACATTAACAATTTGGAAGAAGGGACTAAGGCACTGTTGCTAAGTTTGCACATGATGCAAAACTATGTAGAGAGACAGATAATGAGGAAGTGGGAGGCTGCAGAAGGACTTGAATAGGCTAGGAAAGTAGACAAAGAAGTGCCAGGTGAATATAATGTGAAGAAAAGTGTAAGGTTTCCACTTTGGAAGGTGGAATAGGGGCATAGACTATTTTCTAAATGGGAAAATGCTCAGGAAATCAGAAACACAAAGGGACTTGGGAGCCCTTGGTTAAGATTCTCTTAAGGTTAACGTGCAAGTTCAGTTGGCTGTTAAGAACATAGAACATAAGAACATAGAACATTACAGCACAGAACAGGCCCTTCGGCCTTCGATGTTGCGCTGACCAATATAAAAAGCAATGCCCCTCCAAACTAAACCATTCCCTTCTCTTCCATATACTTATCAACTAACCTCTTAAACGCCACCAAACTTGGCGCATCTACAACTGCTGCAGGCAGGGCATTCCACTCCCGAACCACCCTTTGGGTAAAGAACCTACCTCTGATATCCGTCCTATAACTATCACCCCTTAATTTAAAGCTGTGTCCCCTCGTGCTAGCTTTTTCCATCCTAGGAAAAAGGCTATCACTGTCCACCCTATCTAAACCTCTAATCATCTTATATGTTTCGATTAGGTCCCCTCTTAGCCGCCTCCTTTCTAACGAAAACAACCTCAAATCCCTCAGCCTCTCTTCATAAGACCTGCCCTCCATACCAGGCAACATCCTGGTAAACCTCCTCTGTACCCTCTCCAATGCCTCCACATCTTTCTTATAATGCGGGGACCAGAACTGCACACAATACTCCAAGTGCGGCCGCACTAGAGTTTTGTACAGTTGCAACATGACGTTGCGGCTCCGAAATTCAATCCCCCTACCAATAAAAGCCAAGACTCCATATGCCTTCCTAACAACCTTCTCAACCTGACTGCCTACTTTCAGGGATCTATGCACATACACACCAAGATCCCTCTGTTCATCAAGACTACTAAGAATCCTACCATTAGCCCTATACTCTACACATTTATTATTTCTGCCATAGTGCATTACCTCACACTTTTCCACATTAAACTCCATTTGCCACCTCTCGGCCCAGCTCTGCAACTTGTCCAAGTCTCTCTGCAAACTATAACACCCCTCTTCACTATCTACCACTCCACCGACTTTAGTGTCATCTGCAAATTTACTAATCCATCCTTCAATACCCTCATCCAGATCATTTATAAAAATTACAAACAGCAGGGGCCCCAAAACAGACCCCTGAGGTACACCACTTGTCACCGTACTCCAAGATGAATATCTCCCATCAACCACCACCCTCTGTCTTCTACCTGCTAGCCAATTCCTGGGTGGCAATACAATAAGAAGGCAAATACAATGTCAGCGTTCATGTCAAGAGGGCTAGAGTACAAGAAGAGGGATGTATTTCTGAGGCTTATAACACTCTGGTCAGAACCCACTTGGAATATTGTGAGCAGATTTGGGCCCTGTATGTCTGGAAGCATATACTGGCCTTGAAAAGAGTCCAGAGGAGGTTCACAAGAATGATCCCTGAAAGGAAGAGCTTGTTGTACGAGGAAGGGTGAAGGATTCTGGGTCTATACTTGTTGGAGTTTAAAACAATGAAGAGCGATCGTATTGAAACTTACTGCAAGGCCTGGATAAAGTACACGTGGAGAGGATGTTTCCACTAGTAGCAAAAACTAGAATCAGAGGGCACAACCTCAGGCTAAAGGGACAATCTTTTAAAACCGAGATAAGGAGGAATTTCTTTAGCCAGAGAGTGGTGAATCTGTGAAGTCTTTGCCGCAGAAGGCTGTGGAGGCCAGGTCATTGAATGTCTTTAAAATAGAGATAGATAGGTTCTTGATTAATAAGGGGATCAGGGATTATGGGGGAGAAAGCAGGAGAATGGGGATGAGAAAAATATCAGCCAGGATTGAATGGCGGAGCACACTCAAAGGGTCGAGTGACCTAATTCTATTATGTTTTATGGTCTAAGGGTCAATATGCCATTTGTCTTCCTAATTGCTTGCTGTACCTGCAGGCTAACTTCTTGTGTTCCTTGCAATAGTACGTGCAAGTCTCCTTGAACATCAACCTTTACAAGTTTTATGCCTTCTTAAAAAAAAAAAAATTTGTTTTTCTATTATGACCAAAACAAATAACCTCACACTTTCCCACATTATACTTCATCTGCCAACTTGCTGCCCACTCCCTTAACATGTCCATATCTATTTGCAGCCTCCTCACAGCCTGCATTCCCACCTGCCAATTCAAATATGCCCTATTAACCCCTACTCTTTAAAAAAAAATCAATCCTTTAATCAATCTGCTATCATGATAGTATAATTCCATGAGCCTTTATCTTGCAGTTTAACCTTTGTCTTCTACTTTTATCGAATGCTATTGATTTTAGTGAAGGTAGAGGTCTGATTACAAACTATTTTCATCGTGAATCAAAAAGTCCTGAAGAATATTGAGTCATGTAATTAATGTTGTCACATGCTTCATAATTCCCTCTTTAGCACAGTTGATTATCCATATATTATTGATGTGCCCATTACAATGGTACAAGGCCCCAGAAAAGTCTGAGTAGAAATGCAGTAGCCACTCTCATGCATGTCCTTATTTTAGCAATGGAAAAATGAACGAGAAACTCTTGTCCACGTGGCCTTTTGTTTTTGCTGAAATATTTTACTTTAATTAGCTGGACTTCTGATAAAACCCATAACCATGCTTGAATCTTCATGTTTAAGTCGCTGAGAGATCTACACCCCAATATAAAATGCATAAAAGATTCAATGAATTCCAGAGGGTATACTAGGTCGAAGGGAAAGTGATCGAATATATAAAAGTTTGTGTTCTTCTAGGATAAATGCAGAGAAATTACTTCAGCTGGTGGAGTAATCAAGAATAAGAGGTCACTGTGTTAACTTAAGAGCGGGGCCATTCAGTATCATCCCAGGAAAACACGTTTTCACACAAAGTAGTAGTGATATGGGACTATTGCCCTTCTGCAAAGACTGCGGAGGCCAAATCTGTAATAGCATGGAGTGGGCTGAAGGGCCTCATGGACCAGCTCCTGTTCTTCTGTTTCTGGAACTTCCAGAATTACGGAATAATTGCAGCACAGAAGGAGAAAAAAGCCATTTGGCCTATTGTGTTTATGCTGGCTCTGTGCATTAGAGGTGGCACAGTAGCACAGTGGTTAGCATTTCTGCTTCACAGCTCCAGGGACCTGGGTTTGATTACTGGCTTGGTTCTTTGTCTGTGTGGAGTTTGCACATTCTCCTCATGTCTGCATGGCCTTCCTCTAGGTGATCTGGTTTCCTCCCGTAGTCCAAAGATGTACAGGTTAGGTTGACTGGCTGTGCCAACATTGCCCCTTAGTGTTCTGAGATGCATAGGTTAGAGGATTTAGGGGGTAAATACATAGGGATATGGGGATAGGGCCTGGTGGGATTGTGGTCGGTGCAGACTCAATGGGCCAAATGGCCTCTTTCTGCACTATGAGGTTTTTATGATTCTATGAAGAGCAATTTACCTAATGCCACTCCTTCTTTTCCCCAGAGTCCTTCAAATCTCTAATAATGATCTAGTTCTCCTTTGAGAGCTACATTTGAATCTTCCGCCACTTCACTCTCAGACAGTGTGTTCCGAACCACTTGCTGCCTTTAAAAAAAAAAAGTGATAGTTCCTCTTATCAGAATTGATTATTTTGCCAATCGTTTAAATTGATTCCTCTGATTCTTGATCCTTTCATAGGTGGGAGCAGTTTCTTTGTACCTATCCTGCCCAGACCCTTCTTAATTTTGAATACTTTTATCAAACCTTTTCATAAAGGAACATATCCCCAGCTTCTTCGATTATCTACATAACTGAAATTCCTAATTTGTAGAACAGATTCTGGTAAATAATGTCTTCAGTTTATCCTAAAGTATGGTGTCCAGAAATGGATGCAGTTGAGGTTGAGTTGTAACATATTTTCCTTGTTTTTCTACTCTGTCTCTGATATAAAGCCCCAGAAACTTATTTTAACTGCTCTGTCAACCTGCCCTGACACTTTTGGAGATTTGTACACATGTATTTTCAGGTCCCCCCTGCTTCTTTAGGATTATATTAATTGCTTTATGTTGTATCCCTCTATTGTTATATGAGTCATGTCTTAAAATTAAGCACAGTTTTGCAGAATCATGATTTTTGAGATTATTTGAGTTCGAACTACTTTGCCCACCATCACAAAGCATTGATGAGCTTCCCACTACTCACTCAACCAATAATATTCATCCATTGTAGAGTTTACACAGATTGCAAGAGATTTTGGGTTATTGAGTCTTTCATAGGGGTTAACTTATTCACGGTTAACCATTCCATACAAGTCATCTTGAAGCTAACAGAATCTACACCGACTCATCCGAAAATGAGGAGAAGATTTGGTTAAGCAAGTAGTGTGAGTGAATTTGAGCTCTTGTTTAGGGAACATGTATTAGGAACTCTATCCTAAAAGGTGGCAACCAATTTTCACACAAGATCCCACTCAATAATAATGACCAGGTAATCCATTTTGGGGATGTGAGTTGAGAGACAAGTATTGGCCAGGATGCCAGGCTTCACCAAATGGTGTTGTGGATCTTTTACATTATCTGAGAGTGCACATGGTTTACAGTAACATCTGAAAGACTACACCTAGCAGTGCAGCATTAGTCAATACTGCAGTGAAGTGTCAGCCTGGATTATGCCACAAATATCTGAAGATAGTCACAGGTAAGCAAATGTAACCACTGAGCCAAGACTGAAACCAGTGCTGGTGAGAAAGCTTTGTTATTAATAAATATTAGCACCTCAAAGATAGATTAGTTCCTTCCACTTAATTTGATTTTGGAAGTTGATATATTGCATAATGAGAATTCCAGCAGTGTTCTCGTTTTTGCATTTGTTAAATAGGCCAGATTCTTTCACACTTTAGCAACAAAAATGGGGCACCATTTGAAGATCTGGCACTTTCACACCAGAATTGAGAACAATTTTAAAATCATTCATGGTCCATGCTGCTCTTGCACACCTTGTGGTTATGTATAAGGCTACATGATCGACTGGGAGAAATCTTAAATCATCGTGGGAAGATGTGTATTCAACAAGAAAATAAATTTTGAAAAATGGGAGTTAATAAAAACATTATTATGGTCCCTATGGGCGTTGAAGACCATGATTTCTTGAAAGTCTGGATCAAGTTCATACAACTGGTCTGTCTATAAGGCTAAGTAGGAAATGAATTTTTTTTAATTGAATGCACACCTTGTTTACAGTACTTTAAGTGTAGGAAAGGCTGCTGAGTAATAGTGATTAGCTCTTTGTTGCCAAATAAATGATCATGGCTAATAAAAATCACAGAAGCCGTACAATACAGGAGGCTAATTAGCCAACCGAGCTTGCACCAATAACAATCCCAGCCAGGCCCTATCACCATAACCCCATGTATTTACCCTGTTAGTTTCCCTGACACTAAGGAGCAATTTAGCATAGCCAATCAATCTAACCTGCATATCTTTGGTCTATGGGAGGAAACCAGAGCACCTGGAGGAAACCCGTATAGACATAGTCAGAACATGCATCCAAGGCCATAATTGAACACAGATCCCTGGTGTTGCGAGGCAACAAATGCTAACCGCTGTGCTGCCGCTTTGTGGTTTGCCTGTTGGTTACTTGTGTAATAGGAAATTGAAACTCCTTTTAAGCATTAGAGAGTTTATGTATCTTTTAAATTGACTCAGTAATCGTTTTACCATGTTAGCTAAGATTGACTGACTGTTTTGGTATTTTTTTGTCAAAGGGTTTCCCAGGACACTCCCACAGGCAGAGGAATTACAGAAAGTTTGCCAACCAGACACTGTAATTAATTTGAATGTTCCCTTTGAGACGATCAAAAAACGACTGACATCTCGCTGGATCCACCCAGGAAGTGGTAGAGTGTACAATGTTGACTTCAATCCTCCAAAAATAACAGTTAGTATCCAGTTTAAACCTGAGTAGGTTTTGTACTATTTTATTACCGTAGTAATTTTTTTTTTATTCATCCGTTAGCTGTTAAGTGTTGCTTCTCTGTGTTATTTAAAGGTCTTTTTACATACCTTAAATGGAAGCATTATATCTGAAGCTATTTTCTTTGGACTGTCATCCTTTTAATTTGCAGCCTAAAAATACCCTCTTGAAAACTAGCAAAGCAAATTGGACCTTTGGACATAAATGTTAGATTTGTGTTTTCTGATGGGGCGGAGTTGAGAGATTATAGGATCAATGTGCAGAAATTTCAAACCTACTGCACATGTACAAAAGTGATTAAAAAGGGCATTGAAATGTTGGCCTTTGTACCCAAGGGATGGATGAACCTATGGAATTTTATACCATGGAAGGCTGTGGAAGCCAAATCACTATATATTTAAGGAGGAAATAGCTTTTAGTCTGTAAAGGTGTCAATGGGTATGAGAGAGAGCAGCAGGAGTATGGTGTTGAGATAGCAGATTAGCCATTTTCATATTTGGGGTGGCACAGTGGTTAGCACTGTTGCGTCTCAGCGCCAGGGACCTGGGTTCAATTCCAGCCTTAGATGACTGTGTTGATTTTGCATACTCTCCCTGTGTCTTGTGTCCAAAGATTTGCAGGTTATGTTGATTGGCTGTGCTAAATTATCCTGAGTGTCAGGGGCCTTAGCAGAATAAATACGTGAGGTTACAGGGATAGGGCCTAGGTGGGATTCTTGTTGGTATTGGTGCAGGCTGCATGGGCCAAATAGCTTCCTTCTACGCTGTAGGGATTGTATGATTCTATGATATTGAATGATGAAGCAAGCTCAGAGGCCAAATGGCTTACTTCTGCTCCTATTTGCTGAGTTTCTATGAACAAAAAAGAATGAGAAGAAAGACTTGCATTTATTTAGCATGTTTCACAACATCCCCAAGTGTTTTACAGCCAAAGAAATATTTTTGAATTTTTTTTTTTGCAATGCAAGAAACAGGTCACTAATTTAAGCTCAGCACAATCCCACAAAGAGTAACGTGATGATCACTTACTTTGGTTGAAGGTTAAATATTGGCCAAAACATTGGGAGACCCCCCCCCCCCCATCTTAATCAAGTAGGGCAAATGGACTCCACAATAAAAATCTCCCTCAAAAGAAGTTACCTCTGCCAGTGCACTATTCCCACCTTGAGGCCAAGGCAGAAATCTTTTGCTATTGTTTACTTAGAGGAAAGTTAAAATCAATCCATTAGATATATAAAAAAAATTGTATTTGGAACCCAGTTATTAGCCATTTTGCAAACTAGAGTCATTTTGGTTTCTTTATCTGTTTGCATTGAATCTCCCTATTTGTTATTTTTCCGAATAATGTTCTTCATTTGCAATTTATTAGCCAATGTTCTTCTCTGGTCAGAGTACAATTTCAGAGCTTTTTGTGGTGAATTCCAGGATTTATCTTTTGTAAATGCTGTCACTGAATATTTCAACAACTGGTACCGAAGCTTCAACATCATCCAGTGTCAGGAGGCCTTTATATCACTGAGCCATTACCTTTTTTTTTAAAACAGTGATTCTTCAGTATCAACACTAACTGCTGAGTCTTTCAGTAACAATCACTCCAAGACCCATGTTGACAAAAACATTAGTTGGCATCCTGTTGATAACATTAGCAGCAGTCTGAAATCAGAAGATGTTGGTGTACTGTACAGACCAAATTAAGTATATAAAACAGGGGAATCTCTTTTATTAGAGATGGTCATTGCCTGGATTTGTCAATCTAAGCCAGATCTTGCTGCAGTATCCATTGGTGGCAGGGTAGTTAGCACTGCTGCCTCACAGCACCAGAGCCTGTGTCAATTTGCATGTGTGCGTGCTTACCCCTCCCTCACACACTCAATCCACAAATGTGAGGTTTAGGTCATTGGCCATGCTAAATGTGCCTCTTGATGTCGGGATTAGCAAGGTCAGTACGTGGAGTTACAGGGATGGGCCCTGGTTTAGACTTGATGGGCTGAATGGCCTCTCCCTGCACTGTAGGGATTCTGTGATCTGAGGAATCACAGGTGATGCAAATATGTCGCCTTCTGATTCATCAGCTGAGTGAGGTAAGCCATAAGGAGGTTTCCTGCCCATGTTTGACCAAATGCCACATGATTTCATGGGTCCAGAGGTGATGTTGAGAACCACCAAGATAACTGCTTCCAATTATATATCACCATGCTGTCATCACTTGCCGAACATGGCATACCCAGGGGGTAGCAGCGATGATATCTGGGACATAATCTGTGAGGTATGATTGAATGAGTATGACTGTCAGTCTGTTGCTTATCCAGCCTGTGGGACAGTTTTAACACAAGCCCTCAGATGTTCGTGAGTGTTGACTGGGCTGATTTTGCTGTTGTCATTTTGGTTGTTTAGATTGATGCTGGGTGACCTGTAGACTTTGTAGCAGTTTGATACTACTTGAGTAGCTTGCTCAGCCATTTCATCGAGCATTTAAGAGTCAACCCCATTGCTGGGGTTGACATGTAGTAAGAAGTCTCACAACACAAGGTTAAAGTCCAATAGGTTTATTTGGCAACACAAGCTTTCAGATACTCGGGCTGCTTCTTCAAGTGAGTGAGGAGTTGTGTTCACAAACAGGGCATACACAGACACAAACTCAATTTGCAAGATAGTGGTTGAAATGCGAGTCTTTACAGCTAGTCAAGTCTTAAAGGTACAGATGATGAGTGGAGAGAGGATTAAACACATATTAAAGAGATGTGTATTGTCTCCAACCAGGACAGTTAGTAAGATTTTGCAAGCCCAGGCAAGTCATGGGGGTTATAAATAGTGTGACATGAATCCAAGATTCCGGTTGAGACTGTCTTCGTGTGTGCAGAACTTGTCTATCAGTCTCTGCTGAGCAATTCTGCATTGTTGTCTGTCGTGAAGGCTGCTTTGGAGAATGCTTATCCAAAGATCAGAGGCTGAATGTCTGAGACTGCTGACGTGTTGCCCGACTGGAAGAGAACACTCCTGCCTGGTGATTGTCAAGCAGTGTTCATTCATCCTTTGTCATAGCATCTGCGTAGTCTCCTCAATATATTATGCCTCAGGACATCCTTTCTTGCAGCTTATCAGGTGGACAACGTTGGTTGAGTCGCAAGAGTATGTGCTATGTACTTGGTAGATGGTGTTTTGATGTGAGATGATGGCATCTGTACTGATGATCCAACATGTCTTGCAGAGGCTGCTGTGGCAGGGTTGTGTGGTGGCGTGGTCACTGTTCTCCTAAAGGCTGGATAGTTTGCTGCAGACAATGGTCTGTTTGAGGTTGTGCAGTTGTTTGAAGGCAAGAAGTGGGAGTGTGGGGATAATCTTGACGAGATGCTCGTCTTCATCAACGACATGTTGAAAGCTCCAGAGAAGATGTCGTAGCTTTTCTGTTCCATGGAAGTACTTTCCGCCATGTCCTGTATTTGTTTTCTGAGGAGGTCAGTGTGGTTTTTCGTTATGGCATATCAGAACTGTTGATCTCCATTCTCATTGTCTTTACTTCTAAGACTTGGTTACCTGTAAAGACTCGCATTCTAACCACTATCTTGTAAATTGAGTTTGTGTCTGTATATGCCCTGTTTGTGAACATAACTCCTCACTCATTTGAAGGAGCCTGAGACTCCAAAAGCCTGTGCTGCCAAATAAACCTGTTGGACTTAAACCTGGTTTTGAGACTTCTTACTGTGCTTACCCCAGTCCAAAACCAGCATCTCCACATCATAGTCATATTTAGGCCAGACAGGTAAGATTTATTTCCCTAAAAGGTTATTGACAATGGTTTTGTAGTCACTGTTACTGAGACTATATTTATTTTAATTCAATTTATATTAACTGAATTTGAATTCCATCAGCTGCCACTGTGGGATTCAAATCCACGTTCCCAGAGCATTAGTCTGAATTTCTGGATTACCAGTATGCCACTGCCTTCCCCCTTTAACAACATGAAGAGCAAAGAGGGGGAAAAATTTCTGAAACTTATGCAAGAGAACTTTCTCGATCAGTATGTTTTAAGCCCAACAAGGAAGAAGGTAGTGTTAGAACATAGAACAGTACAGTACAGCACAGTACAGGCCCTTCAACCCTTGATGTTGTGCCAAGCTATGTCCGAACCCAAGATCAAACTATCCCACTCCCTGTTGGAATAGTATTCACTGTTGGGATCTAATTCTGGGAAAATGAAGTGAGGTAAGGGAAATATATTTTTGGGGCATATGTGGTAAATAGCAGTTATAATAGTATCAGGTTTAGAATAGTTCTGGAAAAAGACAAAGATTAGTCAAGTCCATTAATGTTGAATTGGAAGAGGGTTCACTTTAGTGAGTTGAAAAGGAATCTGGCCAAGCTGGATTGAAGAGGGAAAGGAAGGGAATCCAAAACAAGAGCCCACTGGATGACTAAAAAATATAAAGATTCAAATAAGACAGGAAAAGGAGGTCAATGACAAAGATTCATTAGCAGAGAACTAAGCAAAATATAGGAAGTACATAAGAGACCCAAATAAAAGAGGGACAAAGAAGGAATACATCAGCAGCTGACATGGAAGGGAGCCCAAAAATCTTATAAAAATATTTCTAAATAGAAGGCTGGAACTGACTAGGAATTAAAATGGAAATCATTTTACTTGTGAAGGCAGGCGTCATAGTTGAGGTACTAAAGGTGTAATGTATCCCCATCACCACTGAGGACAGATGCAATGTAACAGATGCAATCTCCACTGAAGACAGAATAAAAACTAAGCAACTAAAAGACTGACAGTCATTAAGTAAAAGTCATCTGGTTCAGATGTCATGCGTGGGAGGCTATTTTGGAAAGTAAGGGCAGAGATTAGACACTCCAGCCACAATCTTCCAATTCTCCTTCAAGATCAGTATTGTGTCAGAAATGCAAATATAACATCCCTGTTTTAAAATTGGGAAAGAAGAATAAAACCAGGAACTATATTCCAGTCAGTCAAACATCCATTATGGAAAAACTTCTAGATATGATAGTCCAGGGATTGGCATTTTGGAAAAAGGGTATAATAAATGAAGCACAACTGCCATGGGCTAAAGTCTGGAAGTTTGCATATAACACTAAATTGTGAAATGTAGAAGAACATGAGAGGGATAGTAAGAGGGACATAGACAGACTAGTCATGTGGCTCAGAGGGTAGCATCCCTACCTCTGAGCCAGAAGTCCATGTTTGGGTCTTATTCCAGGACTTGATGCAATAGAAAGCATATCGAGCCAAACAGGTTGATTAGCAACCTGCAAATCTTTCCAACAAGCCTCTGGCAGGTGGTAAGAGCTGGCAAGTCTCCTATTCAGCCTGAATCTGTGGAAGGCAATGGCAAACCATTGTAGTACTTGCCAAGTATAACTATGGTCCAAACATAGAAGTTCATGATAGGTGAGGACATGGTACGTGAAGAGAGAGAGCAATAAAATGCGATTACATATGGAGGCTAGCAGACATTTTAAAACTGGTGCATTTTGGTCAGAACAGGAATGGGGGCAATATTAACAAAATGTTCAGTTTTAAGTGGGGTGCAGCAACAGAGACCTAGAGTAGAACATAAGAACTAGGAGCAGGAGCATTTGGCCTCTTAAGCGTGCTCCACTATTCAATAAGATCATGGCTGATCTTTTTATGGACTCAGCTCCATTTACTCTCATGCTCACCATAACCCTTACTTCCTTTATTGTTCAAAAATTTCCCTATCTTTGCCTTAAAAACATTCAGTGAGGTACCTCAACGGCTCCAGACAGGGAATTCTACAAATTCACAACCTTTTTGGTGAAAAAGTTCCTCCTCAACTCAGTCCTAAATCTACTTCTTATTTTGAGGCTACGTCCCTCGTTTTAGTTTCATCCGCCAGTGGAAACAACGTCCCTGCTTCTAATCTATTCCCTTCATGTTTTTATAAGATCCTCTCTTATTCTTCTGAATTCCAATGAGTATAGCTCCAGTCTATTCAGTCCCACCTCACAAGCCAACTCTTTCAACTCAGGAATCAACCTAGTGAGTTTCCTCTGCATCCTCTGCAGTGCCAGTGTATCCTTTCTCAAGCTGTACACAGCTGTACAGCTTGAGAAAGCTTGTACACAGTAATCCATGTGCGGCCTCACCAGTACCATACTGCATGTAATGTTCCGTGATCTATGTTATACAGCTGCAACATATCCTCCCTGTTTTTAAGTTCCATCCCTCTCGCAATGAAGGATAAAATTCCATTTGTCTTAATTACCTGCTGCCGCTGCAAACCAACTTTTTGCAATTCATGCACAAGGACACCCAGGTCCCTCTGCACAGCAGCATGCTGCAATTTTTTTTACCATTTAAACAATAATCCATTTTGCTGTTATTCCAACAAAAATGGATGACTTTACATTTATCAACATTGTATTCCATCTGCCAGACTAGCTATAATCCCATTGCAGACTTTGTGTCCTCTGCACACTTTGCTCTACCACTCATCTTAGTGACATCTACAAACTTTGACACACTACACTTGGTCCCCAACTCGAAGTCATCTATGTAAATTGTAAACAATTGTAGTCCCAACACTGATCCCTGATACACTGGTCACTGATCACCAACCAGAAAAACAACCATTTACTCCCATTCTTTGCTTTTTTGTTAGTAACCAATCCTCTATCCATACTAGTACATTACCCGTAATGCCGTGCAACTGTATCTTATTGCCTTTGGAGCGGTACCTTGTCGAAATCTAGACATGCTACATCCACCTGTTCCCCATTGTCCATCATGCTCATAATGTCTTCAAAGAATTCCAGTAAATTAGTTAAATGTGACCTGTCTTTTGTGATCCCATGCTGCATCTTCTCTATGGAACATTTTTTATCCAGCTATCTCCCTATTTCTTCCTTGATAGATTCAAGCATTTTCCCCACTACAGAAGTTAAACTAACTGGCCTGCAGTTACCCACGTTTGTCTAGCTCTTTTATTAAACAATGACATCACATTTGCTGTTTTCAAATCTGCTGGAACCACCCCAGGGTAAATTACTGTCTTTGCTGTTTTCTGTCTTTCAGTACTCTGGGGTGCATTCCATCAGGGCCAGAAGACTTGTCTATCTTTAGCCCCATTAGCTTGCTCAACACTATACTGATAATGATGCATGTGGGTGAAGCTTTGGTGATAGAAAATATTCAACGTGTTAGAAAAGTAAATGTGATCCTTTACTTTATTAATAGAGGAAGAAGGCAAGGAAGTTTTGCTGAATCTTTGTAAAACACAGATTAGGCCTCAGATGGAATATTGTATTAATTCTGTGTGTTACACACTTTAGGAAGAATTTAAAGGCCTTGAAGAGGATGCAAAGATTTACTAAAAAGGCACCAGGGATGTGGGATTCAGTTATGTGAAGAAACTGGGGCTCCTTGGATCAGATAAGGTTATGGAGAAATTTGATAGACGTATTCAAAATCATGAATAATTTTGACAGAATAAGTAACGAATGAATGTTCTCAGTGGCTCAACAGTTAGTGTTGATGTGGAGATGTGAAGTTGTCAGTAACAGAGAATACAGATTTAAGGTGATAGGCAAGAGAACCAGAGGTGACATAAAGAAACACCTTTTACACAACAATTTGTAATCTGGAATTCACTGCCTGGAAGGATGATGGAGACAGATTCAATAAAACAACTTGCAAAAGAGAATTGAATAAATACTTGAAGAGATAAATATTACACAGAATTAGAGTTAATTCAATACTTCTTATTAATCATATCTAATTCATTATCTAAAGAATTAGCATAAATACAATGCTCTGATTAGATGCCTTCTGTGCAGTTTCATTCCAAGGAATCCTTCTTCATTCATTATTTTGTTATAATCTCCATACAAACCTATAACTTATATTAAAAAAAAAGTTCAAACTTCCAATTAGTAGCTGGAAGAATGATGCAATAAGTTTTCCTGTTTTTTAAACTTCTGCTGTAGCAAATGACTTAAAATCTGTTTGCTTTTTGTAGGCAACTTGTACTTTAAATTCTGTATATTTATTACCCACTGCACTAAGTGGTTAAAGCAGCTTTAAAATTGCGGTTAAATTATGGAATCTCAGTCCTTTTACAAACAGTGCACAGTTACTCCCAGCCTCTATTGGAATTTTTTTGTCTTCATTTCACCAAGTAGTAACTTCGAATGACCATCTGCGTGCAAGCACTTCCCTTGGGTGGGAAGGAACATAAATGCAATGAAGCCTGTTTATGTTCCTTCCCATCCCTGCAAACAACCCAACCTTGTGGAATACATCACTGCAGAATGCATTTCTTGGTCTAGAGACAGTCTCTGCCTCACATTGATGATGGTAGGTCACAAAGCCATGTAGCCTCTTTTGTCTGCTGACTATGTAGAATTGCCACCTGTCTAGGACATTCATTAGTTTGCAGGGAAGCCTGTAATCTTATCTCAAAAATGACGTCCTCTACCCTCTTTCCACATGTCAACATAAAACACTGTCTTCCATTTCAGGTAGAAATGCTAATTAGCTACCCTTGACCCTAGCTCTCTTTCATCTTCAAACTAAATGAAAGTTTACAGCCTTCAACACGTTTCTGGGACTTCAGAAAACTCAACTGCTGCCATTGTCTCCAAGAATAAGTACCTTGCACCTTAATCTCAGCAAAATAATGTAAGCCTATTCAATCCTTAATAATCTGCCCAGGTCACACAACCCCCTTCATTTACCCTAAATTTAAAACTACAGTCCCAAAATATAGTAATCTTATAAACACAATTGTAACAATTTAAAGCCACTAATTTCAGAAATTACTATGTTTTTTGAAAGCTTGCCACACCCACATTTAACTGGCCACACTTGTGACATGACAATTAGTGCACCAACTGGGTTATTCCAAGAGGGCAATGTGAACTTCTGGGGGGGGGGGGGGGGGGGGGGGGGGCTACTGAAATATGAATAACTTTTTTTTTAATGCTCTGAATTATGAATCCTTTACAAAATAGGGGATTGACGATGTCACTGGGGAACTTCTGATTCAGCGTAATGATGACAAGCCGGAAACTGTGACTTTAAGACTCCAGGCATATGAAGAACAAACGCGGCCAGTTTTGGAATACTATCGGTAAGTGGTTAAAGCAGCTTTTAAATTATGGTTAGTGACGAGCTCAACCTCCTGGAATTATGCCTCTTGGGTGTTCGTGAAACATTGGTGTCTATTCAAAAATCTGGTCCAGCTCTCCTGTTTGAAAGGAAGTAGTTAATAAGCAGCATGCATGTAGAACAAGTCAGTATCAGATGTTCAGGGTAGCAATCCGTACTAAGTTTACTGAAAAGATTCATTTTTATTCAGATTAGTATAACATGAGTGTGATTTAACGTTGTATATGTAGATTGGGCAGACTTTCATGGGAAAAGAGAAGGATGAGAGATTGTCGAATCATTTACAAAACAGGCACTGTCCATGCCACAGAGCAATCCAGTCAGTCTCATTCTCTTGTTCAATCCTCCTAGTGTTATTCCCTTCATGTGCCCATTCAGTTGAAATCATTGATGGCTGCCATCCCCATCACCCTCATGTTTCTGCCACTCCCATGGGTAACAAATTCCAAGTCATTAACACGAGCTGCTTAAAGTTTTTCGTCACATTTTCCCAAAATCTTAAATCTGTGCTCCTAATCCTTGTACAGTAAATAATGGGAAGAGATTTTCCTTTACTACTCTTTTCTAAGACTGACTTAATTTTGTATTACTTTTGTCAAATTTTCCTTCATCTCCTTGACTCCAAGGAAACAAAGCCTGTCTTTCCAACCTAACCACGTAATGTATCTGTAATCATTCTGATAAATCTCTTCCGTATTCTTTAAGGGTCCTTGCATTTTTCCTAAAGTGGTGGCCAGAACTGGACACTGGGCCCCAACCAGAGCTTCATATGGCTTAACATAAGTTATAACTTCCTTGCTTTTGTACTCAATATCTCCCTTTTTATGAAGCCCAAGACCACAAATACTTTGAAGGTGACAGGACATACTTAGATGATGATTAGCAAAGATTGATATAGCTGAATCTGCAGAGTTTCTGCGCTCTTTAGAACTGTACTACTATATGGACAAAGTAGAAATGGTCAAAAATTTTACGTTTCTAGGTGTCCTGATTCCCCCCCCCCCCCCCCCCCCCCCACCAACACCACAGTTAGGAATGCTGCCCTTCTCTCAGAAAACTAAGGAAATTTGCATGTCAGCTATGACTCTCTCCAACTTTTACAAATGCACCATAGAAAGCAATCTTTCTGGTTCTATCACAAGTTGCTTTAGCTCCTGCTCTGCCTATACTGTAAAAGAAACTACAAAAGGTCATGAATGTAGCTCAATGCATCACGCAAACCAGCCTCCCATCCATTGACTCTGTCTACACTTTCTACAGTAAGAAAATCTCACAACACCAGGTTAAAGTCCAACAGGTTTATTTGGTAGCACAAACCACTAGCTTTCGGAGTGCTGCTCCTTCTTCGTGAGTTAGAACATAGAACATTACAGCGCAGAACAGGCCCTTCGGCCTTTGATGTTGCGCCAACCATTATAAAAAGCAATGACCCTCCAAACTAAACCATTCCCTTCTCTTCCATAAACTTATCAACTAACCTCTTAAACGCCACCAAACTTGGCACATCTACAACTGCCGCAGGCAGGGCATTCCACTCCCTAACCACCCTCTGGGTAAAGAACCTACCTCTGATATCCGTCCTATAACTATCACCCCTTAATTTAAAGCTGTGTCCCCTTGTGCTAGCTTTCTCCATCCTAGGAAAAAGGCTATCACTGTCCACCCTATCTAAACCTCTAATCATCTTGTATGCTTCGATAAGGTCTCCTCTTAGCCGCCTCTTCGAACGAAAACAACCTCAAATCCCTCAGCCTTTCTTCATAAGACCTGCCCTCCATACCAGGCAACATCCTGGTAAACCTCCTCTGTACCCTCTCCAATGCCTCCACATCATTTCAGAGACTTGGATAGAGCAGGGACAAGAATGGATGTTGCAGGTTCCAGGGTTCAAATGCTTTAGTCGTAGTAGAGAAGGAGGTAGAAGGGGGGGAGGAGTGGCATTATTAGTCAAAGACTGTATCACAGTGACAGAGAAGAAGTTTGATGAGGACTTGTCTGAGGTAGTATGGGCTGAGATTAGAAACAGGAAAGGAGAGGTCACCCTGTTGGGAGTCTTTTATAGACCTCCTAAAAGTTCTAGAGAGGTAGAGGAAAGGATTGCAAAGTCAATTCTGGTCAGGAGTGAAAGTAATAGGGTAATTGTTATGGGGGACTTTAACTTTACTAATATTGATTGGAATAGCTATAGCTCTAGCTCGTTAGAGGGGTCAGTTTTCGTACAAAGTGTGCAGGAGGGTTTTTTGACTCAGTATGTAGATAGGCCAACTAGAGGTGAGGCTACATTGGATTTGGTGCTGGGCAATGAGCTAGACCAGGTGTTAGGCTTGGAAGTTGGTGAACATTTTGGTGATAGTGACCACAATTCGGTTACGTTCACCTTAGTGATGGATAGGGATAGGCATGAAGCTGGGGGCAGTAGTTATAGCTGGGGGAAGGGTAATTATGAGGCCATCAGGAGAGAATTAGGGTGCATAGATTGGACTAGGAAACTACAGGGACTGGGAACATCTGGAATGTGGAGCTTATTCAAGGAGCAGCTGCTGCGAGTCCTTGATAAGTATGTCCCTGTCAGACAAGGAGGAAATGGTCGAGTAAGAGAACCTTGGTGTACGAAAAAAGTTGATTTGCTGGTTAAAAGGAAAAAGGAGGCTTATGTCAGGATGAGGATTGAAGGCTCGGTTAGTGCAATGGATAGCTATAGATTAGCCAGGAGGGAGCTAAAGAGGGAATTGAGGAGAGCAAAGAGAGGACATGAGAAGACTTTGGCTGATAGGATTAGGGAGAATCCTAAAGCTTTCTTTAGATATGTTAAGAATAGAAGATTGGTTAGGGCAAGATTAGGGCCAGTCATAGACAGCAGTGGGAAGTTGTGCGTGGAGCCTGAAGAGATTGGTGAGGCACTGAATAAATATTTCTCTTCGGTATTCACGCAGAGTGATGTAAATGTAGTTGTGGAGAACACTGAGGTACAGGGTTGCAAATTGGGAAGTATTGAAGTAGATAGGGAGGATGTGCTAGATATTCTCGAGGGTTTGAAGTTGGATAAGTCCCCTGGGCCGGACGGGATTTACCCTAGGATTCTCTGGGAGGCAAGAGAGGAGATTGCAGAGCCTCTGGCTCTGATCTTCAGGTCGTCGTTGGTTACAGGTGTGGTTCCGGAGGACTGGAGGATAGCGAATGTGGTCCCATTGTTCAAGAAGGGGAAGAGAGACCTTCCAGGGAATTATAGGCCAGTGAGTCTTACTTCTGTTGTGGGCAAAGTATTGGAGAGAATAATTCGGGATAGGATTTATAGTTATTTAGAGAGTAATGAATTGATTGGAGATAGTCAGCATGGTTTTGTGAAGGGTAGGTCGTGCCTTACTAACCTCATTGAGTTTTTTGAAAAAGTGACTAAGGAGGTGGATGGGGGTAAGGCGGTTGATGTGGTATATATGGACTTTAGTAAGGCGTTTGATAAGGTGGCCCATGGAAGACTTCTGCAGAAAATGCAGATGTATGGGATAGAGGGTGATTTAGCTAATTGGGTTAGGAATTGGCTAGCAGATAGAAGACAGAGGGTGGTGGTTGATGGGAGATATTCATCGTGGAGTTCGGTGACCAGTGGTGTACCTCAGGGGTCTGTTTTGGGGCCCCTGCTGTTTGTAATTTTTATAAATGATCTGGATGAGGGTATTGAAGGATGGATTAGTAAATTTGCAGATGACACTAAAGTCGGTGGAGTGGTAGATATGAAGAGGGGTGTTATAGTTTGCAGAGGGACTTGGACAAGTTGCAGAGCTGGGCCGAGAGGTGGCAAATGGAGTTTAATGTGGAAAAGTGTGAGGTAATGCACTATGGCAGAAATAATAAATGTGTAGAGTATAGGGCAAATGGTAGGATTCTTAGTAATCTAGATGAACAGAGGGATCTTGGTGTGTATGTGCATAGATCCCTGAAAGTAAGCAGTCAGGTCGAGAAGGTTGTTAGGAAGGCATATGGAGTCTTGGCTTTTATTGGTAGAGGGATTGAATTTCGGAGCCGCAACATCATGTTGCAACTGTACAAAACTCTAGTGCGGCCGCACTTGGAGTATTGTGTGCAGTTCTGGTCCCCACGTTATAAGAAAGATGTGGAGGCTTTGGAGAGGGTACAGAGGAGGTTTACCAGGATGTTGCCTGGTATGGAGGGCAGGTCTTATGAAGAGAGGCTGAGGGATTTGAGGTTGTTTTCGTTAGAAAGGAGGAGGCTAAGTGGGGACCTGATCGAAACATATAAGATGATTAGAGGTTTAGATAGGGTGGACAGTGATAGCCTTTTTCCTAGATGGAAAAAGCTAGCACGAGGGGACACAGCTTTAAATTAAGGGGTGATAGTTATAGGACGGATATCAGAGGTAGGTTCTTTACCCAAGGGTGGTTCGGGAGTGGAATGCCCTGCCTGCAGCAGTTGTAGATGCGCCAAGTTTGGTGGCGTTTAAGAGGTTAGTTGATAAGTATATGGAAGAGAAGGGAATGTTTAGTTTGGAGGGGCATTGCTTTTTATATTGGTTGGCGCAACATCGAAGGCCGAAGGGCCTGTTCTGTGCTGTAATGTTCTATGTTCTATGTTCTATCTTTCTTATAATGTGGGGACCAGAACTGCACACAATACTCCAAGTGCGGCCGCACTAGAGTTTTGTACAGTTGCAACATGACGTTGCGGCTCTGAAATTCAATCCCCCTACCAATAAAAGCTAAGACTCCATATGCCTTCTTAACAACCTTATCGACTTGACTGCCTACTTTCAGGGATCTATGCACAAATACACCAAGATCCCTCTGTTCATCAACACTATTAAGAATCCTACCATTAGCCCTATACTCTACATATTTATTATTCCTGCCAAAGTGCATTACCTCACACTTTTCCACATTAAACTCCATTTGCCACCTCTCGGCCCAGCTCTGCAACTTGTCCAAGTCTCTCTGCAAACTATAACACCCCTCTTCACTATCTACCACTCCACCGACTTTAGTGTCATCTGCAAATTTACTAATCCATCCTTCAATACCCTCATCCAGATCATTTATAAAATTTACAAACAGCAGGGGCCCCAAAACAGACCCCTGAGGTACACCACTTGTCACCGAACTCCAAGATGAATATCTCCCATCAACCACCACCCTCTGTCTTCTATCTGCTAGCCAATTCCTAATCCAATTAGCTAAATCACCCTCAGTCCCATATATCTGCATTTTCTGCAGAAGTCTTCCATGGGCCACCTTATTGAACGCCTTACTAAAGTCCATATATACCACATCAACCGCCTTACCCCCATCCATCTCTTTAGTCACTTTTTCAAAAAACTCAATGAGGTTAGTAAGGCACGACCTACCCTTCACAAAACCATGCTGACTATCCCCAATCAATTCATTTCTCTCTAAATAACTATAAATCCTATCCCTAATAATTCTCTTCAATACTTTGCCCACAACAGAAGTAAGACTCACTGGCCTATAATTCCCTGGAAGGTCTCTCTTCCCCTTCTTGAACAATGGGACCACATTCGCTATCCTCCAGTCCTCCGGAACCACACCCGTAACCAACGACGACCTGAAGATCAGAGCCAGAGGCTCTGCGATCGCCTCTCTTGCCTCCCAGAGAATCCTAGGGTAAATCCCGTCCGGCCCAGGGGACTTATCCAACTTCAAACCCTCAAGAATATCTAGCACATCCTCCCTATCTACTTCAATACAGTTAGAGCTGCTTTCTGTCCATAAGCCAGTTTTTTAATTCATTGGCCTTGTGAGTATCAGCCTTGCAAATATTACCTTGTGAAAAGACAACATCCAGGGTATTCCCTTCTGCAACCTCTTTTGCTTTTCATTCAAAATTTTCAATTAAAATGCAAACTCTGTTGACTTATCTAGAGATCCATAACCACCTCTTATTAATTAACTCTAAAATCTCAAAGTCCCTATTGATTCTGCTCTCACTGGATTAAGAATTCCAATACTCTACCTACCACTGATATACTAACTAGCTTGTAGTTGCCTGAACTGTCCTTGCGTCCTCTGCTGAGTAAAGGTGTTGCTCTTGCCACTCTCCAATCCTCTGGCACCTCCCCCACATCTAGAGAAGATTCTGCTATCTCGACCTCTACTTCCTTCAACAACCTGGGATGCAAGCAAGCTTTTTGGGCCAAGTGACTTGTATCTGCTAAGCGTATCTGGTTTTTGTAGTGTTCTTTCACATTATCCATAGTCTCTGCTTCTATCAATATTTACAGAAAAGTGCTGGAAAATCTCAGCAGGTCTGATAGCACCTGTGGAAAGAGAGAGTAAAGGCAGCATTTTCAGTCTAGATGACTGTTCATCAGAGCTGAGAAGAAAGAGAATCAGTAGAGAATTATACTAATAAGAGTAGGGAGAGGTGGTGGAATTGGACAAAGGGAATTTAAATGAACATGCAGAAGGCTGAGGTGGTGTTGAAAGTGTCCATTAACTGATCATAATGCGTTAATGGCAAAATAAAGGTACGTCTTGGTAAAGGACTGCCTGAGGAGTGTGCAGTTGGCCTGAATAAGGGGGTGTGAAGATGGGGGAGAAAGTAACCCACCCCCCTTTTTCTTCAGGCCAATTACCACATCCCTCAGGCAGTCCTTTACCCATTCGCTTTGTGCAATTCTACCACCCCCTCCCTACCCTCTTGGTATAAATCTCTGTTCTCTTTCCTCTCAGCTCTTATGAAGGGTCATCAAGATTCAAAACATTGGCTCTATCCTGTGTCCATGGATGCTGTCAGATCAACTGAGATTGTCCAGCATTTTTCTGTTTTTGTTCAGATTCCAGCATCCACAATATTTTGCATTTATCTATCAATATTTCATCAGATTCTTTTAATAAGAGTCAATGCAAAGAAGCATTTGAGTCTTGTCCTGCACCTCTAAGCCTACACCACTTTTTTGGGTCCCTCATGGGATTCAATCCACCTCTTACTTTTACTCCATCACCATTTAGACACTGGTAGGAGATTTTTGAGTTCCCTTTTTCTGTTGACTGCCAGTCCATTTGCATACTGTCTTTGCCAGCCTTATTTTCTTCTTCTTCCCCCCCCTCTCAACCTGACCTGGTTTTTACTTGAACTTACTTAATTGCATTATACATGTTTTTGCTTCATCACAAAGTCCTTATCATCCAAGGAGCCCAGTTTTTAGCTCCTAGAACTTTGTTAGACCTGAAACATCTCTTACTTAAAGATCACTCATTGGTGTGCTTCACTTTTTTCTTGTTAGTTTCTGGACCTATTTTATCCTGGCCAGATCCCTTCTCACCACAATGAAATTGAATTGGTATAGGGGATACAGGCTGATTCCTGGGATGGCAGGTCTGTTGTATGAGGAGAGACTAAATTAGAATTAAATTTATTAGAATTCAGAAGAGAGAGAGGGGACCTTATAGAAGCTAATAAAGTACTTAAGTCTTACGGGATTAGACAGGGTGGATTTAGAAAGAATGTCCACGATGGTGGGGAAGTCCTGAATAAGGGGTCGTTGTTTAAAAATATAGGACAAACCTTTTGGGATTGAGATGAGGAGAAATTTCTTTACTCAGAGTGATGAATATGTAGAATAAAAAGTAGTTGAAGCCAAGATTTCAAGAAGAAATTAGATGTAGCCCTTGGGGCTAAAGAAATATGGGAGAAGGCAGGAACAGGATACATTTTTTTAAATTTGCATTTATCTAGCAGTTTTCAAAGTCTCAAAAACACTTTGCAGCCAACTAAGTACTTTTGAAATATAATCACTATGGGGGGAAATGTGCTGCCAATTTGAGCACTGCAAACTCCCATGAACAATGTGATGAAGACTAGATAATTGGTTATTTTTATGATGTTGATTCAGGGATAATTCTCCTACTCTTCAATATGGCACCAAGGGATCTTTTATCATACTTGAGCAGGCCAATGGGGCATTGGTTTAACATCTCATCCAAAAGCTGGCATCTCTAACAATACACCCCTTTAGTATGATACTGGAGTGCCAGGCTTACTTTTTGTGCTCGAGTCCTGGAATGCGAATTGACTCCTGTAACAGGAGTGCCACCAAGTATGATTGATTTTGGTCTTTTTGACAAGTTGTATGTTCCTCTACAAGACATTCCAATGTCAAAGATTTTCTTTCTTTTTGAATGAAATATATTTTTTCTGCTTTTTATAGAAATAAAGGCATTTTGGAAGTCTTCTCGGGAACAGAAACTAACAAGATTTGGCCTGAGGTGCATGCTTTCCTCAGCAAAAAGTTACCACCACTCTCCTAAATCAGAGCTCAACAATGAGAAGGTTTCCATCAAATATCTTCTTGACTGATCATATAGCAAATATTAGAGAGGCAAAATGGTCTTTTGATTCAAGTCTTAAAAAATTGTATTAATTTTTAGGAGCATTTCTCAGGAGTGCACTTTAAAAAAAAAAATAGCAAAACTACCTTAATCTTAAGAATTGTGATAACTTTGTTTACATAACTGATTATCTGTTGTAGTAATTTCATATGATCAATACTTAGAATCCCTACAATGTGGAGAGAGACCATTCAGCTCATTTAAGACTGCAATGACCCCATAACCCCACATATTTACTCTACTATTCTCCTTGTCACTAAGGGCAATTTAGCATGGCCAGTCCACCTAACCTGCACATATTTGGAGTGTGGGAGGACAGGGAGAACCTACAAACTCCACATGGTCATCTGAGGCTGGAATTGAACCTGGGTCCCTGTGCTGTGGGTCAGCAGTGCCAACGACTGTACCATCCCTGCACATAACACATCCTTCCATTTGCATCTTAGTTATTAATGGTTAACTGCAAAATGTCCAATTTTTGGCATTCTTCAAACGAAAGGAGAAAACATTGAATATGTGTGCTGTTAATGGCAGACTGCAAGTCAGCGGTTGATCGAAACATGATAACTGAGTTGTACCCTACAAAAATTGATCAATCCATCCGTTGTTCCTGACTTAGTAGGTGTGAATTTACAAAATAAACTGAGGCGCAGATCTCGGTGTTTTCGGAAACAACAACAACAACCACGTCCAGTTCTACAGCTCCCTTTGAGTGATGGGGCTGTAGTGAGACACTTCCTGCCATTGACTATATCAGGATGCCAAAGGGAAGAGAACCTGCTGTAGCTCTTGCATTAAAACAATGTGAAAATTCTGGTCCACAATTATTTCAATGAATGAAACATTTCAACAAAATGATACTGCCTAGACCTCGAGCCTGACATAAGATATTAATGCTGCCTGTATTCAGAGGGTCAAACTGCCTTATTGGAAAGAGTGGGGAAGTTAATACACAGGTTGATACCCTTTTGTCAGAATTGGAAACAATTAGAGATCTAACTAGTTCAAGCAAATAGAGAGGGTAGGATGGGGAGCAGAGGAAAAGAATGAAAGAGAAAATCTGATAGATTGGAAAGCAATAGTGAGTAAATGATAAAAGATGATGGTGCAAGATATGTATGAGAACAATTAAGAAAACAAAAAAACTACCTTGTGGAGCAAAAAATGACAAAACTAGTATCATTACCAGCCACTTTCTGAATAAATAACAATGGTGGACATGATTGTGTATAAAGTCTGTAATAGAAAGTTACGATATTGCTCCTTAAGCTTGTGTTGAGCTAGATTGGAACAACATAGGAAGCCAAGGTCAAGAGGGAATATAACAAAGAATTAAAATGACAGGCACTGGAATGTGCGATTGTGATTATGAACTAAATAGAGATCTCTAGCAACGTGCTCATCCAATCTGTGGTTGGTTTCCACTGCAGAAAAGACTATAACATGAGCAGCAAATGCAATAAACTAAATAGAAAAAAGTGAAGGTAAATCACTTTAACCTAGAGGAGCGTTTGAGGCCTTGGACACCAAGAGTAAAGAAATGTAAATATGACATCTTATGGCACTCGCCTGTAATTGGGAAGGTGGTGTGCTTTGGGCCGGGGGAAATGTTGCTGAGCATTTTCCATCATAGAAACCCTACAGTACAGAAAGAGGCCATCTGGCCCATTGAGTCTGCACTAACCACAATCCCACCGAGGCCCTACCCCCACATCCGTACACGTTTACATGCTAATCCCTCTAACCTCCGCATCTCAAGACACTAAGGGACAATTTTAGCATAGCCAATTAACCTAACCTAACCTGTACATCTTTGGATTGTTGGAGGAAACCTATGCAGACGCGAGGAGAATGTGCAAACTCCACAGACAGTGACCCAAGCCAGGAATGGAACCCAGGTCTCTGGAGTTGTGAAAAGCAGTGCTAACCGCTCTGCTACAATGCCACCCTTAATTTCAGATTTCTGGTTTGTGCACTATTTTGCTTTAGTTCAGCATGGTTCTATGTCAAACACACAAGGTGGGAAAAACTTGTTGTTTTGCAATTAAATTGAGAAAGTAGCTTTATAACATATAAAATTTACTGCTAAAAACAATACAAAGGGAATTGGTAGTATCGAGAAAAAATTCAGAATTTTTTAATTAAAAAAATGCTTTGGATAAAGGAAAGTAGCTAATTTTGTTAATAATACAATGCATTTAATGGGAAGAATTAGTAAGAGCTAGCATATTGTTACTTTTTAGGTCAACTTCTTGCAGCCAGTTTATGCACTTGCAGCATTTCAGTTGAGGTTATAAGCAACCAATCTGAGTTGTCAGTTTGTACCTAAAGCTTTGAGTAATCTGGATATTTCCGGCCTTTGATGCTGCAGGCATCTGAAAGCAATGAACAGTAGTCATGAGGCCTTTTTGAAGCATCAATGTAAGGTCACATCTTGGCCTGAGTGTTGGTTTATTTTATGACTCTGATCCTTTCTCTTGCTGTATGCTGGACCTCTGCTACTGTAAACAAGCAGTGATATTTGCAGGTGCCTGCTTCTTGAATGGATATTCCTGTAACAAATGTAAATAACAACCACTTGACCATGCATTGAGATGCACACTTCAGAGCAAGCTGTGAAACATTGATAGATATTTTGAAAAAATATGAAAGGATGATGTACATGATTTATGGTCTCACATTTCAACTTAGAGAAGCATTTTTGAGTTTTTGACTTTTTTTCCTTTTGTAAAAAAATGAAAAATACATTTTACAGCAGCAATTCTGCCATTTTAAGCAAGCTATTAGTAGCCTTACTGTTGAGTTCTAGAAATAGACTAACAAGAATAGGACATTCAGTCCTTTGGACCTGGTCCACTATTCAGTTGGATGATTCATCTGTAATTTAAATTTATTGATTCATCCTGTGTCCTTTTGCCATCTGCGCTCAACAAAAATCTTGTCAGTTTTGGCATTTTAATTGGTCCAGCATTGAGTTCCAAATTTCTTGGTGCAAGAGTATTTCTTATTTAATTTCTGAATAGATTAACTCTCATTTTAAGATTAGGGCCTCTTATTATGAATTCCTCAAGCAGAAGAAATAGTTGTGCCGCATTTATTTAGCTTATCAAAACTTTTTTTACTGTGTATGCTCTACCCAGATATTCATCTCTTCTGCAGTGATAAAACATTACTCAGTCAGCCACTGTTGAATTTTCCATCTTCGTTGGCAGTTCAATTGACTTATTTTACAAGAGAGCAAAGAATAAATCAAAAACTGAAGGAAGCATAATTTTTTAAAAACATTTAACCAAAACTGCAAGAAATTTTGGATTTTCTGGTTGGATATGGTAACATTTGTTTTTAAAATGAAAAAAAATGTCAAACTATTATCTCATTTCCTATGTCAAGCTGCAATTAAATGTATTATGTTCAATGAGCAAATTAATAAAATGCAAAAACCCATAGAGACTGGAAAAATTTATTTTGGTTTGTTTTGTGTATGTTTTATATCCAGCTACAGTGGGAATTTAAGTGTACATAAAGCAATAGTTATGGGCTATTAGTTTCCTGATAATTTAGTATCAGGACTGAGAAATAAGGCTGCTAAATCAAGAATAAATTCTACACTGTCTGCAACAGATGTTGATTGTACCTTTTGAGGATTGGAAGACAACCTGAAATGTGGATATTGTTTCAGAATTGCAGGAATATAATTTGAGTTCTAGCTGTTTAATTATTAAGTTAATAGTAGGAAGCAAGTATATTTCAAAATAAGTATCTAATGATACCTGTGAAATTTAATTCTGGTCAAATGAGATGATGTGGAGATGACGGCATTGGACTGGAGTAAACACAGAAGTCTGACAACACCAGATTTAAGTAAACTTAAACCTGGTGTTGTCAGACTTCTTACAAATGAGATGAGACAAACAAGTTTTGGCCAAGCAGAAATATAAAAGTATTAGAAATAATTCTAGAGGCATTTTTAAAATTTGTGATTAGATAAATTTAAAAATGTGGTGAGCAACGTGAGGCTTAACTGTAGGGAAATGTAATTGAATTTTACTAAACATTTTATCATGCTGTTTAACTTGTGTTTACCAGTTCAATTTTGTGATTCTTATCCTATTATATAGTATTGCAAAATCCAATTGAATTATTTTTTAAAAACTCTAGATTAGATGGATTTGCTGCAGTAAAATTGCTTCCATTTACACAGATGATTTGATTTACATAGATGATTTGGAGTTGGAGACCAAGTGTAGTGTGTCAAAATTCACAGACAGCACTAAGATGAATGGAAGAGCAAAAGATGCTGAAAGTCTGCAATGGAATATAGATAATAAGTGTGTGAGGGTCTGGCAGATGGAGTATAATGTTGGTAAATGTGAGGTCATCCTTTCTGGTAGGAATAACAGCAAAATGGACTAATGGTTTAAAAAATTGCAACATGCAGCTGTGCAGAGGACCTGGATGTCCTTGTGCAGGAATCTCAAGTTGGTTTGTAAATGCAGCAGGTAATAAGGCAAATGGAATTTTGTCCTTCATTGCTAGAGGGACAGAGTTTAAAAATAGTGAGATTATGTTGCAGCTGTGTAAGATGCTGGTGAGGCCACACTTGGAATACTGTGTACAGCTTTGGTGTCCTTGCTTGAGAAAGGAAATACTTGCACTGGAGGAGATGCAGAGGAGATTCACTAGGTTGATTCCAGAGTTGAAGATTGGCTTATGAGGAGACTGAGTAGACTGGGACTATATTCATTGGAATTCAGAGGGGAGGATATTTTAGAAACATAAGATTATGAAGAGAATAGATAAGATAAAAGCAGGGAGATTGTTTCCACAGGCAGGTGAAATTAGAACTAGGGAGCATAGTCCTAAATCTACTTTCCCTTATTTTTGAGTCTGAGTTGAGGAGGAACATCCATACAAAGGGTTGTGAATCTGTGGAATTGTCTGCCCAGCGAAGCAGCTGAGGCTACCTCATTGAATGTTTTTTAAGGCAATAGATAAATTTTTGAACAGTAAAGGAATTGAGGGTTACGGTGAGTGGGTGGCTAGAAGAAGCTGAGTCCACAAAAAAAGATCAGCCATGATCTTATTGAATGGCAGAGTAGGCTCAAGGAGCCAGATGGTCTACTCCTGCTCCTAATTATAGTAAATATGTGCGGCTACAGAGAGGGGGCTTGGGTCAGAGTCAGTGCCTCACCTTTACTGTCAGGATACAATAATATAGGTATAATTGGCAATTTATTGTTGTTCATTTCCCTTACAATAGTAAGCTTCCTCTATAAATCTATTTGGTGACAGTAGTTCTATTATCAGGTAGGAAGGAATTTGACCTGGTGACAATGAAAAAGTGACATGTTCAAATCAGGATAACGTGCAATTTGGAAGCAATTATGTTTCAATGCATCTGCTATTTTTATGCTTATAGGTGCTTAAGATTGCTTGTTTAGGAGATGCAGTGCTGACAAAAAGTTACTACATTGCATCCTGTAAATCAAATATTGCATCCAATGGTGAAGGGAATAGATGTTTAAGTTAGTGAATGAGTCAAAACCTGCATCTGCTGGTTTTCCATTTGTTCTTCATCTGTGTTGACTTTGATGCTTTTCTTTGGTCTTGTAACTGCACTTGTGCTTCAGCCAATGAATCATTTCTAATTAGAACAAATGAGTCTTTTCCTTTCTGATTCTGCTGGAAAGTTCATTGTTCCCTTTAAGCCCAACATCTGAATCCACTGGACAATATTCAACACACACACAGCATTTCCAGCATTACAAGCTTCAACCAATTGGTTGGCTACTCCAATTGTATCTCTAATGCTTACTTCATCCCATCAGTTTCTTGTCTTCTGCAATCTGGTCCTGGAGACTTGTTCAGATTAATAGCAAAGTGACGAAAAATAACTAAGCTCCTGCCTTTAATTTTCGTTTCCATTTTAGCACTGGTATTTGCTGAAAAGGACAGCAGGAAATTTATCTTGCAAGTGTACCAATCCAGTGGATCTCCATCTAATCAATTTTTTTTGTATTTTATCACTGGATTACCACTTTAAGTCACTTTGTTGTACCATATGGTTGTATGAGTGGGGCTTATGTTCTTTTGGGGTATGTATTTACCTTGTACTAAATATTTGAATATTGTCAATTTTTTTCTGGTTTCAGTAACAGTCAGTTGTTTAATATCTATCACTAATATGTTCATCTATGGCCCCATTTTGGAAAGATGAGTGGCTCAGAGCAGAAGTATCTTTGGCATAGTTTCAAGCCCTATTTAACAGACTCGAATCTAGCTGTCACTTCACCGATGCTTAGTAGCAGAGGTGTAATTTAGGAATTGGAAGGCAAAAAAAAAGAAACCCATCCAGTGCAATAGTAACATTATACAACAATTAAGAGTTAATTTAATGAATGATTTTCTTTAGGCAACCTGAGAGCCACTAAATGTACTTGAGCACATTACAATCATGATCATGTACACCTTTTCAGATTGAACTGTAGTTTGGGTATCCACGCTTAAAACTGAGCAAAAAACAAAAGGTGAAAAGTAATAAATTGGATGTGTACACACTATCTTGTAACTTGCTCTACACCAGCATCCCCACACTCCTCATGAAAGCACAAGTTCTCACAAAACAGATTAAACTTCTGCCAAAACACTAAAATGCAGCAATTTTATTACAATAATTGTAATCTTCAAAGCAAACTTTGACATTCAACTAGAGACTTAATTTTTGAATTTTTGCTCATTTTAATTCAGACTCATTTATAAGCAAGTCAATATTTTTGACTGTGCAAAAATGCAATTTGAAACCAACCCAAAGAGCATTCCTTATGTTATGCATACACCCTCAATGTTTGTGTTGATTACAAACCATTCTGAATTAATTTCTAACATATACTGACAAGTAAACAAAGTTAATATACTGCATTATACCCAGTTTTATCTGAAAAGATTTTCTAATAATCAAACCAAGTTCACCTAGCCAAAGCTTTTCTAATGCAGCTGACAAGTTTCAAAATTGAATATCACAATAGGGTGAAGGGACTAACTAACACTATTTTTGTTATTTTAAATACCAATTGTAAACCCAAGTTTTTATTTAAAAGCACAAGTAAATTGGTACAAAAACAAAATGGCTGCTCAGCACTCAGAAGTGCACATTTTACTTATATAGATTTGTGTGTAAGTGAGTTGGCAAAAATCACTTGCCCACAAGCAGGTATGTTAATAAATGTTGACTAAATTAACTAATATAAGATTGAGAAAACAATAAAATAGTAAAGGATTAGATTGGATTACATTTTTGATATGAGGTCATCAACATGAAACATTAGCTCCATTGCCCTCAACAGATGCTGTTTGACCTGAATATTTCCAATTATCTCAAATATGCCACATCTGCGCAAATAAATCAATGGCTGGTAGTTTATAATAAGGCTGTCCTTCAAACTGTATCTTACCCAGTCTAGCATCACACTCTTTGTCAGACTACATTTAATTGGAAACTATATTGCACTCTTATCAACCTTGTTACTCTGAAATGAAGTTGAATCTATCCAAACATTCTGCAGAGCATCCTTTCATATTTACTTACCCGCTGCCTCCCTAACAAATGAAGGACAATTTGCACAGCACTCTCCTAATGTGTCAATTAGAATCAGAACCTCTAGAATGTAGAGGCCACGTGGCCCATGAAGCTTGCACCAGCAACAATCCCACCCAAGCCCTATCCCTGTGACCGCACATATTTATCCTGCTCATCCCTTGACATGAAGGGTCAATTTAGCACGACCAAACAACCTAACCCATGCATCTTTCGAGTGTGAGAGGAAACCAGAGCACCCAGAGGAGAACCATGTAGACACAAGGAGAATGTCCAAACTGCACACAAATTCCTGCACTTGTAACTCAACACAGAACTTCATGAACAAAACATGAAAGAATACAAATACCATTT
Organism: Sphyrna mokarran; assembly: GCA_024679065.1. NCBI lineage: Eukaryota > Metazoa > Chordata > Chondrichthyes > Carcharhiniformes > Carcharhinidae > Sphyrna > Sphyrna mokarran. Next base: position 108,359,101 of record JAGIQG010000006.1, on the reverse strand, counting down.
TGATTGAAAGGGTCTCTATTTTGCAGGTTAACTGGAAATCCAAATCAGTAAATTCTGACCTCTCAACAACGCACAAATGGTTACTCAGTGCTACTGTTATTGAAATTCACTTGGTGAGGAAGCGGGCAGCTGTTTTCACAGCAGTGCCAATGAGAAAGTGTGCAAGTATACTGATAGCGCAATTGCATCATCTACATACCACAACCATCTGTCTCAGCACTTGCTTTACTGCAAGTTGTTCTTTTAAAAATATACATCAGACATGTTTTTTCCCCTCCCCCACTGAGTAGTATACTTTTCCAACGTACAGGGGTAAACTCTCTCTGGCTGGCATACTCGAAATAACTCAATCTCCATTCATTCTTGGAGAAAGGCTGAAATAATGTGCATGTAAAGAGGAACACTGTTGCTTTGAAATCAATGTCACCCATCCAGTCAACTTTTTACATTTAGTCTAAAGCTGAGTCTCAAAGAAATAAATGCAAAGCCACTATTGTAATCATCTTAAATCAAAAGAAGATAAGGGAACTTGGGCAACTGAATTTGCCTTAAGTGGAGGCAATATTTCTCCCCCTCTTCTTTGAACATTGAGGTGTTTTCCATCAATATTGGTGAAACGTCAGTACAAGGGAGAGGATATTTGTTTCATGCTCAACTTTATTGCTAACATTATCAAAAGGAGAAAAGTAGACCATGTTGTCCAAAGTCAAAGGCACCAGCACACATTCCCTCCTGCACTTCTATATATTTTATGCATGAAAAACTTAATTTGTAGCTTATTAAATATTTCTGACAGGGCCATGTTCCTGTTTTGAGGAACTCTGTCTCCCAGGAGATACGTATACAAATCCCAATTACCACCATGGTGGAGGAGGATAAATTCTGCACATACACTGTGCAATCTAACTGATCCTCAGCAAAATTAAACCAGAAGATTGTGGCCAATGCAAGACAGGAAAGGTGGGGAAAAATGGTGACCTACAAACCTACTTTCAAAACAGCCAGCATTTGAATGCATCCAAATCATACTGCCAACATTTAAACTAAACAAATTGTCAAATAAAGTGCAGCATTCAAATAGGCAAGTTAACAGTTACATACAAAAACAGCAGGCTTGCTCTTCAAACGTAGGGACATATTCTTATGCAAATAGCTAATGATGTCACTGCCAAACATTTAAGATAAGTCCATTTTAGGTTCTTCATTTCTTTCTTCTTTGGCTTCTTTAGTATCGTAGATCCGTAAGCCTGCATTTAGATAGTGCTGCAAGTAGTGTTCAGCAACCTGTGGCAAACAGAAATGCAGTCAAACTCACTGACGATGAAAATTTACTGTTGCCATTATAGCGAGGGTAAAGAACCAGAAAAGGGCACAAAAACCTGGACTGAATGATCACTCTATAAATAAAACTAATAAAAAGCATGAATTTTACTTATTTCCAACTAATTTTTTTCAAATCAAATTCCACAAATATACTGACTTCCAAGTGAACATATAAGGGACAAAATACGCTGCCAGTTAATTACTGTCTATTTAACATTATTGCAGTTAAATCCCCCCCAATGCGCGCACGCGTGCGCACACACACACACGCAGTAGACTTGATTCAAAAGTAGCACCCTCAACCTGAAGACTATAACTTCAATGCCATTCAGGATGTGAGAATGCAAATGTAGGCGGACATTAATTGTGATGTGTTGTCTTAAGATTCCACCAACTGGAACTCCAACCCAAACACCTACCTGCCTGTGCAACCCAAACCCTTACCTGCCTGCAGCATAGAGGCACAGTGGTTAGCACTGTTAGGGATTTGGGTTCGACTCTCAGCTTGGGTCATGGTGAAAACTCCACACAGACATTCTCCCCATGTCTGTGTGGGTTTCCTCCCACAGTCAAAAGGATGTGCATGTTAGGTACATTGACCATGCTAAATTCTCCCTCAGTGTACCTAAATAGATGCTGGAGTTTGGTGACTGGGGGATTTTCACAGTTACTACATAGCAGTAGTGATGCAAGCCTACTTGTGACTATAATAAATACAGTTTAACCCAAACCCCTACCTGCCTGTTCAGTGTGTTATGAAACAATTCCATAGCATTTTCTCCAGCAGTTTCCTAACCATTGTCTATCCTTCAATCAATACAAGTTCCAGAACAAAAGACATTGCTGTTAGTGCAATTTTCAGCAAATGAAGCTGCCAATGTTGCACATAAACAGTGACTGCACTTCAAAAAGGTGATTTATTAGTTTCAAAACCCTCTGGCACATTCTGAAGATATTAAAGATATTTCTCTCTCCATACCCCATAACGGGAGCATAAATGAAGCAACTTAACTCTTTGATAGCTTCCTTTCCATAAGGGAGAGGATGAGAAAAAAGAACAGAACTGAGGTGTTCCTCCTTTATTCTGCATTCTTCCACAGGCAATTCAAAATGAGGTCTGACACCCATTATGTACAGTAAAAAGTCTCACAACACCATGTTAAAGTCCAACAGGTTTATTTGATAGCAAACGTTTTGCTGCTCCTTCATCAGGTAAGGGGGAGATCTTTTCACAAACAGGGCATATGAAGGCACAAACTCAATTTACAGAAAACTGATTGAAATGTGAGTCTTTTCAGCTAATCAAGTCTTAAAGGGACAGAAAGTGGAGAGAGCATTAATCACAAGTCAAAGAGACGTGCATCATCTCCAGACAGGACAGTTGGTGAGATTTTGCAAGTCCAGGCAAGTCATGGGGATAGTATGACATGAACCCAAGATCCGATTGAGCTGTCCCGTGGCTATCAGTCTTTGCTCGGTAACTCTGCGCTGTCGTATGTCGTGAAGGCCACCTTATGTTCGCCAACCTCTCCAGCTACGTTGAGGGCATCCTGAAACACATTGTACAAAGAACCGCTCCCATAGTGTCACTACAGACTTCCTACAGAAACCGAACACAGAGGTGCAGTTCTCGTCACAATGGATGTCTCGGCATTCTACATCAGCATCCGTCATAACAACAGCATTGCTGCAACTGCCTCGGTACTCAATGCTGACAACTGCCAGTTTCCAGATGCAATTTTACAACTCATCCATTTCACGCTGGACCACAATGTCTTCACCTTCAACAACCAGTTCTTCATCCAGACACACGGAATAACCATGGGGACCAAATTCACACCTCAATATGCCAACATCTTCGTGCACGGGTTTGAACAAGACTCCTTCTCTGCACAGGATCTTCAACCGATGCTATACACTAGATACATCAATGACAAGTTCTTCTTTTGGACTCATGGTGAACAATCATTGAAACAACTATATGATGGCATCAACAACTTCCATCCCACCATCAGACTCACCATGCACTACTCTCTGGAATCAGTTGCATTCTTGGACACACGGATCTCTATCAAGGACACCTCAGCACTTCACTCTACCGCAAGCCCACGGATAACCTCACAATGCTCCACTTCTCCAGCTTCCAGCCTAAACACGTTAAAGAAGCCATTCCCTATGGACAAGCCCTCCGTATACACAGGATCTGCTCAGATGAGCAAGATCACAATACACGTTTTCAGATGCGGAAGGATGCCCTAAGAACAGGCAGTTCCGATGCGCCACAGTGAAAACTACACCAATCTCTTCAGAGGACAAACATGGGACATGGCACCCTTCATTGTTCAGTACTTCCCCACAGCAGAGAAGCTACGACATCTTCTCCAGAGCCTTCAACACATCATTGATGAAAATGAACATTTCACCAAGGCCATCCCCACATCCCCCACTTTCTTGCCTTCAAACAACCGCACACCCTCAAACAGATCATTGCCCGCAGCAAGCTATCCAGCCTTCAGGAAAACAGTGACTACAACACCACACAATCCTGCCACAGCAATCTCTGCAAGATCATCAACAAGGATGCCATCATCTCACATAAGAACAGCAGCCACCAGGGATGCAGTACATGCAACTCAGCCACTATCTACCTAATACGCTGCAGGAAAGGATGTCCTGAAGCATGGTACATGGGAGACCATGCAGACATTATGACAACAGATGAATGAACATTGCTCAGCAATCACCAGGCAAATGTGTTCTCTTCCTGTTGGGGAACACTTCAGCGGTCATGGGCATTTGGCCTCTGATCTTCGGGTAAGCATTCTCCAAGGCAGCCTTCACGACACATGACAATGCAGAGTCACTGAGCAGAGACCAATAGCCAAGTTCTGCACACGAGGACAGCCTCAACCAGGATCTTGGGTTCACGTCACACTATCTGTAATCTCCACAACTTGCTTGGGCTGGCAAAATTTCACTAACTGTCCTGGCTGGAGACAATACACATCTCTTTAACATGTGTTTAACCCTCTCCCCACTCTCACTGCCTATACCTTTAAGGCTTGATTACCTGCAAAAACTCACATTCTAACCATTATTTTGTAAAGTGAGTTTGTGTCTATACGTGCCCTGCTTGTGAACAGAACTCCCACTTACTTGACGAAGGAGCAGTGCTCTGAAAGCTAGTGGCTTGTGCTACCAAATAAACCAGCTGGATTTTAACCTGGTGTTGAGACTTCTTACCGTGTTTACCTATTATGTACATCAGAGTCCAGTTACTTCATAGTGCCAGTACATGAGACTGCTTTGAATTCAAGGTTCTTCAAACAGACTCTAATATAAATTTAATAAAAACACATGTAGGACCTGCACATTTCCTTGCTCAGCATAACACAGCCAATATCAGCTCATCCCCAAGATGGAGGCAAAATGAAGTCATATCCCAGCTGGTGATTTGTACTCTTTCTAGACTAATACAAAGCTGAATGGTCTGTGTAGAGATTTTAATGGAAACTTCTTGTTACTGCTTACAGTGCTGGCTAACTAAGATGGCTGCTCCATGTGAAATTTCTTCACTTCCTATGGTGACATAAAATATATGTTCATGAGCATATTTTACATATTAGTAAGCACACCACCATCACAACAGGTGATGCACCAAAGACCGATACTCAGATCCACTTGTGTCCAAATATCCTGCTTTTCTGCTAACAAGGAGTCTCTATAAACTCCACTAACAAACAAATGTAACAAACAAACAAACAAACATTATTTGTTTCCACAGGCAAATCAGTCCACCTTGTTGACCAACAAGGTGAATGCATTCGGCAGGTCGTGCGAGGGCTGCTCTTGGATGTTGCTTCAGGAGTGGCCTAGTGCTTCAAGTCGTTAGTGTATGCTTAAACTGGACCATCTGATGGGCAACATGACAGCTCAGAGACTATCGCTGTTGCTGTGCTGACACATAGATTTGGGCCTGTGTCTGCGGGAGTTTGCGCGGGTTTCCTCCGGGTGCTCCGGTTTCCTCCCACATCCCAAAAATGTGCTCTTAGGCTGATTGGGTAACAAATTGTCCCTATATTGGTCCCTATATGGGAATCTTCCACAATAGGCATAGCCTAAAGTCATGGATATGTCATTAAGATGTTAGGACGGGCTCGTTGGGCCGAAGGGCCTGTTTCCCGTGCTGTGTTGCTCTTTGTATATCAAATTTTAACACAGAGCTTCCATTAATGACATGTCTCATTCTTATCAGGTTTGTATACATTTGGAATAGATGAGAACTTCCAAAACAAAATACTAAAATATTGATAGTTGCACTATCAATTGCCAGGAATAGGCAACAGAAGGTGGCCAACCAGAAACACTTTCTTTTTGATAGATGCTGCCTGACCTGAGCTTTTCAGCATTTTTTGTTTCATTATAAATCAAAGGAGATTGTTTATTCCCAACTTGCGCAGTGAGCCAGGGCTGAACTATTTCACACAGCAACCTAATATTTCAGGGCTGGTTTTGGAATTATTTTATGGCATGTAAAGGAAAATTACTTAATTATGATTAGTCACAACAGAAAGAAGTGGAATTGCCATTGTGGCATGATAGGGAAGGAAAGGAAAGGAATCTCCCTTGTGACCAAAAGCCACAGCAGACAAACTGGAGGCTAGCTCCCCTCCTAACCTATGAGAAATATTAGTTTTTATCAATTTGATGAAAATCAAGCAGGAGTGGTTAGCACTGCTGCCTCTCAGTGCCAGGGACCTGGGTTCATTTCCAGCCTCGGGTCAGTTTGTGTGGAGTTTGCACGTTTCCTGAGTGCTCTGGTTTCCTGCCACAGTCCAAAGATGTGCGGGTTAGATGAACTGGCTGAGTTAAATTGCCCCATAATGTAAGAGAATTATCACGGTATAATACAAAGGGTTATGGGGATAGGATCTTGGTGGGATTGTTGTTAAAGCAGACACAATGGGCTGAATGGCCTCCTCCTGTGCTGTAGAGATTCCATGAGACAAAATCAGAAATAAGAGAGGACCTTTTAAATTCTGAGAAATTAAAACTGTACCTGAGAGTTCACATTGGACATCTTTCAACTGGAAAGATAGTTTCAGTTCCTATAAGGCAGATACAAATCAAAGTGTCCACATGGCTGATAACTACAATCTCAGCTTCCAGCAGTTTGGGAAAGTAGGATGGAAGCTGTAGGAAGGTGAGGGTACCTGTTAGGATCAAGAATTTTTTCCTGGGTCTGTTAATTTTCCCTGTCCAGACGATATGGCCTCATGAAGTGCAGTACAAGCAATGGATTTGAAGGAAATATCTGAACATCAAAGAAACAGTGTTGGCACTGTGCACCAAAACAATGTCAAGTGAAGGTAGTCAGTGACAACAGAGGTAACTTGATTAAATATATTAAATTTCCTTCACCAGGAAGGATTACATTCCAAGTAGAAAGAGAAGATAATGGATGAAACTGCATGGCTAGTACGTGAAAAATCGAATCATCAGCCAAGATACAACAAAACTACAAGGGAGTAAGGAAGGAATGATGGTAAAAAGTACATAGGCAAACTATAGAAGGAGGCAGAGGCCTGGGCAGAAACTAAATGAGAAAGTTGTATGATAAGAGTGTTTCAGTAAAATGATGCAAGTAGCCTGGAATACTCACTTTGAATGCTGCAACCCTGAACATTAGGTTCATTGAAGCAAAACATCACGTCCAGAAGCAAACCACACATACTCACTGACATTACATTTCTAAACTGCATCCTGAACATCCAAATGATTTAAGTGCTGTTCCACAGAGAACAACCCCCGCCTAGTTCGAGGATAACCTCCCTGCTCTTCTATTCCATGCCTTGGCTGGTAAAAGAAGAAAATTAGCATACTTTTCCCCAAGTGTGTAGGTTGCTTACCTGGGGTAAAGATTCAAACACTTCCATAGGAGGCAAATGATGAACATCCAAATGATTTAAGTGCTGAGCCACATTATGTATCGTTACGGTCTCTGTAGTTTTGGCTTCTGCAAATTCCCGGACCCGTTGGATAAACTCTGCTAGTTCGGTGTTAAATGCTTCCATGTAGCCTTCTTCAGCTACCTTTGTAGGGAGGTGTATGGGGAGAGGATGGGGTGGAGAAAAGTTGATGAGAAATAGAAAAAGTAATGTGAAATTTATCCTTAATTGAACTAAATTAATTACTGGAGAACCAAACTGAGCTCATTTCTACCCCCATTCACCCACTGTTAAAAAATCTTACTAGATACATAGATTAAGGCAGACATAACTGAACCATAGGAAGTTTACAGCACAGCAGGAGACCACTTAGCTCATCATGTCTGCATCAGCAGAAAAAGAACCACTTTCCAGTACTTGGCCAGGGGTTGGTCCAGCAGGTTAATAGTACTTGAGATGCATATCCAGATGCTTTTTGCTTCTGCCATCCTTTTAGCTATACTAATCTTGTTAAATACATGTCCCCTAAGTCACTATCTTCTTGTATATCTCAATCAACTCTTCCCTCAGCCTCCTCTGTTCCAGAGAGCAACTCCAGCCTACCCAGAATAACCCCTCAACCTTCTCTGTTCCACAGAGAACAACCCCCGCCTAGTTCGAGGATAACCTCCCTGCTTTTCTATTCCATGCCTTGGCTGGTAAAAGAAAGGACTCATCATTGCATCTTTAAGGAAACACTAGGTTCTGCAACAAGAATAGACTTAGAACCAACACAGATCAATAGGTTGAACTAGTTCCTACCCATTCCTCCCAACATAGTGTGCAGTTCACATTAGCATGTACTCTGAAAGCCATAATGCTGTATAACCTCAGAAAAACTCTCTCCATAACTTACTGAAAAATCTCTACCAGTCAGGGGGATTAAATTATCCCTGCCATAGCAAGAATGGTAGAAAGCAACAACGAAAATCAACAAGAAGGTGCTTCTTGCTCCCACAGGTTACACTGCACTATATATTGAAACAAGCGGGGAGGTAGTACTCCCACAAATGGTAATTTAAATACAACACTTAAAAACACATACAAGACTTAGGTTGAATATTATGGGGAGGCCCTTCGCCATTTACTGAGGGGAGCTCTCGAATGAAAACTCTTTCTCCCCCACCTCCGTATTATTTTACATTCTTACTTTTGCTTTCTCAAAAAATTGTCTGAAGCAGCCACGAGGATCCTCCTGAAGACTTCTGCCCAGTTCTATAATGAACTGCATAACAACAGCCTGGTGCGCCACTTGTTCCATCAGTGCTTGTTTCTGTAAATAAAATGAGCTGGTAAGATTACAAAACATCTCAAGTGAACTAATTTATGGGGGGACGGCGGGATGTTATCCATTCCTTTTCTACCTAAAGGACATGCATCAAAATAAGACCTCCTGCAGCCCAGGTTTGATTAAGTTTGCTGCACATTCGTTGTGCAAGGACAGAAGATGGTTTACCAATGACAGCTCTGCTTTATTCATCATTTTTTGATCTCCATCATTTATAGAGAGTGTTTGTTGGCCACTAACAGTTGTGTTTGCAGAATGGTGGTGGTCATGTTGCAAATTGGCTCTTATGGACTTACTTTCAGTGCACATTCTGCTACATAACTAACTAATCTGCTGGGTAAACTCTTTGCAAGAATCTTACCAGCTATCACGAGCAGTGGAATCTCTCAGAGGTTGTCTCACACATAACCATTTCCTTTTCCTTTGTATAATTGCGGCATCCTCCTGAACTCCTGAGGGGTGTGCATCAAAGGTTGTCCTGACCATAGTTCAACCACTGAAATGATAATGGCACTTGGTTCGCAACACTTACCCAGCTATCAACTGTAGCTCCAAGTAGCTGCTAATGCACATCAGTGGCCTCACACTAGTAACACTATCAGTTTACAGGCCACCAGATGAGGGGGTAGCATGTGCACTATGAGTGAGACTGCCTATCTTCAGCCACCCCCCTGACTCCACTTCACCGCTCCATTTGTTCCATCAACACACACTGATCTTTTACCCACTACACCTCAGCCCTTTGGAATTTTCTTCCAAAAATGAATTTTCTTTGCTAATAGTTCAACTGTTATGTATCCTGTTAATGCTCTCATTAAATGTCCTTTTGTTCCTGTTCTGTATCTACTCACCCATCCCACTGAATTGTACAAGATGTCAACAGATATATTCATAGAATCACAGCACAGGAGGCCACTCAGCCCACTTTGCATCTACCAAATTGAAGAAATTATCCACGTTTCCTTCCCGTGCGCTCTCCCCATAATGTGGAGTTGCCAGCATTGGACTGGGGTAGACACAGAAAGTAGTCTTAACACCAGGTTAAAGTCCAACAGGTTTATTTGGTAGCACGAGCTTTCGGAGCACTGTTCTTCATCAGGTGAATCACTCACCTGTTGGAATTTAACCTGATGTTGTGAGACTACTTACTCTTCCTATAACCCATTATTTTAATGTTTATATTCAATCGAGGAGGGGATAATCTAGTAGTGTAATTGCTAGACCATTAATCCAGAAACTCAGCTAATAGTCTGGGAACCCAAGTTCAAATCCCGCCATGGCGGATGGTGGAATTTAAATTCACTATCTGGAATTAAGAATCTACTGTTCACATAAAATTATTGCTGATTGTTGGAAAAACCCATATGGTTCACTAACATCCTTTAGAGAAAGAAATCTGCTGTCCTTACCCATTTTGGCCTAACGTGATTCCAGAGCCACAGCAAAGCAGTTGACTCTCAACTACCCTCCACAAGCAGCTAGAAATGGGCAATAAATGCTGGCCAGTCAGCAGTATCCATGTCCCAGAAATCAATTAAAAAAATTCTCTTTGGAAAGTTATTATGCTTTCACCATCCCTTGGCAAAACATAGTACCCGCTAGGGAACAGTAATGAAAATACATGGTACTTTCTCTTCTGATCTAATGCCAGATGAAAATCTGGCACAAACTTTCAAAGGCAACTTTGCTTTTGTTCTCAAAATTGACTGGAGATAACAGAATGAATTTTATCATGTTCAGAAAAATAATTTGCCTTTTTTCTAGCAGATGTAATGAACTAAAACATAATGCCACAATTCCGTAATCTGGAACATGATAAACTCTCAATCACATGAAACTCTATAAAACCTTCAGTGGAAGGAGGTAAATGGGAATTAGAAGTAATAATTTTCAAGACAATGCTTCAATTTTCATTTCACAAGGGATTCCATAAGAATTACATATAAACAATATGAAGTTACTGAAAGAAAATCAACATGGGCAATGATCTCCGTCTCTGTTCCTCCTTGAAAGCTACCATCATGAAACTTCACACTAGATACATTGCCTGAATTCATATTTATTCTCAAGTCTAAAGTACATTTTTGACCTATAATGACCACTTATTTAAACAGTTTTTCCAACCACCAACCATATCACAAATAATCCACAATTAACGATGCAGACTGGAGATCAAATGCCCATTACTACAAAAAAGTTAACACAGCAGCTCAATTTGAAACACTTAAAATTGAGTGGTAGTTATTACTGCAAAACTTCTTAAAAAAATGTTCCTGAACAATTGCTGAGTTGATGAAATTTCATCAAGTCTGTTTCTCTCTTCACAGATGCTTCCTGAGCTCTTGAATGTTTCCAGCATTTTGGATTTTGATCATCTCGCCAGTATATGCAGTATTCTATTTTGCTTCACTTTAAAAATTACTGGTAAAAATTAGTGACAAACTCACACTGTTACTCACACAGTAAAGCCCAGAAAAAAAACATGGGTCCAACCTAAATTTTGTTACTTTTTGTCTTTGACCTACCTCCTCCTCTTTTAAATGATAACACCATTTTATCAGGTAGTTTGCAGTCTCTTGACAAACAAGATAAGGGTGATCCGACAAATATCTCTGACTATCAACCCATCGTTTCAACATACCTACGTCAAGAAATAAAGAAAAGGATTTATAGAACTGTTTTGCAAATATAAAAACTATTGCATAACACAAGCCAAATATTTGATTTTGTGTGGTAAATCCCTCCCATCACATTATTATACAGTAATGGGGAAACAGAAGTATAAATACTGGGAGGCATGATCCAGGATAATCCTCTAAGGACTGGTTGAAATCCTGCCATGGAGGATGGTGGAATTTATAACTCAATAAAACAACTGGAAGTAGAAGTCTAATGATGACCATGAAACCATTGTCTGATTACTATAAAAACCCACCTGGTTCATTAATATCTTTTAGGGAAGGAAAGCTACCATCCTTATATTGTCTGGCCTACATGTGATTTCAGGCCCACAGCAACGTGGTTGACTCTTAATTCCCTTGGGAATGACTTAGTAAGCCACTCAGCTGTATTCAACCACTATAAAGAAAATACAAACAAACGAAACCAGGCCACCCAGCATCGACCTACTCATTGAAAACGGCAGTGGGCAGACCCAGTCCTATTAGCTCTGCACAGTTCTCTTTACTAACATCTAGGGGCTTGTGCCAAAATTGGGAAAAGTGTCCCACAGATTAGCCAAAAAACGTCCTGACAGTCACTCTCGCAGAATCGTACCTTATAGATAACGTCCCATACACCACCATTACCACTCCTGGGTGTATCAACAGACGTGGCGGCAGCATCGTGGTATACAGTTGGAAGGGAGATGCCCTGGGAGTCCTCAACATCATCATGGAGTCTCATGGTACTAGATCAAACACGGGCAAGGAAACCTCCTGTTGATTACCATGTACTGTCCTCCTCGGTTGATGAATCAGTATTCCTCCTTGTTGATTACCACTTGGAGGAAGCACTGAAGGTGAGAAGAATGCTTAATTTACTCTGAGTGGGTGACTTCAACGTCCATCACCAAGTGTGGTCGGTAGTACCACCAGAGACCGAGCTTGCCAGGCCCTAAAGGACACAGCTGCTAGACTGGGACTGTAACAGGTGGTGAGGGAAACAAGAGGGAAAAACACACATGTCCTCATTTTCAACTGCCTGCTGCAGATGCATCCGTACAAGACAGTATCGGTGGGAGTGAACACCACACAGTCCTTATGAAGACGAAGTCCTTCTTTACACTGAGGATACCCTCCATTGTGTCGTGTGGCACTATCACTGTGCTAAATGTGATCTTGCAGCTCAGAGCTGGGCAACCATGTGGGCCATCAGTAGCAGCAGAATTGTACTCGACCACAAACTGAAACCTCACGACTTGGCATATCAGCCACTCTACCATTATCACCAAACCAAGGCAGCAACCTTTATTTGATGATAAGTGCAGAAGGGAATACTGATCATAGAATCCCTGCAGTGCAGAAGGCGGCTGTTTAGCCCATCAAGGCTGCACTGACAATTCCAACCAGGCCCATATATTGGCCCTACTAATCTACATATTTTGGAATATTAAGGAGCAATTGAGCATGGCCAATGCACCTAAGCTGCACATCTTTGGACTGTGGGAGGAAACCCACGTAGAGACAGGGAGAACGTGCAGACTCCATACGACAATGCCCCAAGCCAGGAATGAACCCAGGTTTCTGGCACTGTGCTGCCACACCAGCAGCAGCACCAGGCATTAGTAAAAACGAGACATCAACCTGAAGCTATAACACAGGATTACTTAGGTGCATAAGCAGCAAGAAATAGACAGAGCTAAGCAATTCCACAATTAACAGATCAGATCTAAGCTCTGCACTCCTGCCACATTAAGCCATGAATGGAGGTGGATAATTAAACAACTCACTGGAAGAGGAAGCTCCACAAATATCCCCATTCTAAATAATAGAGGAGCTTAGCAAATCAGTGCTTAAGATAAGGCTAAAAGATTCGCCATAATCTTCAGCAATAAGTGCCTTACGGATGATCCATCTCTGCCTCCTTCGGAGATCTCCAGCATCACAGATATTTGTCTCCAGCAAAGTCAATTTACTCCATGTGATATCAGGAAATGAGTGAAGGCACTGGATACTGCAAAGGCTATGGATTTGTGCTCCAGAGCTCGCGGTGCCCCCCCTAGACAAACTACAACACAGCTAAAATATTGGCATCTACACAACAATGTGGAAAATTGCTCAAGTATGTGATGCACACAAGAAACAGAACAAATACAATCCAGCCAATTACTGCCTCATCAGTCCAGTCTCGATCAGTAAAGTAATGGAAAGGATCATGAATTGTGCTATCAAGCAGCACTTACTCAACAATAATCGGCTCATGGATATTCAGTTTGGATTCCAACAGGGTCACTCAGCTCCTGACCTCATTACATCCTTGGACAAAAGAGTTGAAAGCTAAAGGTGAGAGTGACAGCCCTTGCCATCAAGGTAGCATTTGATTGAGCGTGACATCAGAGCCTGAGCAAAACTGGAATCAATAGGAATCAGGGGGATAATGCACCACTGGTTGGGAGTCATACCTGACAAAGGAAAAGGATTAGGGTGGCTGGAAGTCAATCACTCCAAGACATCATTGCAAGAGCTCCTCAGAGTAGCGTCTTAGACCCAACCATTTTCAGCTATCTTTCTTCCATCAAAAAGTCAAAAGTGGGGCTTTTAACGGATAACTGTACAAAAACATTCACCACCATTGGCAATTTCTGGTATTGAGGCAGTTTATGTTCAATTTCAGTAAGATCTGGACAATATTCAGGTTTGGGCTGAGAGGTGGCAAGTAATATTCAGCTTGACAAGTGCCAATCTGTGACTATCTCAAACAAGGGAGAATCTAACCCTTTGCCCCTTGACACTCAATGGCATAACCATTGCCGAATCCTCCATTAACACTACCCGGAGGGCTACCATTGACCAGAGAGTGAACTGGACTTGCCATATAAATACTGTGGCACCCAGAGCAGATCAAAGGCTAGGAACCCCAAGGCAAGTAAATCACCTCCTAACCCTCCAAAAAGTTGTCCACCATCTACAAGGCACAAGTCAGGAAGGAGTGTAACAGAATACTCTCCCCTTCCTGGATATGTGCAGTTCCAACAACACAAGAAGCTTGACACCATCCAAGGCAAATCTTGATTTCTATGCCTTGCAGGTACCATCTACAAAGATGTACTGCAGGAACTCATCAAGGTTTCTTAGGCAGTACCTTCCAAACCCATGACCAGTAGCATCTGGAAAGACAGGAATAACAGATAGCTGGGAATACTACCACGTGGAGGTTCCCCTTCAAATCACTCACCCCCCCAACTTGGAAATATATCTCCGTCATTATCGCTGGTTCATAATCCCGGAACTCCCTACAGCACTGGGTGTATCCACACCTCAGTAACTGCAGCAGTTCAAAAAGATAGCTCACCATCACCTTCTGAAGGGCGACTAGGGATGGACAATAAATGCTGGCAAGTGACATCCACATTCCATAAATGAATAAATAAATTAATCAGGTTTCATAGATCAGCTATTTTCAATACAATTGCTTCATTTTCTAAAATGCTGAATATTCCTGAGAATAAATTCACACTAATGATAAAATGATACAGTCAAAATTTATTGCCCATCCCTGGTGGTGATCCAACTGAATGGCTTGCTGCGCAGTTAAGTGTCAGCACTGGGCTTACTGGAGTAAAGGTGGAACGTTTCCTTCCCTAAAGAGACATGGTTATGGTTTTACTGACATTAGCTTTTAAAATGGTTATATTTTTTAAAGCCACATTCAAATGGTCAAACCGTCCTGGCCTCTGGAACATGTCTAATTTTACATTGTAATGCCCTGAAGTTTGTCATTAGGATTATCACAATTCACAATTGAGGTTAGTTTTGCAAATTGGTCATAACTACACTTGAAAGGTAGGGAGTAGAAAAGAGAATTCTGTGATTGATGATCAGATTATAATCTATAGGCCCTGTAACATTAGAAAACACCAATATGAGCTATAAAACAAATTCATTAAACAGGGATTCAAGAACAATCAACTTATGTATTCACAAACCCACCAGAAAGCAATTTTTGTGCATATTTTTAACTGCTATTTGCCTTTGACTTCAGTAGGAGTCAAGAGAATCCTGGTCAAATGCTAAATGCCTGGTCAAAGAGGAAGGTTTCAAGGAAATCTTAAGGAAGAAATGGATAGAGAAGAGAAGTGGTTTGGGAAGACAATTCCAGAGCTTGGGACATGGATGTCCGATGCTGTCAATGGAAAAGAAAAGGACGACAGGTATGCACGACAGGTCAAAGTGGGGGGGATAGGAGAGTTCTGAGGCTTGTAGTACTGGAGCTGGTGACAGGGAAAGGCATGTTCACATAAGGATTTGAACAAGAGGATGAGAGTTTTAAAAGTGACCTGTCTGTGGACTGGGGACCAATGCAGACAACAAAAAGTACAAAATACAAATCCCGAAGTACAGTACAAATAATTTGTTAAATGTTTAAAAGTTAATATTTTTGAGATGCAACTTACAACAAGTACATGATTCCATTGCTCTGTTACTAATTTAACATGCAGGGGTAAGAGAGAATCAAATTTCACACAGCACAGCTCAAAACAGTTAACTTTCATTAATAGTTGACTTGGATTCCTTTCCACATTTACAAAGTGGACAATGCTTCTGGGTGCTTACTTTGCACATTATTTAGTAAATGCGCAGTTAACTCCTCAATTATTTGTTTCTATTGCCACATTAGAAATTTACATTCTAGATATACTATAGAACTTGTAGCATGAACACATTGCCAAGTCAGGGGAGGCTGCATATACCATACTCCCAGCGCATTTTGAACATATTTTATAAATAATCATTTAGTATTTCATCATGTACTCCACTTGTTCTGCTGTCTACTTACCAAAGTGCCTGATCTGTTGGCTATACTTCTGTGCAAACGTTACATTTTTCCCATCTTCCTCTACTTCTTTACACTTTATGTTTTTGTTGATCACACTCTAAGAAAACAAAAAAATCAGCAGTTGAAAAAAATCCATTTCCCCCCCAAGCTTCAGTTCCCCATCCCGACCCAAGCTACCCGCCTCCTTGCACCAGGATCGACTTCTTCACGCAAAGAAATTAATAAACAGATAATTCGACTTAGGGCAAGATGCGTTAAAATTAGGAATTATACTGATGACTCTGCACACTTCCAAAGCCTCAATATTGTACATAATACAATGAGACCTAACCTGAAAGTCATATTCTTAATTGAGGTCAAGGAATATTGCCATGCAGTGAGGAAGTAACACAAATAATAGCTTTTTTGCATACTTACATACTGCACTCCCATTTTCTGTCCTACAAGTACAACACATCCTCCAGAGAAAAGGGTTATGTCCACATCAATTTGATTGTGTTTGGAAGGGGCAAGGAATTTATGAAACTGTTCAATGCTATAAGTAGCGTTTAGGGCTGTTTAAGAAATAACATAGGCTCAGCTTTATAAATAGACGTAGAGTACAAAAACAAGCCAGGGAAAAACAAAACCAAAATTAAAAATCCAGCTCAATCGAGGTGGGGGGCACTAGTGAAATCTGGAAGGTAATCATAACCTGTGCAGGAGATCATCAATTAAACACTATCAAGTTTTTATGCCAGAAGATCTTTACCACAGGCAAAAGAAATAAATCAAGTCCTACCTTGGAGGAATTCAGCCAGTGTCACCACACAAGCAGGCAACTGTTCTCTGGGAAAAGAAAACCTACCTAGCTCTGGACTTGCTTCAAATTGCAATCACTGGACCCTCCTCAACCCATGTACCATAATCCAAAGTGATAAGGAATAAAACACAGGTGATCAACTCAAAAAGTTATTGCTCCTTTATTGCTCAGCTGTGTTGGTAGTAACTTGAACTACTGATGTCAGCGCTGATGGTGGATCAACAGATCACATGGCCCATAGACTTTAGTTGGGATTGGGCCAAATGCTCAGAAGAAACAAGTTGAAAACTCCACCACAAGGATTAGAGGAATTTGTATACAATTAATATGTCAGGCATAAAAAATGAGTCTCACTAATGAAAATGAACCTCCAGATTGTTATTACAAAATTATCTGGTTCTCTTTGGGGAAGGAAATCCAGTCTTAACCAGTGTGGCCTACAAGCAAGTCTAGGCCCTTGGCAATTTGGTTGACTCTTGACTGCCCTGAGAAGGGACTTCAAATTAAAAAGGCCAGAGGGTAGACAGACTCAAGTGAAAGGTGATCAACAAATTTACCAAGAAAAAGTTGACGCAATAGAGCAATGTAGCAAGTGGAGTAAGATCCGTACAAGGAGTTAAAAATTAAAGCCTCTTACAAAGCTTGGTTGTGAATAGATGAACTAGGATAGCAGCACAAAGATAAATGCTGGAATTTTACCAGAACGCCCGCCCTGGAATCGGGGCAGGTGAGGCTCACAGAACAGCATTCTCCATTGGCCTCGAGCTGCGGGCAGGCAAGCGGTAAAATTCCAGCTAAATTGTTTCAATCTAATCATTGTTACAGAGACATGGTCATAAGGTGGCCACAGTTGGGAAATAAATATTTTCAAAATGATACCTTGTATAGAAAAGGAGTACGGACAGTCCTTGACTTTACAACTTTCAAGTCAAGACATTTAACGCTCACTAGGTTTATAAATTGACACCCTGTTTTGACTTTCTAACATCGATTCCCACTTTATGATCCTCACTCTGCATCACATGCTCAAACATTCATACCTATGCATCCACAATTTGAGTCACCCACCTCCTGACTCAGCGTACAGCACTATATTTCTTTGTGTGCTTTTAGCTTTTGTGATTTTGTATGTCAATGTGATTGCTGTTTACAACATAAATACATTAATGTTGCAGCATTACTCATCTATACGAGTACAGAATTGTAGGGTTTTTGGTGAAAATACAGTAATGGGCCTTGGTTCTGGAACCAATCCCCCATTAAGAGCATTGGTCTTACTGGAAAAATTGGTTTCAAGTTACGTTTCAAATTAAGATGCATTTTCACAAAAACAATTATGTACTAAACTCAAGGGCTGCTTATTAACAGCCAAGATAGTAAAGGATGATATGGGAAAGTAGTAAGAAAGGATCTGGGCTCAGAAGATCAGAGAACAAAATCAATATGGGTGGGGATTAGGAATAAGAAAGTCAGAAAATGCTGGTTGAAGTAGGTTTATAGACCTCTGCAGTTGTATATTTGGCTGGGCAAATCATTAAGCAAGAAATAATTAGAGACTGTAACAAAGGCAAGTCATAACATTAGCAGACTTCAATCTTCACAGTGACAGGACAAATCAAATTGACAATGGTAGTGTGGAAGGTGAGGGTACAAAAATTGTTCCAAGAAACTATTGCAGAACACAAGTGTTTTGGAAGATTAAAGATATATAGATCTAGAATTTTGGGGAGAAGTGATCATAATACCATTGAATACCATATTAAGTTTGAGTGACATGCTCCAGTCAGAACCATATAAGAATATTAAAACTAAAACCACGTCGATTCCATAGATGCAAGAGGAGAGTTGGATGTAGCTGATTGGATAAATAGACTAAAAGGAGCCAAATATACAGTAATGAACAGTTCAAGAAATAATTCAAAAAGCTCAATGAAAACTCAATGACAAAGATGCGTCCATGGCTTATTCAGCAAGCTATGGTGAGCATTAGCCTTAAGGAAGAGGCTTAGAATGAGCAAACAATAATGGTAAAGCTAAAAATTGGGAGAGCTTTTGAGACCAAGTAAGCAATCAAAACATTGATCAAAAGAGGAAATAGAGCAAGTTAACCAGTCAGGCAAACAAAAACAATGCAAACTTTTATGAGTGTACAGAAAGGCAGCTGAGTAGCTAAAATAAGCATTGGTCCCTTAACAGCAGGTACAGAATTATCAGTCCAAATTTTCCTCTGACACTGTGTCAACTGAACATTGCCCAGCTATGCCTCCAACAACCTTAGGGCTTCAATGGCCTCCAATGCCCCTGGCATGGTCATGGCATCAGGCTCCTGCAGAATAGTAGTGACTCTTACCAGCATGATATCTCACCAGTGAACTGGATGGCATCCAGAAGGGGGAAGTAGCTGTGTCAGACTTGGTAATTATGTGGAAATACAGGCAATCTTATATTAATGAGCTTTGAACTTTTTCAAGACATGAAAACATTCCCCACGGTAAAACACGCCCAGGAAGATAGCAAACAATTTGACTCAAATCAGATTTTTGGCTTCTCACACTATGTTCCCGGCTCACCACGCTGATTGACAGGCATGGCAAGCCTGTAAGATTTAATTTATGGGAAATGAGAAATAGCAAGACACATTGAACAAGTCTTGATTATAGGAGAAACAAAATTACATACCACCTTAATGGTGACCAAGGATGGACAATAAACATGGGCCTTGCCAGTGACATCTACATGTGGATGTCTTGGGGTCATGGTGGGGCAGCAAGGTGATAGTGGTTAGCACTACTGCCTCACAGCACCAGGGATCCAGGTTCGATTCCCGGTTTCAGTCAGTGCGGAGTTTGCACATTCTCCCTGTGTCTGCATGGGTTTCCTCTTCACACTCCGGTTTCCTCCCACAGCCTGAAAAATGTGTTGGTTAGGTGCATTGACCCAAACAGGCACCAGAATATGGTGACTAGGAGAATTTCACAGTAATTTCATTGCAGTGATAATGTAAGCTTTACTTGAGGCTAATAAATAAACATCCTACTAACAGATAATTTTTAAAAACTACAGATGAAAGCATCCAAAGTGGAAGTAAAGCTAGGTTACAGGAAGTAAAGGCATGCAGATAACATGATAAAGTAGTGAAAAATGGGAATCTGGAAATGCACCAAAGGAATTGAGAGTTTCTTAATAAGGAATGCCCTGGGTGTAGTTTTCAACTTTCTACACCAACCCACACTGTACCCACCTTCAGTGGGTAAAACAAAAGGGTGCAAGTAGCAGGCATAAAGAGTGAGGGAGCAACTGGAAATTATCTCAGAAGAGATTTCTGTGGTCTCAAGATGACATAGGGGATGGACATTATGTGGAGGGCACACAAGATGCAGAAATCAGGGAGGCTCGATTGGAAGTTGAAAGTAAAAGATGAGAAGGGCAGGCTGAAGTTAGAGGATATGTCAATACTTAGAGACTAAAGGAAGATAAGCATAATATTTGATAAAAATTATCTGGTGGATGACAAATAACAAGGATCTTCAAGGATGGTGCAAGGAGTGACTATATCATAAAGAATTTAAAAGTTTGATGTCAGTGAACTGTGTGAATAACGTAAGTGGAGACATTGTAAGGAAAGCTGCATTACTGTTCGTGCACGTAAGAAACCAGATGAAAACTTGATTTGGGCAACATACCTAGTGATCGATCAGAATTTACCCATCTTGCCTATTTCTGAAGGGGAATTTGAACTGATTAATGCCAATTGAGCACAACAGCCACTTATAAGACATTTAAAATGCTCAACATCTAAAATATATGGTTGCAAAGTTAACATATCTTCAAGGACTGTTCTTAAGGATCATTCTGAAGCAAGGTCTTGGCCTCAAAACGTAAACTCTTGTTTCTCACTCCACAGATGCTGCCAGCTCTGTTGAGTATTTTCAGTTATTATCTCCAATTCCCAATATCTCTAGGGTGTTACTCTTATTTGACATTTTAGTTGTTAAACCCAACTCATATCAAAGTCAAAGCATTTAGTGCCCTCTACAGGGAACCTGGGACCTATGTGAACAGTTCAAGCAGCAATGATTCTTTTCAGTCAGGCTGAAACATCCTTATCCAGACAGGCAGAATCTAAACCAGGAAATGGAAGTTAGAATATTTAGCTCAACACAAAATCAAAGTCACAAATAGTATCGTATGTGACTGTGACAAAGAGAAACAGAAAACTATCCCTCTTCATCCTTCTTGATTCATCTATAGCCTTTGACACAATTCACCACACCATTCTACTCCAATGACTCTTCACTATTGTATAGCTGGGTGGTATTGCTGTCAGTTGATTTCATTCTTATTTATTGAATTACACCCAGAGAATCATTTGTAGTGGCTTCTCCTTCTGCTCCTGTACTGTTACTCTGGTGTCTCAAAAGGATTTATAGTTGGTCCCCTCTTTTATCTTTTCCAAATGCTACCTACCCATCAACAACATAATTCAAAACCAGTTACTTGTATAGAAACACTGAGCCAACTCAGCTTTACCTCACCACCACTGTTCTTGACTCCTTCGCTGTTGATGAATTCTCAGGCTAATACAATATCTAGTACTGGATAAGCAGAAATTTCCTCCGATACTGGAAAGCCTCAAGCCATGCTTTTGGTTACCACTCCAAACTCTGCTCTCTTGCCACAGACTTCACCTTTCCATCTGGCAACAGTCAAAGATTGAACCAGTCTGTTCACAATTTTGGTATTATACTTGATCCCAAGGTAAGGCTCTGAACAATGTTTTAATGTCCCTCACCATTACAACATCCATCTTCACCCAGTCGTTCTGCTCAAACCCTCGGTCATGCCTTTATTTACTTCTAGACGTGACTATTCAACAGTACTGTTGGCTTGTCTCCCACATTCTACCCTCTATAAACTGGAGGTCACCCAGAACTCTGCTGCTCATGTCTTAATTCAAGTCCCATTCACCCAAATATTGTCCCTGTGCCTACTGATTTGCAGCCAATCAAGTAAAGCTTGTGATTTTACAGTTCTCATCCATATTTTCAAATCTCTTCATGGTCTCATCTCTCTTTTTATTTCTAATCTCCTCCACCCCATAATCCTTTAAGGTACCTGGACCCATGTAATTTTAACCTCGAGCATCTGATTGGTGGCCATGCCTTCACTTATCCAAGCCCCAGGTTCTGTAATTCCTTCCCTACATCTCCACCTCAATTGCCTTCTTTAAGACACTCCTGAACACCCATCTATTCAACCAAGCTTTGGATCATCTTTCATTGCCTTGTTTTGTTTTACAATGCTCCAGTTTGGGTTGTTTTATTATTTAAAAGACACTAAATAAAATACAATTTTTTATACAGCAAACAATACTTTATAAATTGATGAAATATTAATATCTTAAAGGAATGAGATTCCATATTTGTAAAAGTAAATTTTCAGTGTCAGCAGAATTGATCTGTCCTGTAACTGGGAAAGTGTTACAACTTCACATCATGTATTTCAATGCCTGGTCTTGGAGAAATTGATGTAGTGAAGCTTGTGGAGAAGCATGTCAAATCAGACAGCAACACGTTGATTTTTCTGCTTCATTCAGGAGTTAGAAGATTTTTAATTGATAACGGTTTGAAAAATTATGGGGAGGGGCAGGAAAATGGGGATGAGGAGCATGGTGAATGCTCCATTGACTGAATGTGGAGTGGACCCAATGGGCCAAATAGTCTAATTCTGCTCCTCATATCTTATTAACTGTTTCTGCATGGACACAAGAAATTGCTGCCAATTTGATGTACCAAGGACTCCTCATTTCTGCCACAATATCCTAATGAATGATCAAATAATGTTTTATTGATGCTGGGTAAGAGATAAATGTTGGCCAAGGCACAATGAAGAATTCCCCCGCTCTTCTTTGAAATGGTGAATTTGGATCTTCATGCCAAACAGGACCTCAGTTCTAAAATTTAAAAGATGACACCTCAGACAGTGTAACACTCAATATCGGATTGGAGTGTCAGCCAAGCTTTCAAATATAAAATTATATATGTACACCAAACAGTTCGAAGGATTCCCATCACAGAACGTGAACCTGAAGTGTCACATCGGACTCTTGCCACATATGCTACCAGACCCACCTAGTTTTTCCGACACTTTCTATGCTCAAGTAGGCCTAGTAGGTAGGGATATGTTCAGGCCAAAGGGCCTGTTTGTGCTGCAGTTTTTCTATGTTCTACATTTTATGTTGCCAGGTGCTGAAATTTGAATTAAAGCTCTCTGCATTATTACTCTATCCAAATAACTCGTTTGCTGTCATGCCCCCCACATTACTGTAATTGGTGAAAACATATACTGTACCTTGTTAAATACTTCCTTACTGTTTGTATCAATGTTCCATGAACTTAGCCTCTCATTCCAGATCAGTTCATCCTCCTTTTGTCTCCACTCCTCTTCTTTCTGTTTCAGTTCCCAGAGTTCAGTCTGTGCTTTGGCCCGTTCTTGTTCCAAGGACTCAGAATTGTGCAGTTCCAAATTGCAAAGTCTCTGCTGGGCTTCAGCAAGCCTCCACCTACATTCCATTGTCCTCTTCACCAGCTCCTGCTGCTTGTGACAAACGCTCTCTACTCCACCCATGTGCACCTAGGATTTAGGTAGACATCACAGATTGATGACATCACAGGCATCAAAAGGCAGGGTGTAACCAAAGTTAAACAGTACAGAGCCACACAGTTGTACAGCACAGAATGATCATTTTTCTCAATTATTCCAGAGGAACTAGCTTTTCAATAGCAACTGCGTGGAATCCTATTAACATTTTAAACACTGGACGATGCTCTCCATCCTGGAAGCCATGGAGGAACCTGTGTCTGGGGTCACCACTGCAGATCTCAAAGGCCAGCCCACAAAAAGTGACTGGCCTGGATGGGGTACCCAGCCAAGCACTCAAATCCTTTGCGGATCAGCTGGCAGGAGTATTTGCAGACATCTTCAACCTCTCTTTACAACAATCTGAGGTTCCTATCTGCTTTAAGAAGGTGACCATCATCCTGGTACCCAAAAAAAAAACCAAGTAGTGTGCCTTAATGATTATTGGCTGGTGGCTCTGACATCCATCATTATGAAATGTTTTGAAAGGCTAGTCATGGCACAAATCAATTCAGGCCTCCCAGGCAACCTGGATCCACTATAGTTCGCTTATTGCCAAAAAGGTCCACAGCAGATGTCATCTTCCTGGCCCTGAACTCAACACCGGAAGACCTAGATAACAAGGGCACCTATGACTGACTCCTATTTATTGACTACAGCTCAGCCTTCAACATTATTATTCCCACAAAACTCATCTCCAAGTTCTGTAGCCTGGACCTTGGTACCTCGATTTGCGACTGGATCCTGAACTTCCTAACTCACAGACCACTATCATTAAGGATAGGCAACAGCATCTTCTCCACGATCATCCTCAAAACCAAAGCCCCATAAGGCTCTGTTCTCAGCCTCTTATGATCCCCCCCCCCCCTCAATTCGATCTTCAAGTTTGCTAACACCACTACCATAGTGGGTCAAATCCCAAACAATGACGAGACAGAGTACAAGAATGAGATAGAGAATCTGTTGAACTGATGTGGCAACAATAATTTCTCCCTCAAATGTCAACAAAATGAAGCAGATTGTCAACTTCAGGAAGCGTAAAGAAGAACATACATCCATAGTAGCAAGGTAGAAAGGGTCGACAGCTTCAAGTTTTTAGATATCCAAATCACCAACAACCTGGTCCTGGTCCCACCTATGCCGAACTATAGTTAAGAAAGCCCACAAATGCCTCTACTTTCTCAGAAGACTAAGAAAATTTGGTACATCAGCTATGACTCTCTCCAACTTTTACAGATGCACCATAGAAAACATTCTTTCCAGATGTATCACAACTTGGTATGGCTACTGCTATGTCCAAGACCGCAAGGAACTACAAAAGGTTGTGAATGTAGCTCAATCCATTGTACAAACCAGCCTCTTATCCACTGACTCTGTCTACACTTGCACTGCCTTGGCAAAGCAGCCAGCATAATCAAGGACTCCATACACCCAGGACATTCTTGCTTCCATCTTCTTCCATCGGGAAAAAGAACAGTTGCTGTCAGACTTTTGATTGGACTTACCTTGCATTAAATTGATCTTTCTCTACACTCTAGCTATGACTGTAATATTACATTCTGCACTTTCTCGTTTCCTTCTCTACAAACAGTATGCTTTGTCTGTATAACACAGAAGAAACAACACTTTTCACTGTATGTTAATACGTGACAATAATAAATCAAATCAAAACCACTCACCAGTATTCTGTTATCATGGAATACAGGCTAAATTGAACACCCTAAGATCAGATAGCATTTCTCATATCTAAATAAATATTCTGCTCTTCCATTAGCACCAACACATAGTAGCAGCACTGTATACCATCAATAAAATATACTGCCGCACCTCATCTTCAAACTTGTGATCTCCACCAACTAGAAGGACAAAAGCAGCAGATGCATCAGAACACTACCATCTATATTTTCCCCTTCAAGCCTTACACTATCCTGACCTGAAACATCATTACTGCCTCTGGATCAAAATCCTAGGACTCCCTAACTGCAATGTTCTGCTCCCCAACTACAACAGGTGGACTGCAATGGTTCAATCTCAAAGGCAGTTAAGCATGGGCAACATAATATGGCTTGGCTACCAACACCCATATCTCATGAAATAATAATTAAAAACTATTCATTTTTGGCTAAGCTCTGGAATCTTTTAAAGGATCCATTAACATTGGGAGATATGGCAAACTGACATCAATTTTGCAAGAATGTTATGGGTTGTCCAATTTAGAATATGGTTAATTGTTTTAGAATAAGATGGAATTGCTTCAGCTGCTAAAATCATAGAATCCCTACATGCAAATTTGGTCCAAAGTGCCTGCACCAATCACAATCCCACCCAGGCTCTATTCATGTAACCCCACACATTAACCCTACTAATCCCCTCATACTTGGGTCAATTTACCAAGACCAATCAAACTAACCCACACGTCTTTTGACTGTGGGAGGAAAGTAGAGTACCCGGAGGAAACCTCATTCAAATACAGGGAGCATATGCAAATTTCAGAGAAAATGAATGAAATATAAACAGTTTTTCAGAGCAGATTGTTGGAAATAGGTATGCCTGAAGCTTTTTCAGTGAGATGAAAGCTCTTCATAAAAAGATTGCTTTCTCAGCTTTGCAATTACAGAGCACCAATTAAGCAGGAAAAAGCCTCAAGAAAGAGCTGCGTAACTGAATGCAACCAGAGCATGCTGCAAAATCTCAGATCTGCCAGCATCTTCCAGCAAACTAGCTTGGTTTTTCTAGCGCCCAATGTTCTTGTTTCAGATTCCAGCATCTGCAATATTTTGCTTATACTTTGAAATAACACTGAGTTAACCTAAGTTCCTTCTTTAATTGTTGTGCTTCCTCCCCAACTCATTCTTTTAGGAGTATACCTATCAACCTTTATAAAAATATTGCCTTTAAAATATTTTCTTCTACTCTTACTAGCAAAGTGATTACTCACACACTTTCCCATAGTAAACTCCACCAGCTACCTAGTTGCCCACTCAATTATAATTCCTCTCCTTGCTGTTTTCTCCAGAGTGCATCACTTTACTTATCTGTATTAAATTACAACTACCAAATGGCTGCCTATTGTATCAGACCATCAATATCCTCATGAAGACTGGTACTATCCTTCTCACTGTTTATTACATGATTTAGACTCAAGAGAAAAGCAATGGTTCAAATACTTGCTCTTAGAGAACACTGTACACTTTCACCCAGTTGGAAAAACATCTGTTCACCATTTCTCTCTATCACTTTTCCTATTAGCCAATATCATAGCCATGTTATCACCATTCCTTTAATACCATTTCCTATAATTTTCTGAACAAGTCCGTTATAACGTACTTAATCGGATGCCTTTTGAAAGATCATGCATATATCTACAACACTATCTTTCATCAACCATTCCAGTTAAATGTTATGAGAAATAGAAGCAGGAGCAGACCATCAAGCCTTTTCCACCAGTTAAGATGATCACAGGTAATCACCAAACTCAGTTCCACCTCCCACACTAACCAGCATAATCCCAAGTATGTAAAAACTATCAATCTCCATCCAGGATAAATTCATTGACTGAGCGTCCACAAACAGTTCTGTGGGGACAGAAAAACCTGCAAAAATGCAACACCAAGTGCAGATACGTCTTAACTCAATCCTAAATGACTAACCTCTTATTGAAATCATGGTTTCTCCTTCTGGACTCCGAGTCAGGGGAAAACAGACTCCCAGCATCTAACCAGTCAAATCCAATACTGCTCAATGGAAGAACATTTGAAATACTGTCACAATTTTAATGTGGGAAACACTGCAGCCAATTTGAAGACAGCAAGCCCACACAAACAGCATTGCTAAAGTGACCACAAAATGTGCTTTTTATGATGTTAACTGAAGGAAAATATAGGCCAGGACAATGGGGTACCTTCTTTATTGTTCTTCAGAATCATTCTATAGCGTCTTTTACATCCATGAAGGGGAGAATGGGGTCCAGTATACTGTTTTATCAAAAGATGGCACATACAACAGTGCAGCATTCCTTGAATACTGTGGTGGGACTTGAACCCAGAATCTTGAGAATCAGTGAGCGTTCACTGCATTCTCTGGAGGGCAAGTATATCCTCCCCTTGTAAGGGAACCGAAACCATTCAATATTCCACGCACGGTCACACTAAACATGACATTGAGATGTTTTTACTCATACTCCAATCTCTTTGCAACAAAGGCTGACAGACCATTTGTCTTCCTACTCAAGAATCAAGTCAGATAGAATTCTAGAAATAGAATTATTTCTCATAACATTTAACTGGAATGGTTGATGAAAGATAGTGTTGTAGATATATGCATGATCTTTCAAAAGGCATCCGATTAAGTACATTATAACGGACTTGTTCAGAAAATTATAGGAAATGGTATTAAAGGAATGGTGATAACATGGCTATGATATTGGCTAATAGGAAAAGTGATAGAGAGAAATGGTGAACAGATGTTTTTCCAACTGGGTGAAAGTGTACAGTGTTCTCTAAGAGCAAGTATTTGAACCATTGCTTTTCTCTTGAGTCTAAATCATGTAATAAACAGTGAGAAGGATAGTACCAGTCTTCATGAGGATATTGATGGTCTGATACAATAGGCAGCCATTTGGTAGTTGTAATTTAATACAGATAAGTAAAGTGATGCACTCTGGAGAAAACAGCAAGGAGAGGAATTATAATTGAGTGGGCAACTAGGTAGCTGGTGGAGTTTACTAATATCTCATTTCTCTCTAGGACAATAATACTATAATCAGTAGTCGCCCATCCTTGGCATTTTATCTCTTCCTTATCCCTCAAAAATAAATTTTAAATCAGGGATAATACATTATATATTTTAAGCCAGATGTCTGTTATAACTATTCCTCTTTATAAATCCAGGTGTAACTTAAAGCTGCAACCTCATTTGTAACATTTTTTGCATTAATACACTTTACAACACCATTTTGGTGTGGCCTCCGCCACTCCTTAACTCAGCTTTTTTTCCTTACCATCAGCCTTCTGGCTTACAGCCTCTGCCACTTACTAATGCAACCATTCCGCTCACTACTTCCCTCTCTCGAATCCTTGGTGCGAATGAGGACTCTGCACGGAGATCAGCAGCTTCAACTTGCAGGAGGTAAGCTCTCAAGTGGGTTCGCGTTCAGAAATCGCCTGGTAACTCATTAAGACAAATTACTCAACAATGGATTAATCATACCTGGAACATCGGCTGGGACACAACTGCTCTCTGCTGCAGTAAAACCAGCAGGACAGCAGCCTCACTTACTCTGCTTCTGCACCACAGACACTGAACTGCTGCCAGAGGCATTAAAACCAGGGCAGAGTTGGGAAAGGATCAGGAAAGGGGTGAAGCAGATTACAAAGCCACTTGTAAAAAACTTGCCTCCTGCAAATGAAACATATTCCTCCTGCTTCTTGCAGCTCATCCAGAGTTTGTGCTTACAGCAAGGATTGAGAGGCTGACTCTATGTTGTGTTGGAAGATGAATGATGCTGTTATTATATATAATTGTGTTACTAGTTCACAAGAGGAAAGCAATGAGCAGGAGGGTCAGGAGCAGAAGGGTCAGCAAGTGGGTGGATCTGTGGGAGGGTGGGAAAGGCCACAATTCTGGAGAGGGTAGAGGGTAGAGGGTAGAGGAGGGTAGGGTAGGGTAGGGTAGGGAGCAACAGAGGCCACAGACTGGAAAGTCAGTGAGGGGAAAATTCCACAATGACCATTACAATCAGAAGGTGAGTAGCTACTGCAGTAAGTGGAAACGACTCAATGTAGAAAGTTAACATATTTCTTTATATTTTCAAGTTTATTTTATTTTGATACCAATTATCCATATAGAAACTTGACAAAGTATTTCAATTTAGTGTTTTTTTTCTGCTGAGGAAGGTCCTACAGAACCAAGCTACAGCTTTTCCATTGGTTTTAATGGGAAAGTATGATTTGCTCAAAGTTGTATACAACTTTGGTTAGGCCTCACTTGGAATACTGCGCCCAGTTCTGGTCTCCATACTATCGGAAGGATGTGGAGTCCTTGGAGAGAGTGCAGACGAGGTTTACCAGGATGCTGCCTGGTATGGAAGGACTGTCCTATGAGGAACGATTAGATAGACTGGGGTTGTTTTCCCTTGAAAGACGTCGGCTTAGAGGGGATTTCATAGAGGTGTATAAGATTATAAGGGGTATAGATAGAGTAAATGGAGGTAAACTTTTTCCACCTTTAGAAATGGATAGGACGAGGGGTCATGGCCATAGGGTGAGGGGGGCTATGTATAGGACGAATATTAGAGGGCAGTTTTCACACAAAGGGTAGTGGGGGTGTGGAATGCACTGCCGAGTAAGGTGGTGGGAGCAGACACGCTGGGGCTGTTTAAGGGTCTCTTGGACAGCCACATGAGCGGTATGCAGATAGAGGGATATATTAGGACTGTTTAACTACGGCTTTTTTCCACAGGTAATTCGGTCCATAATTTGAGCACGCATTCAGCAGGTGGTGCGAGGACAGCTCTTGGATGTTGATTCATGGGTTGCCTGGTACCTCATGTCGTATATGAGTGCTTTATGTGGACCACCTGAAGGGCACCATGACAGCTCAGAGACTACCGATGTGGCTGTGCAGACACTTGGAATTGGGCCGGTGTCTGCGGGAGTTTGCGCGTTCTCCCCGTGGTTGCGTGGGTTTTCTCCGGGCACTCCGGTTTCCTCCCACAACCAAAAAATTCGCTCTTAGGCTGATTGGGTAACAAATTGTCCCTATGGTGAAAATTTTCCAAATTAGGATTAATATATATATTATTATATAGGAATATTAAAATAGGATAATGTATTTGGTATTACGGTGGCGCGGGCTCGTTGGGCCGAAGGGCCTGTTTCCCGTGCTGTGTTGCTTAATAAAAAAAAAAGTTACCTCACTAAATCGTGATTTTCAGGAAAATAACTACTCCTTTAAGCAAGGACTTACTGTAGCCAGCTTTTCTTCCCCCTCCTAATTTCTGCTCTTTCCACATTATCCTGTGTTCTGTTGCTGTCTGCTCTTGTACGTACTTGCCTCTCCTCTCTGCTGTTACAGTTTGGTACTGTCCACCAACATTCATTTAAAAATCTTCCTTCAAATCAGTTAACCACTCCACAAGGATGTTAGTCCCAGTTCCAATTCAGATGCAGCTTATTCAGCTTGAGGCCTTTCCCTCTCCCAGAAAACCCAATCCCATTGAAATCAAAGTTCACCCTCCTCCATCCCTGTCCACACTCTCATCCTCTTCCATCCCTGCCCACACATTCACTTACACTCCGTTGCTCAGCAGCAAGTGGCACTGGGAGTAATCCAACATCTTTGCATTTGAGGCCCTGATCCTCAACTTCTTCCTAGCTTCTAAAACTGTGCCTGAAGGACCTCAAACCTATGCCACTGGTCTCAACAATTAACACAACTTCTCTTTGAAGGATGTCCCTTAGTCCTAGAGCACCACACTGGTTGTGATACACTCAGGAGGCGCAGGACGTTGAGCAAGGATAGCTCTGCAGTGGAGCAGAAACACCGGAGGACTGAGAGGCTGACGCTATGTTGTGTTGAAGGGTGAGTGATGCTGTTGTTATATATAACTGCATGACTAGTTACAAACTGGTCAGCACCACAAATATCCTGAAGAACAATACCTGACTTTGACACTCCATGTTAGGGAGGGGTTTATATCGTTGCCCTCCTTCTTCCTCCTCTTCTTCCTCTTCCTCCTCCTCGTTGTCTGAGGCGGCTGCGGACCAGCCAGGCCGATAATCCATCATCTCCCCGGGAGCAGCAGCAGCAGCGCCAGCCTCAGTGTAACAAAGCGACCCCAACACGTGATCACCCGGCCGCCGTCACGTGACCCGCTCCTCCCGCGCCTGCGCACCAGCTCCCTCCCGCTGTTCCCCAGTGTTAGGATTGCAGCGGACAGCTCCATCTCTCTGTCAGCCTGGCTGCAGCACTCAGGCTCCAGCTCCATCTCTCTGTCAGCCTGGCTGCAGCACTCAGGCTCCAGCTCCATCTCTCTGTCAGCCTGGCTGCAGCACTCGGGCTCCATCTCTCTGTCAGCCTGGCTGCAGCACTCGGGCTCCATCTCTCTGTCAGCCTGGCTGCAGCACTCAGGCTCCATCTCTCTGTCAGCCTGGCTGCAGCACTCAGGCTCCATCCATCTCTCTGTCAGCCTGGCTGCAGCACTCAGGCTCCATCCTCTCTCTGTCAGCCTGGCTGCAGCACTCAGGCTCCATCTCCCTGTCAGCCTGGCTGCAGCACTCAGGCTCCATCTCTCTGTCAGCCTGGCTGCAGCACTCAGGCTCCATCCCCGTCAGCCTGGCTGCAGCACTCAGGCTCCATCTCCC
The DNA here is from genome assembly GCA_024679065.1 of Sphyrna mokarran. Classification (NCBI taxonomy): domain Eukaryota; kingdom Metazoa; phylum Chordata; class Chondrichthyes; order Carcharhiniformes; family Carcharhinidae; genus Sphyrna; species Sphyrna mokarran. Next base: position 108,327,202 of record JAGIQG010000006.1, on the reverse strand, counting down.
TGTCAGCCTGGCTGCAGCACTCAGGCTCCATCTCCCTGTCAGCCTGGCTGCAGCACTCAAGCTCCATCTCCCTGTCAGCCTGGCTGCAGCACTCAGGCTCCATCTCCCTGTCAGCCTGGCTGCAGCACTCAGCTCCATCTCCTGTCAGCCTGGCTGCAGCACTCAGGCTCCATCTCCCTGTCAGCCTGGCTGCAGCACTCAGGCTCCATCTCTGTCAGCCTGGCTGCAGCACTCAGGCTCCATCTCTCTGTCAGCCTGGCTGCAGCACTCAGGCTCCATCTCTCTGTCAGCCTGGCTGCAGCACTCAGGCTCCATCTCTCTGTCAGCCTGGCTGCAGCACTCGGGCTCCATCTCTCTGTCAGCCTGGCTGCAGCACTCAGGCTCCATCTCCCTGTCAGCCTGGCTGCAGCACTCAGGCTCCATCTCCCTGTCAGCCTGGCTGCAGCACTCAGGCTCCATCTCCCTGTCAGCCTGGCTGCAGCACTCAGGCTCCATCTCCCTGTCAGCCTGGCTGCAGCACTCAGGCTCCATCTCCCTGTCAGCCTGGCTGCAGCACTCAGGCTCCATCTCTCTGTCAGCCTGGCTGCAGCACTCAGGCTCCATCTCCCTGTCAGCCTGGCTGCAGCACTCAGGCTCCATCTCCCTGTCAGCCTGGCTGCAGCACTCAGGCTCCATCTCCCTGTCAGCCTGGCTGCAGCACTCAGGCTCCATCTCCCTGTCAGCCTGGCTGCAGCACTCAGGCTCCATCTCCCTGTCAGCCTGGCTGCAGCACTCAGGCTCCATCTCCCTGTCAGCCTGGCTGCAGCACTCAGGCTCCATCTCCCTGTCAGCCTGGCTGCAGCACTCAGGCTCCATCTCCCTGTCAGCCTGGCTGCAGCACTCAGGCTCCATCTCCCTGTCAGCCTGGCTGCAGCACTCAGGCTCCATCTCCCTGTCAGCCTGGCTGCAGCACTCAGGCTCCATCTCTCTGTCAGCCTGGCTGCAGCACTCAGGCTCCATCTCTCTGTCAGCCTGGCTGCAGCACTCAGGCTCCATCTCTCTGTCAGCCTGGCTGCAGCACTCAGGCTCCATCTCTCTGTCAGCCTGGCTGCAGCACTCAGGCACCAGCTCCATCTCTCTGTCAGCCTGGCTGCAGCACTCAGGCACCAGCTCCATCTCTCTGTCAGCCTGGCTGCAGCACTCAGGCTCCATCTCTCTGTCAGCCTGGCTGCAGCACTCAGGCTCCATCTCTCTGTCAGCCTGGCTGCAGCACTCAGGCTCCATCTCTCTGTCAGCCTGGCTGCAGCACTCAGGCTCCAGCTCCATCTCTCTGTCAGCCTGGCTGCAGCACTCAGGCTCCATCTCTCTGTCAGCCTGGCTGCAGCACTCAGGCTCCATCTCTCTTCGCCTGGCTGCAGCACTCAGGCTCCAGCTCCATCTCTCTGTCAGCCTGGCTGCAGCACTCAGGCTCCAGCTCCATCTCTCTGTCAGCCTGGCTGCAGCACTCAGGCCCAGCTCCATCTCTCTGTCAGCCTGGCTGCAGCACTCAGGCGCTCCATCTCTCTGTCAGCCTGGCTGCAGCACTCAGGCTCCAGCTCCATCTCTCTGTCAGCCTGGCTGCAGCACTCAGGCACCAGCTCCATCTCTCTGTCAGCCTGGCTGCAGCACTCGGGCTCCATCTCTCTGTCAGCCTGGCTGCAGCACTCGGGCTCCAGCTCCATCTCTCTGTCAGCCTGGCTGCAGCACTCAGGCGCTCCATCTCTCTGTCAGCCTGGCTGCAGCACTCAGGCGCTCCATCTCTCTGTCAGCCTGGCTGCAGCACTCGGGCTCCATCTCTCTGTCAGCCTGGCTGCAGCACTCGGCTCCATTTGGGCACCGGGCTCCATCTCTCTGTCAGCCTGGCTGCAGCACTCGGGCTCCATCTCTCTGTCAGCCTGGCTGCAGCACTCGGCTCCATCTCTCTGTCAGCCTGGCTGCAGCACTCGGGCTCCATCTCTCTGTCAGCCTGGCTGCAGCACTCGGCTCCATCTCTCTGTCAGCCTGGCTGCAGCACTCGGGCTCCAGCTCCATCTCTCTGTCAGCCTGGCTGCAGCACTCGGGCTCCATCTCTCTGTCAGCCTGGCTGCAGCACTCGGGCTCCATCTCTCTGTCAGCCTGGCTGCAGCACTCGGGCTCCAGCTCCATCTCTCTGTCAGCCTGGCTGCAGCACTCAGGCACCAGCTCCATCTCTCTGTCAGCCTGGCTGCAGCACTCAGGCACCAGCTCCATCTCTCTGTCAGCCTGGCTGCAGCACTCAGGCTCCACTCCTCTCTCTGTCAGCCTGGCTGCAGCACTTAGGCCAGCTCCATCTCTCTGTCAGCCTGGCTGCAGCACTAGGCTCCATCTCTCTGTCAGCCTGGCTGCAGCACTCAGGCTCCATCTCTCTGTCAGCCTGGCTGCAGCACTCAGGCTCCATCTCTCTGTCAGCCTGGCTGCAGCACTTAGGCACCAGCTCCATCTCTCTGTCAGCCTGGCTGCAGCACTTAGGCACCACTCCATCTCTCTGTCAGCCTGGCTGCAGCACTCAGGCTCCATCTCTCTGTCAGCCTGGCTGCAGCACTCAGGCTCCATCTCTCTGTCACCTGGCTGCAGCACTCAGGCTCCATCTCCAGCTCCATCTCCTGTCAGCCTGGCTGCAGCACTCAGGCTCCATCTCTCTGTCAGCCTGGCTGCAGCACTCAGGCTCCATCTCTCTGTCAGCCTGGCTGCAGCACTCAGGCTCCATCCATCTCTCTGTCAGCCTGGCTGCAGCACTCAGGCTCCATCTCTCTGTCAGCCTGGCTGCAGCACTCAGGCTCCATCTCTCTGTCAGCCTGGCTGCAGCACTCAGGCTCCATCTCTCTGTCAGCCTGGCTGCAGCACTCAGGCTCCAGCTCCATCTCTCTGTCAGCCTGGCTGCAGCACTCAGGCCCAGCTCCATCTCTCTGTCAGCCTGGCTGCAGCACTCAGGCTCCATCTCTCTGTCAGCCTGGCTGCAGCACTCAGGCTCCATCTCTCTGTCAGCCTGGCTGCAGCACTCAGGCTCCATCTCTCTGTCAGCCTGGCTGCAGCACTCAGGCTCCAGCTCCATCTCTCTGTCAGCCTGGCTGCAGCACTCAGGCTCCAGCTCCATCTCTCTGTCAGCCTTGCTGCAGCACTCAGGCTCCAGCTCCATCTCTCTGTCAGCCTGGCTGCAGCACTCAGGCTCCAGCTCCATCTCTCTGTCAGCCTGGCTGCAGCACTCAGGTCCAGAGGACAGGACCACCACTCTGCCAGTCTGACTGGAGCCGTCAGGTCCATCTCTATCAGTCTGCCAGCCTGATTGCAGCAGTCAAGGTCCAGCTCCATTGCTCTGCCTGTCTGGCTGCAGCAGTCAGGGACCAGGGGACAGCTCCGTCACTGTCAGGCTGACTGCAGCAGTCAAGGGGCAGCTCTATCACTCTGCCAGCCTGACTGCAGCACCTGGAGTCCAGAGGGCAGGACAATCACTCTGCCAGTCTGACTGGAACCGTCAGGTCCATCTCTATCTCTCTGCCAGTCTGAATGGAGCAGTCAGGACCAGGGGACAGCTCCATCATTCTGCCAACCTGACTGTAGCTCCAACCTCAGCATTGCAGCAGTCAGAGGACAGCTCCATCACTACCAACGTGACTGCAACAGTCAGGGTTACAGGAGGCAGCTCCACCACTCCGCCATCCTGACTGCAGCAGTCAGGGGGCAGCTCCATTGCTCTACTAGTCTGACTGCAACGATCAGGGTCCGAGAGGCAGCTGCACCACTCTGCCAGTCTGACTGCAGCTCTGGCCTCAGCATTGCAGCAGTCAGAAACCAGCTCACACACTGTGCCAGCCTGACTGTAGCTCCATCCAGGATCCAGGGGACAGCCAGCCTCTGCACGCTGTCTACTGACCTTCCCCTCAAGGAAGGCAAAAATTATCAAAATACACTCTCCAGAGAATTGGGACTCTGGAGCACCTAGATAACAAGGACATCTATGTCAAACTCCTATTTATTAACTACAGCTCAGCCTTCAACACCATTACTCCCACGAAACTCATCTCCAAACTTTGTGGCCTGGGCCTTGGCACCTCCCGCTGTGACTGGATCCTGAACTTCCTAACTCACATACCACAATCAGTATAGGCAACAACACCTCTTCCATGATCGTCCTCAACACTGGTGCCCCACAAGGCTGTGTTCTCAGTCCCCTACTACATTCCTTATACAACTACGACTGTGAAGCCAAATTCCCCTCCAATTCGATTATAAAGTTGGCTGACAACACCACCGCAGTGAGGCAGATCGCAAACAATGATGAGACAGAGTACAGGAATGAGATAAAGAATCTGGTGAACTGATTCAGGAACAATAATCTCTCCTTCAATGTCAACAAAATGAAGGAGATTGTCATTGACTTCAGGAAGCATAAAAGGGAACATACCCCCATCTATATCAACGGGGACGAAGTAGAAAGAGTTGACAGCTTCACATTTTTAAGTGTCCAAATCACTAACAACCTATCCTGGTACCCCATGCTGACGTTATAGTTAAGAAAGCCCACCAATGCCTCTATGTTTTAGAAGACTAAGGAACTTTGGCTTGTCAGCTATAACTCTCACCAACTTTTACAAAGGCACCATAGAAAGCATTCTTTCTGGGTGTATCACAGCTTGGTATGGCTCCTGCTCTGCCAAGGCCACAAGGTCGTAAATGTAGCCCAATCTATATTGCAAACGAGCCTCCCATCTATTGACTTTGTCTACACTTCCCGTTGCCTCAGCAAAGCAGCCATCATAATTAAGGATCCCACACACCCTGGACATTCTTTCTTCCACCTTTTTCATTAGGAAAAAGATACAAAAGTCTGAGGTCACATACCAACTGACCTATCAGACTTTTGAATGGACTTACCTTGCACTAAGTTGATTTTTTTTTACATTTTAGTAATGACACCACATTCTGCAGTCTCTCATTTCCTTCTCTATGAATGGTTTGCTTTGTATAGCATGCAAGAAACAATGCTTTTCACTGTATGTTAATACATATGACAATAATAAATCAAATCAAATCAAATCAAAACCCTCGATTAAAGCACTCAGCTCAACTGCCAGCCATCATTACAATCCAGTTAACCACATCACTGCAAGCCATTTCACCCTGTCATTACAATCCATTTACCCCCATCTTTGTTATCATTTACCCCATCACTCTAAGTCTCTCACCATCCTGGCTTGGAAATATATTACCATTCCTTTACTGTTGTTGAGTCAAAGTTCAGAAATTCTCTTCCTAACAGCATGATTTGCATACTTGTACCTCAAGCACAACAGTGGTTCAAGAAGAAATCATACCACGACCTTCTGAAGGGCAACTAGAGATGGGCAATAAATGCTACCTAGTCAGTGATGCCTACATTCCATAGATGAATAAAAAATTAAAATTACAATCCATTTATCCCTATCATTGTCATCTATTTGTCACTTTCATTGCAACACATTTATGCAGATTAAAATTCAGTTGCCCCTATCATTGTAATGCACTTAACTGTATTGTTGTATTCATTTATCCCATCATTGCAATACATTTTCCCTGATTATCATCATCCATTTTCCCCTTTCATTGTCATCCATTAACCCATTTTATTGGAATCAATTTATCCGTATCATATTAGCCTTAAAATTGCAAATCATTACAATACATTTACCCAATCATGTTATCTATTTACACATATTATTGCAACCCATTTAATTCAATCATTGTAATCCATTTATCTCAATAAATGTAACCCACATACCACTGCCATTTCCAGCATTGTCATCTATTTAGCCTTAACATTGCAATCCACTTACCTCTATCTTTATTATCTATTTGTCTCATCATATTATCCCTATCATTTACCCCTATCATTGCAAGCCATTTACCTCAGTTATTGTAATCCAATTATTCTGATTATTGCAATCCATTTTCCCAGATCACTGCAACCCATTTACCCCAATCACTGGATCCATTCACTCATACATTGAAATCCATTTACCCTTGTCATTGTCATCCTCTCACCCTATCATTGCAAATCATTTACTCTGATCATTGCAATCTATTCAACCCTATCATTGCAATCCATTTATCCCATCATTACAATATATTTACCTTATCATTATTTACCTTATTAGTCAAAGACTGTATCACAGTGACAGAAAAGAAGTTTGATGAGGACTTGTCTGTTGAGGTAGTATGGGCTGAGATTAGAGACAGGAGAGGAGAGGTCACCCTGTTGGGAGTCTTTTATAGACCTCCTAAAAGTTCTAGAGAGTTTGAGGAAAGGATTGCAAAGTCAATTCTGGTCAGGAGTGAAAGTAATAGGGTAATTGTTATGGGGGACTTTAACTTTACTAATATTGATTGGAATAGCTATAGCTCTAGCTCGTTAGAGGGGTCAGTTTTTGTACAAAGTGTGCAGGAAGTTTTTTTGACTCAGTATGTAGATAGGCCAACTAGAGGTGAGGCTACATTAGATTTGGTGCTGGGCAATGAGCCAGACCAGGTGTTAGACTTGGAAGTTGGTGAACATTTTGGTGATAGTGACCACAATTCGGTTACGTTCACCTTAGTGATGGATAGGGATAGTCATGAAGCTGGGGGCAGTAGTTATAGCTGGGGGAATGGTAATTATGAGGCCATAAGGAGGGAATTAGGGTGCATAGGTTGGACTAGTAAACTACAGGGACTGGGAACATCTGAAATGTGGAGCTTATTCAAGGAGCAGCTGCTGTGAGTCCTTGATAAGTATGTCCCTGTCAGGCAAGGAGGAAATGGTCGAGTAAGGGAACCTTGGTGTACGAAAAAAGTTGACTCGCTGGTTAAAAGGAAAAAGGAGGCTTATGTCAGGATGAGGCTTGAAGGCTCAGTTAGTGCAATGGGTAGCTATAGATTAGCCAGGAGGGAGCTAAAGAGTGAATTGAGGAGAGCTAAGAGGGGACACGAGAAGACTTTGGCTGATAGGATTAAGGAGAATCCTAAAGCTTTCTTTAGATATGTTAAGAATAGAAGATTGGTTAGGACAAGATTAGGGCCGGTCACAGACAGCAGTGGGAAGTTGTGCGTGGAGCCTGAAGAGATTGGAGAGGCACTGAATAAATATTTCTGTTCGGTATTCACGCAGTGTGATGTAAATGTAGTTATGGAGAACACTGAGGTACAGGGTTGCAAACTGGAAAGTATTGAAGTAGATAGGGAGGATGTGCTAGATATTCTCGAGGGTTTGAAGTTGGATAAGTCCCCTGGGCCGGACGGGATTTACCTTAGGATTCTCTGGGAGGCAAGAGAGGCGATTGCAGAGCCTCTGGCTCTGATCTTCAGGTCGTCGTTGGTTACGGGTGTGGTTCCGGAGGACTGGAGGATAGCGAATGTGGTCCCATTGTTCAAGAAGGGGAAGAGAGACCTTCCAGGGAATTATAGGCCAGTGAGTCTTACTTCTGTTGTGGGCAAAGTATTGGAGAGAATTATTAGGGATAGGATTTATAGTTATTTAGAGAGAAATGAATTGATTGGGGATAGTCAGCATGGTTTTGTGAAGGGTAGGTCGTGCCTTACTAACCTCGTTGAGTTTTTTGAAAAAGTGACCAAAGAGGTGGATGGGGGTAAGGCGGTTGATGTGGTATATATGGACTTTAGTAGGGCGTTTGATAAGGTGGCCCATGGAAGACTTCTGCAGAAAATGCAGATGTATGGGATAGAGTGTGATTTAGCTAATTGGATTAGGAATTGGCTAGCAGATAGAAGACAGAGGGTGGTGATTGATGGGAGATATTCATCGTGGAGTTCAGTTACTAGTGGTGTACCTCAGGGATCTGTTTTGGGGCCCCTGCTGTTTGTAATTTTTATAAAGGATCTGGATGAGGGTATTGAAGGATGGATTAGTAAATTTGCGGATGACACCAAAGTCGGAGGAGTGGTAGATAGTGAAGAGGGGTGTTACAGTTTGCAGAGAGACTTGGACAAGTTGCAGAGCTGGGCGAGAGGTGGCAAATGGAGTTTAATGTGGAAAAGTGTGAGGTAATGCACTTTGGCAGGAATAATAAATGTGTAGAGTATAGGGCGAATGGTAGGATTCTTAATAGTGTTGATGAACAGAGGGATCTTGGTGTATTTGTGCATAGATCCCTGAAAGTAGGCAGTCAAGTCGATAAGGTTGTAAGAAGGCATATGGAGTCTTAGCTTTTATTGGTAGGGGGATTGAATTTCGGAGCCGCAACGTCATGTTGCAACTGTACAAAACTCTAGTGCGGCCGCACTTGGAGTATTGTGTGCAGTTCTGGTCCCAACATTATAAGAAAGCTGTGGAGGCATTGGAGAGGGTACAGAGGAGGTTTACCAGGATGTTGCCTGGTATGGAGGGCAGGTCTTATGAGAGAGGCTGAGGGATTTGAGGTTGTTTTCGTTAGAAAGGAGGTGGCTAAGAGGGGACCTAATCGAAACATATAAGATGATTAGAGGTTTAGATAGGGTGGACAGTGATAGCCTTTTTTCCTAGGATGGAGAAAGCTAGCACGAGGGGACACAGCTTTAAATTAAGGGGTGATAGTTATAGGACGGATATCAGAGGTAGGTTCTTTACCCAAAGGGTGGATCGGGAGTGGAATGCCCTGCCTGCAGCAGTTGTAGATGCGCCAAGTTTGGTGGCGTTTAAGAAGTTAGTTGATAAGTATATGGAGGAGAAGGGAATGGTTTAGTTTGGAGGGGCATTGCTTTTTATATTGGTCGGCGCAACATCGAAGGGCCTGTTCTGTGCTGTAATGTTCTATGTTATCATTACAATTCATTTATCCCTATCATTAAAATCTATTTACCAGTGTCATTACAATACATTTGCCCCTAGTATTGTAATGCATGTAACCCTATTACTGCTACACATTTACCCAAAAATACATTATAAACTACAACGGCTTGATTGAAAAAATTCCGACTTATTTTGTGCCTATTATATTTTTTAGTGATAGTACTACATTTCTATTTGAAGTTCTCCCAAATTTTTTGCAGTAGTTGGCACAATGCTCTTACTGTTTCTCTACTTAGCTTAGTCTCTGGAGCAAGAGTCATCGATCATTCGTATCTAGGACAATGCAGCAAATTCTTGGGTAGAGCAGGATCTCATTCTATGCTTTCTATTACACCCAATCTCACAAGCTGCTGTTTGCATTTATCAGCATTCTTTTGTGCCAACCATAAAGCTAGTAGTGCACTGAATCCAATTCCCAGTCTGCTGTTACTTCTGTTGTTCATCTGCTTTGATGGAAACAAAACCAATTGCAGCTACTGTTAACAATAGCAATTATATACTAACAATCCTCAGCAATGTTAAATTTCATAAAATAGTTACTTTCAAATGCTAGATATCAAAGACAACAAAATAACCCATTTCATGTTAGCATTAATTTTACAATGTGAGGGACTTAGACTTCACACTGTATTTTTATAAAATATACATAAATATGCTCATCGTCATTTCTAAAATTGCAACATTGCACAAAGACCTTCAAAATGGCTAAAACTGCATCTATCTGTAATGATGTGAAGATGCCAGCGTTGAACTGGGGTAAACACAATAAGAAATCTTACAACACCAGGTTAAGTCCAACAGGTTTATTTGGTAGCAAAAGCCACTAGCTTTCGGAGCACTGCTCCTTCGTCAGATAGGTGGGAGTTCTGTTCACAAACAGGGCATATAAAGATACAAACTCAATTTACAAAATAATGGTTGGAATGCAAGTCTTCATAGGTAACCATTGTGGTCTAGGATGAAGCGGATGAGTTGTAAAATTGCATCTGGAGACTGGCAGTTGTTGGTGTTGAATACTGAGGCAGTTGCAGCAATGCTGGTGTAGAATGCCGAGACATCCATTGTGACAAGTAGTACTGCTGGTTCAACTGCTCCACCTGTGCAGAGTTTCTGTAGGAAATCCGTAGTATCATGAGAAAAGCTGGGGGTTCTTTATACAATGGGTTTCAGGATGCCCTCAACATAGCCAGGTCCCACTGCCCAATACAATGTAACAGCCAGGTGTGCATGCCTTGTGTATCTTCGGGAGGCAGTAAAGATCTCCAACATAGGGAGTATGTGGGATGAGAGCACAGAGGGTGCTCTGAAGATCCGGGTCAAAGGACTTGTCAGTCTGTTGAGTTGACGGGTGTGTTCTTTGGTCGGATCTGTGGGTAACTGTCTGTAGTGTTCCTCATTGTTCAGTTGTCAGTACATTTCTTTGCAGTAATCCATTCTGTTCAGTATGACAGTGGCCCCCCCCCCTTTGTCTGCTGGTTTGATGACCATGTTGCGGTTGGTCTTGAGAGCACGGATGGCATTGCATGGTGCTTGGGTGATGTTTGGGGCTGCCTTGTGAGTGCGCCTAATGAATCTGGTGTTGACGGCACCTCCTGACAGCTTAGGCATACTTGTCAAGTCAAGGGCAGAGGCCTTCTAGAGAAGTTCAAATTCAACTCTTTCCTCTTCGGTTGCTGCAATGTGGAAATCTCTGACGGCAATTACGGTTCATTGGCTGTCCCATTATGTTCGCTGTTGGCTTCTTGGGGTTTGTGGAAGAACCCCCACAACCTCATTCACCTGATGAATTCCTCTCTGTCTGCTACGAGACTGATGGGGTCTATTTTCGTGGTGGGGCAGAAACTGAGTCTTTGGCTGAGAACTTTGATTTCATTTGGTTAAAGTATGTAGTCCCACAAGTTGACAATGGACTTCCCTGCAGTGGTACTGTTTTCTATTGTGGTACCTGGGGATTTTCTTTTTCCTCTGTCATCTCTGAACTGTAAATCATTTCATCTATCACTCACTTTACTATCTAAATGTGGGAAGAAGATTGCAAACCCTCTTTTTATGTGTATGCAAATAAACTAATCCTTTGAATTCATCTTATCTCAAGTTTGCTGTGAGGTTATTAATAGAAAATTGGATCGCATCAAAACTGAGGGGCTGGGAAAATTCACCACCATCACTAAAGAGGGAAACAAATGAAAACACCTTTCTATTTAAGAATGTGTAGTGAGAGGAGAAATTATTGCTGTTTAAACTGACCCCTTCCTCTCTGTGACAATGTGCAAACAAATTAAGACATGTTAGTGCTTTGAAATCATCTGGCAAAACAGCAGTTCAAAAATTTATTTGTGCCAGCATGATTTTTGACTGATGATCCTTAATGGTGATGATTTATTATAGCTGAATTTATCTGTATTTTATACAATAACCATACTCCATGCTAATCCTGTGCATTTTTGTTACTTGGATCCTTCTGATACAAGATGCAAGGATGAATAAAACAATGACTCTTTGTTATTATTTATATGTGCTCTGAGCTCATTGTTATTACCCATCCTTCATCATGTCCTCATTCAATAGTTTGTCTTACTAAATTTTTGACAGAGGAATACAAGACATATGAGTAGGTCATATGGCCCATCAAGCCTGCTCCATCATTCAATGAGGTCTTGGCTGAACTCCTATATCATTCCCCTTTCCCAACCTATCTCCATGTTTCCTGACTGCCTTAGTACTTAAAAATCTACCAATCTCAGTCTTGACTATACTTATCGTGTGAACATTCACAGCTTTCTGAACTCAGGTAATACCAAAAATTCACATCTAACCCTCTCAGTGAAGACATTTCTCTTCATTGGGGCATGGTAGCACAGTGGTTAGCAATGCTGCCTCACAGCACCAGGAATCCTGGTTTGAATCCCAGCTTGGGTCACAGTGCGGAGCCTACACATTCTTCCTATATCTATGTTGGTTTCCTCCCATACTCCAAATGACATGCTGATTAGGTGCATTGGCCATACTAAATTCTTCCTCAGTATACTTGAATATGTGCCAGAATGTGGCAACTAGGGGATTTTCACCGTAACTTCATTGCAATGTTAATGTAAGCCTACTTGTGGCACTAATAAATAAATTAAATGCTCAATCTATTATCCTCTGATTCAGAGTAAATGAATTACTTAAATGTCTGACCAAATTTTTCCACTTTATATTTTTTGAATCATTGATGATCCTCACAAGATACAATTACAAAGCACTGCAACTTAGAAAGAATATGTGCTCCTGGTACAATGTTTACATAAAATTTGCAATGTGCTTTTTAGATTTGTGACCCTGTGCCAGATAATCTAAATGGTATTATCCACTTCTAATGCATGAGTCCCAAATGCTCAATGCCCTTGAATGAAGAGGAGAACACAAGCAGTCAGGGTTGCCACTAACAATTACTGTTGAGTGACTTGTGTTGGTAAGCATACATTTGAGGAAAATGGATAATGGTTGGATCAGAGTTGTTTGTCAGCTTCCTCTCTATTTTTTCCCTTATCACACGGCATTGCTTGCCTTTAATTTATTTCCTTCCTGTACCATGAGTGTGTTTGTTGACTTATGTAGTCTTTAAGAAACAAATAAGAAATTAAAGATTTGCTAGACCACTTCGGAGGCAGCATTAAGTGACAATTGTGCCGCGAGGGACCTCAGTGAAATTAGGTCAGACTGAATAAGGACACTAGATTCTCTTTGTTCAGAGACATCTCTAACTTTGTTGGCATTTTAAAATAAAAACTCTGCAATGCTTGGGGTCATTTTTTTCTGCTGCCAGCCCTCAGATTAACAGATTTATTGAATTCAATTTCACAGCTTCCATAGTGAGATTATGAATACCCAATCTTTGGATTGCTATTCTATCCATCTAATAATCGGTACGGTACCATTGGTCTGAAGAATGCATGAGCTGCCGACCAGCATTGCAGCTGATTAAGCAAGATATCAGTGTCTGCTCTATGCCATCACTAGGTCCACAACAATTCAATTGGTTTGTTAATACCTAACTTGCAATGAAAGGCCAACACGGACTATTTGCAGTGGATGAACATAAGCTTTTTTTCTTATGCACAAACTGGAGACAAAGTTGGGGGGGAAGATTTTAAGATAACCACCTAATGGCCAGAGTCTGCATTGTGCCTATTATTATAGCAAACTTCAACTTATAGAATACTTTACACGGTCTGAGGACATTTTAAACTGCTTCATGGGGGCTAATTTGTTTATAGCTATATATTTTATTTGTGGAGGTATGGTTGAGAGCCAAGGTGGTGGATTGTGGTGAATTAAAGGAAAATGTTTGACAATAAATAAAGCTAAGTGTCAAGGCCTGACATCCTGGGATCCTATAGTAATTGTGGGAAGAGATGCACAGGTTTTAGAAATTATATTTCAGGGTTCCACAGAGTTTGGATGTGTGTTGGAGGACTGGAGAACGATTGAGATGGTGCTGTTTGCCATTTTAAAGGGTAATAATGTAATCTGAAGAATTACAAGTCAGTCAGTTTAATATCTGTCATAGGGAAAAAAAGTGCATACTTTATTAAAGGTTGAGACTACCACATGTATAAATATAGTGAAAATAGATTTCAAAGGGGATGATTGTGCTTTTCAAACCTCACTGAGGATTTAGGAGGGAACAGAGCTGATGGAAGTGCAGTGGATGAGGAGTACATAGATTTTTGGAGAGCTTTTGAGAAAGTGTCATTTGGAAGATTACATTAGAATATTCAGGGATGTTAAATTATGGATTATATAGAAAACTGGATTAAACATTGGATACATGTGAGAAGCAGAGTGAGAGTAGAGATTTTCATTGTGGTAGGAAATAGTTAGTGACGTACTTCAGGATTCAGTTCTGAGTTGATTTTTGGTCACAATGTGTCATAATTCCTGTTCACCAGTTAGGTAAATAACACCTACAAGGTTTATTTACATATAACTATAATGCAGGGGCTTGCAGCCTCATGGATGTCAGTCATCTTCCAGGATCAAAGCGATATGTGGAAACCTGTGCTTGCCAGGACAACCCCACCCTGCTCCTCGATTGGTTAGCTAGGTTAGATGACCCTCTTGGCAAATCACCTCATAAAAGAGACAAATACAAAATCCCTCTCCCTTTAATTTCTTTTACACATTGATAATAATTACGTTTCTTAGTCCTCGATAATTACAACATTGAACACATGCATTCGGTCCATCATAAATTGTGTCATTCAGGTAGTTTCTGATTTCTAGTAGAGTGGCATAACTCCTCTGTTGGGAGGGGGGGGGGTGCTTCCACAAGGGTGCTTTCTGGAGAAATCCACTATACCAGTCACCTCCTCAGATACTGGTAACTCAGGTTCATCCCTTTTCATGGGGACAACATCACCTGTTACAGGTTATCTCAGGACTTCACAGATTGGATAGTCAACGACATTTCCTGCTGGCAACATGGTTTCAGGTGGCAGTATTGGTTGCTGAGATAACTCTCGTACTTTTAAATGGTCTACATACGTCTGGACATTTTTTCCCTGTGTATCTACTTCATAAGTCATAGGTCCTGTTTTTGATACAATTCCTGGGACGCAACTCAAACCACTTCTTTTCTGATTGTACTGATTGGCTTCTATTCTCCCAGGCAAATCTGGAAACACCAGACTTAATTTGGCTCCAGGGTGCTGATCTATCACCAGCTCTGCTGGTGGCACTCCGCTTGTTGAGTGCAGAGTGGTTCTATAGGCCAGAAGGAATCATGAGATTCTGATCTCCAGGGTCACCCCTGACTGCTTCTTAAGGCTTGCTTTGAAGGTTTAGACAGCTCGCTGAGCCAGTCCATTGTACGGACTGAACACAGTTGACTACTGAAAAATAAACAACACAGACTTTATATGGCACACCCATGATTGGAAAGAGAGACTAACCGCAACAGCTCACTCAGTGCTGCAAAAGCTTCCTCCCTATAAATTTCTTCTGAAAATATCCAAATCAGATTCAGCAAGTCTCCATGTGGATGGTCACTGTCTGCCACAGTGTGATCTGTATCCTCCACCTCTGGCTTAACTTCATGAAGAATTGAGGATTCAGAACATTGATCTCTGACCGGGATCTTGTGGATGATGTTTCTGTGAAAGAAAGGAACTTGTTAATTGCATAAAACTCCTCAGCAATAGGCTAAAGTTCCACTGGTTCTAAATAAAAGGTTGAAGATTATGGTAATGAACAACAGTGAATCATTCAAATGCTGGACCTCCTCTGTTTGTCCAGAATTCCTAAAAGTGCACCAACATTGTCACTTAATAAGGATGTACATTGAGTGTGAAGAACAGAGAGAGAATCAACAACTTTTCACTCCTTCTAACAAAGGGGTGCAATAATGCTGTCTTTAAATGGAAGGTCTGTTCTGCCTGGATCCTGTAATTTGATGTCTGATGGATGAAAGGGTGAAGCCAATAGAGATCATTTACCAATACTTTAACAATAGCTCTGGTATCAATTTTGAAGGAGTGCAAAAGATTTGAACTTGTACTGTAATTGATCACTAGTCTGGACTAAAACAAGTCGCTAGGAATTATAATTTTTTTCTTTATCTTTATTCCCAATTTCTTGCCTTGAGTATGTTTCATAAATGTGTGCTTTTCTTCTACCTCAATGAAAACGGATTGGCAGAAACATTTGCAATGTTTAGTTTTGCTACCCTACTGGGCAGACCTGGCATCTATAATGTTTATTTGCGCCACCACAGAAGCACCTCAAAATGTCTGCCAAAGTGGCATTTCCTGTTTTTTCACCCAGTTTATTGGGCTTTCTTCTGCTGCCCATCGTCTCATCCATTCAAATGAATCATGTGAAGCCTCGGACTTGCGCCAAATTATAGCCTGGTCAAATTCTCTAAGTCTGGCCTGAGGCATAAACTAGACCCACTTGATGCAAAGTCATTGGGTGGGACTTCCTGGCTACGCTTGCCCTAAGACAGGAAAATCTCGTCCGAGGTCAACAGACGTTTGCATGGTGGGCAGAATGGGAAAATTCCATCCATGGAGTTTTACAGTACAAAAGAGGCCCTTCTGCCCATGATATCTGTGCCAGCCATTAAGCATCAATCTACCTTAATCCCATTTCCAGTCTGAATCCTTCTATGTTATGTTCATAAAGTCATAGAGGTTTACAGCATGGAAACAGGCTCTTCGGTCCAATTTAGCCATGCTGCTCTTTTTTTTAAACCCCTAAACTAGTCCCAATTGCCTGTATTTGGCCCTCTATTCTCATTTCGCTATCTAAATGCTTTTTAAGAGACAAAATTGTACCTGCGTCAATCATTACCTGTGGCACCTTGTTCCATACACTCATCACCTTCTGTGTGAAATAATTGTTCCTCTGGACACTTTTGTATCTCTCTCCTCTCACCTTAAACCTATGCCTTCTAGTTTTAGACTCCCCTACCTTTGGGAAAAGATATTGGCTATCTAGCTGATCTGTGCCTCTGTCTGATGATATTTAAAGTGCTCACCTAAATTCTTCTTAAATATTGTGGGGGTTCCAACCTCCACCACCCTTTCAGGTGTTTTTCTCTATTTCCATTACACACCCCCTCTCCGTTTCCATGTCAAACCCCATTCTCGGTGCTAATTCTCTGTCATGTTTTCTCTCCATTTCACTGTCACAATCTCTCTCTCTCACTCTCTCTCTTTTTATTTCCCATCACATTTTTTCTTCCTATTTCCGTCACATTCCCTCTATTTGACATTCACATTTCCTCTCTATTTCCCAGCCACATTCTAGGGGTGATTCTTCCAGCACGCTGCACTGCCAACCTGCTGGTGGACACACTGCAGAGGGGCTGGGGGGTATAGTTGGAGATCAGGACTGCCTGGGGACAGGTATCAAGGAGATCAGAATTGCTGGTGGTGGGGCAGATTGAGGCAGGCTGGTGATTGAGGATTGGGTGGAGGGGGAGTTTGTAAGGCCAGCAATGTGGAATTGTGGGGCTGGCTAACTCAATCACCGGCCAACAGCAGGGAGGTCGGCAGTGCCGGGCTACTGTGCATGCGCCGATTCTCAGCAATGACAGATCAACACATGCACAGGGCCCCACTCACCACTATGCTGCCATTCTCTTCAGCAGGAATAGGTCCCACGCACAGATTTTCAGCGTGATTCATGCTAGCGTACTCTGTCATGTGCAGAGTTTGGGAAATTCATTTTGAAAGTCCTGCTGAAAAAAAGCAGTGAGATGTACTCCAGTTTTTACATCAGTGCAAAAGATATGGCTGAAATATCCACAGCAATCTTCAGCTAGAAGTGCCGAGTGAATAATCCATCTCAGCCTCCTCCAGTGGTCCCCAGCATCTCAGACGCCAGTGTCCAGCTAATTTGATTCACTCCATGTGATATCAAGAAATGGTTGGAGGCACTGGATATTGCAAAGGCAATGGGCCCTGATAACATTCCGGTAATAGTACTGAAGAATTGTGCTCCAGAACTTGCCACTCCTCTAGCCAAGCTCTTCCAGTATAGTTATGACACTGGCATCTATCCAACAATGTGGAAAATTACCACCCAATCAGACTACTCTCAATCATCGATAAAATAATGGAAGGGATCATCAACACTGCAATCAGAACAGCACCTGCTCAGTAATAACCTGCTCAGTGATGCCCAGTTTGGGTTTTGCCAGGGTCACTCAGCTCCTGACCTCATTACATCCTTAGTTCAAACGTGGACATTTTATATATATACTTTCCTCTCACATTCTCTGATCCCCTCTTTTTCCCTGTCATATTCTACCTCTCTAGGTAGAAGGTGGCAGAGCAAGTGGAGAAGGTTGTGAAGAAAGCATATAGTATGTTAGCCTTTATAGGAAGGAGTATAGAGTACAAGAGCTGGCCTTTAATATTGCAGTTGTATAAAACGTTGGTTAGACCTCATTTGGAATACTGCGTCCAGTTCTGGTCGCCTTACTACCGGAAGGACGTGGAGACTCTGGAGAGAGTGCAGATGAGGTTTACCAGGATGATGCCTGGTATGGAAGGTCTGAGTTATGAGGAGAGATTAGGCAAACTGGGACTGTTTTCCTTAGAAAAACGTAGACTTAGAGGAGATCTGATAGAGGTGTACAAGATTATGAAGAGGATAGATAGATTAAACAAGGTTAAGCTTTTTCCTAGGATGGACTCAAATAGCACGAGGGGGGTAAGGTATAATTTGGATGCTAGAGGGAGTTTTTTCACACAGAGGGTGGTGGGGGTATGGAATGCGCTGCCAAGTAAAGTGGTGGAGGCAGGTTCTCTGGAGTTATTTAAGAAATACTTAGATGGGCACATGAACAGAATGGGAATGGAGGGGTATTGAAAACTGATTTAAAATAGGGATCTTGAGCCTTGGGAGTCCCTGGGAAGTGTGTAAATAATGATGATATTGATGTACTTGTTTTTATCCTACAGGTGCTTTGGTCCACCTTGTTGTCTAACAAGGGGCATACACGCGATGGGTCTTGAAAGGGTTGCTCTTGGATTTTTTTTGAGAGTATCCTAGTGCTTCACGTCGTTAGTGTACGCTTGACCTGGACCATTTGATGGGCAACACGACGGCTCAGTGACTATTGCTGTGCTGTGCAGATACATGGATTTGGGCCTGTGTCTGTGGGAGTTTGCGCATTCTCCCCGTGCTTGCGTGGGTTTTCTCCAGGAGCTCCGGTTTCCTTCCACATCCCAAAGATGTGCTCTTAGGCTAATTGGCAAAACAAATTCTCTCTAAATTGTCTCAAATTTGGTTTTTAATCCATACATCTTTAAACATGGACAGGGATCGCGGGTAGAGGTGGGAACATTGGGGTGGCGGTGCGGGCTCGTTGGTCCGAAGGGCCTGTTTCCTGTGCTGTTTTGTTCTTTGTTCTATTTTCCTGTCACATTCACTTTTTCATCTTCTATTTCCCTGTCACATACCTTTCTCAAAATACGTTTCACTGTCACATTCTCTTTCTTCTGCTATATATCATATTCTTTCTCTTTCAATTTCTCTGTCACAATCTCAATCTCTCTCTCTTCATCACATTTTCTCTCTATCTCTCTACTTAACAATTCCTCTGCCACATTTACTCTCTCTCCATTTCCCCATCACATTCTCTCTCCCCCCATTTCCCTGTCAGTCTCTCTCTCGCTCTTTTTTCCAGTCACATTGTCTTTCTCTCTATTTCTATGTCACATTCACTCTTTCTCGATTTCTCTACATTTCCCTGTCACATTGTCACTTTCTCTATTTCCCTGTTATATTCTTTCTCTCTCATTCTCTCAATTTTCATATTGCAATCTCTCTCTATATTCCCAGTCACATTCTTTCTTTCTCTCTCTCTCTATTTCTGTGTCACATTTTCCCAGTGACTTGAATTCCCAGTGACTTTCTCTCTCTCTCTGTATTTCATAGAATCATAGAGTCCCTACAGTGCAGGAGGCCATTCAGCCCATGAAGCCTGTGTGGCAACAATTCAGTCACTATCCACGTAACACCATGTATTTATCCTGCTAATCTCCCTGACACTAAGGATCAATTTACATGGACAATCAATCTAATCTGCACATCTTTGGATTGTAGGAGGAGATTGGAAAACCCTGAGGAATAAATGCAAACAAAGGGAAATGTGCAAACTCCACACAGCCAGTCACCCTATGCTGGAATCGAACCTGGGTGTCTGGCTCTGTGAGGCAGCAGTGCTAATCATTGTGTCAACATGCCACTGTAGTCACATTCTCTCCCTCTCTATTTTCCTGTCACATTATTGGGATCGCGGTAGCGTAGTGGTATTGTCACTAGACTAGTAATCCAGAGACCCAGGGCAAATGTTGAAATTTGAATTCAATAAAAATTTGGAATTAAAAGTCTAATGATAACCAAGAAACATTCTTGACTGTCATAGAAACCCATATGGTTTATGGAGGCCCTTTCGGGAAGGATAATTGCCATCCTTACCTGGTCTGTCTAAAATGTGATGTCAGAACCACAGCAATGTTGACGCTTAAATGCTCTCTGATATGGCCTAGCAAGCCATGCCATTCAAGGGAAATTAGGAATGGGTGATAAATGCTGACCACATCCATTTATTGACAACAAAATCATTTAACTCTCTCTACTTCCCTGTCACATTATCTCTCTTTCTCTATTTCCATGTCACATTATCTTTCTCTATTTCCTTTCATTTTATTTCTCCATATTTCACTATCATATTCTCTCTATTTCCCTGTAACATTCTATTTCTATATAATTCTCTACCACATTCTCTGTCTCTATCTATTTTCCTGTCATATTCTCTCTTATTCATTGGCACATTCTCTCTATTTCCCTGTCACATTATCTTTTTTACTTTTCTGTCATATTCCCTCCCTCTATTTTTCTGTCATATTCTCTCTCTCTCTTTTTCTCTGCCACATTCTCTGTCTCTCTGGCCCATATTGTCTCTCTCTCTCTCCCATATACTCTCTCTCTCTCTCTCCCATATACAATCTCTCTCTCTCTCTCCCATATACTCTCTCTCTCTCTCTCTCCCATATACTCTCTCTCTCCCCCAATATACTCTCTCTCTCCATATACTCTCTCTCCTCTCCCATATACTCTCTCTCTCCCATATACTCTCTCTCTCCCATATACTCTCTCTCTCTCTCCCATATACTCTCTCTCTCCCATATACTCTCTCTCTCTCCCATATACAATCTCTCTCTCTCTCTCCCATATACAATCTCTCTCTCTCTCTCTCCCATATACTCTCTCTCTCTCTCATATACTCTCTCTCTTTCTGACACATTCTCTTTCAGCATATCACTGTCATATTCCCATGCACTATTTCACTGTCACATTCTCTCTCTCTTTCTCACTCACATTCTCCCTCTCTCTATTTCTGTCACATTCTCTCTCACTATTTCTCTCTCACATTCTCTCTCCCTCGATTTCTCTGTCACATTCCCTCTCTCTATTTGCCTGTCACATTCACTCTCTCTCTCTATTTCTCCGCCACATTCTCTGTCTATTTTTCTGTCATGTTCTCTATTTCCCTATCACATTCTCTCGCTCTCTATTTTTCTGTCATGTTCTTCTGGCTTTATTTCTCTGCCACATTATCTCTCTCTGTTTCTCTGCCTTATTCTTCTCTCTATTTGCCTGTTGGATTCTCTCTCTCTCTATTTCTTGATCACATTCTCTCTCTCTATCTCCCTGCCACATTCTCTCTGTTTCTCTGACACATTTTCTCTCCCTCTCTCTCTATTTCCCTTCCACACTCTGTCTTTATTTCCCTGTCGCATTCTCTGTATTTCTCTGTCACATTCCCTCTCTCTATTTTTATATCAAATACTTTCTCTCTCTACGTCTTGGTCACATTCTTCCTCTCACCTTCTCTCCCTCTATTTCTGTTTCAGATTCTCTCTTTCTATTTCTCTGTCACATTCTCTCCCTCCATTTCTCTTTCACTCTCTCTATTTCTCTGTCACACTCTTTCTCTGTCCTCTATTTCTCTGTCACATTCACTCTCTCTATTTCTATCATGTTGCCTCTCTCCATTCCCTGCCACATTCCCCCTCTCTATTTCACTGTCACATTCTTTCTCTCCCTCTCCGTATTTCACTATCACATTCTTTCTGTCATTTCTCTGACAATTCTCTCTATTTCACTGTCGCATTTTCTCTCTTTCACTGTCATATTCTTTCTCTTGCTATTTCTCTATAATATTCTCTCTCTCTATTTCACTGTCACCTTCTTTCTCTCGCTACTTTTGTCACATTCTCTCTCTATTTCCCTGTCGCATTCTCTCCCTCTATTTCCCTGCCATATTCCCTCACTTTATTTGCCTGTCACATTCTCTCTATCTCTCTTTTCAATCACATTCTCTCCTTCTCTATTTCCTTGTCACGTTCTCTCTCTCTCTCTTTCTGTCACATTTTCCCTCTCTCTCTATTTCTCTGTTACATTCTCTCTCACTCTTTATTTTTCTATCACATTCTCTCTATTTCTTTGTCACATTCTGTCACTCCATTTCTCCTTCACATTCTCTCTCACTCTTTCTTTATTTCTCTGTCACATTATATCTCCCTCTGTTTCTCTATCACACTCTGTTTTCCTATCACATGCTCCTTCTCTTTCTCTATTTCTCTGTCACATTCTCCCTCCGTCTCTCTTTTTCTCCATCACATTTTCTCTCTCTATATATATTTCAATATCACAGTCTCTCTCTCTCTCTCTATTTCTCTGTCACATTCTCTCTCTCTATTTGCCTATTTTCTCGCTTTGTTTTTCTGTCACATTCTCTCTCTCTCTCTATTTCCCAGTCACATTTTATCTCTCTCTCTATTTCTCTGCCACATTTCTGCTCTCTATTTGTACATCACATTCTCTCTCTCTATTGCACTGTCACATTTTCTCTCTCTATTTCTCTGTCTCATTCTCTCTCCCTCTCTCAATTTCTGTCACATTCTCCCTCCCTCTTTCCCTAATTCTCTGTGACAATCTCTCTCAACTTCATTATTTCATTCTCTTTCTTCCTCTCTATTTCACTGTCACATTCTCTCTCTCTATTTCCCTGAAACATTCTCTCTCTCTTTATTTCTCTGTCACATTCTTCTCTCTCTGTAGTTCTCTGTATCATTCTTTCTCCCTCTATTTTTCTATTACATTCTCTTTTTCTCTATTTCTCTGTCACATTCTCCCTGTATTTCTCTGTCACATTCTCTCTCTTCTATTTCCCTGTAACATTCTCTCTCTCTTTATTTCTGTCATGTTCTTCTCTCTCTGCAGTTCTGTCTCATAGAACATAGAACAATACAGCACAAACAGGCCCTTCGGCCCACGAGTTGCGCCGATCACATTTACCAATCTACAGACCTATCTATAACCCCCTATCCTATTCTTTTCCATATACTCATCCAGAAGTCTTTTAAAAGGCCCCAGTGAGTTTGCCTCAACAAGCTCCGACGGCAGTCGGTTCCATTCACTGACCACCCTCTGAGTGAAAAACCTACCCCTGACATCTCCTTTGTATTTGCTTCCCTGCACCTTAAATCTGTGTCCTCTCGTAGTGACCATTTCAGCTCGGGGAAATAGTCTCTGAGAGTCCACCCTATCTATTCCTCTCAACATTTTATAAACCTCTATCAGGTCGCCTCTCAACCTACGTCTCTCCAGTGAGAAGAGTCCCAGCTCCCTCAACCTATCTTCATAAGGCCTGCCTCCCAATCCAGGCAGCATCCTTGTAAATCTCCTCTGAGCTCTCTCAATAGCCTCTACATCCTTCCTATAATGAGGCGACCAGAACTGCGCACAATACTCCAACTGGGGTCTGACCAGAGTCTTATAGAGCTGCATCATTACCTCCTGACTCCTAAAATCTATTCCTCGATTAATGAAGGCCAGTACACCGTACGCCTTCTTGACCACTTCCTCCACCAGCGAGGCCGATTTAAGAGTCCCCGAGATCCTTCTGCTCTACAACACAGCTAAGACTCCTGCCCCTTATATTGTACTCCTTCATCCCATTATTCCTGCCAAAATGGGCCACTACACATTTATCTGCGTTGAAGTCCATCTGCCACTTCTCCACCCAGTCTTGCATCCTATGTCCCGCTGCAACTTTTGGCATCCCTCCAGACCATCCACAACACCACCAACCTTTGTATCGTCGGCGAACTTACTAACCCATCCCTCCACTTCCTCATCCAGGTCATTTATGAAAATGACAAATAGCAGGGGTCCCAGAACAGATCCCTGGGGCACTCCACTGGTTACCGACCTCCATGCAGAACAAGACCCATCCACAACCACTCTCTGCCTTCTGCCGGCAAGCCAGTTCTGGATCCGCGAGGCCAAAGCCCCTTGGATCCCATGCCCTCTCACCTTCTCCAGAAGCCTCATTCTTTCTCCCTCTCTCTATTTCTCTATCACATTCTCTTTTTCTCTATTTCTCTGTCACATACTCCCTCTCTCTCCTTCACTGTCACATTCTCTATGTTTCTCTGTCACATTCTCTCTCTCTCTTTCCCACTCACATGCTCTCTCTTCATCTATATTCTATCATATTCTTCTCTCTCTATTTTCTCTGTCACACACTGTCTCTCTCGATTTCTCTATCATATTCTCTCTCTCTTTACTTCATTGTCACATTCTATTTCGCTGCCACATTCTCAGTCTCTATTTTAATGTCATATTGTCTCTCTCTCTCTTTCTCTGCCACATTCACTATCTCGATTTCTCTGTCACATTCCCTCTCCCTTTTTCTATATTTCATTCTCTCTCTTTTGCTATTTCTCTGTCACATTCTCTCTCGCTCTGTTTCATTGTCAGATTTTCTCTCTTTCATGTCACATTCTCCCTCTATTTCATGTCACATTCTCTCTCTCTCTCTCTATTTCTCTGTCACGTTCTCTCTATTTCTCTGCCACCTTCTTCCTCTCTCTATTTCTCTGTTACATTCTATCTCGTTCTCTCTATTTCACTGTCACATTCTCTCCCTCTCTCTCTGTTGTTCTGTCACATTCTCTCTCCCTCTATTTCTCTCTCTATTTCCCTGTCACGCACTCTTTCTCTCTCTATTTCACTGTCACACACACTCTCTCTCTTTTTCTGTCACATTCTCTCTCTCTCTATTCCTCTGCCATTCTCTCTCTCTATTTCCCTGTCACATTTTCTCTCTATTTCCCTGTCACATTCTCTCTCTCTCTCTCTTTCTCATGATTCCTCTCTCACTCTATTTTTCTATCATATTCTCTCTCTCTCTATTCCACTGTCAGTCTCTCTATTCCTCTATCATATTTTCTTTGTCTCTATTTCCCTGTCACTCTTTGTTTCTATTTCCCTGTCACATTCACTCTCTCTCTATTTCTCTCTCTCTCTATTTCCCTATCACATTCTTTCTCTCTCTATTTCTCTCTCTCTCTCTCTTTCCCTGTCACATTCTCTCTCTCTCTATTTCTCTCTCTCTCTATATCCCTGCCACATTTTCTCTCTCTCTATTTCCCTGTCACATTCTCTCTCTCTCTCTATTTCTCTCTCTCTCTATTTCCTTGTCACATTCTCTCTCTCTCTCTCTATTTCCGTGTCACATTCTCTCTCTCTCTCTCTATTTCCCTGTCACATTCTCTCTCTATTTCTCTCTGTCTCTATTTTCCTGTCACATTCTCTCTCTCTCTATTTCCCTGTCACATTCTCTCTCTCTCTGTCACACACTCTCGCTCTCTATTTCTCTCTCTCTCTATTTCCCTGTCACATTCTCTCTCTATATATATTTCCCTGTCACATTCACTCTCTCTCTCTATTTCTCTCTCTCTCTATTTCCCTGTCACATTCTCTCTCTTTATTTCCCTGTCACACACTCTATTTCTCTCTCTCTATTTCCCTGTCACAATCTCTCTATTTCTCTGTCACATTCTATTTCCTCTATCACAATCTCTCTATTTCCCTGCCACATTCTCTCTCTCTCTATTTCTCTCTATTTCCCTGCCACGTTCCCTTTCTCTATTTCTCTCTCTTTCTGTCACACACACTCTCTCTCCCTATTACTCTGTCACACGCACTCTGTCTTCCTCTCTATTTCCCAGCCTCCCTCTCTCTATTTCCCTGCCACATTCTCTCTCTCTCTCTCTATTTCCCTGTCACATTCTCTCTCTCTCTCTATTTCCCTGTCACATTCTCTCTCTCTCTCTATTTCCCTGTCACATTCTCTCTCTCTCTCTATTTCCCTGTCACATTCTCTCTCTATTTCCCTGTCACATTCTCTCTCTCTATTTCTCTCTCTCTCTATTTCCCTGTCACATTCTCTCTCTATTTCTCTCTCTCTCTATTTCCCTGTCACATTCTCTCTCTCTCTGTCACACACTCTCGCTCTCTATTTCTCTCTCTCTCTATTTCCCTGTCACGTTCTCTTTCTCTCTATTTCCCTCTCTGTCACACTCTCTCTCTACTTTTCTCTCACACACTCTTTCTATTTCTCTCTCTATTTCCCTATCACAATCTCTATTTCCCTGCCACGTTCTCTCTCTCTCTATTTCTCTCTCTATTTCCCTGCCACGTTCCCTCTCTCTATTTCTCTCTTTTTCTGTCACACACACTCTCTCTCCCTATTACTCTGTCACACGCACTCTGTCTTCCTCTCTATTTCCCAGCCTCTCTCTCTCTATTTCCCTGTCACATTCTCTCTCTCTCTCTATTTCCCTGACACATTCTCTCTCTCTCTCTATTTCCCTGTCACATTCTCTCTCTCTCTCTCTATTTCCCTGTCACATTCTCTCTCTCTCTATTTCCCTGTCACATTCTCTCTCTATTTCTCTTTGTACAGAGGAGGTTTACCAGGATGTTGCCTGGTATGGAGGGCAGGTCTTATGAAGAGAGGCTGAGGGATTTGAGGTTATTTTCGTTAGAAAGGAGGCGGCTAAGAGGGGACCTAATCGAAACATATAAGATGATTAGAGGTTTAGATAGGGTGGACAGTGATAGCCTTTTTCCTAGGATGGAGAAAGCTAGCACGAGGGGACACAGCTTTAAATTAAGGGGTGATAGTTATAGGACGGATATCAGAGGTAGGTTCTTTACCCAAAGGGTGGTTCGGGAGTGGAATGCCCTGCCTGCAGCAGTTGTAGATGCGCCAAGTTTGGTGGCGTTTAAGAGGTTAGTTGATAAGTATATGGAAGAGAAGGGAATGGTTTAGTTTGGAGGGGCATTGCTTTTTATATTGGTCGGCGCAACATCGAAGGCCGAAGGGCCTGTTCTGTGCTGTAGTGTTCTATGTTCTATGTTCTCTCTCTCTATTTCCCTGTCACATTCTCTCTCTCTCTCTCTGTCACACACTCTCGCTCTCTATTTCTCTCTCTCTCTATTTCCCTGTCACGTTCTCTTTCTCTCTATTTCCCTCTCTGTCACATTCTCTCTCTATTTTTCTCTCACACACTCTTTCTATTTCTCTCTCTATTTCCCTATCACAATCTCTATTTCCCTGTCACATTCACTCTCTTTATTTCCCTGTCACACACTCTACTTCTCTCTCTCTATTTCCCTGTCACAATCTCTCTATTTCTCTGTCACATTCTATTTCCTCTATCACAATCTCTCTATTTCCCTGCCACGTTCCCTCTCTCTATTTCTCTCTCTTTCTGTCACACACACTCTCTCTCCCTATTACTCTGTCACACGCACTGTCTTCCTCTCTATTTTCCAGCCTCTCTCTCTCTCTACTTCCCAGTCTCTCTCTCTCTCTCTATTTCCCTGTCACTCACTCTCTCTCTTTTTCTCTCTCTCTGTCCCACACACTCTCTTTCTATTTCTCTGTCACACACACTCTCTCTTTCTCTCTCTCTCTATTTCTCCTGTCACAATCTATTTCCCTGCCACATTCTCTCTCTGTCACACACACTCTCTCTATTTCTCTGTCACACACACTCTTTCTCTCTCTCTCTCTATTTCCCTGTCACTCTCTCTCTGTCACACACTCTCTCTCTATTTCTCTGTCACACTCTCTCTCTCTCTATTTGCCAGTCCTTCTCTCTCTCTCTTCCTTGTCACTCTCTCTCTCTGTCACACACACTCTTTTTTTCCTCTCTGTCACACACACTCTCTCTCTCTATTTTCCCTGTCACTCTCTTTCTCCCTCTGTCACACATATTCTTTCTCTCTCTCTCTGTCACACACACACTCTCTCTATTTTCTCTGTCATACTCCCTCTCTCTCTATTTTCCCTGTCATTCTCTCTCTCTGTCACACACACTCTTTCTCTCTCTCTCTGTCACACACTCTTTCTCTCTCTCTCTCTGTCACACACACACTCTCTCTCTCTACTTTCCCTGTCATACTCTCTCTCTCTGTCACACACACTTTTTCTCTCTCTCTGTCACACACAGTCTTTCTCTCTCTCTCTGTCACACACCCTCTCTCTCTGTCACACACACTCTTTCTCTCTCTATTTCCCTGTCACTCTTTCTCTCTCTGTCACACACTCTCTCTCTATTTTCTCTGTCACTCTCTCTCTCTCTCTGTCACACACACTCTTTCTCTCTCTCTGTCACACACACTCTTTCTCTCTCTCTCTGTCACTCTCTCTCTCTGTCACACACACTCTTTCTCTCTCTCTCTGTCACACACACTCTCTTTCTGTCACACACACTCTTTGTCTCTCTATTTCCCTGTCACTCTTTCTCTCTCTATCTGTCACACACACACTCTCTATTTTCTCTGTCACTCTCTCTCTCTCTCTGTCACACACACTCTCTCTATTTTCTCTGTCACTCTCTCTCTCTCTGTCACACACACTCTATCTCTGTCTCTCTCTATTTTCTCTGTCACACTCTCTCTCTATTTTCCCTGTCTCTCTCTCTATGTCACACACACTCTTTCTCTCTCTCTGTCACACACACTCTTTCTCTCTCTCTCTGTCACACACACTCTTTCTCTCTCTCTCTGTCACACACACTCTCTTTCTGTCACACACACTCTTTCTCTCTCTATTTCCCTGTCACTCTTTCTCTCTCTATTTCCCTGTCACTCTTTCTCTCTCTATCTGTCACACACACACTCTCTATTTTCTCTGTCACTCTCTCTCTCTCTCTGTCACACACACTCTCTCTATTTTCTCTGTCACTCTCTCTCTCTCTGTCACACACACTCTATCTCTGTCTCTCTCTATTTTCTCTGTCACACTCTCTCTATTTTCCCTGTCTCTCTCTCTCTCTGTCACACACACTCTTTCTCTCTCTCTCTGTCACACACACTCTCTGTCTGTCACACACACTCTTTCTCTCTCTCTGTCACACACACTCTTTCTCTCTCTCTGTCACACACACTCTTTCTCTCTCTCTGTCACACACACTCTTTCTCTCTCTCTGTCACACACACTCTTTCTCTCTCTATTTCCCTGTCACTCTTCCTCTCTCTATCTGTCACACACACTCTCTCTATTTTCTCTGTCACTCTCTCTCTGTCACACACACTCTCTCTATTTTCTCTGTCACTCTCTCTCTCTCTCTGTCACACACTCTATCTCTGTCTCTCTCTATTTTCTCTGTCACACTCTCTCTCTATTTTCCCTGTCTCTCTCTCTCTCTCTCTGTCACACATTCTCTCTCTCTCTCTCTATTTTCCCTGTCTCTCTCTCTCTCTCTCTGTCACACACATTCTATCTCTGTCTCTCTCTATTTTCCCTGTCTCTCTCTCTCTGTCACACACTCTATCTCTGTCTCTCTCTATTTTCCCTGTCTCTCTCTCTCTGTCACACACATTCTATCTCTCTCTCTCTCTATTTTCCCTGTCTCTCTCTCTCTGTCACACACTCTATCTCTGTCTCTCTCTATTTTCTCTGTCACTCTCTCTCTGTCACACACTCTCTCTCTCTCTATTTTCCCTGTCTCTCTCTCTCTCTCTATTTTCCCTGTCTCTCTCTCTCTCTCTCTCTGTCACACACAGTCTTTCTCTCTCTCTCTGTCACACACCCTCTCTCTCTGTCACACACACTCTTTCTCTCTCTATTTCCCTGTCACTCTTTCTCTCTCTATCTTCACACATCTCTCTTATTTCTCTGTCACTCTCTCTCTGTCACACACACTCTCTATTTTCTCTGTCACTCTCTCTGTCACACACAACTTCTCTCTCTCTGTCACACTCTCTGTCACACACTCTCTCTCTGTCACACACACTCTCTCTCTGTCACTCTCTCTCTCTCTATTTTCCCTGTCTCTCTCTCTCTGTCACACACTCTATCTCTGTCTCTCTCTATTTTCTCTGTCACTCTCTCTCTATTTTCCCTGTCTCTCTCTCTCTCTCTCACACACATTCTCTCTCTCTCTCTCTCTGTCACACACTCTATCTCTGTCTCTCTCTATTTTCCCTGTCTCTCTCTCTCTCTATTTTCCCTGTCTCTCTCTCTCTCTCTTCATCACTCTCTCTCTTTCTCTGCCACTCTCTCTCTATTTCTGTCCTTTTTTTCTCTTCTCTATTTCCCTGTCTCTCTCTCTCTGTCACACACTCTATCTCTGTCTCTCTCTATTTTCTCTGTCACTCTCTCTCTATTTTCCCTGTCTCTCTCCTCTCTCTCGTCACACACTCTCTTCTCTTTCTCTCTCTCATCTCTCTCTCTCTCTCTCTCTGTCACAAACCCTCTTCTCTCTCTTCTATTTTCCCTGTCTCTCTCTCTCTGTCACACACTCTCTCTCTTCTATTTTCCTGTCTCTCTCTCTCTCTCTCTTGTCACACACTCTCTCTCTCTCTGTTTTCCCTGTGTCTCTCTCTCTCTATTTTCTGTCTCTCTCTCTCTCTCTCTCTATTTTCTCTGTCACTCTCTCTCTCTTATTTTCCCTGTCTCTCTCTCTCTCTCTCTGTCACACACTTCTATCTCTCTCTCTCTCTATTTTCTCTGTCACTCTCTCTCTCTCTATTTTCCCTGTCTCTCTCTCTCTCTGTCACACACTCTCTCTCTCTATATTTTCCTGTCTCTCTCTCTCTCTGTCACACACTCTCTCCTCTCTATTTTCTGTCTCTACTCTCTCTCTCTCTGTCACACACTCTCTCTCTCTCGTTTTTCCCTGTGGCTCTCTTCTCTATTTTCCCTGTGTCTCTCTCTCTCTCTCTATTTTCCCGTCTCTCCTCTCTCTCTGCACACACATTCTATCTCTCTCTCTCTCTATTTTCGCTGTCACTATCTCTCTCTCGGTCACACACTCTCTCTCTCTCTATTTTCCCTGTGTATCTCTCTCTCTCTCTATTTTCCCGGTCTCTCTCTCTCTCTCTCTGTCACACAACTCTCTCTCTCTCTATTTTCCTGTGTCTCTCTCTCTCTCTCTATTTCACTGTCTCTCTCTCTCTCTCTCTGTACACACTCTCCCTCTCTCTATTTTCCCTGTGCTCTCTCTCTCTCTATATTTTCCCTGTCTCTCTCTCTTCTCTCTCTCTGTCCACAACATTCTATCTCTCTCTCTCTATTTTCGCTGTCACTCTCTCTCTCTCATGGCACACACTCTCTCTCTCTCTATTTCCCGGTCTCTCTCTCTCTGTCACACACTCTATCTTGCTCTCTATATGTTCTCGTCACTCTCTTCTCTATTTTCCCTGTCTCCTCTCTCTCTCTCTCTGCACACACTCTCTCTCTATTTCCTGTCTCTCTCTCTCTCTCCTCTCTCTGTCCACACACTCTATCTCTTGTCTCTCTCTATTTTCTCTGTCCACTCTCTCTCTATTTTCCCTGTCTCTCTCTCTCTCTCTCGTCACACACTCTCTCTCTATTTCTTGTCACACTCTCTCTCTCTCTATTTGCCAGTCCTTCTCTCTCTCTCTCATTTTCCCTGCTCTCTTCCTGTCACACACTCTATCTCTGTTCTCTCTATTTTCTCTGTCACTCTCTCTCTATCATTCCCTGTCTCTCTCTCTCTCTCTGTCACACTTCTCTCTCTCTATTTTCCCTGTCTCTCTTCTCTCTCCTCTTCTCTGTCACACACTCTCTCCTCTCTATTTCCCTGTCTCTCTCTCTCTCTGTCACAAACTCTCTCTCTCTCTATTTTCCCTGTCTCTCTCTCTCTCTCTCTCTGTCACACAACTCTCTCTCTCTCTTTTTCCCTGTGTCTCTCTTCTCTGTTTTCCTGTTCTCTCTATTCTCTTCTCTCTCTATTTTCTCTGTCTCTCTCTCTCTCTCTATTTCACTTTCTCTCTCTCTCTCTCTCTGTCACACACTTCTATCTCTGTCTATCTCTATTTCGCTGTCTCCTCCTCTCTATTTTCCCTGTCTCTCTATCTCTCTGTACACACTCCTCTCTCTCTATTTTCCCTGTCTTTTTGTTTTTTTTTTTTTGTCTATCTCTCTCTCTCTGTTTTTCCTGTGTCTCTCTCTCTCTATTTTCCGGTGTCTCTCTCCTCTCTCTATTTTTCTGTTCTCTCTCTCTCTCTCTGTCACACACTCTCTCTCTCTCTGTTTTCCCTGTGTCTCTCTCTCTCTATTTTCCCTGTGTCTCTCTCTCTCTCTCTATTTTCCTGTCTCTCTCTCTCTCTCTGTCACACCATTCTATCTCTCTCTCTCTATTTTCGCTGTCACTCTCTCTCTCTCTGTCACGCACTCTCTCTCTCTCTATTTTCCTGTGTCTCTCTCTCTCTCTCTATTTTCCTTGTCTCTCTCTCTCTCTCTCTGTCACACACTCTATCTCTCTCTCTCTCTATTTTCGCTGTCACTCTCTCTCTCTCTATTTTCCCTGTTTCTCTCTTCTCTCTCTCTTTATTTCTCTGTCACTCTCTCTCTCTCTATTTTCCCTTTCTCTCTCTCTCTACTCTCTCTGTCACATCACTCTCTCTCTCTCTATTTTCCCTGTCACTCTCTCTCTCTGTCACACACTCTCTCTCTCTCTATTTTCCCTGTCTCTCTCTCTCTCTCTCTGTCACACACTCTCTCTCTCTCTGTTTTCCCTGTGTCTCTCTCTCTCTATTTTCCCTGTGTCTCTCTCTCTCTCTCTATTTTCCCTGTCTCTCTCTCTCTCTCTGTCACACACATTCTATCTCTCTCTATTTTCGCTGTCACTCTCTCTCTCTGTCACACACTCTCTCTCTCTCTATTTTCCCTGTCACTCTCTCTCTCTGTCACACACTCTCTCTCTCTCTATTTTCCCTCTCTCTCTCTCTATTTTCCCTCTCTCTCTCTCTATTTTCCCTCTCTCTCTCTCTCTCTCTCTGTCACACACATTCTATCTCTCTCTCTCTCTATTTTCGCTGTCACACTCTCTCTCTCTGTCTGGCTCCTCCTCTCTGCCGGTGCTGGTTGCGGAAGCGGCTCCGCCTGATCGGGATCGTGGCGGGTTAGTGGAGCCGATCCAGTCAGTCCCGTTCCCCGGTTCCTCTCGCCCCCTCCACTCGGCGACCCCGGCTCCGTCCTTCCTCCCCGGGCCCTCTCCCCGCTGCGCCGCCGCAATGTCCATCTTCCAGTCAGCCTTCGACTTCCTGGCCGGCTCCCCGGGCCTGGCCGCCGGCCGCGATCACAACGACTTCGTGGGGCAGACGGTGGAGCTGGGCGACGTGAAGCTGCGGATCAAGCGGGTCATCGCCGAGGGTGAGTGAGTGAGTGAGCGAGAGAGCGAGCGCGGCCCCGCAGCGAACCGCCAGGAAAAGCCGGCACCGGCACAGGAGGCTCCGCGGCCTAGAGCCCGGAGCCGGGAACCCGGAGCTGGAGCCCGGTCACCTGGAGCGGCCGAGAGGCCCGGCTCCCCTGGGTGGGGGATCGGTGTCAGTGACCCCTCCCCTGGGGTAGGGGATCAGTGTCAGTGACCCCTCCCCTGGGGTGGGAGATCAGTGTCAGTGATTCCCCCCTGGGGTAGGGGATCGGTGTCAGTGACCCCCCCCCTGGGGTAGGGGATCAGTGTCAGTGACCCGTTCCCTGGGATAGGGGATCAGTGTCAGTGACCCCCCCTGGGGTAGGGGATCAATGTCAGTGATTTCCGTGGGTAGGGCATTAGTGTCAGTGATCCTTCCCCTGGGGTGGGAGATCAATGTCAGTGATTCCCCCCTGGGGTAGGGGATCAGTGTCAGTGACCCCTC